>VDFB02000013.1:196973641-197040857 GCA_007258455.2 Sequoia sempervirens | reverse complement strand
GATGCTATCATGTGCAGCGATGCCCAACTCTAGTAAGATTTTTATGATCATTTTTTTGACATGTCCTTTAATATTCTTGATTTTTCAAATCACTAATGCACTTCTAACATTTTTCTGGTTATTAGACTAATAGGGTTTCATAGGTTGGATGGCATAAAGTTAAGATAGCCTTCTTACCTTGAAATTATATGATTGTAACAAGCGTTTGATGCTTTTGGGGAAATTATAACCCAACTTTTTATTCTTTCTACTTTATGCTTTAGGACCTCACTAAATTTCAATTGGGTTTAAAATGAATGCTCAAATGAGACTAAAATTGAACCCTCATCTCATCATTATCCTTTGGGTTTAAAATTGAACAAGGCAACTTCACATTTTGTTTGGTGCATAAAATGAAGTCATCTTAGCTTAGGGGTTAAAATTTACAACTTTTTTCTATGTTTTATGATTCACACTTCTGTTATTGCATGCATATACAATTCTCTCATGCCATTTGGTGACATTGAGAAATAGAAACATTCCTTAACACTTTGTATAATCACATACATCTTTCAATTTAGATTAAAATTGAACCCCTTTACAAGTGTGAGAAAAAGGAATGACATGTGTTCTCTCTTTGTTCATACGAATGAAGATAATCGAACTAAAAATGTACTTACTTTCTAATGTTTATCCTTAGAGGGCCTACCTCCCTACTTCAAAAAGAGGGAATGACCCAAGTGGTAACAAGTTAAAGCCAAGCTCTTCCAAATCACTATATAAATGTGTGGTTGCAATGAAAATTGTGATCAATGGGATGTGGTACATGATAGCTCTTCCCCAATATCTTTATGATGCGTAAAGCCCTTGTTCTAAGGGTTGGGAGACCTCTTGATGGATTTTATCAGCATATCCCCTCAACTGGAAGCCCTTACTACAAACCGTTGTTTAGAATCCAAAATATTTAATACTTTTTGGTGCAAGAATGGTCGTTCTAAAGTCGCCCCACATTTGTACTATTCATTGCTAAAACAAAAAAATCCTTTTGATCTTCGTATTTTAAGGTTTTTTGAGATTTGGTGGTCTCGAGAAATGTGTGCCATGGAGGAGCACCAGTGTCACCAAATCTCTAACTGTTCACAATGTCTTAGTGTTTAGAGAAATCCGAGTGGGGCCTCAACAAGTATAGCCATTTCAAACCTAGGGTTTTAAATGATTTTGATTTAGTTTAATGCATTGCTTGGTTCCAAAACATTATAAACAAACACTTTGGCTTAAATATGGATGTATTTTGAAAATAACCTTGATATTACTACTTTTCCTAAGGATTTCTATCCTTATGTATTTCTAAATATCTTGACTTATATCTCAAATCTATATTTTCCAAAGACAACATAGAAAAATATGGCTTTAACCTCATGATTCTCACAAAACAGACATTGTGAAAGTTATGACATTTTGGACATAAACATTTAGTTTGGAAACTTAATCAAGACATGTGACTGTGGTAAAATAAATTCACTTAAGCAAGATAAATTGACAAATGAACCCCACATGACTATTTGGAGACCAATTACTCCCATTGAACAAATTGATCTTCCAGTTGCTATCATTCAACCAAAGTTTGAACTCATTAACGAAGAACAAATTGATCTCATTAGTAGTTTGAGAAGCTTCAATTTTGAAACAAAAGAAACACCTACCTAGTGGAGAAATGCAACAACCATTTTAGATGAAGAAGAGGAACAAGCTAATATTAAGGTTGGAAGGACCACATTACCACCACCTGTGTGGCAATAAATATATTCCTTTCTTCCATAAACTTGAACAATTTCTAGATTATCTCATGCAAAGTCAGGATCCCTAAAGTAATGTCTACAAGTCATCATTCTAGACATAGGAATCTTAGTCCAAAAGCTCTCAAGAAAAACCTTTGGGCACTTCACAAAACCAGAACTAGGTTGGTATAAAAATTTTACAAACTTGCTTCAAGACATAATCCAAACTTGTATTGCTTATATTACTGTCAGAATCATGGTCTTTTCCAACGTTTCCAATTTCTCACATAATCATGATCTTGAACTCCCCTAAATGATCTATCAAAAAATCAAAATCCATAGGGGAGGATCTACAAGTCACCATTACAGGCATAGGTATCATAATTCCAAGTTTAGTAGGAAGTGGGCCTTAATAATTTATTGCAATTGCAACCACTTTTTAAGAAACTATTATGCTCGATCTAGGAAGAACCAAATAGATTTACATACCCACATCTATCCTCTCATTTAGACAAGCATTAGTCTTTAGGATTTGAAAACTTCAAAGGTCTAGCATCATTCTCACTACCTTTATCTTGTCAAAAAAAAGGATCACTTTAAGTGAACATTGGGTCAAACATCTCATCCACCCCTTCATCAAAATTTCATCCTCCACTTCACCTATATTTTCAAAAAAATTGAATACACCAACACTTTGTGACTTAAACATCTATCAAACCAACCCCCTAACTTGGTTATTTTGTATGTGAAATGTATCCTTTTCCATGCATTTATTGGAGTTAGTTATCATCTTTGAACTATTTTATCTTAAAGTTCACAATTCTACCCTAAAGATTTACAAGTTCATCAACATCCTTTATCCCAACATCAAAACATCAAATTTAAGCCAAAAGTGTTGTCCCAAAACATATACAAAGATCACTTCCCACATCACCCATCTTTTCATCCCCCATTATCACCATTGCTCCCAAAAGACTTAGAGCATCCCTTTTACCTATATTTGAGTCAAAGAGAGAGTTCAAACATTACAAATCTCAAAAAAACTCTCCCACAGGTGACAAAATTTATGGTAAAAACAAGATCACAACACAAGAAAATCATGGAGAAAACCAAAGTTACATTTACCTCAAGTGATCCAAATCCTTTAGAATTTAATCCAAGAAGTCAAGTTACACCATTGCAACAACCTTCATCCCCATCAGGACCATATGAGATAGAAGATATCACAAACAATCCATTTGAAGTCACTATGGAAGAAATCATGGAACATCAAGCCTTTGAAAATGTAGCGCTTATCTCCCCATCATTTGTTGCACAAAATTTGACATAGGGCTCTACAACTCCATCACTAGGCCTACATCAAACCTATATTCTTAGTATTACAACAATAATTGCTCAAGACTTTGTTCATTCTCTTTCATTTGAAAGTAGCACACTTGTGGGTACACTTGAAACCAATTCCCCATCTCACACAACCACTTGGAAACTTAGCTTTGGTGCTCCTCTCATTCCCAAGTATCCTTAACAAACATACACACCTCTTGACCTTCATTAATCTACCACTACTTCCACATATCGGGGACATCCTTCTTCATCCATACCCATGAGTACCACAAGTGTGCCTACCATCATGCAAAGCAGTTCAGATCGAGTATCTCAAAATAATGCACAAGGGTATAGATACCATACCACAAAGTTAACCCTTAAAAAAAAAGGTAAATCCTTATTCAATCCTCCAATTAGTTCATCCATACCATTGGTTTCAAAAAACATATCCATCCCATCCATTATCAAACCATCTCAAAGCAATCCCTTGGTAACAAATCCTGCCAACACAGGTAATACATTATTTACATCCCTAACACAAGGGAATCCTCAAGACATGGGACAAGGAAACCTTTTTAATCAATGGAATCAAGGTCCTAGTGTGTCATTTCCATCGCATAATCTAGTGGCACCATCCTCATATTTTCCCATAATCCCCTTTACTATGCCAAGTCAAACATGCATTCCTCCACCACAATCTACTATCTTACAAGGAATGTTCAACCAAGGGAATCCCAAACATCTCATCACCAATCCATTACCCACTCAAAACATCAATATCCATAATCCTCCACCAGTGTCCCAACAACCACCTGATCCCTCATTGCAAGTGCATGCCTTAGCCTTAGAACAAGCACAATAAACCTATCAACAATCCCTAGAGACACAACAATAGCAACAACAAGCATCAGCATAACAAGTAGCCTTAGCTCAACAACAAAAAGAAGCAACCTTAGTAGCACAACAATAAGCGTTAGTGAAACAACAACAACAATAACAACAACAAGAAGAAGCAGCCCTAGTAGTACAAGTAGCCTTAGCACATCAACAATAACAACAACAACAACAAGTAGCATTAGTAGTACAACAACAACATCAAGCCCATCAAGTAGCTATTGTAGCACAACAACAACAGTAGGACCAACAACAAGCCCTTGTGGCACAACAACAATATCAAGCTCAACAAAAATCCTTACTAGCTCAACAGTATGCCCACTTCCAATAATAAGGTTCCTATTATAATCCTCAATCAGATGGCGTCAATCCAAATGCATTAGGAACATATACATCAATACCCCAATCACCTTCATCAAATCTTACACCACTATACACCCATACAATTCATCCATCATCCCACCATATGTTCCTCCACCCAACCTGCAAGATGATCTAGCATTGCAATTTAAGGTGATCTCACAAGAAATGTAGGACCTTCGCATGGGAAAGGAAAATAAGCGCCATACACAGAGCTTGTGTCCATATCCATTTGACTAAAACATCACAATGGTACCATTCCCTCCTGGTTTTGAAATACCCAAAATTGATAAATATAAAGGGAGAGGAAGTCTTGTGGACCATATCAAAGAATTTAACGTCATGTGCATGGAAGTGGCTTACAATGATTCATATTTGATGTGCCTCTTCCCTCAAAGTTTAATAGGTCTTGCTATGGATTGGTTTTCTCATCTACCTCCTAGTATTAAAAATTTTCAAGAAATTACTAATAAATTTATCTATCATTTCTCCTTCAATCTTTACATGGATTTTAGTCTAGAGGAATTGTACACTCTTAGTAAAAACAAAGGAGAAACTTTCACTAATTTCTTACAACGGTGGAGACAGAGAGCTAGTAAGAGCAAGTGGCCTCTTCCCAATGAACAACAAGTGGGAATCATCGTTGCCAATCTAGATCCAAATTTATCCTTCCACTTTAAAATGTAGTGCATCACATCATATGATGAGATTGTCCCTAGAGCTCTTAACATTGAGAGATAACTAATCTCACAGGGAAATACTCAAACTTACAAAGAAAACCACACATCAACTATTTCAAATGACAAACCTCATGTCTAGCCTAAGAACAAGAACATGAAAAATGATGGTGTGGTAGATGCTAAGGTAATCCTAAGTGCTTTGAGGCCAAACAAATCATGTTGCTAACATCCAACCAACTATGCATCAAACAACACCCCCATAAAATAATCAAATCAATAACACCGAAATGCAAAGTCGAACCCCTAACAAAAAAAACTATCCTAAATGCAGGTATACACAGCTATATGAACCCATCAAAACTATCATGAAAAATTTGGTAGAGTCAAATCTGATCACACTTCCTAACTTTGAAAACTACCAAGAACCACAAGAGAAACCATCCTGGCATAACAAGGACCTTTGTGATTTTCACAAGATCAAAGGACACAAAACAACAAACTGCATGAGACTCAAAAACATTATCCAAGAACTCATAGAGATCAATACCATATTTGTTGAGGTACCATTTGGGAACCAAGATCTTAAGATATACAAGAACCCTATACCAAATCATAACAATGTAAACAACACTAGAAAAACTAAGGATTACACGAACGTACAACATACTTATTCCAATGTAGTTGCTTCCTATGATAGCATCATCACTATCATCACCATTAAATGACATAGTGCAGAGTGTGGAGTCACCATGCAACATGGTAAAGTCACCATTCAAGGAGTCCCACCCCAATATAGGGCACAACCTACTCCACTAGCATCAAGTACCAACAAGTAAAATCTCTTGGAATAGCTCAAAATAACCACCACACAAATATCAATCCTAGAATTGTTGAGGCTATCACTTGCACATAGGAAAATCTTGGAGAAAGCTTTATCAAAGTCATCTGTTCCTGAGGATATTGATATTGGTTAGTTTCAAGCTATGGTAGGCCATATCGCTAATCATTTTCTTACCTTTTCTGAGAAAGATCTTTCATCACAACTATCTCATAACTATGATATACACCTTGAGGTTATCATTCATTAGAACAAGGTCAAAAGATTTTTAGTAGATGGAGGTGCTAGATTGAACATTTGCTCCCTTTAGCTAATAAAAAATATGGGCTATTCATAGGATAATATTGAAAGGACAAAGAGTACCACCATTAGGACATACGATGACCAAGAATGGGTATCACAAGGTATCATTGCACTTCCCATCCAATTAGGCCCTCTCATTGTAGAAACTACATGTCAAGTGTTGGAACTTGATCTCTCCTATAACATCTTGCTTGGTCAACCATGTACCCATGCTTTAAAAACTCTAGCCTTGACTTATCATCAATGTGTGAAGTTTCCTTTCGAGGGCAAAGAAATCACCATCCATGGATATCATGAGCCTTTACACTATTGAAAAAATATTGAATCCAAGTTCTATAAAATCCCCCAAATACCTAAGAATGATAAAGGGCCTACACCTTCCACCTCATTTTATGACACATCATCCCTTGCATCTACTTCTTAAAAAGAGGCACCTATTGTACAGGGCATACCTAATATCAAATCAGTGATTCAAGATGATGGTTGTGGGAACTACAAGCTAATGAAGAACACCTTTGTCTTAGGATAACTATTGGCTTCTCCTAAATCTCATAGGAAACCCACATCTGGCACCAAAGAGCCTGAAAAACATCAAGATGGCAGCTACTACCTTCACCAAGTGGGGGAATTTGAATCAAGAAGATGTTAATGAGGAGGATGTCTCTAGAATACTTTCAAGATGAACAACCTATCCCTATTCTTACCATGAAAGATGATAACAAAGGCTTGCAGATCATACAAAATTGGGGATATAACAAGAGCAAGAAGCTAGGATAGAATGATAATGGTTTCCTAGAACTCATCATTCCTAAGAAACAACTAAAGAATCTGGGCCTAGGTTGTACCACTAGCAAGGTTACCCTTATTGGAAAAGGTGCTTTAGCTAAATGGGATGATGCTTCCTCTTGGTTACCTACATTACATGATACAACCTTAGATGACTTCCCTCTTGATGTTGTCGACCAGTTTGAGAACAATACCCTCTTCATGATATCCATTACATCATTTACTTCAAACAATCAACCAATTGAAATATGCCTAGTCTACCCACAACTCATTGACATGGACCAACAAGGACCACCAATTCTTGATTTCCTCCAAAATGATGAAGAGATCTCAAAATTCATGGGACTCTAAAAAATTACCATGGGAAAATCACAAAGTAGGTTTTGACATAGAGCTATATATAGGGGCGCACTATGGGGAGACAATTCAATCCTTTAGTCACAAAATAAACGAAACGCAACTAACATGCAAATATTTAAGTGAAAAGCACATTGTGGCACTTTCTAATCCTTAAAAAGTAAAATCAAAGGATGCCTCCGATGGTAAAAACCTTTCTAAGGTTACCAACGATGAGAGATTCAATCTCCCCTTAGTGCAATACATCCAAAAAATTCAACAGACTTAGCAAAAAATGCCACACCAGTCAATGTGGGTACTGAAGAAGCACCTAAGATTACTTTCTATGTCGAATCCTTTATTGGTTTCTTTTTCTACTACAACTAGGTTTGTCTTCTAATCTACCTATGGAATTTCCAATTCCAATCAAAGGCAGCTCGAAGGACCTAGACCAACTGATGAGGACTTTAAAAAGCCTCCTACACTTCGGGTTCTGCAAAACCCGAGAGGGTGATCCCTTAATGCTTTTACAATCTTTGCACTATTATCATAAACAACATTAACAACAAATAATCTCATTTAATAGCTCAACATAATAGGATAATACTGAATAGAATTGGTTGTTCATCAGTAATATCAACTATTTGGAGTATGAGATAACTACAACACTATAACACATAGGGATTTAAAATGGTTTTGAATTTATAAAATGTTCCTGAGATGTGCTAAGTTGTAAGATAAATCAGTGCCTAATTATGGGCCATGGAGTGAAACACATAAAAAAGAATTCATCAACAAATGACATTCAACTAGTGGATTTAAATTTTTAATGCCTTACATCAACTATTAGTGTCTTACACGAACAATCCCACTCCTATTATCAATCAAACTCTCCTTACCCAATCTAACCTACACACTTGAAATCATTGTTATATGTGGTCGAGCCCACAAAAGGATATGAAAATCATGGCAAAACCTCTCCTGGGAATTGGACATTCCAGTAGGTGACTAATACCTCTTCATGGTCGTTCATTTACTTGTCAAACCAGGGAACGCATGCTTTAAATGGAGGGGCACTATAAGTGCACTAAGAATCGATTTCAATCACAACCTATTGAAAATAAATTCTTGGAAAGAAATTCTACCTATGCTACAGGAAGGTAATGCAAAGTTCTCTTGACTCAACCATAATCTAACCAAAGCAGAAATCATAATAGCTACAACTAAGAGACAAACTATAAACTGGCCTTATGCTGCATGAAAAAACATAGGGATGGATTCCCGATGCTACAGGAATAGTATAAGACTGAGTTTGTGCTGAAACTTCTAAAATGAAATCTAACTTGGATTAACAAAGGATAAACAACTACTCTCCTACAAATACTTACTAAGTGGGCCCCCTTAACAAGCATCAACTAATTTACACAGAAGATTGTGCTCAAAACTCCATCAACTTTTATTCATAATGTGAAATCATTTACATTGATTGTTCTGCTTCAGAAAACTAACAAAAACTCTTATTCATATTATAACTCTAACTCTTACATAATCTGCTTCTCTATCTATCTCCTCTTATTCACCCGCACAGGAGGAACACTTATTTAAAACCAGGAAAACAACTAACTAACTAACCCTAACAGAGAAATATGTGGATGTAAAGTGTATCTTGAAATCAAGGAACAAACTTCATAAATGAATTTATCCGTTCAACCCGATCCAGAGAGAATCTAGTGCCCCACTCTTTCCAAATTAAATGTCATTTAAAATCCATCCCAACAATTTTGGTCAAAGAGTCTTCATCATAGCTTCCTCGATGTCATGCAAAAAATGGACTTTACTGCAAGGCTGAGATTGGCTGCACTTGACTCAATCATTCTTTCTTCAACAACCTGTGAAACATAATGTAACAGATGTGAAAGAAAAGGTACATGAAACATACACAATATCCATTCATTAATCACATATTCAAATCTATTTCATCATTCAAAAACTACATACATTATACTAGTCATTTGGGGAGTCAAATAGGGTAATAAATATAGACAAATCAACATAATAGGCTGTAGGAACATGAAAGTGTATTGCTATAGGATATCCCCCAATAAAAGGTTTCTTAAAGAGTTAAACAACCATAATCAATAGAAGTAAAGGTATTAAAAGTACACCATGATATCCAAATTATGAGCATATTTTGGGCTCATCATTTTTCCCCCTACTTAAACCAATGCTGGTCCTCTAGCATTAAACTTCCTCATGGTCTCTCTAAAATCAGTGGTTGAGGGATGACCCTGAAATGGAATTCCAAATTTGTAATAAAAACCTCTAGAACTTTGCCACCTTTCATACCTATGAGCTTCTATATCTTCATTAGGATTTGTAGCCTGGTAGGGATAAAGGGGCCACATTAGCATAGGAGGTCTAAATGTTAATGGCAACCATAATTCAAACCTCTTTTGAAGTCCCAACTATATGTATCTGCCTGATCGTTTAAGAGCTGCCATAAAATTTAGGGGACTGTGAGGCTCAGACCTTCTTAACCCAACAGTTAATCTCTCCCACCTCTTCTCAATCCTGGAGTATGATATTTTCCAAAACGAGTATGTCTATTCCTGAAACTCATCATATACTTATTTTTTGAGATCAAATATTTTCATCCTGGCTGTATCATTATTAAAACCATATGCCACAGTAAGCCAAATTTTCAACATTGTGCGGGGTTCTGAACTCTTAGGGTGCAATGGAATAGGCTCATTCCTTTAGGCTTCTTCATATGCTTCCCATTGCTTGCCATAATTTGCTTCATTTTCTACCCAAGACATAAGTGATCTCAAATGGATGTCGCCAATATACAAAAGGGGATTCCACTTTGTTTCAAATGGAATTAAAAAGCCATGTAAATAAAATTCACACAAATAATTTCTTAGCCAATTAGGGGCTACCTAGTATGCATCGTAGAATTCTTTAGCAGTGTGAATAATAGGATCTTGATTTCTAGAAATTCTCATTAGTTGGAACCTCAAAAATTGTTCCTTGAGGCACAAAGCATAAACTTTGGGTGGTGGTCAGAATTCCATAATCTAACCAGTTACCTTCAGCATTTCATCCATTTTGTCCTTTAACTCCTAAATTTCCCGTTTCTGCCTTTCAATTTCTTTTTTCAGTTTCTTCTTTTCTTCCTCCCAAAGACTTTGTTGCATTTCAGTCTTGGCTAGGTGGCGGAAACTCATGGTTTGTAATGTAACCAATCTCCATGTAGCTTTGAAATGTTCCAAAAATTCAATTAAAAATGTCTTTTTATAAACAACAATGGCTTGACAAGTGGCAGGGGGAAATGAGGCTTCATTGGCCACTTCCCATTGTTCAATCTATTCTTCCTCTTGCTACAGAAGAATTCCTATTTCTGCAGTGGAGAAGACTGTGCTTCATCCGAAATCTGCATAGCCGCAGTAGCCAAGTCATCGAGACTTGGTACCCCCTTTCATTATGCTCAACTTCCCTTGTCTCAACTTATTCTTCTTTAGGAATAACAAATGAACTCTGTGCAACACTCTCAGATACATTCTGACAAACATCATATTCAGACTTTACAGATTCTTCTGAAATTATAATAACCTCAAGTTGAGGTGAAGCAGGGGATACTTTACATTGTTTTCTGGTGGAAATTCTTCTTGGCAATGTTGCGGCTATTGGAGGTGCTCTCGTAGCCTTCCTCTTTTTGAACTGCCCAGAAGATTCTTCCTTTTCAGAAGATGATGGTGAATTGGTGATGGCAACAGGTGTTGCTGTAGGAGACATTGTTGTAGGGGAGGATGCTGTAGGAGAAGAATGTTGCCTTTTCTGAGAACGAGAGATAGATTCTGGGGTTTGTTCTGCCCTAGATGACTCTCTGACCTTTGTTTTTCCTCTCTCTCTCCTACTAACAGCCCTAGTTTGCACCCAAGCAGAGGACTCTGGTGTGAGAGCTACAAGACCAGGTGCTACAAGAGCAGATGACTCTTGCCCTATTCTCCTACTGGTAGATGCCATTTCCTCTTTCTTTCTTTGAGGCTATGGGGTAAGTGCCCTAGGGGGTTCTAGACATTGCAGGCTCTTTTGGGCAACAAATTATTGCTAGGAAAGAGGTGATACATCTCTCAAAGAGAATTCAATCAACAATTTTATAAGGCCATGGTGAGCAATAGAATTATCTTTCCCCTGTTGGTTCCGTGGGCACATTGTTCTAGAAATTTTAACAAAAAAAATTTGGAACATTAATAGCTAACTCATGCCTCATATGACTTAGCAATTTGAAGTGGTAATAATGCAGGTAAGAAAAATGGCCTTCACAAGTTAAATACCTAATTATGAAAGCAACATATTCTAGGTATGGAGGAGGCAACAACACTCGCTTGCATCCCTGCTTTGAGACCTCCAAAGGTCCATCAATGGGTATTGAAAATTCTGCCCTTGCAGAGGCAACATCTGAAGAGAAATTTTCTCCAATAGCTAGAAGCCTGGTTACCTCTACAATTCTTTCTTTAGTTACAACAATTGTTAGACCCCATACAGTAGCCTCCCCTTTAGAAAGGGTTCTCAAAAATTTTCCTGCAGCCTCCTCATTAAAAGCATCTAAACTCAAAAAATAATTTAGCCAACCACAAAGGCTGAATGTTTTGACCATTTAAGGATTTTGCATTAATAACTCATGAGCTATAGGCTCATGTATTACTAGCTGACCACCCATGTTCATAGTTTTTCCTTAGTTGAACTCAACTCTTTTCTGAAAATCCAAAAATTTCCCTTTCTGCTCTGGTTCTTTTCTATTCCGCCATCACTTTTCTCTTCTTTTCCAAAAATAAACTTTTTGAACAAGCAGTTTTAAATTGTTATTTATAATGAAAAAGACATGCAATCATATTTGGAAAGTACCAGAAAATAATAAAGAAAGATTATCTGAGCAGTTGTGACAACAGCGAAAGGACAAGTTTGAAAAATGGATTATCCCCCCTACTTAAAGTATGACATGTGTCCACACATGTACTAAGGAATAGGCGGAGATCGGGTAATAATGACTGATACAAACATAGTAATAAATGAATAAAATAAAATAAATCAAAAATGCGATAACAAAATATATTGCATACCTTTCATTAAATGTTTGTACGTGTTGAGAAAGATGACGACTGTGACATGAGATGACAGTTGGGAATGAGATCATAATTAAGGGTCGTGTGGATGAATGAGGTGGATGGGTGACGTGGATGGACGAGATGAATGGATGGAATGGATGGATGGTATAGAAGATAAAGAAGTGAAATGTGGCAACAAGTGGAAATGAAGAAAAAAGGGTTTCCTTAAAGAGGAAACCTTTATTATGAGCATGCATTACAAAATTACAGCAAAGGTGCAGGAGAAAGGCTAAAGCCTTCGGCTGCAGGAGGATTAGTGGCAGGATCCTGAATGAACTGCTACATGAATTCTTCTTTTGAGAATAGTTTATGGTACAACCGAAGGAGGTTTCCATTAACTAACAACTTAAATCTAACAGGATCAATTGTAACAAGTTGCACTAAACCATTAACAAATACATTCTCAATTTCATACGGGCCCAACCATTTGGTTTGTAATTTTCCTAGACTGTCCTTATATCATGAGTCATAAAGCAGAGCCCAATCTCCTGCTTTGAATTTCTTCTCCTGAATGTATTTATCATGCCACCTTATTCTATGGTTTTGTATTATCTCAGTGTGTTGCAGGGCATTCTTTCGGAGCTCATCCAGAGCATTGAGTTGCATGATTCTATCCTTTTCTGCATTTGTTAAATCCATGTCTGTTCCTAGAGTCTTATGTTCAAACTCTATTGGAATCATAACTATTTTACCATACACCATTTCAAAAGGTGTATATCCTATAGCAGTCTTCTAGGTAGTACGGTAGGCCCATATAGCTTCTGGTAAACTTTTGGCCCAGTCCTTCCTATGAAAATCTACAGTTTTAGTCAAAATGGTCTCTATGTCCCTATTGGTAACCTCTACCTAACCATTGGCCTAGGGGTGATAAGGAGTTGATTTCCTATTTCATATATTGTATTCATTGAATAAAGCTGTGATAAGTGTAGAAGTAAATTGTGCTCCTTGATCTATCACTATTTCCCTATGGACACCAAACCTAGTAAATATTTCCTCATAGAGGAATTCAGCCACTTTATTATCCCTAGCATGTTTCATAGGCTTAGCCTCTACCCATTTTGTGACATAATCTGTGCATACAAGGATGTAGGACTTACCATTGTAAGGTGGATCAATTGGTCCTACAAAATCTAGTCCCCACTTGTCGAAGGGTGCAACTACAACTTGTGGAAATAGAGGCATCTCATCAGATCAAGTTGGTTTTCCCATCCTTTGGCATTTTTCACATCTCCTGGTATATTTGGCTACATCTTCATGCAAAGTTGGCCAATAGTAACCAGTATTTAAAATTTTCATCATTATCCTTTTGGCAGCAAAATGTCCACCACACGGCTCATCATGGCTTGCATGTAGTATATCATGAGTGTCCTCCTCTGGTACACATCTCCTCATAACTTGATCTGGCCCTATATAAAACATGCAATCTGCAATCCAAGAAAAGTTAAAGCTTTTCTCTACCAATAATCTCTTTTCTTTAGGGGAGAATTGAGGAGGAGTTCTTCCTGTGGCCAGATAATTTGCTATATCAACATACCATGGGTGAATAACCTTGATTGAAAATAGGTGCTCATCAGGAAAGGAGTCTTCAATAAGTGCAGAGTCATCTTTCGTTTGAATTCTAGAAAGGAAATCGGCAACCACATTGGCTTTACCTAGCTTGTCCACAATTGTAATATCAAAAATCTTGCATCAACAATAACCATCTTGCCAGTCTCCCAGATATTGAGGCTTTGTTCATGAAATACTAGATTGTTGTATGATCAGTATGGACAAATATCTAATAACCAGTGATATAATGCCTTAATTTATTGAGGTCATAAATGATTGCCAACATTTCTTTTTCTGTAATAGTGTAGTTGAATTCAGCCCCTTGCAGGTTTTTGCTTATGTAGTAGAGTGCATGTTCTATTGAACCATCCTTCTGCCCCAACACTGTGCCAATGGCATAATCTGATGCATTAGTATGAATATGAAATGGAAGTGACCAATTAGGTCCTTTCAGAACAGGTGCCTTTGTAAGGGCGACTTTTAAATCAAGGAATGTTTTTTCACATTCCTCTGTCCAAGAAAAATCTACATCTTTCTTCAGCAGGCTATATAAGGGACCTGTTGTTTGGTGAAGTCCTTGATGAATCTTCTGTAGTATCCGACATAGCCTAGCTGTACTTCTTTCTGCTTAGCAGAAGAGGGTAGCTTAGAGATGACCTCAATCTTAGCAGGATCAACCTAAATTCCTGTAGTAGAAATATGGTGACCAAGCACTTTCCCTCCTGCACTGAAGCACTTTTGACTATTCAGTGATAGGTTGTGATCTTCACATCTCTGTAGTACTTTCTCCAAGTTGGCTTGAGCTTCCTCAAATGTTCATACCATAAACAGTAAAGTCATCCATGTATATTTCCATGCAATTATATGAAATGTTTGAGAAGATACTTATGACTGCCTCTGGAAAGATGTAGGAGCATTACAGAGACCAAAAGGAAAAATTGAATAGGAAAACATTCCCCAAGGGCATGTAAAAGTAGTCTTTTCTTGATCCTCAGGAGCAATCTTGATTTGATTGTACCCACTAAAGCCATCTAAGAATGAGAAGTACTTTTTCCCAGCTAAATTATCTAGAACTTGATCAATGAATGGAAGAGGAAAGTAATCTTTCTTTGTTGCCAAGTTGAGCTCTCTATAATCTACACATACCCTCCATTTTCCTCCTTTCTTAGGAACAATGACCAATGGGGAAACCCACTGACTATCGGAGATTGGGTAGATAAAGCCAGTTGCTAACATTTTCTGCAATTCTTCTTTAACAATTTCTCTCAAAGCTGGATTAATTCTTCTTTGAGGCTGCTTGATAGGTTTGAAGTCACCATTAATATATATGCAATGTGTACAGAGTTTTGGGTCTAAAACCCTCATATCCCCATAGTCCCATGCAAAAGCTCTTTTATGGGCTTGCAGCATTGTGGCTAGGGTAGTTTGTTGAGACAACAGCACATTATTATTAATATGCAGACAGTGGCCTAGAGATACTTCTATCTGTTTGGTGAGATCATTTATTGAGGTTGCTGATAAAGGTGGTGCCTATATATCACTTAATAGCAAATCATGATGGCTCTCATGATCTAGTTGTTGCAGGAAACATTACTGAGAACGGCTGTCCAAAACAGATGGGCTATTCAAACCAAAACTTAATTGCAAAATGTGTAGAAGTAGGTTATCTTCACTCTGAAGCTGGGAAAATGGGTCAGTTTGTAGCATTATTAACTGAGCTAATGAATTGACCTCTTTAGATTCCTCTCCTAGATCTGGCCAAACTGGTTGAGACAAATCTGGTAGAGGTTGTGCAGGTGGGTATAAAGCTAATTTCTTCCTTGACTGACCATCAGAAATTGTCATGTCTCCTGAACGACATCCTATAAGAGCATCAATTGTAGCTAACCAAGGTCTACCTATGATAATAGGATATTATCCTAAGGTTGCCTTAGTGGACAATATGGTGAAATTAGCAGGGTATTCCTAAGACTCAAGAGTGACAATGACATCTTCTATCACTCCATCAAGTGTAACTGTGGAACTATTAGCAAGCTACAGGATAGTCGATGTAGACCGAATGTTTAGAATATTCAAACACTCCATAGTGTGCTTGGTCATCACATTAATGGCTGCACCAAGGTCAACCAAAACATTTCTTACTACTTGACCATTGATATTTATTTTTACTATAGGACTTCTAGGATTAGTATATTTTGGAATGACAACCTTCCCTAGCATAATATCGACTAACTGTCCTAGGACATAGATAGTTTGGGGATCCTTTTTCTTTCTTCCTTGTTTCTTTAAACAAGCCTCTTTAATGGCTTTTCCATAGATTGGAACATCTTTAATAGCTTGAAAAAGAGGAATTTGAACTTGCACATTCTTTAGCTACTCCAAAATATCAAAGGTAGGCTCTTCAATGGTCTTGGGTGTAGTAATTTGCAATATCTAAGGAAAAGGTGGTGTAGCCTGAGGCTAGAAAATAGGTTCCTTACAGGCAGTAACTGATACAGGTATATCTTCTGCATGATTAGTAGGTTGTTCAGCGGCAGAGTCTGGAATCTCTATAATTACAGCTGGCTGTGGAGTAGGGAGAGTGGTTCCAGAACTAAGATGAATATCATTGATATTCAATGCATAAGCTAGATACTAGTTGACTTCTACAGAATACATAGGTTTTTGTTGTTGCTGCTGCTTATTATTGGGATTTGGCAATGGTTGAGCAGGCATAGGCATTTGTTTTGGAGGGCCAGTATTTGCTGCAGGTGCTGCAAGAGGAGGCATAAGGGCTGGAGGTTGTGGCTGCTGAGACTGCAAGAATCTAGGGGGCTGGTTTTTCCATTGCTGAGAACCTCTCCATTGTGAGTTTTGTTGCCAGTTACCTGGCGGTGGAGTCCACTATCCTTGTGGGTGCTGCCAACCTCCTTGAGGGGGTTTCCATTGAGGGCTCTGCTAGTTAGGTCAGTATGGCTGAGGGGCATTCCAAGGTGGAGATGGGCCATATGTAAGTTACCATTGGTTATTATAATTAGAGTAAGGATTACCAAAAGTCAAAGGATCTTGAGGCATACCTTGTCTTGGAGCCCATGGTCTCCTTTGTGCAACAAAGAAGACTTGGTCATCATCACCTTCTATCATCTTAAAATCAGTAGGTAATTGTTTAGCCTCCATGTTGGCCACCATCTTGCAACTGCAGTCATGTTTCTTTTGTCTACAATGTGGACAGAATTCAGCCAAGATTGCTTCAGCCTCCGCATGTTTCTTGTGAGCTTGCATGGTATCCAATTGTGTAGCCATGTTGTTTATGATGTCCTGCTTGAAATTAGACAACAAATTTGTGATCTCCATTTGGGAAACTCCACTGGAAGAATACTTTCCCACTGTAGCTTGATGACCTCTACCCTTCTTCACATTTGCTTGGGAGTAATTGAGACATATCTTCATGAGATCATCCCAAGATGCTTAAGTGATATCTCTGCCTCCCATCATGTCCAAGACATCTATACAGGTATCATTGATTCCCCTTAGAAAAAGTAATTTATGAGATTCTTCATTAAGAGTATAGTCTGAATTCTTTTCCAGAGAAAACAGGAATCTTGATATATAATCCTCCAGACTTTCATTTTCCTTCTATTGAATTCAGAATATATCATCACCTTTACTACCACTCTTACAATATTCCTTGTATTTCTCAAGAAATTTTGTTTGCATGGCTGCCCAACTATCAACAACACCCCTTCCCAAACTCATGAACCATCTAAGAGCTCCCTCCTTCAAGGTAGCAAGACACAATTTCAATTTGTGAGCATCTGAAGTGTAGTCATAACTGTGACAAAGGATATCAAACTTAAACAAGAAGGTCTCTGGGTCTTCTGTGACTAAGCCATAGAACTTAGGAAGTAATGAAGAAGGAATATGCTTGAGGTTGTCATTATTTTGTTGAGCAATAATGGGGAATTCAAAAGCAGGAGTTTGATTAGGTGGATTACATGCCATGTTCACTTGATCAAGTATAGAAGGAAATGGATTTTCTTCAGGTTCTTCGTCACATGGGCCGAATAGCAAGTCAGCACACAAATCTTTAGCAAATGGGTCAATATCTAAGTCTCCATCCTCAAATAGGCTATAAGCTAGTTCAGTTTTCTTAGCAATGGATGGCAAGTTAGGGAGAAATCTTCCCTGAGCGTCTCTTCTTCTATGCATGCAATGAAAATGGATGGTATTTTAGAAGATTTTGAAAATACTTGAACAACTGACTAAACTACTGCTAACAATGACAATAGCAGGTTCTTAAATTGACACCATCCCTGACAACGGCACCAAAAATGGTTGAGCCCACAAAAAGATATGAAATCACAGTAAAACCTCTCCTGGGAATTGGACATTCCAACAAGCGACTAATACCTCTTCATGGCCGTTCATTTACTTGTTAAACTAGGGAACGTATGCTTTAAATGGAGCGGCACTATATGTGCACTAAGAACCGATTTCATTCACAACCTATTGAAAATAAATTCTTGGAAAGAAATTCTACCTATGCTACAAGAAGGTAATGCAAAGTTCTCTTGACTCAACCATAATCTAACCAAAGCAGAAATCATAATAGCTACAACTAAGAGACAAACTATAAACTAGCCTTTTTCTACAGGAACAAACACAAGGATGGATTCCTGATGCTGCAGGAATAGTATAAGACTGAGTTTGTGTTGAAACTTCTAAAATGAAATCTAACTTGGTTTAACAAAGGATAAACAACTACTCTCCTACAGATACTTACTAACTAGGCCCCCTTAGCAAGCATCAACTAATTACATAGAAGATTGTGCTCATAACTCCATCAACTTTTATTCATAACGTGAAATTATTTACATTGATTGTTCTACTTCAGAAAACTAACAAAAACTCTGATTCATATTATAACTCTAACTCTTACATAATCAACTTCTCTATCTATCTCCTCTTGTTCACTCGCGCAGGAGGAACACTTATTTAAAACCAGCAAAACAACTAACTAACTAACCCTAATAGAGAAATACATGGATGTAAAGTGTATCCCAAAATTGAGGAACATACTTCATAAATGAATTTATCCATTCAACCTGATCCAAAGAGAATCTAGCGCTCCACTCTTTTCAGATTAAATGTCATTTAAAATCCATCCCAACAGTTTTGGTCAAAGAGTCTTCGTCATAGCTTCCTCAAAGTCAATGCTGAAAATGGACTTTAGTGAAAGGCCGAGATTGGCTGCGCTTGAATCGATCATACTTTCTTCAACAACTTGTGAAACACAAGGTATCAGATGCGAAAGAAAAGGCGCATGACACATACACAATATCCATTCATTAATCACATATTTAAATCTATTTCATCATTCAAAAACTACATGCATTATACCAGTCATTTGGGGAGTCAAATAGGGTAATAAATATAGACAAATCAACATAATAGGCTGCAGGAACATGAAAGTGTATTGTTAAAGGATATCCCCCAATAAAAGGTTTCTTAAAGAGTTAAACAACCATAATCAACAGAAGTAAAGGTATTAAAAGTACACCATGATATCCAAATTTAGAGCATATTTTGGGCTCATCAATATGCTCAAAGTATTTAACCATTTCTTTGAAATAGACCCATAAACAAATAACACAATCTCATGAAATTTGAGATGAAAAACTCAAAGATACTTTGTATTATTGAATTCATATGATTAAATTGTACAAGTATGGAGACAATTTGAGGATATTCATGAATGTGAAAACACTTTCATGATTTATTTGCACAAATTGGTTGTATTTGCTCATAAAATTAGAAATTATAGCTTACAAACTCAATATTACTTAGAATTTAAAATTCTCTATCTACCTCAGCCTCATACAAAAACCCCAAAACCTTGAATAATGAGAAGAGAATATAAAGAAAAGAGAAGCTCCAGAAGAATCCCTAAAACTGATCGGGAAATGCCATCTAGAATCTCAATTCACCGTTGATCAACAATTTCTCAAAGCCTCTCTCCTCTCTCTGTAACTGAATTTTTCTCTTCATTTTCCTTTGTCCAAGTTGTTTTCAAATAGAAAATTAGCCCATGTGATAGAATTCCATTGCATTTAGCAACTGCATGAAAATGCCTCCTTTTCTGTGAAAATTTTGTTTTGGTCTTATGCTGCACTATATTTTACTTTGTCAAAGTAAAACATTCCCCTTTTCACTTTATGTTTTAAATTATTCATTTAAAACATTCCTCATTTACTTGTAAAGTGAATATTAAATTCACCCTGCCCATGAAACTTCCTTTGTTTTCTCTGTGAAAACATTTATCTCTACCTTTTACTCTTGTTTTTCCCTTCATAGATTGGGGCTGCACTTTATTTTATTCACTTCCAGTGAATAAAATATTTTATTTCAATTGTATTTTACTGCCAGCAATAGAATGTTTCACTTTTATATTTTATTCTCTAGAGAGAATATCTCACTTGCAATTTACATTCACCAACCTTTTCACTTTGATGGAAACAACACAAGATTTTATTTTATACTTTTATTCACCCTGTGCACATATTTCACCATTTCACTTTACCTAGTGAAAATCCCTTCTCAAACTTGTCAGGCATATAAAATATTTCATCTTCATTTCCAAAGGCATGATTTTATCCTTATCAGATAAAATTTTTCCCATTTAAAATTTTACCTTCTTACGCCCACCAAATATTTCAAATACTTTATTTGAAATGCTTTTCCTTTTGATAGCAAAGACATTCCTAAAAATGCCTCGGGTAAAATTTTTTGTTCACAACATTTAATACACAAGACTTCAAAATTTAAGCCCACCACTTCATATTTACCTTTATCCTGCTATCCCGTGAGAATTAACCCGTGAAAATTTTAGATTAGCAAGCCATCGAGGTGAGGCTAATATTTTCCCACATTTCTCCATCATTCATTATCATCGAGGAAAATTAAAAATTCACAGGGGCCCACCTTGGTATTTTCTTTTTAAAAAATTTAGTATTAAATGTTTTTCCTTTAATTTCCTTGACCCTCAACCCTTTGTATTTCTTCACCGTCCATTTTAATCGGGCCCACTAGCTCCACGTGGCTTCATCCCACTATCTCGTGAGACATAAATAGTGAGCACATTTTTATTGCAATATGGTGGGGGACGGTGAAGATTTAATCTACATTTTGTCTTCATCTCCACCATAGATCTCCCTCCTGCATATTTTTCTTTTCATAGTTTACCCTAAATTTTCTTTTCATGCATCTGCTCTGGCTTCGCCAACCATGGTGACAACTTTCCTTTTTTCTGATATGCAAGTGTGGTTTCTTACAGGATTCCATGGCATTGCATTTCTTATTATTTTGGGATTTATTTTCAAAAAACTTAATGCATCATTCCTCTATTTCTAGTTGTAGCTTCCGCCATCTACTCTTTCATTTTCTTTTGAGAGATTTTAAACCATTATTAATGATCATTGTATTCCCTATAATCCCAGTGCATCCCATTCAATGATTCAAGCCCCTCATTATGCTTTGCTAGATGTGCATACCCTTGCTTCATGCACTGGCCGAATGCAGCCATCGACATTTGTTTGAGAGTTTTCAAATCTTTATCCTCAGTTCACTTTATGCACCCTACCCTGCAACATTTGCTTGAAGGTTTCCTGAGACCTTTAATAATTTCATAACATATGCACCCTATAGTTGTTTCACAAAAGCATACTCCTTCAATTCATTTAGATACCCATTTTATTCTTGGCGCATTCTCCTTCTCCTCTCTTCAATCTGTACTATGGCGTATGTGTTTCAACACATTCATCTCTACATATTACATTCTTTATGCTTTGATGGAATTCCATACCCTACTCCATCGAGCTCCTCCAATGCACCTCTAGCAACTTGAAAGCTTCTAAGGACTTTAGTAAATTCATTGTGTATAGTTGCAGACTACAATGGCGTTCAATGAGATTACATTTTGTTCTTAGTTTACAACGCCTCCTCAACAAATCTATTTAGTTCATTTGTTGGTGCATGTATCTCATTCCTTGTGGCAGTGCTTGATTCTTCACAAATCCACTTTGACATATCCTGTCATTGCTCGTCTTGTTGCGCTGGGTTCTTTCAATAAATCTCTATTTGCATTCTCAATAGCTACATGCATATGATGGATGTTTTCACCTTCTCAAGTCGCACCCATTCTGTTTGTGATTGGTTTTTTCTTTTTAAAAATGTTTTAACAAATCCACGTCCCTTTACATTGCGCTTTCGTGGCTTATCATGCCCTATGATGGCATGGGTTTTCCATGGGATTATATCTATTTTCATTGGCTTCCTTATCCTCCTCTCTATTTGTTTAGCATGTGCTCAGAAGTTACTAAAGCATTTTCCATGCATTTGTTTGTTGTTGGTACGCACTAACCTTCCCCATCCTTTGCACTTGGTGAACATACACATTCATTTCAATGAATCCCCTATTAGGACTTTATATCTGGCGTGGCCTCAAGAATCACAGCTTGGTCTTCACCTGTAGATTGCATTTCCTTAGAAATTCAAGAGGTGTTTTCAAAAAATTCATTTGTGCATATTCTGTAGTTATAGGATGCGCAACCTTCATTATATTTGCTTGAGAGTATTTCACTTTGTACATTTGATGCCCATTCACATTTGCATTTTCCTTGAAGTTTCAAATGCATTTGAACAAATATATTATGTATGGTGTGTGCTATGCTTCTACAATTTGAGAAACAAATCAAAATAAACATAGTTGTCAATGAGTCCTCCCTCCATGCACTTTGGTTGCCCATTAGTTTCTCTCTTTAGATATACCTCCAAGTGATTAGGAAAATGGGACTGAAGTTACATGCAATTCAATCAAAAATAGAGTGTAATGATTTGAGTTCCTTACAGTTGAATATGCTCATCAATTTGCTTATCACATTGAGTGCTCTACTCTTGAGCAAAACTCTTAGTGAGGAATTCCTTGCATTGGGATAGTACTTCCAATAATCAATAATGAAAGCATATCTATCATTCCTTATCTTCATCACAATCAATATTGTCCTCCATTGCACTAATATGAACATTTGAAACATGTCCATTTCCAATTGAAGAATGGCTTCAATCTTTCTCTTCACCAATTCTCTCATAATCAAAGAAAACACTTCAACCTTTGGGAGAAGCCCACCAATATTGTTAAAAGGATGAAGAATGTAGTGTGCAAATAAAGACCCTCATGTATGTGGATTATGAGCTTATAACACTGAGTAAAGGGGAAATATATTCTCATTCAATCCCTGCAACATTTAAAACATTATAATAGCGCAAAGCATGTCGGGCCCCATGTGGCCCGACTTAAAAAAAATCGTTTTGAAACAACTTTTCTCCTCAAATTGTTCTAAGATAGCTTTAGAATGCTTCAAAAGTGAAAATATGAAATGGGTTTTCATTCAAACTCACTTTCTGACACATTTGAAAAATGGTGAAAATAGGCCAAGTTGGCTCTAGAATTGACTTTGAAAATTGGTCAAATGACCTTGTGGAGACATAAAAGCTTGCAAGCATGTAGTCATTGGTCCAAAAAAAATCAATGAAGAATATGGCTTAGAAAAATCAATCACGAGACAAAATTTATTAACTGTCAAAGTTGCTTAGTCAAACTTTCTGCGACAAACAATTGTTTTGAACCAAATGAAACTGAAGAGATCACCCTGTTGCAAAAATATCAAATCAACTCTTGGTGAGCTACCATAGGACACAATAGAACACTTTGGTACACTGAGCATGTGTGCAAGAGATCTTGGATTGAAACATATCACATCAAAATTTATTTATGCTTGAAGTTGGCTTCTTAGAAAGGTTTCAATGAAAAACTGAAGAAATTCCATTTGGTTTTGATCTGCTAAAAATAGAAAATCAACTCACATATTTCTGAAAACTGACATGTGAGATCATTTAAGCATAGATAATGCAGAAAAATATTCATTTTGACTTGACAGTCAACTGGTTGCAAAATGCAAGCTCAAACGGGAGGCAACTTTGTAGAACTGAACGTTTGCAAACAGCTAAAATGTGACAAAACCCTCCAGCTTCACTTTTCAAAACCTCAACAAAACTCATCATGGGAAGCTGAAAATTGACATGCACATTCACATAGGACACATGAGTGTTTCTACAAAGGGATTTTGCTTGAAAATCAACAAGCTCCGAAATATGACCCTCCAAAGTGGGTCACTTAAGCAGATTCTCAGGTGCACATCTGAAAGTGCATAGGCAAAATTTTTGAAATGGCCATCTCAAATTTGGAAAATTTTAGAGTGCCAATAGTGGCTCCAACTGGGGATGTATGCCCCCTGTGGGCATAGCAAGATTCCATATCTCTTGAGAGTAGACCAAATTATGAGTCCATCAAGTGTCCACAAACTGCTTCTTTATTCATTCTTCATTTTTCAACTTCATCTGGTGACCCCAAGCCACCAAATGAAAAAATGGAGTCAACATTTACCTCTTTCAAACACAATTATGCAAAAAGAGTTGATCTCCCTCAATTTGTGCTTGCATTTGTCAAACCACAACAACATAGGTGATTGCATCCATGCAAACACAAGGATTAGGTTGCCTTTGTGCAAGTGGAAACTTGCTCTCTGTTCAACTTTGTCATCAATTGGAAACCAAATAAAATAGGTTTCATCATTGCCACTCTCTTCATTCTATGCTTTTGTATCAAGTGGAAACATGAGAAAATGGGGATCAAGACCATATGAAAGCACAGTCTGATCACAACCATTTGCCTAATTGAACATGTTGGTACCTCTCAACATGCCATCATATACAACATTATCAACATGTTCATAATCCTCGTACATTTGAAAGTTAGGGACACATTCAAAATGTTGATTATTATGTGGAAAAAACTTATCACATTCATCCTTTACATCATTCTCAAGCTGAAAACAACTTGCTTCAATGTTTTGCACATTGCCACATTATATGAAAACTCCTTCCAGCTGACAAAAGTAGCTCTCACAATCTACCTTGTGGCTGGAACTATCAACTTCAATCTGATCATTAGTTTGCATGTCAAAGGTGAAATTATCATAAGGACTTACCAAAATATTTGACATATTATGCAAACTATTTCCAAGTGTAGGAAAAGAGATACACTCATGAATTGACACACTCTGTATTTATTCTTCATCATGCTGGTAGTGAGAGCCATTAGAAATGTCTGACTCATCATCATCTGTTGTCATATTGCCATCTTTTGAACATAAGGTATCAACCTTTTCAATGTCACAAGCTTGCTCAACAACAAGCAATTCTGGCTCAGAATCATAATCTGATTTCTTATTGAAATCAACCTCTACATCCACATGAAAAGACTCATGGCTAGGCTCATTCATTCAAGTCAACAAAAAAAGACTTGTTTAAATCTGTATCAAAGTTTTCAAAACTTGGCTCATTAGATGCACAATCCTCATACTCATTTGCTGCTTCAAACTCATCAAAATAGATCTCTGAGTTTGCATCAGCATGCTCACTTTCATAATCATCATACATTGCATCATTGCAATCATATAGCTGCTTGTCGTCATCCTTATTATTATCATCATGATCAACTGGTTCATAATTTGAAGGAGAATCGGATTCACTTGCATCATATCTTACACCATGAAGATCATCATCATTGTCAAAGACAAAAAATGCATATTCAGTGGTCAATAGATTTGAGATTTGTTCACAACTTAATAGATCATTGTTCTGATCTATTCCTTCAACTATTTCCTCTTCTTGATCTTCACTTGAATTGGATACATTATCAAATTGCAAATCAGGGTATGCCAAAACATCATCATCATCAAAGTCTAAAAACTCAATGGGCTGATCATAAACAGGGTCTCCCCAATCATAGGAGATTGAATCGTTAACAACATTGTCAGGAACATGGTCACAATCTGTCATAGAGAATAGACCATCCACTTATCCATCCTTACTCACCACTAGGCTATCATAACAACAATCCACATCTCTTTGTATTTCAACATTGGACTGGATTTTCTCATTGAGTTTGTCATTTACATCCTCTTGAGGGTAGACATAAACATCTTCTCTATCAAACTAAAAACCATCAATGGTTTCCTCATTACAACTCCTTGTAGTTTATCTTTCAAACTGAAATGCATCCCATACTTTGTCACTTACAGCTGGTAAACTGATGTTCTCAAGAGAATTCCTTAAGTCAGCAAATTCAAATGTCTCATCATGGAGATTTATACCAAAGCTACATTCAACCCTTGTAGGATTGACATGGTCAACTGTATTACAACATTGTTGAATGCACTTCTCTTCTAAAGAGTAAGTCCAACTGATATCCTTCATCATGATCTTGGCTCAAAAGACTCAGCTGTTGATTCTCAGTTTGGTATACCTCTTTTTTAAGTTGTTCATTAACAACTTTCTCATCATCTGATGATGCATCTTTTTCATCTTCTACCTTCTCAATTATGCACTTGTTTGAAGACCTTTGATTGTTCACATTCACACAGTTGTTGATTTCATCAGCATGTTTACTAACAATTGAAGGCAACAAGCTTTGCATATATTCATTCCTCTACTTCTCCAAACTAACAAGGACTGTGTAAGCCATCTGCATACTCAATATTTCAAAATCTTTTAACAAAGCACTAGATCCTTCTTCATAAGCTTCAAAATACATATGAATGCAATATGATGTGCTAGGTCTGAAATTGTCTGGGATTAGTGACAAGGTAGCAGAAAACCTATGACTGAAATCAACACTTGACTCTTCATCTTGTTTCTTGATCTACTTTAACCTTATGACAAGGTCATAGGGATCTCTCGCAAACTCTTTTCTATAAGCATTCACCAATTTATCCCAGCAAGGAAATGACTTCTCAGGAAACTTTAGATACCAATCCCTAGCTCGTGCTTCAAGATATCTAACAAAGAATCTCATCCACATATCCTAATATTCAAATGAGTGTTTCTCCATGAAGCTGGAAAAACTTTTGACATGTGCATTTCCTTCACAAACATTATATCCATCAAATATAGGCATCTTCTTGTAGACTTGAGCTGACATAATTTGAATTTAGTAATCAACCCATGACAAATCTAACTAAGCATACAATGGATGAAAGGAATTCACAAGTGGTACAACAATTTGGCAAGTAGATACAATATGATTGTCGCTTAACCAGGCTTGTTGAAACATCAGGTGTCTTTCATCCATTTCCCTAAGTCCTCTTTCAAACACTACTTTCCATTCAAGCCTTAACTTATGCTTATGCACTCTTGTGTTCTTACATTTTGGGGTCTCAAATTAATGAAGATTATTAGAATTCTGTCACTTCTTAACAAGTTGTCTCAAAGTGTCTATAGGCATGGCTATCTTATGATCCATAGATATTACAATTAAAGGCTCTCTAATTATGCATGATTACAATCATGACCATATGAAGGATTACAATGACAATTAATGAAATAATGATAACCTGGAATTGAAATGTAAGACAATACAAATGGATGGAAATCCTTAAGATGTACAAATACATTCTAACCATCCTAATTATCAAAGATTTGAGCACTAGACAAAATTCTTTCAATGGAATTGCAATTACATTCAACAGATCCAACAAATGGAAGTGTGCAAACTTAAATTTACTCTTCTTTCCCTCTGATAGTGCTAAATCACTAAATAGGGAACCAAAATTTATTTTTAAGAAGTTCAAATACATGAAGAATACCTGGAAACATTGCCACTACTGCAAATTTTCTAGAAATATTGTAGATATGGAACTGTATTCTTTAAATCTTCAACAGGTTCTTCTAACAGAGTCGCCACCTCTCTTCAAAGAGGAATGAACTTCAAACAGTAGGAAGTTCTTTCACATGTAATTTTTTTTCTGAGTTCCTTTCACCAGCAAAGCACCATAGATCTCGAAATCTTCAAGTTGACTACAACAATTTTTCTCCAGGCTTGAAATTCTTCAATATTTGAACTAAATTCAAAATGGAAAACAATAATATGACTTTATGCAAATGATATGACTCTATTTTTGGATTCTTCAATGATAATTTTGTTAAATTCTCCCTAGTAGAGTCACCATTTTCTTGGTTTGTTTTTCTACTGCAACTAGGTTTTTCTTCTAATCTACCTATGGAATTGCTAATTCCAATCAAGGGTAGCTCGAAGGACCTGGACCAACTGATGAGGACTTTAAAAATCCTCCTACACTTCGGGCTCTACAAAAATTGAGAAGGTGATCCCTTAATGCTTTTACAATCTTTGCACTATTATCATAAACAACATTAACAATAACAGATAATCTCATTTAATAGCTCAACATAATAGGATAATACTGAATAGAATTGGTTGTTCATCAGTAATATCAACTATTTGGAGTATGAGATAACTACAACACTAGAACACATAGGGATTTAAAATGGTTTTGAATTTATAAAAAAAAATTGAGATGCACTAAGTTGCAAGATAAATCAGTGCCTAATTATGGGCCATGGAGTCAAACACATAAAAAGAATTCATTAGAAAATGAAATTCAACTAGTGGATTTAAATTATTAATGCCTTGTATCAACTGTTAGTTCCTTACACCAACAATCCCACTCCTATTATCAATCAAACTCTTCTTACCCAGTCCAACCTACACACTTGAAATCACTGTTATCTGCTCAAAGTATTTAACCATTTCTTTGAAAAAGACCCATAAACAAATAACACAATCTCATGAAATTTGAGATGACAAAATCAAATATATTTTATATTATTGAATTCATATGATTAAACTGTACAAGTTGTTGATGGCGATTTTGGCACCACAACAATGCAGGTAGAATATTGATACTCTGCTTCTCCTGAAAGAGAAAGGAAACACATGGATGCCTTAGCTCCCAAGGTCTTGGTAGTTTGGTCTCAATTGTGTTGATGTTACTCAGTGGCCAATGCGATAGGAATATTCAAGGGGCCTGCTGGTATTGGGCTTCTGGATTGTTCTAAGGTCAAGCATGAAATAAAACCTATTCTAACTAGGGGTTTTAAAGAAAAACAAAAAGATAGACCAAGGCTTTGAAATAGGAAAGAACAATAATTCAACCAACCTTAATCACACTTTGATAACTTCAAGGAATTTGCTAACTAAAATTGAAGAACATAATTAACTTGTGATTAACACATAGTATCATTCATTCATAGTGTTGATTTTTAACAATTGATTATAAACTAGCATTTAAGCAAAACACAAAATAAGATTTCATTCCTTGAAATATTTCAAAATTAGATGATTAATTTTAGATAAATACCGTTCTAGGACACAATATGAATTAGATTTGAATTTGGTTGCTTCTACTGTGGGCTAGACAGATAAGCAACATTTACAAATTTGGCACGATCACTAGTGTACAGAGAAATTTGTGGCTCCAGATTATTTCCAACTATACTAAGAGAACTTAAGAAATACATTGCCAACTATATTGAAATCTAACTGCTAACCAAGAAGACAAGAGAATCTCTCATTACTAAGAATCAAGATGCGACTCGATCTCCTTCTGCTAGCTTACTATTCCTATCAGTTCTAGCTCAAAATAGTTCTCTAAAACTTAGAAGTTCTAATCTCTTTCCCTCTAACACCAAAAATTTGGGTCCTTTTTTTTACAAAGAGACCATAATGCCATAAATACATTCCCCTCAGAAGGATGATGGTGCCCATTTTAGGGTTTACAAAATATCCCGTTTGTGTGCAGGATTGTCAGCGCCTAGATCTTTCTAAAGAAAGTCAGTTCTGCATTCAACTCGAATCCCTGTTGTTTCTGCCAGAAAAGATCATCTCAGGAAAGATCTGTAGATCTTTTGCAGCTACCACCATAACTTCTATGCCTCTGTGTAAATTCTTGACCTTCAGCGAAGTTGCTTTGGGTGTCCCAAAATATCGCCATTAAAGCCGAGCTACCCCTGTTAGCAAACCTCACAGCTATCACCTTGACTTATGGCCTCATCTTCTTCCTCACTTGGCCTTCTTTTTGTTTGAGATCTACTTTCTACAAGTCCGTCGGCATAGCACGGGCCAGTCGGCAAGAGGTTGTGGCGAGTCACAAAGATCATACCAATCTCACAAAAGACCTTCGACAAGACCACTTCCTTTCGGCCAGACAAGATGGAAAAATTGCATCCTCTCGGCGAACTCTATTTCTATCAGTGGGCCCCTCCTCATGCCAACTCTTTTTTTTTGGCGTGACCCTCTTAGATTAGTAGGACATCCTACCGAACTTGCTATATTCGCTTTGAGTCTTTCCAAACTTTCTTTGTTCTTTTTGGGCCCCCTTTGCTCAGTGTAACTTCCGCCTTTTGGCCAGACACTATGCTAAACTCATCCTTCTTTGGTGACCCTGTATGTCAGGGAGACATGACTTATTGTTGTGACCTCAGGGCGAATTATTCTTCTTCAGGCTCGAGCTCCTCTGCAGTCGCCTAGACCTCTCTTGAGTTATACTGACAAGCTCTCCTTTGTTCCACCTGTATCAATGTAACCCTCCTTTGTCGGGGAGATGTCACAAAGAAACTTTGTGTCTTGGCGAAAGCCTCCGCATGCTCACTCTTTGGTCGTCATGACCTACTGGTTGTTTTGTTGAGATTACCAATGGAGCCCCTTTTGCACTAGTCAGTGAGACTTTCTTTCCTCGTTGAGACCATATGGTGAAATGTTCTTTTCTTTGGAGTCTCCCTGAGTTCTATAATTTTGACATGACCTTGATGAGTCGGCAAGAGATTAGGCTGATATTCCTTCATGTCAGCGAGACCTTTCACCAATCCCTTTCACTCTCGCTGAGCTTCTTTGTTGTCGTTGTGACCTTACCTCGGTCGGTGAGACATCCCGTAGACATCTCACATCTTGACAAAGACCACCAATGGACTCCCCACTATTTTGTTGGTGAGACATTAGGTTCTCAGCAAGACTTCATCCTGAATACAATATCTCCCACTGAAGACCTTGAGACACATCCTCACACACACGATCTAATCCTGCCAAACAAGGTTTTTTGCTAAAACAAAACATTAATGTCATGCTTCTTACAAAAAGAAACTTAACTATAGTGGAGGTAGAGCCAACAAGGGCACAGGGAAGCAAAAATTAAACAAGTCCCAGCAGAACCAAGACCGGGGCAAAAAATGACCTAGAAATGACACTCCCCGTCAAAACTAGTAGGGTCAAAACCAAAAATAAAATGGAACTAGGACCAGAGTCGGGATGGGAAATGAGCTAGGGAAACAACCAACACTTCCCGAGTTCATACCCTGACCCGGCTCCGTGCCTGCGAGGAAACCCCAAAAATGCAAAGTATGAAAACAAAACACCGGCAGAGCCAGAGCAAAATGATGAACCAAGTGGAACCGGGGCCAAAACCAAATCTAAACGAGAAACTTCTCCAAGTTTCAGGTTCAGATTCCATTCCAAACCCGCCTCCGGTGCCATCCAAAAGAGGAGGAAGAAAGAAAAAGTAAAAGAATAGAAAGGGGAAGGAAAATTCCCACAACAAAGCAAAAGTCAAAAAAAAAGAAAAGAAATGGGACGAAAATGAAATTGGGGTCGGGGAAGGAACAAAAAAGGGAGCTTGGAAGAAGTTTCCACTTTCAGAATCCACTCCGGTTCCAAATCCATCAAAACAACAAGGAAAAGAAAAGCAAACAAAATGCCCCAAGGCTTCAAAAGGAAACACCCAAGGCAAGGGACATAAACAAACGCCAGCGGGGTTGGAACGAAAACCAACCTTGGGCAAAGCACAACAAGGGCGGGGTTGGGACCAAATCTGAAATTGAAACTTCTTCAAAGTTTTAGTTCTAGATTCCATTTTGGTCCCACCTCCGAGAAAAACAAAAGAAAACAAAAAAAACCAAAGTCTATCAGAACCGAAACTGGAATTGGAGATAGAGCAAGACCCCAACTTAGAAGGAATTTCCAATTCCAGGATTGGTCTCAGTTCCACCTTCGATAGAACTTTGAAAGAAAAATACCTAAGGAAAAAAGACCAAAGAGGCGGGGACCGGGGTCACAGAAAGAACAAAAACTGAGTTTGGAAGAAGTTCCAAGCTCGGAATCCGTTCCGAACTCGGGTCCACTAAAACAAACAAACAAAATAAAAGGAAACAAATAGCCCCAAGGCCGAAAAAGAAATTAACTAAGGCAGAGGACACAAAAAGACCAAGACCAACGAGGAGGCAAGAAAAGGGTGGGGTCGGACCCAGGATGGGACCAAAATGAGGAACCTTGAGAAAGTTCAACATTTTGAACTCGGTCCCAGACCCGACTCTGACAAAAACAAAGAAAATGAAAAGCAAGGTCTGTGGGAACAAGACCTGAACTTAGAAAGAATTTCCAAGTCTGAGATTCGTCCCGATTCCGCCTCCGACAGAACTTGAAAGAAAAACGCTTAAGGCAGAAAACCAAAGGCCAAAGGAAAAAGACAGAAAAAAAAGGGGGGGACCCATTTTGATCCAGATCAAAGTGGGGGTGGTTATGCAGGGAATAACACAAGTATGTAGACAATTTGAAGATATTCATGAATTTGAACACACTTTCATGATTTATTTGCACAAACTGGTTGTATTTACTCATAAAATCAGAAATTACAGCTTGGAGACTAATTATGACTTAGAATTTACAATTCTCTATCTACTCCAACCTAATAAAAAAACCCTAGAACCTTGAATAATGAGAAGAGAAGAGAAGATAAAGAAAAGAAAATCTCTAAAAGAATCCCTAAAACTGATTGGGAAATGCCATCTGGAATCTCAATTCACCGTTGATCAACAATTTCTCAAAGCCTCTCTCCTCTCTCTGTAACTGAATTTACCTCTTCATTTTCCTTTGTCCAAGTTGTCTTGCAACAAAAAATTATCCCATGTGATCGAATTCCATTCCATTTAGCAACTGCGTGAAAACGCCTCCTTGTCCATGAAAATTGTGTTTTGCCCTTATGTTGCACTGTATTTTACTTTGTCAAAGTAAAACATTCCCCTTTTCACTTTATGTTTTAAATTATTCATTTAAAACATTCCTCGTTTACTTGTAAAGTGTATATTAAATTCACCCTACCCATGAAACTTCCTTTGTTTTCCCTGTAATAACATTTATCTCTACCTTTTACTCTTGTTTTTCCCTTCATAGATTGGAGCTGCACTTTATTTTATTTCACTTGTATTTTACTGCCAGCAATAGAATGTTTCACTTTTATATTTTATTCTCTATAGAGAATATCTCACTTTCAATTTACATTCACCAACCTTTTCACTTTGATGAAAACAACACAAGATTTTATTTTATACTTTTATTCACCCCATGCACATATTTCACCATTTCACTTTACCTAGTGAAAACCCCTTCTCAAACTTGTCGGGCATATAAAATATTTCATCTTCATTTCCAGAGGCACGATTTTATCCTTATCAGATAAAAGCTTTCCCACTTAAAATTTTACCTTCTTATACCCACCAAATATTTGAAATACGTTATTTGAAATACTTTTCCTTTTGATAGCAAAGAAATTCCTAAAAATGCCTCAGGTAAAATTTTTTGTTCACCACATTTAATACATAAGCCTTCAAAATTTAAGCCCACCACTTCATATTTACCTTTATCCCGCTACCCCATGAGAGTTACAATGTGAACATTTCAGATTAGCGAGCCAGCAGGGTGAGGCTAAGATTTTCCCACATTTCTCCATCATTTGTTATCATTAGGGCAAATTAAAAACTCACAGGGGTCCACCTTGGTATTTTCTTTTTAAAAAAATTAGTATTAAATGTTTTTTCCTTTAATTTCCTTCACCCTCGACCCTTTGTATTTCTTCGCCGTGCATTTTAACCGGGACCACTAGCTCCACATGTCCTCATCCTGCTATCTCGCGATACATAAACAATGAGAACATTTTCATTGTGATATGGCAGGGGACGGTGAAGATTTAATCTGCATTTTGTCTTCATCTCCATCGTAGATCTCCCTCCTACATCTTTTTCTTTTCACAGTTTACCCTAATTTTTCTTTTCATGCATCTGCTCTATCTTCTCCAACCATGGAGATAACTTTCCTTTTGTTTGATCTTCAATTTTGGTTTCTTACAAGCTTCCATGGTGTTGCATTTCTTATTATTTTGGGATTTATTTTCAAACAACTTCATGCATCATTCCTCTGTTTCTAGTTGTAGCTTCCTCCATTTTCTCTTTCATTTGCTTTTGAGAGATTTTAAAACATTATTAATGATCATTGTATTCCCTACAATCTCAGTGCGTCACATTCAATGATTCGAGCCCCTCATTATGCTTTGTTAGATGTGCATATCCTTGCTTCATGCGCTGGCCGAATGCAGCCATTGACATTTGTTTAAGATTTTTCAAATCTTTATCCTCAGTTCACTTTATGCACCCTCCCCTGTAATATTTTCTTGAAGGTTTCCTGAAACCTTTAATAATTTCATAATGTATGCACCCTATAGTTGTTTAACAAATGCATTCTCCTTCAAATCATTTAGATACCCATGTTATTGCTGGTGCATTCTCCTTCTCCTCTCTTCAATTTGTACTATTGTGTATGTGTTTCAACAAATTCATCTCTACATATTACGTTCTTTATGCTTTGATACAATTCCATACCCTACTCCATCGAGCTCCTCCAACGTACCTCTAGCAACTTGAAAGATTATGAGGACTTTAGTAAATTCATTGTGTATAGCTGCATCCTACAATGGCGTTCAATGAGATTACATTTTGTTCTTAGTTTACAACGCCTCCTCAACAAATCTATTTAGTTCATTTGTTGGTTTGTGTATCTCATTCCTTGTGGCAGTGCTTGATTCTTCACAAATCCACTTTGGCATATCCAGTCATTGCTCCTCTTGCTGTGTTGGCTTCTTTCCATAAATCTCTATTTGCATTCTCAATAGCTGTATGCATTTTATGGATGTTTGCACCTTCTCAGGCTGCCCCCATTTTGTTTGTGATTGGTTTTTTCTTTTTTCTTTTTTTTTTTAACAAATCCATGCCACTTTACATTTCACTTTGGTGGCTTATCATGTCCTATGATGGCATGGGTTTTCCATGGGATTATATCTATTTTCATTGGCTACCTTATCCTCCTTTGTATCTGGTTAGCATTTGTTCAAAATTTACTAAAGCATTTTCCATGCATTTATCTGTTGTTGGTACGCATTGACCTTCCCCATCCTTTGTACTTGGTGAACATACACATTCATTTCAATGAATCCCCTGTTAGGGCTTTATATCTAGCATGGCCTCAAGAATCACAGCTTGGTCTTCACCTGTAGATTGCATTTCCTTAGAAATTCGAGAGGTTTTTTCAACAAAGTCATGTGTGTATATTTTGCAATTATTGGATGTGCAACCTTCATTATATTTGCTTGAGAGTCTTTCACTTTGTACATTTGATGCCCATTCACATTTGCATTTTCCTTGAAGTTTCAAATGCATTTGAACAAATATATTATGTATGGTGCGTGCTTTGCTTCTACAGTTTGAGAAAGGAATCAAAATAAACACAGTTGTCAATGAGTCCTCCCTCCATGCACTTTGGTTGCCCATTAGTTGCTCTCTTTAGATATACCTCCAAGTGATTACGAAAATGGGACTGAAGTTACATGCAATTCAATTAGAAACAAAGTGTAATGATTTGAGCTCCTTGCAACTGAATATGCTCATCAATTTGCTTATCAAATTGAGTGCTCTACTCTTGAGCAAAACTCTCACTGAGGAATTCCTTGCATTGGCATAGTACTTCCAATAATCCATAATGAAAGCATATCTATCATTCCTTATCTTCATCACAATCAATATTGTCTTCCATTGCATTTATATGAACATTTGAAACATGTCAATTTCCAACTGAAGAATGGCTTCAATCTTTCTCTTCACAAATTCTCTCATTATCAAAGAAAACACTTCAACCTTTGGAAAAGCCCACCAATATTGTTAAAAGGATGAAGAATGTAGTGTGCAAATAAAGACCCTCATGTATGTGGATTATGAGCTTATAACACTGAGCAAAGGGGCAATGTATTCTCATTCAATCCCTGCAACATTTAAAACATTATAATAGCACAAAGCATGTCGGGACCCATGTGGCCCGACTAATTTTTTATTATTTTGAAACAAATTTTCTCCCCAAATTGTTCTGAGATAGATTCAAAATTCTTAAGAAGTGAAAGCATGAAATGGGTTTTCATTAAAACTCACTTTCTGACACATTTGAAAAATGGTGAAAATAGGCCAAGTTGGAACTAGAATCGGCTTTGAAAACTGGTCAAACGACCTCGTGGAGACATAAAAACTTGAGAGCATGTATTCATTGGTCCAAAAAATTTAATGAAGAATACGGCTTAGAAAAATAAATCACGAGACAAAAGTTATTAACTGTCAAAGTTGCTCACTCAAACTTTCTGCAAGAAACAATTGTTTTGAACTAAATGAAACTAAAGAGATCACCCTGTTGCAAAAATATCAAATCAACTCTTGGAAAGCTACCATTGGACACAGTAGAACAATTTGGTACACTGAGCATTTGTACAAGAGGGCTTGGCTTGAAACATATCCCATCAAAAGTTATTGATGCTTGAAGTGGGCTTCTCAGAAAGGTTTCAGTGAAAAACTGAAGAAATCCCATTTGGTTTTGATCTGCTAAAAATACCAAATCAACTCACATAGCTCTGAAAACTGACATGTGATATCATTTAAGCATATAGAATGTAGAACAATATTCATTTTGACTTGACAATCAACTGGTTGCAAAATGCAAACTGAAATGGGAGGCAACTTTGCAGAACTAAACGTTCGCAAACAGCTAAAATGTGACAAAACCCTCTAGCTTCACTTTTTGAAACCTCAACAAAACTCATCGTTGGAAGCTGAAAGTTGACATGCACTTTCACATAGGACACATGAGTGTGTCTGTAAAGGTATTTTACTTGAAAATCAATAGGCTCTGAAATATGACCCTCCAAAGTGGGTCACTTAAGCAGATTCTCAGGTGCACATCTGAAAGTGCATAGGCAAAATTTTTGAAATGGGCATCTCAAATTTGGAAAATTTGAGAGTGCCAATGTCCTTGTTCGATGAAAAGAAAACAAACCTAGCAGCATTCTTGAAAGAGTGCAGAGCTAACTCTGCATGGTCATATACAAATATTTCAGGGCTCGACCTAGAAGTGTGTGTGCATCACATAGTAGTCTATCCTGAAGCTAAACCTATAAAACAAAAATTAAGGAAGATGCATCCTCAGATAGCACTCTTGGTCAAACTTAACTTACAAAAGATTCTTCACATCAGACTCATCTAACTGATAGATTATCCTAAGTGGGTTTCAAACCTGGTACCAATCTCAAAACCCACTAGGGTATTAGAATATGCAATGATTTCAAGGACTTAAAGAAGGCATGTCTAAAGGATGGTTTCCCTCTTCCTAATATTGACCTCATTGTAGACTTAACAGCTAAGAATGGAATGTTATCACTCATGGATGGTTTTTCAGGCTACAATCAAATCATAATTGAAAAGGAAGATCAAAACAAAATCGCATTCACTTGTCCATGGGGAACCTATTGTTGGAATATGGTGCCATTTGGGCTAAAGAATGTAGGAGCAACATATCAAAGGGAAATGATCCTTATATTCCACGACATAATCCACAAAATAGTTGAATATTATGTGGATGATATTTTGGAAAAATCAAAGAAAAGAAATGAGCACATACAAGTCTTAGGACCCATGTTTGACAAGCTGGAAGAATACAAAGGATAAATCTAAATAATTGTATCTTTTTGGTCACATCAAGGAAACTTCTTGGCTTCATCATATCACAAAGAGGGATATAAATTGATCTTGCAAAGGTAAAAGCTATCCTAGACATGGAACCACTGCAAACACTAAAGTAGATGAGAGGGTTACAAGGAAGATTGTAGTCCATCAGGAGGTTCATAGCACAACTATCAAATAAGATCCACCCCTTTTCACATCTTCTCCATAAAGGGATAACTTACAAGTGGGATGAGAAGTGTGATAAAGCTTTCCAATAGATCAAATATCATCTACTAACACCTCTAGTGCCCATGCCACCAATACCGAACAAACAAATAATCTTGTATATCCCATCAACATTAGTAGCACTAGGAGCTCTTCTAGCACAATATGATGAAAGCAGAAAAGAGAGGGATATCTACTACATTGGTAGAACTTTGGTGGGCTATGAAATGAACTATTCACCTATTGAGAATGCATGGATAGTAGTAGTTTTTGCTTCATAAAATTTTAGGCACTACATGTCACATCAAATCAAGGTCATTGCAAAAATTGATCCACTCAAATACCTGTTATCCAAAGCAACTCTCACAAGGTGAATGGACAAATGGGTGATGATCTTAACAAAAAAATTCATAGAGTATGTAGAGTGCAAGGAAATAAAAGGACAAGTGATCACAGAATGACTAGCAAAAGTACCTATCTATGCATAGAACCCTTTAATATCTGAGTTCTCTGATGAATTAGTGTTCCTTATCAATCTCACAGCCTAATGGAAGATGTACTTTGATGGAACATTCACCCAACATGGATCCAGAGTAGGCATTATTTTTATTACCCCTAAAGGTGATTGCATCCCAAATTCATACCGATGGTCATTACCGTGTACTAACAACATTGCTGAGTATGAAGCCCTAATCATAGGTCTGAGGATAGCAGTCTAGTGGTAGATGCAAGAAAAAAAATTCTATGGAGAATCACAGTTGGTTATCAACCAAGTCAACGATGACTATAAAACTAAGGATGACAAGCTCACTCTTGACAAAAAGATGGTAGAAAATCTCAAGGACCTTTTTATAGACATAAATTTTGAGCAGATTCCTTATATAAACAATAGAGCAACATACACCATGGTAATGGTTAGATCACTACTAGACATGTTGAACAATGTCCTCCAATGTGAATTATTGGTAAAACAACTTCTCGTACTAACTTTCAAGATCCTTGAATTATAATTTTTGTGTGTCATTGTTGGTCCTAGATCCCTGTGGTACCATGAAATATTTACCTACCTAAGTAGAGGAACCTTCCCATCTGATATCACCTCAAACCTTAAAAATACCTTTGTTAAAAAGGCATCCCAATTTGTGATCTTACGTGATACCCTTTATAGCTGAAGCATTGAAGGGGCATTACTATGATGTATTAACCAATAGGAAGCCTTAATTGCATTAATAGAGGTACGTGATGGCATATGTGGGTCCCATTCTAGCAGTATGAAGTTAGCTAAGAAATTGTTGAGGACGGGGTAGTATTGGCCAACCATAGAAAAGGAAGCTCATCAGTACATGTAGAAGTGTGTCCAATGTCAACATCATGGGGATTTGATTCATGCTCCAACTTAAGAGTTTCAACCCATGGTAACACCCTAGCCTATCTTGTAGTGGGGACTTGACCTCATAGGTAAAATCACTCCCATCTCATCCAATGGTCACAAATTTATCATTATAACCACTGAGTATTTTACCAAATGGGTTGAAGCCATTCCTATGACCTAAATAATAGGGAAGAAAATTGCTAAATTTATCTTGAACTACCTAATTTTTTGTTGCGGTGTTCCACAAACCCTCATCTCAGATAATGGAACCCCTTTTAAGAATCAAGATATGAAGGATCTCTATCAAAGATTCAATATCCAACACCAATTCTCTACCCCATATTATCCCCAAGGCAATGGCCAAGCTAAGGCTATGAACAAAACTATCCTAAAAAATTTGAAGAAAATAGTCAATCAAGTTGGTTGTGATTGGCTTTGTAACTAAATCTCGCTCTTTGGGCCTATTGAACCAATATTCGCATGCCTACAAGTGCAACCCCTTTCTCTCTGGTCTATGGATCAGAATCCATATTTCCTATTGAGGTTGAGCTCACATCATTTAAATTGTCACTAAAAAACTTGATTATCGATGAATAATACAGAGTGTCCTAGCTAAATGAGCTAGAATTCCTAGATGAGCATCATCTTGACACCCTCAATCACTTGCAAGTACATCAAAGCTGACTAAAGTGGAGCTATAACAAGAGGATCAAATGTTGTTCTTTCCAAGTAGGGGATCTTGTCTTAAAGCAGAATCAGAAGAACCTTTTAGATCAGGATAGCAAAGGAAATTTTCAGCCTAACTAGTTGGGTCCCCTCATCATCACATCAAGCTATGGATCAGGAGCATACCAATTATCAACACCGAAAGGTGAACCCTTATAGGAACCAACCAACAACTTGCATCTTAAAAAAAATTATGCCTAGTCTTGAAGGGTGTAAATCTAAAAATACAAAAAAAATAAAAAAATGATCATAATCCAAAAAAATTGAGAAAAAGGATTAAAAAATTAAAAAAAAAATCCTCTAGTGAAAACCAATTTGGTGGCGCTTTGGGAAAGTACCTTGTTGAAAACCTAGTAAACAGGCACCTTGCATAAATAAAGTGCCTCCATCTATTCTTTGGCTCGTTATCCTATCATTCTTTCCATCACCATCCATCACATCCTTCATCCATCGCCTGTCTTCATCCTTATCATAGCTTCATATTGTGAAGTATCACAATCCCTTTAATACTATTTGGCATATTCCAATGTTAGTTTGTCCTACCTATATCAAGGTAGTCTATCGCATGTCACACTAGGGGAAATTCGTTATGGATCATATCAGGTTCATGTATATCTTAAGGTTATCAAAAATCTCATTAAAAATCCCAAAAACATTCATAAAATATCATCAAAAATACCAAAAACATTCATTTTTTTTTTTCACAAAATCCCAAAAACATCCAAATTCTTGTATAGATAAAATCCAAAAATATTCAAAAAATTGTAAATTCAAAATCTAAAACATCCAAAACACATCAAAATCCTAAAAATGTCAAACATCAAAAATCAAAAAACAGTACGCTTGCTGAACTATGTTGTCTTTGAGGTTGAACTTAGGCAAGGCCATCATTGATGTGTCCCCAAGACACCCTAGGTCAATTCTTTAGGATTTTGTCATAATAAAGTGGCATTTCAACTATTCATATCTCATTGTTAATAAATTGATTCAGTCAAACTATGTGGTATTTGTGTGTATAACATAAGAAAGGCTTATCTTTGATTAGACCCTGAGGCCTCTAGGATAGGTCTTTAGGTTAGTTTCTTGGTTGAAAATTAGAAAATCCATAAACATCTAGATAACTCAGAAAATCCCTAAACATTCAAATATCAGAAAACACAAAAATATTTGTGTAAACACATAAAATCTACCGATTGACATTGTGCATCTGATCCCAACCTACTGACATCATTTCATCCTGAATCATCCCTTGGTCTAACCATTTAATCAAATTCCCTTATCTAATTAAATTCATCAATATTCCTCTCTTAATTAAATAAATCATTCTATCTAATTAAGTCACTCTCCTTTGTTAATTAAATCAATCATCTGATCTAATTATCCCTATTTAATTAAATAATCAATTTGATTTGATTAAATCTCTAAAGTCTATCCATTAAATTAAATAAATTAAAACCTTATTTGATTTAATCTAACACCATCTCTTTTAATTAAATAAATGAAAATCCTTATTTAATTATTGTCTTATCATATTCCTTTCTTATTTTGATTTAAATAAATCCATAAATTTGAGTCAAATAGGTCACATCATCTAATATCCTGTTAAATTAATTGACCCTTGATTAATTTAATCTCTTATCATGTCCCATCCTCTAGATTTTGCAAGTTGCACATGAAAATAGATTTAATTCATTTATTAAATCTCTATTTTCCTCACAAGGCATCTTTTGGAATATTCCCTCAAATTTGAATTCAAAAATTTCAAGTCAACATGTACATCCAACAAGGAAATAAATTCATCTTACATGTCCTTTTCCTTGAGCCAAGTGGCATTTATTACATTTTCCCTTCCCTCTTACAAGTCATTTCAACAAATTTGAAATTCAAAAATATGCATTTATTGGCACAATTCTCAAATCTTCCACATCTTTCATCCATTCATAGATTGACAAGTGGCATCATGCCATTGGATGAATTTTAGTCCCACATTTCTCAAATTTGGGTATTCATCCATCTTGGCATTCTATAAATAAAGAGCTCATAACCTTATTTCATCATCCACAAATTATGCAAAGTTATTATGCTAAAATATTTAGCCATTCCCATCCCTCACCATTGAGTTCTTAGTTAGGTTTTTGTAGATTTTTGGCTTGGATCTCTCATCCTTCATCAAAAAAGTGGATCAATCATCATCAAAATATCAAGCTTGCATCGTAGGAATTGGGAAAGGGCCAATTTTCACATCAAATTGGCACCAATTCCCCCATGGGATCATGTGTTTGCTATTCTAATTAGGATTGAATCTATATTTTCTTGTTTCATTGTGTTTTTCATTGTTTTCTTTCCTAATTTGATGTTTGTAAATGGATTTCATGGGGAATCCTTGTTCATGCTTGCAATATCTAACTTAAGTTGTTTGTTCTCATTTTTTTGTAGGTATTAGGATTGGGGTTCACACAATTTGAAAATTGAAAAGCCCAAAAAAAACATTCAAATATCAGAAAACAAAATAAATTAGAAAACATTCATAAAGCCTTTAAAAGCCTCAAATATATTGATAAAACCCTAAACAGCCTCAAATAACCAAAAATCTAAGCATTCACATAAACTTTCAAAAAGACCAAAAACAACTTCAAAACATTTCCAAAATACCGAAAACATTGAAATATTCTAGAAAATCCAAAATCATCCATCCCATCTCGCTTTCACTTGTAATAAAACTTCACCCATAATAAATCAATTGTTGCCTTCACCCTTCGATGAAACAAGTATAGAAAGTCATAAAGTGTGAACCTAATTGTCAAAATCTAAAGTCTAGATCATAGGTAAATGCGTCAGTGAAGTTTCTATCAATGGCTTATCATTAGCATCATAATCTTACATCAAACAACCATCTAATAAAAATGTCCTAGGATGTACCTGTTACCTAATTTTTACCCTCAGGCTCAATTAGGCAGAATATCATGTGATAGGGGTTCCATTAGGTCTGAATGCTTCAAACCAAAGAACATATCAGTGTGAGAATGGCAGGGTCCCCGTGATCCATTTTTGAAATGTCTATGTTGCCTACCGGTAAGACAATTTTGATGTTGTAGCGATTGGGATCCATCTCTAGGTACAATTCGGTGTGACATTCTCTTTAGATTTTGCCAAGACTGAGGACATCGGCATAAAGGCATACTGAAGTAATGATGTCTCCCTAAAATGAAACAGAGCTCGGCGAATGGCGAAAGGATCGACAAGAGTCTCACCAAACAGTGGAGCCTCCAAAATCAAAAGAGGCGGCATCGGCAAAGGAAGCAGAGCTCAGTGGGAGGTCTCATCGACAACTAAAGGTCACGCCATCATGCCTGGCACCTTTGGTGTAACATGAGGCGCTTGCTAGGAAGTCTCACCAAAAGCAGAGAGTCACCCTAACGGGAAGCAGCTTGCTGAGAGTAAGTGATATCGCCCTAGTGTCTTGCTGAAAATTGGTGGTCTTTCCGAAGAAATAGGAACTTAGGGAGATGTCTTTTCAATCAGTGGAAGTCACAGTGAAAGACAAGGAGATCTTGGCAGAAAGAGAGGACCTTGGTGTGAGGTCTAGGCGATAAGGAAAAGTCATGTCGATTGATGAAAAAAGACCCTCGCCAAAGCAAAGCACCTTCGGTATGATGTCTTCCCAACCGGTAGGAGTCTCAGCGATAAAGAAGTCTCACTGACAGAAAGGAGGGAGTTCACCAAGACAAAATCAATGTAGCATAGGGTCTCAACGACTAACGAGGGGTCTCAGGATCGCCGAAAGATTCAACCATCGACATAATGTCTTGTCAAAGGCCAGATGTCTCCTCGACAACAAGATTGCTCTCAGCGGAGTAAAGTGAGCTCGAGCAGACAAAAGGAGTTCTCCATGAGGTCTGGCCGGTAGAAGGAGTCTCACCAACAACAAAAAGATTTTGCCAAGACCGAGGACATCAACATAAAGTTATGTTGAAGTAGGGATGTCTCCCTGATAGGATGCAAAGTAGGTTCATTGCCGAGAGAATGAGGTCATCGCCAGGAGGTCTCACCAAGTGTAGTGGGTCTCTCCGAAACTGATGCCTTTGCTAAGCGTGGATTTTTCACCATGATATCCCATCGACAAAACTGTGTCTTGTCGATGGCCTCAGTGGTATTGGTATGACTGATAAAGCTCGATATGAACTCTCATCGACTGTCACGTACTACGCCGATTGTTGCCAAATGGTATAGTCACATCAGCAAGACACTTTCAGTGTCTCGCCAAGATGTGATTCTTTTCAAAAGGACTTTTGACCAGCTACAGGGTTGCGTGGCTTTCACTCGGCCAATCAGAGAGATATAGGGATAAATCGTGGTAGTCCAAAGAGCGTCGACAGGATGAAGGGCGACATGTATCTATTATAGGATCAAAGCATTCATGGTGTGGCCAAAGTAGCTCAACTGGACATGATGGATCGAATAAATGTGGTAGCTGAAAGAATATCTGAAGAGGACTTCTTCGAGAATGTGTCTCACCGACACCAACAATAGGGACACGCAGAATCTTCAACATTAATTCAATAAAATATTGGGGGAAATCCTATCCCAAATTAGGATATTTTTTGTAAGCCCTAAGGGGCCGACGTATCAGTTTGTATATAAGGAATTTTTTCCTTTTTGTAAATAGTTCTGATTGCACACCCTGAAGAGTTAGTGAATTTCAATCAATCTTTTCTCTGTCAATGTATGTTTTCTGTAACCCAGCTGAAATCTTGAATACAACACAGAAATTTTCCTTGGAAGTTTGTCTTCATATTTGTATGATTCTTATTTTTGTATCTTTCTTTTGCATATGCAAGTTTCTAACTGTGTTTTCCATAATACTATATCCATATCTTAGAGTTGTGAAATCAATCTTTCCTTCCTGAGATGTGTATGTAGACCAAACCTATTAGGAAGACCAACATTAAATCTGAAAGATGTTTTTCTAAGAATAGGAATTAGACTTTCAAGTGTGTGTTTTTCTGCGTTCATTTCATGAATTCTTAAACATCTTGGTGTATCACCCTAGAGTAGTCCTTTAATTTATGTACTCTTTATCCCTTTCCCTTTAAAGAAGTAGAAGTTTAGGTGACACCAAAGGAAGCCGGCCTTCTCCGGAGGTACATTTCAGTTATAGGTGACGCACAGCCTTGAGATGATCCCATGTTGCTCTAGAATGCTCAGTTTCTTGCAAACTCAACACAGGGTGCAATTCTAGGTGACAACAGTTTCTGGCACGCCTGGTGGGATAGTGAACTGCTCCTTAGTTCATATTTACACACTTTATTTCTGCTATTTGGTGTGTGCAGCAGTGGTTTCAATCTTTTGGAAGCATTTTCTTTACATACTTGGCGACTCTGAGCAAATCTACTAGTTTCAACAAGTTCAGTGCTGGTATGTTTCAATTATAAGCTAAATATTCTAATTCTAACATACTTGTGAGTAGAGATGATAGATTTTTGTAGTTACCATGTATACCCACTTCAATTTCATGAAAATCCTATCAACCAATCACCCTATTAGCCATATTAGGCCAATCATATTGCTGGTTTAATCCCAAACATCGATGCAACAACAGCCTATCAGCATGCTCAACATGCTTACCTCCCACCCACCTCTACTCAGTCTTTGAATCCACATTTGGATGTCCAAAATTAGCTCCAAGAGTTTAATTATATAAAGAAAAACATGAATAACACAAAGGACATGCTGTCAGACATCGTAAGGTAGATGGAAGAGCTTAGGAGGCAGTAGGAGTATGATCAAAAATAAGAAGAGATGGCCTATCAGGCCTACCTTCATGAGTAGGAGATCGATTGGCAACAAGAACAAGAAATTTACCAAGCTCAGATAAGGGAGCAGGAATGGGAGGCCCAAAGGAGGAAATTTGAAGAGAGCCTTGCCCAACAGCTAGTTGCAAAAGATGCAAAAATGAGGCTAAATTTTTCTAAACAAGAGGAGGTCCAGATGAGACAACAGGAGGGAGCCTCAAAATACAAAATTCCAAGTTTCAGACAGGGTGAATCTAACATGGAAAAGCTATGATGAAATTGCTAAGTTGGAGGAGCACATGTTTTCAGTTCCAAGCTTCAAGTAGATTGTTTCTTCTCAAAGCTTGAAACTGACTGAAGATCTTCCTCCGGTGGAAGACATTTGTGAAATGGCAGTTTTAGAACAGTAGGGAGGCATCAAACCAACCAATGAGTTGCTGACCAATGTTCATCAGCAAGAAAATGAAGCATTAGACTTGGAAAAGGATAATGAAATTGAACTTGATACCATTCTCCAAGGTATGGGCTGTGATATTTTCAAGTATGCGATAACTAAGAAGACTAATACTGAGCTTTCTGAAGAAGTATGCATAGTTATTATTGAACAATTTTTTTCAACATTGGATGAAGACTCAGAAGTGGTTGATAGTCATGGTGAACTAGAACAATATGTTCATGAACTTGAACAAAGGCTACAACATCAGGAGGAGCCTAATTTGCAAAGTCATAACTGGTTGGAGGAGCTTCCATTCTATTGTGTAGAGGAGCTTGAGGCTACATCATTGCTTGAATTGTTGCCCCCCTTTATTGAGGAAAACAAGCTTGAATCTGAATGTAACTCTTCCAGTGATGATGAGAATTATGAACAACTTCCTTTCTAGTCTATAAAGGAGCCTGAGGTTGATGAATTGATTAAAGATGTGATGGAGGATGCCATCTCATTGTTCTCTATTGAAGAAATAAGTTTTCATTTAGGAAAGCATGAACATACTGAAGAGGTTTCTATTCTTTCACCAATTCAGTCACAGGGGCTATACCTTTCCTGCTAGCAAGGTGGAAAAATGGCAGTTGATGAGCAAGAGATCAGAGGAGGCTCAATTTTTTCCCTTACCAAAGGTTTTCCAATCAGATACCTAGCTTAGATGGAGTCCAATATGACACCAATGATGAATCCTACACCCAAGCATGAGGGTACTACTCAGGAGGAGCACACTCAAGTTACCTTTCCACCTTAGAGTGGGAATGTTTACATTTCGTATGGAAAGGTTAGTAAACTTGAATATGTTTTGCAAGAGATCTTACAACCATCCGTTGGAGTGTCATGCATACTTCATTTCTCTTTAGTTGTTCTCCAGCATGGTAAACATCGTAAATTTTTGAGAAAGGGCAGTTATTTTACCCAACCTGTGAATGGTTTTGTTTGATCAGTTTCTCACTAGTTAGTATAGGGTAGGTTTAGATGCAATTTACTTTCCCTAAGTTTTGTTTCAACACATGTAAATAGTTTTATTTCATTTTTTCCCCGCTTTCAATAAGTTTCCAAGTCTGTTCCAAAATTTTCCCAATGACTCCATGCCCAATGGATATGCCTAGGCTACTGGTCTTCATGTTTAGCAGGAAAACATCTAGCAAAGGTCACCAGAAATGTTACCTAATTTTTACCCTTAGGCTCAATCAGGCATAATATCATGTGACAGGGGTTCCATTAGGTATGAATGCTTCAAACTAGAGAACATATCGGTGTGAAAATGGCAGGGTCCCCCCGATCCATTTTTCAAATGTCTATGTTGCCTACCGGTAAGACATTTTTGATGTCACATCGATCAGGATCCATCTCCAAACATAATTCGGCGTAACATTCTCTTTAGATTTCGCTGAGACCAAGGACATCGGCATAAAGGCATGCCGAGGTAATGATGTCTCCCCGAAACGAAATAGAGCTCGATGAAGGGCGAAACGATCAGCAAGAGTCTCACCGAATAATGGAGTCTCCAAAATAAAATGAGGCAACATAGGCAAAGGAAGTAGAGCTCGGTGGGAGGTCTCATCGACAACTAAAGGTCACACTGACATGCCTGGTGCCTTCGGTGTAACACGAGGAGCTCACTAGGAAGTCTCACCGAAAGTAGAGAGTCACCCCGACAGGAAGCAGCTCACCGAGAGTAAGTGATATCACCCTAGTGTCTTGCCAAAAATTGGTGGTCTCGCCAAAGAAATAGGATCTCAGGGAGATGTCTTCCCAACTGGTGGAAGTCACAGCGAAAGACAAGGAGATCTCAGTAGAAAGAGAGGACCTCGGTGTGAGGTCTGGGCAATAATGAAAAGTTATGCCGATTGATGAAATAAGACCCTTGCCAAAGCAAAGCGCCTTCGGTATGATTTCTTCCCAACCGGCAAGAGTCTCAGCGATAAAGAAGTCTCACCAACAGAAAGGAGGGAGTTCACCAAGAAAAAATCAATGCGGCATAGGGTCTCAGCGACTAACGAGGGGTCTCAGGATCGCCGAAAGATTCAACCATTGGCATAATGTCTTGCCGAAGGCCAGATGTCTCCCCGACAGCAAGATGGCTCTTGATGGAGTAAAGTGAGCTCAGGAAGACAAAAGGAGTTCGCCATGAGGTCTAGCCGGTAGAAGGAGTCTCGCCAATAGCAAAAAGATTTTGTCGAGACTGAGGGCATCGGCATAAAGTTATGTCAAATTAGGGATGTCTCCCCGATAGGATGCAAAGTAGGTTCATTGCCAAGAGAATGAGGTCATCACCAAGAGGTCTAGCTGAGTGTAGTGGGTCTCTCCGAAACTGATGCCTTCGCTAAGCATGGAGTTTTCGCCATGATATCCCAACGACACAATTGCGTCTTGCCAATGGCCTCAGTGGTATCGGTATGACTAATAGAGCTCGATATGAACTCTCATCGACTGTCACATACTATTCCAATTGTTTCCAAATGATATAATCGCATCGAAAAGACACTTTCAGTGTCTCACCGAGATGCGATTCTTTTCAAAAGGACTTTTGACCAGCTGTAGGGCTGCGTGGCTTTCACTCGGCCAATCAGAGAGATATAGGGATAAACCATGGCAGTCCAAAGAGCGTCGATAGGATGAAGGGTGATGTGTATCTGTTGTAGGATCAGAGCATTCATGGTGTGGCCGAAGTAGCTCAACTGGACACGATGGATCGAATAAATGTGGTAGCTAAAAGAATATCTGAAGAGGACTTCTTCGAGAATGTGTCTCACTGACACCAACAACAGGGACACGCAGGATCTTCAACATTAATTCTATGAAATATCAAGGAAATCCTATCCCAAATTAGGATATTTTTTGTAAGCCCTAAGGGGCCGACGTATCAGTTTGTATATAAGGTATTTTTGCCTTTTTGTAAATAGTTTTGATTGCACACCCTGAAGAGTTAGTGATTTTCAATCAATCCTTTCTCTGTCAATGTATGTTTTTTGTAACTCAGCTGAAATCTTGAATACAACACATAAATTTACCTTGGAAGTTTGTCTTCATATTTGTATGATTCTTATTTCTGTATCTTTCTTTTGCATATGCAAGTTTCTAACTATGTTTTCCATAATACTATATCCATATCTTAGAGTTGTGAAATCAATCTTTCCTTCCTGAGATGTGTATGTAGACCAAACCTGTTAGGAAGACCAACATTAAATCTAAAAGAGGTTGTCTTTTTTTGTGTTCATTTCATGATTTCTCAAACATCTTGGTGTATCACCCTATTGTAGTCCTTTAATTTATGTACTCTTTATCCCTTTCCCTTCAAAGAAGTAGTAGTTTAGGTGACACCAAAGGAAGCCAGCCTTCTCCGGAGGTTCATTTCAGTTATAGGTGACCCACAACCTTGAGATGATCCCATGTTACTCTAGAATGCTCAGTTTCTTGCAAACTCAACATAGGGTGGAATTATAGGTGACAACAGTACCCTTATTGCAATGAACATTAGTATCAGGTGTCACCTTAGCTAAATTAAACTGGCAAGAGATATAGATAACACTGAATATTTGTCTTTGATTTTTTTTACAATTTATCTTAATGACCCATTTTTAGGACTTCTCGATGATGTCTATCAAAAATATTTAGAGAGAAAGGAATGGGGAATCAATCATTATCTTTTGTTTGTTGTGCTTGTGGATAATCTTGTAAAATAATATTGGAACATACTTGCTTAGTTGTGTGTAGGAAGGTTGTTTGGAGTATGTTGTTGACTATTACGTATGCTTTGGTCCAATATATTGTAAGCTTCTAACTTACATTCCAACAAGGTTTCCATATGTCAAGATGTGAAAAAGAACTATCATATATATTTTTCAAGTCAAAGTCCATTACACTAGATACAATGTCATCCTGGTTATCAATATCTTGATGTATCGTTTCTATGTGTTTTATCAAAAAATAAGGAATGAAAAAAAATCCCAATCCCAAAAAATGAGCACACAATCTTGCATTTATCATCCTCATCCTCCATTTCTCATCAACCTATCTAATCAAGTCTTTGTGGATCATACACTTGTGGGATAAGTTAACGGTCGATCATTCTTGTTTCTTCTATCTTCTCTCTATGCTAACCTGGTATCATTACAGTCAACAAAAACATCATCAAATGCATCCATCCTGCATCCAAAAGTCATCAACATACATACATCTTGCATTGTCATTGCATATCACATCATACATTTTTCATTGTCATTATCATTTAAACTATGATGGATAATATAGATTTTTTATTCTAAGCTTTTAAATAGTTGCATCACATATCATAAACATGGATCATATATTAGCATATATTGCATTAACCATCCATACATCCATATGCATACATGATCATTTCATAAAACTACATAGAAAATACACAAAAATAAGTACATCTATATCATTTGCATACATAATCCTAGCATAATATATGCATATCATATCATCCATCCCATGGAATATCATGAAAAGATAATGAAAAAGAATATAACATTGTATCCATTACATCTCATGTATCATCACATATCATATGCATCTGATATCATAAGCATGAAATAGTCTCATGTATCATTGTATATCGCATAAGCATAAGTAAAGTGCATCCATTATATCGAATTTGTATTTGTATCATATATATATCAAAAAATGAAATTCATGATACAATATCTAGACTAGTGTATGTATATCGATCATAAATACAATATCCATAAAGGTATAAAAAAGGATCACGTGAATTTATATCTATGTGAAAGAATGGGGTAACAAAAGTCATAAAGTGTCTATAAAAAAGTGAGCTAGCCCTTATGGCTGTATGCAACCTAAAATGGTCACCTAGACTTTGGGCCCCATTTATTTAATTTGTCAACATCAACTTTCTGAATCAATGATTGTCGCATTTTCAAATCAAATTTCTTAATCAATTCATAACTATTTCAAATGTTTCAATTTTCCCTAAGATTTGAATGCTTCATTAATGTTATTTAATCAAAAGAAATAAATCCCTTTTAATAAATAAAATAATGTTATTTAATTAAAGTTAATATTACTTAAATAAAATGATGCTATTTAATTAAATCTATTTTTAATTAAATAATTTTATTTTATTTTATTAATATTCATTTCTAAATTACATAATCTTATTTTATTTTATTAAAAGAGATATTATCATCTTAAATTAAATTAAATAAATGAAATATCCTCTCAAGAATATCCTGTGATGAAAAAAAAGGAAACAAATCAGTTAAAAGGGAAATAAACTAAAAAAGAATTCCAATCAAGATTTGTTTCTATTTTTCTATTTATCCTACATTGTTTTTGAATTTGCCTTCAATTCCACTTTTGCCTATAAAATGAGCCCTCTCATTCTCATTTCAAAGAGATCGCGAATTTTTACATTAGACTTATGCTACAAATTTTCTTGAATTTTATCATTTGAGATTACACATTAGTTTGATTTTATAAGCATCTTAGTTTTAGAGCATATAGTTTAATATTACATTTTAGCTTAATCTTCATAGTAGATTAATTTTCAAAATAATTCATTTATGGCATTGCATGTAGATCAATTTTCATTTCAATAAATTAGTTTTGTTTATTGCATTTTACAGTCATTTAGATTAGTTTTCATTGTTATATTGCAAGAACAGGATTCATGGAGATTGGCATTCTTGCTTCTCCTCTTTGAATCTCTCATTCCAAGACTGTATTTGTAGGGGTAACTGGGTCAATTTGAGGGCCACAATATCAATCCCTACTCTTCTCGGATAGAGAGCTATGAATTGATTTGCAAGGACTCATTATTGAGTATGCTTGCATGCAAGGATTCATAGAAGTATAACATATTTTCAGTTATACAATGGCTACTACCATCTTTGACCTACCTCTCTAGTTGATCCTTACCCTTGGGTCGTGCATCACTCCACTTCGAATAATCAGGTTGTCTTAGTGGCACTGACACATCATGGTTGTAATGCATCATATAATATACCACCTCAATCACAACCTCCCTCTACAATCTAGAAGATACAATCCTACCTTGGGTAGCTAATGTAAGGGCCTCTAACTAATGTTGATGCCTAATCTTTTGGTTCCTCTCAACAGTCACAGTTTGTACCTACTATCAGGAATGATCTCTCTCTACTGTATTGGTAGTAAGTTATTCTACCTAGCCTAGTCTTGCTTATCAGTAATCACCAAAATCTGCTAGTGAGCTTGATCTCACTCACCTGTCAAAAATTGCACCTCCTACTATAGTTGTTGAGTCTGAATATCTTTTGCATTAGGTGGTGGTGATTGTACAGGCTACTATTGTATAGGCTACTACTATATGAGCTACTATTGAATAGGCTACTACTCACCAGTAGGTTACTGGGGAGGTTGTTGTACAACTAGTGGGGCCCCTGAAGCCTATCCATCTTGTCCATCCTAGCCGCCCTATCCCTATCCCTGTCCCTATCCATATTCTTTTCCCTCATCTTCTCTCCCTTTAGGTATCCCTTGTAGAGGAGCACCCACTAGATCTTTTAGTCTCCGAGGAGGTGTAAGCCATGCATCATAACCAGGTGTCATCTATGCGACCGCCTAACCCTGGTTGTAAGCCCATCGCTGAGCCACCAATTATCTTAAACCCTCCACCACCTCTGGAGCTGGAATAGTGGGTCCCCATATGGGAACGTCTTGAGCTAACCTCACAAATATGGCATTGTAAGCATCATCTAACCTCTCCTATTGCTTGCCAAACCATCATTCCACTTTGTTTGGAATGTATCAATTGATAATTTTATGCTCATGACCCTGTATGTATCGAGTCTTTCTTGCAAAGAAAAACTATTGAACATCATCATACCACCCTAGCATCTATAGCCAGGGTCGCTATCTGAAGACTATCATGTCGTCCAATACCTACCACCAGTATGGGAGCCCAATCTATCTAGTATGCCACAGAGTAATGGCACCTTTGTACTTCCTAACCATGGGATTATTTGGCTCAACATCAACCATATACATTATTAGTCAGAGCATAGTAATATGCTCCCAGGCCCAAATTTGAAGCAAGGTAACCACTCTGCCAATGGTTCTATCATCGCAATACATAAAGTCATGTATGTCATGATATAGTGAGGCTAGCATCACTGACCCCCATGCAAAAATAGTCCTCCTATGAAGCATCATGTTCCATGCCAAGCCCCATCCTAGGTTGAACCCTCTGCTTTTTTGGTTAGGAGTGACCAAACTTGAAATAATGGCTATAATGATCAATCAAAATGTAGGTACCCAATCTCTATATGACTCAAGGTCAATATAAGAAGTGACAAGAACAATGGTCTTCATCTCTATCACCTCATGACAAGCATTGTATCCAGCGTTGACATCAAAAATCACTCAATCGTCGTGTATCAACAAATGTGAAATCTGCCATATGTCCTCCAAAGTCATCATCATCTCGCTATTGGGAAGATGAAAAGAAGTCTCACTATGCCATCTCTCACATAGAGGATTCATCATAGCTAAATGAGCTTGGATGATGGGTACATATGCAATGTACAATAACCTAATCTCTCCCAAGTGCTCCTAGTGAAACTTGGATAAACCATCTATTCTCTCCAAAATTGTGGGCCTGTACTTGCACAACATCAATGGTGGAATTACCTCCTCCACCCACAAAGCACACGACGTCAAAAATTTAAAAAATTTGACTCAATTTGGAATTTCATATCAAAAGTCACAATAGCGTCACTATATTTCAAATTACAAATTGTGACTCCCGAAGGCATTTCAAATTGCAAATCATAAAATGCATTGCTAAATATATACGTTGTGATTTAAACTTTGGAAACCCTAACCCTAATTTCCAAATTGAGAAGTGTGTTGCTATATACATATGCATCACAATTTAAAATTGGAAACCCTAATTTTAAATTGCAAATTGCATCACTATAAATCATTTTAGCATCGTCGATTCTCAAATGGGCATCACTTTATAGTGACACCACCAAAGTTTAAATTCTAAAGTGCAATAAATGCATCAAAAATTCAAATTTCTAATCAATTTTTGAGTTACATACTAGTGGTCTTGAGCCTAGAATCTACTAGTACTCTCGAACTTGATAAAAAATGTGTCATGGGAGATCTCATCGTGCCTTTTCATCATAAGGTTAGAGCTCAAATTGCAAGAATTCCTTAAGGTGTGAATGTGCAAATGAATTGAAAGTGACCCTTCTTGGCTTATTTATGCTAGAAAATTAGGGATTTTTTCCCTAATTTTATATTGAAGATAGGGTTTATCATCATTTTCACCAAATTTTCCAAATTGGAGTTTATTTTGCATCATTTTTTGTGTTTTTTGGCATAATTCTTGCATCGCATAGCCTTTCTCGACCCCTAGGGCAGTTGTTCACCTTTATTGAGAAATCAACCCAAAATTTAGAATTTATGCACAATTTCTTGAGGGGGTAGTGAATTAGCTTTATCCTTCCACAGTGGGGCATCTAATATATATATATATATATATTTTTTGATCAAATCAATTTCTTAATTTGAAGGGCATCAGTCTTTGAACTGAAGCAATAAGTACCTTGCTTCAAAGAGGGGAAAAATATAGACACTAAAAAATTTCCTAGATGATATCATACACTCGAAATGGGTATACTAACATCATTTCCTTTTTTAACCCATCCTCTTTTCACTTAATTAATTGAATTATCCTAGCTAATTAATTAATTGCATAATTTTCATCTATTAACCTAACACACATAATCAAGTTAATTCACCCCTTTCACACCAACATTTTATCTCATTAAATTAGATAGATTAAACTATTTAATTTAATTCCCTAAGTCATCTTATTTAATTAAATAACCCTAAGCTATTTAATTAAATAGAATCTCACCTTTCCCCCTTTCATTAAATCATTTAATTTACTAAATATCACTTTATTCTTCTAATCCCCTAATTGTGTAATTAAACCTTGCTTAATTAACAATTAATCTAATTTTCCTCCAAAAGGGGAATATTCCCTCCCCTTTTTTATAATTAAGCTTTGTTTTGATTAGACAAATATCTATTTCCTCACTCATGAATATTCCAAAGAATATTCTCTCTCCTCCAATCATTTGAAAAAGGGATATTCTCACTTGGCTTCTTGAACAAGCTAAACTTGTGACCTCTTGGGCAAGACACCTGGTGACCTATGTGTGTAGGCCAAAAGTGTGTTTGTTTGGAACAAATGGGATCCCTTGATTAACTTCCCATATTGTATTCTCATCCATTGATGAGAATCCATAATCCATGCCTCCTATTTCCTCCATCCTTGACTATTGATTAATTTTTTCAATCTCAACCCTCCATTTCTCATTTGTTTTCCTATAAATAGTTCACTATTTGGAGACAAATGGATCCATATTTCAATTGCAAACTTATGTTGTTAAATTAACTCACACTCACACTCATATTTTACTCACTTTTAGCATATTTTATTTCATTTTTAGTTGCATATTAGTTTTAAGATTCCATTAATGGCTTTCATGTATCCATCTTAGCTTGTTTATAAATTAGGATTTGAATCTTTTAGCTTAGAATTAGTTTATATTAGCTTAGAAATTGCATAGTTAGACCAATTTTAGCATAAAATCATGTTAATTTAGCTTTCCTCATGTTCAATTTAGCATAAATAATTTTTTCATCCATTTATCACAACAGTTTCATCGATTCTCTTCAATAGAATTGATTGAAACAAGCTCACTAATCACAGGATTGGGAAAGGGTCGTTGTTTCACATCAACACAACACCAATTCCAAAACAGGATAAGTTTCAAATGGGATAGAATAGACATTCAAATATTTTATATTTAGAATGATTCATTTCAATAAATGTTTAGTTTATCTTCAATTTGAATAATCTTGTTTGAGAGTGAGGTTTAGTGACTAAATTATGCTTTGATTGATCATGGATCAAGTGTAATTGACCCACATTGATAATCCTCAACCATAGGAAGATGCAACAATATCACTTTCAACCATGCACACTCAAGGAAAATGGGAGGAGTGAGATCACAAGCTTGCAAATGTCAAAGTTTCTGAAATAACGAGGAGATTGAGTCCACAAAACACAAACTTTTTACTTCAATAGAGTTAAGAATGTTGTGAAAATGTTGTCAAGAGAGTGAAGAAAGAGTTGTCCAATGTTTGACTGATCAAGAAGTTGAAGATAATGAGTGAGAGAAATTTGAAGATAAAATTAGGGGAAAAGGAACCATTCTAAGTCATTCAAGGGTGCAAAAACATTACTCTTCATTGCCAATGGATAGTTGTAATGCCTTTGTAGATTCTAGAGGTGGGAATCCTATCAGGACAACAACATAGTGGGCAGATTTTTGCATGCTACACTAGCATCCCTAGCAAAATATCCTCCACCAACACAAAAAATAACTACCAAGTTGATGGGAAGCAAATGAAGGACATGGAATAGCATCATCAAATTTAATTCATCTAAGGTAGGAGGTGTGTCAAAGTGGAATTTACAAGGGGTGCAAATTCATGCCATTACATTTTTCCCCAACTTTAGCAAGCATAAGTGTCAGTGAATGCACAATAAAGTAGAGTGAAAGTTGAGAAATATATACTTGAAATGTCGAGGAAGTAGACCACAATTTTTTGCACTCAAATCCACAAGAATAGGAGATGCCTCCATAGATTCTCGGTCTTGAGGAGAGTTGAGCAAATGCGATGTAGGCCCTTGAACCTATGAAAGGTAAACAAAAGGCCCATCAAGTGCTCAGTCCTATAGAGAAGGTGTCATAGGTTCTTGGTCTTGAGGAAGGCTAGATGTGAAAGGCTCCACAAAGACTGATAGGCCCTTATAGGTGCTCGGTTATGCAAGGAAAGCTTGAGGTGCTTGGTCCTCCAAGATTGATTGAAAAAGAAGCTTTACAAGTCCTACAAAGAAACATGTTAATCTATAGAAAAAACATGTTAGATAGAAAAAATCCATATAGGTAGAAAAAAAATCACATAGATAGTCAAAAATTGAAGGAGAAGTTTTCACAGGGGTCCCTTGGGAACCCTTCAAAAGGAAAGGGGTCCACCCAAGGGATGCTCTGTTTGAAAGATGATGACATTTTTTGCAAATGATTCTAGCATCAAGGAATATTTTCAAATGATCTCTTTCATTAAGGAATTTTAAAGGAAGAATGCTCCCTCACAAGGGAAAGTTTTCAAACTTCTTCATTAGTAAAAGTACTCCCTTCTCAAAGGAAAGTTTTCAAATTCTATTTTTATGAATTCATGATGAAAGAAAAATTCTACTAGGGATCCATGTTGAAGAATAAAATAAGGGATTTTCAACAAGGAATTCATTGGCCACCAAATACACCTTTTTAAAATTGAAGCAGTATGATAGCCCCCCTTAGGATGGTGTGTGTTGAACATAAAGGCACGTGACATCCTAAGGAGATAAAATAAGGTGATGTTGTGGCATGTGATACATGAAGAGATGTAATCATGGAAATTTTATCACACACTCGAGGGAAAACACATAGGCACCACAACATCATAAAAAAATCAAAGAAGAGAGAAAGATACAAATGAATTATAACAAAAAAAAATACATCAGGAAATAGGGGGATCTGATATTTCAAGGTCATAACTACTCATAGATATAAATAGATAGATATAATATAATAATATAAATAAATTATCATCAATCCCCTACTATATTATACCATGTGAAGAAAGGTACATGAAAATAAAAAAATAAAAAAATTGGGTCAACATGGAAGGGAGGCTTAAATTCCCCCAACATTTTGCATTGTCCCAAATTATCAAAAATCAAGGCACAATAGAGGAAGAATGATGTAACAAATAGTAGAATTTTATGACACAAAACACTCCTATGTCCAAGCACCTACAAGGGTGACAAGCGTCCTCTAAGAACACAAAAAATAAGCTTAGGGGAAACACAACATGCACACAAATCTAATCTATAGATAAAGAAGAGGTGCCCTCCTAGTCCTCATCAACCAATAGGTCATCGTTCTCCCAATATAAATCATTATAAGGGGAAGGTGGGTGAGCCCATAAGGGAGAGACAACAAAGGGAGCACCCTCTAACTCTCCTGTGACAAGAGCCAAGGAAGAGGGCCCCTCGAGGTCTTCTTTGCTCAACTCCTGTGAAGTAAATGTCATTGATTTTGCAAAAAAATACAATAGAGTCAAGACATCATCCACTGATTTGAACATGCACTTGATGGGAGTGCCATGTTTCAAATGAGTGGGTGATGAAGGAGGTGCCTAAGATCCACTACTAACCTCTCCGAAAGAATTAAGGTTAGTGAAAAAGTTAAGGGACTTCGAGGTTGTCTCCATCACTAGGATGACACAAGCCAACATAGAACCAACTTTCATGTAAGGTGATCCCTTCTTCTGACCCCCATTAGAAGTAGGATCAACCTCTAACTTAAGCTTCATTGAAGGATGTGAGATCCCCATAGATGAAGTGGGAGGTGAGGACAAAGAGGAGAAAACTACAACGAACACCATCAAGGTATTTGACATATAAATGGGCTTAGGAAAAGGTAGGATGCCTAAAAGGAACATCAAGAGAGGGGGCTCAACCAAAGGAGCAATGAAAACTTACACCCTTTTAGGGTTAAGATCATCCATATTTGCGAAGGGAGCCAAAAGTAAGATCAAGGTGATGAGAATTGAAGTAGAAGGGGTGGAAGAGGAGAACATAACAAAAGACACCAAAATAGGAGTTGTTGGCTCCCTTTCCTCCTTCTATAAAGCAAATTGTTCAGTAGCCAAAGCCTTCCTTCAACACTTATCCTCACGCACAAGGAAATTTCTTCAACTTCGAGAGCTAGAGGTTGCAACTTGAGGAGTAGGAGGCTCCTATTTTGTCATCAGAGTGTCCCTCACATTCATTGCTAGGAAAGGAACTGACTCCTAGATAGAAACGGTAGGAAGAGATGCAAGAATGAACATTGCAAACAGTGGGGAAGCAGACTTAATTTCTTTAGCAACGGGCCTCTTCTCATTTTCCACTCTAATGGCATGAAAAGTAGGAGGCTACAAAGGCCGAAACATAGAACCTACCCCATGGGGACCCTTCCCCTTACCGTACAAGATGGTTCAAGGCACTATGAGTAAGAAAGGAAGGTTAAACATCCGATGCTTGTTCTTTTAGAAAACCAAGATCTGATTGCAAACCTGAATAGACCTTCCACATAAGAGGAAAACGAAAAAGCATAATCTTTGCATAAAAATATGCAATTTGATATATTCAAAAAGACCAATAATTACAAGAGATAATTTGCTTTATAAAAGCAAAGATGCCTAAACCTAATCTTATCTTGAGCAACAAGATAGCTCGATAAGATAAAGATAAGATCCTAAAACTTAGGAATTAAATATGGCCTAAGTAAACTTATGCTAAGTGTAATTAATAATTAATTACACCAACACCCCCCATAAGTGAAACTTAGGGAGAAGAAAATTATTATGTAAATATGAGTCCTAGCAACAAGGCCTGATCAGGTACTCATGTACAAATGCAAAGAGAGAGAAATCCCCCTCAGTGAGATGAACTACTGCGAAGAATCACTGGAAGAACTCTGATGAAGCAACATTGGAACCCCAAATCTGGCAAGCAAGGAAAGATAGTTCTATTTACAAAATACCAATCAAAATCACAAATGCAATAGTAGACCCAATGCCAAGGAACACTGGAAACTCACATACTAGATCAACTCTGGAATCTATGAACAACAATAGATGAAAGGATGAATGGACCCATAATGGTGACAAATCTGGAAGTTGTGTCTCGAAGCCAATGCCAAACTAAAACTAAAACTACCCATAGGATGAGTACCATCAAGATTCTAGAACATTAACCATAAAACCATGGCCTTCAAATGAGAAAGATCTGAACCAATGCTGATCAAGAACTATAAAATCCCAATGTGAAGTGTGAACCAAAGCAAACCAACAATGTGTCTAGCTAAGCAAGAAAGAAGCTAGAAGGAGACAATAGAAACCAGACAAACTCATACGAGTTGTCACCAAAATGAAAGATGGATGCAAGAACCCCCCCCTTAATGAAACTTTATATTAGTTCATTATTACAATACCCGATGATTGCATAAGGAGAGAATGCAAAACTACATAAACATATGTGAAAATGAAAACCTAGAGCATGAAAAAAAATGAATGCATGCCTAAAATAAGTTACACATTTTTTGGAAATGACCTCAGATCTGCATAGAGGCTGAAACCAGCTTTCTGATGTCGCAAAAATTATGAAAAATGGATAAGCGAGTCAAAAGATACGTCTCCCAGAGTGAAAAAGGAAACATTTGACTTCCGAAGCAGAAAAAAGGCATCAAAACAGAAAGACCAAAAAACCAAACATGCACTATTGTGTAGAGCTTAGAAATAGCTTTTTGGTAATATCTTGTTTGCAAAAAAATGACGCCGTATGAGAAAGTTATGATCGTTTCCATGAAAGTGCTCAAAATTTGTTCAATTTGAACATCTGCAGCCCTCAGGAGCTAAAAAAAATTTGGCCCCTGGTCGTATGCAGGACTAGGGGCTAGTGCACAAGGAGCTAGCGGCAGAGCCCCCGGTCAACCATGTGACTGGGGCTAGGGCTGGAGACCGTCGGCAGTGTTGGACGCTCAGCTCCCAGTCACCAATAGGACCAGGCCCGAGGTTGAAGCACTAGTGAGGCTGAAGGCAGGGGGCCCTGAACCTGATAGAACCATGGGCTCGGCTAAAAACACCCATGGGGGCTGAGCGCTGACTGAGCGGTGGACCGGCAGAGGAGAGAGCGATGCAGCCAATGGGAGCATCGGTGCAGTGGCACAAGGGTGGCGCGGTCTGTTTTGAATGGGCTGCGCAAAAATTCACCCCCATTTTTTATTTTTTTATTTTTTTTTGCATTTTTTTTAATTTTGTGCATTAGAATGCATGCCTAGGGGTCGTACGGCCCTTGGGCAAAAACATTTTGCCTCTCCGGACGATTGTGTCCAAAACGGACAAACTTTATATGAAAATGGGGGTTTTTGGGCACTGCAAATCCAACAGCGAGGTCCGTTTGGGCCCAAAGTGCTCCAAAAATTAGGCGACCCCTGGATCTATCAAAAAAATCACTGATCTTACAACCCTCGCAGATCTGGCAAACAGTGATGAAAATGAATAAAATGAAAGTCATTTCTAACTTTTTCCAGTGCTCTGAATCCAACGGAAAACCCCGATCTGATCCAAGATGCTGCATAATGATGCTCAAGGATTGAAACCCTCGAGGGACCTCAAACGATCTCTGCACTGTGTTCCTCAAAAAAGCTAAGAAGGGGCTGCAAATCGAGGCTCTGATACCATGTTAGAAAACCAAGATATGATTGCAAACCTGAATAGACCTTCCATAGAAGAGGAAAACGAAAAAGTAGAAGCTTTGCATAAAAACATACAATTTGATATATTCGAAAAGACCAATAATTACAAGAGATAATTTTCTTTATAAAAGCAAAGATGCCTAAACCTAATCTTATCTTGGGCAACAAGATAGCTCGATAAGATAAAGATAAGATCCTAAAACTTAGGAATTAAATATTGCCTAAGTAAACTTATGCTAAGTGTAATTAATAATTAATTACACCAACATGTCCTTATACCAAGCGGGCACCATCAGACTCCCCAAGAGACACATGGAGGAAAAACTTGAAGGTGTTGTGGTAGGGTGAGAGGTAGAGGAAGGTAGAGTTGTAGAGGAAGAATAAAAAGGTTGTTGAGTGGAATTATTTATGCTATCATAGAAGTGTTAATTGAAATAGCATAAGGAGAAGGAGGATAGGTCACTTTCAATGCTATGCCCCCATTTTTGTATTTTACGTAAGTGTGATACAATAGTTTTGTCCTTGGAGGATGTAGACCAATAGGGGTAGGCTAGAAGTGATCTAATAAATAAGTCTCATGCGACACTAGGGGTTTGTACCTAGTGTCGTGCATAATGTGCACGAAGCCCTCATGAGAGAATTCAAAGCAATTATAGATACTGAAGGGACCATGTTCATGGAAACTACCCAAGGAATTTCTAGCTTTACTCTAAACAAGTCAAAATTTAGGATAATATCAAAAAGTGCATTCACATTCTTGGGCCCAACTAGGATTGAAAGGGTGATAGAATCAATGGGAGGGATGAAAATCCCATCATGTGTACGTATAGTGATTTTAGATTCATCATACCCATCTTTATGTAAAAATTTTATTAACATGATCTCTTCTACAATAACATTAACCTGACACATGGGATCAATGAGAACACTAGTCATGGTATTCTTGTTGATATGAATGGGAATGTACAAAGGAGAGGATTCTCTATTAGCATTCATCAAAAAGTCTTGTGATGTAAAGGTTATAACAGGAGACCCATTCATAGGTTGCATAGATGGGATGGGAAGATGCATGAAAAAATCCATCTTCTATGCATAATAAAAAGGACATTCTCAAAAGCCCCTAAGGGTTTAAAAATTAGATAGTGACCTATTCAAAAGTTCACTGCACAACATTTAGGGATTCTTTTAGCTACGCTACTAGGGGTCATAGGTTGGGTTGCAAGTCTAGGTTCCCTACAACACACTCACCTACAACACACTTAGAACACAAGAGTCGATTCCTTCAACACTACAAAATGGAACCAAGACAGTTCACATTGGGTTCACCAAAATGTAGAGGAGTGGCACTGACTACTTAGGACCCCAAGTCATGGGAGTGTCTAGAACAATCAACTACCTTGATCTACCTCATACTAAGAGATTGTTTAAGATGGGTATAGTGTTTAAAGGGGTGAAAAGGAAGGGAAACCGATCTTCCTCTTTCATTCTTTCAACCCAAAATGTTTAGTAAGTCAAGTGAGCGGGTTTCTAGAGTCCAAACTACAACTTAGATGACTCACTACCAAAGGACTATAGTGTGAGACACAAACGATAGCACGACACACTGGCATCTCAGTGGGGTGCTAGTGTCCGTATAGAAAAAAAGTGTAAAGTACAATGTGAAAACAAAGGGAACATACTAACAACCTAACATATGTGATTTAAGTGCAATAACAAAACACAAAAAGTAACTAAATGACTAAATAGCAAGAAGAATACTTTAACTTGACCTAATCTACAAATAGGAAAAAAGAGGGTGAAGAAAGCACACCTTCCTAAATTCTACACTCAACAAGAAACCTACACACATAAGATAGAAAAATGTTGGGGTTGTGTAAAGAGGACCTCCATAGTCAATCCTCTACTTTGGTGTCTCCACCTCTATAAATATCCAATATAGCAATGATAGGGGAAATTCAATAAAGAAATGTATTCAAATGAAAGTACTATGCACTATGCACATCAACGATATGCTATGAAAGAAATACAATGATGATAAGTGAATGGAAGATGGAACAACATCACCTTCAACCACGTGCACTCAAGGAAAATGGGAGTGAGCTCACAAGCTTGTAAATGTCAAAATTTTCACAACAATGAGGAGATTGAGTCCACAGAACACCAACTTTCTACTTTAATAGAGGTGAGAATGTTGTGAGAATGTTGTGAAGAGAGTGAAGAAAGAGTTGTCTAATGTTTGAATGATCAAGAAGTCAAAGAGAATGAATGAGATAGCAATTTGAAGATGAAATTGGAGAAAAAGGAGTCATTCAAAGATGGTCAAGGGTACAAAAAAATTACACTACATCACCAATGGAGAGTTGTAATGCCTCTATGGATTCCAAAGGCATGAATCCTGTTAAGATGAAAGTGTATCATGCTGGCATCCCTAACAAAATATCCTCCAACAACACAAAATACAACTGCCAAGTAGATGGGAAGCAAATGAAGGATATGGAATAACATCATCAGATTTAATTTTTATAAGGTAGGAGAGTAAATGTGGAATTTGTAAGGGGTGAAAATTGACACCATTACAACCACTCTGCAACAAGCGGTAAGTTGACCGCTTGACCTTTGATCTTAGATAACCTTTCAAGGATTAGGGATTGGGTTTCTTCCTTACTTCCTTCCCCTTTCTCCTTACACATTACTACTTCACAACAAGCTATCAAGCTACTAGCTTGACCTTTGATAAGTAGAAGCCTTCAGACTTCATGGTTTCATTCTTCCTTCTAGTCTTTGGCATGCGCTATAAGGTAGGCCTAAATCCTGACCCTCGATGGGTTCTAGTGTTTATGTTTCTTTGCTTTGACCTTCTTTTCTTTAGCCTTGTAGTACGAGGTATCTCCAATGGTCGATGAATCCTTTCAGAATTTTGTGTTTTCCCTTTCCTCTAGTGCTTTGCCTTTCTAAGTGGAAAGTGGTAAGCCTCATGCCCAATATCCTTAGCCTGACGTTGATGCCAATATAGTATGTGGTATGAGATACGAAGGATGTCTAAGATCCAGTCTAACAAGGTGCTACTTTTTAGACCTATGAACCATTTAATGATGCAAAGGTTTCTTTTCAGGCTCGACGCCCTGATCTTCTCACGTATTTGGCATAGTTTCTAGGTGAAACCATTAATTCTTGAACCACTTCCTCAACTACATGTTTTGAATTTTGGGCTTCAAGGACAACATTCAATACATTTTATGACCTCTTGCAAGTGGATTTTATGGTGCTCATACTCATTTATTTCTACTGCTTTATCCATTCTAATGGATCCATGCTCATATCTCTAATTTTATGGGAGATTTGGATGCACTTTTAGGAAAATATTTATAGTGGGGTATGATGTGTAGGTTAGGTTTTCTCCTAGCTCTCCTTCTAGTGTATATTTTATGAATAGATCTTTCCTCGATCAGATCTCCTTGACTGCTAACCCTAGCTAGGTTACGGTTTGAGTTACTTTCATCTAAGTTATGCTTGGTCTATAAAAGCAACACTTGTATTCTTTTTATGGGTTCTTCTTTTGGGCTCCTCTCATAGTTTTCTTTTACAGAAACCATATCTCTATATTCTAGCATTGTAAATTTTGGCTTCATTCCTTATAATGATTAAATTTAACTATTTTCATAGCTATTTCTTGTATGTTTGAGTAAAACTTCTTACCTTCATGTTTGAAGGTGTGTTTTAGTTGATTTGTTAGTGTATTGAGCAATCTAAAGCAAAGAATAAATAAAATTTTATCTTGGTGTATCACCTTCATTTCCATTTCATGCTCTCTTTCTATCCCTTTTCCTTGTGAGTTGTTAGATTAGAGTAGTGATAAGTTTCAACCTCATTCTTGCAAGGTCCTACACCTTGTGGTTTTTTCCATTGTGTCATTAGAACACTAAACTCCTTGTTCAATAGGGTGCAATTTTATGTGATAACAACTCCCTCACTTTCAAACAATCATCACTACTAGAAAACTCACATTTTATATAGTGGTCATCTATTTTATAGTCTTATTACTCAAAATACAATGATGTAACTTTTGAGGAGGAAAAAACTTTGGCAATCCTTTTTGTGTTTCTATGAGAAACACTACTAGTGACCTTAGGGACTTCACTGGAATTATTGTTATATAATTTTTTCTCTATAGAAATATGGATTTTATTTATCTTAATAGACCCAAAAATGGATCTTTTAATAGTGGTTTAACCCATAGGAATCTTAAGGTCATATACCTTGTGATAATATTAACTTGAAAATTTGAGGGTTTAGGGGTATAGCCTTAGCTTTGGCCATTTGATATACTATAAATATGATCCCTTGATGTAGAGGTAGTTCTAGCTTGTTTAGCCACACCTTAAGAAAAGGAAATTTAAGAGACATGAACAAGAATAGGGGTAATTTGTTAAGGAGGGGATTCACTACCCTCAAGATGATGGGGTCCTAAGGAGAAAATAGCCCTCAATTACCTCAAAAGACATTGCTCAACTGATAAAATAAATAATAAAGAATATGTTTACAATTTAACCAAATTGAAACTTGTTGGTATTGGCATGGTGTGATGGTTTATTAGTGGCATTGTTGTTCTTGCCACCAAGGTTCAAACCCCATTGGGGTGGTATTGTTGAATGGTTGTATTCTGGTTCATAGCTCTGGTCAAAAGCATTTACCCCTTGAATAAAAAAAAAAAACCAAATTGAAACTAGGTTATAAATAATAGGAATATCAAAATCACTTAATTACATGAGTAAATGAAAAAATAAATTACTTGGTATACAAAAAAAGAAAGTACAAAAATTGAGTATTGTACCTTCTAGAGGATAGATCTCAACCATGGATGCTAAGCGCACACTGCATGGATATTTGTGCAACACAATGTCATCTATGATGAAACAAATAGTAAAATTCCAAAGTTTGAAATACCTAGTTTGTTGAATTCGTTCATCTGCATACAAACAAAAAAGAGGAAAAATATTAAAGGTTGTTTAGGGGTTTTCCTTTAGTCAAACCCCCATTTTGATGTTTCCACCTCTACAAATAGCTAGATAGGATCAAGATAGACAAAGTGCATAAAGAAAATATGTGTGATAGAAACAAACCCTTCAAGGGAGAATGCCTATTATAAATATAACAAAAATAGATAAAGATGAGATCATATAGAAGAGATCATGTAAAATAGAATGATAGGAGAGAATTACCAATAGCCTATGGCTCCTGCTTGGATTGATAGATGTGATAGACTTGTGATAAAGAGAAGTCTTGATTGTTGCTTGAGAGAGAACTTCAAAAAATATTCCCTATGAGAGTGAGAGAGCAAGAGAAATCCTTCATTTCTCAGAGTCCTCTCCTTCAAGTGTGAGTGAAAAGGGATCTTTCTTCAGCTGCATTGGTGTG
>VDFB02000013.1:196926652-196973541 GCA_007258455.2 Sequoia sempervirens | reverse complement strand
TATGTCACAGACACCATACACCTCATATATAGCAAAAATTGATCCTCTCAAATACTTGTCTTGAAAGCTGCTCTCACTGCAGACTTGCTAAATGGATGATGATTTTCTCGAATTTGACATAAGAGTAGCAGCTGAGCGCAAAGCAATCAAAGGCCAAGCTATTGCAGATCAACTGGCTAATTTCCCTATTCAAGATAATATGCCCATTCAAGTCAACTTTCCAGATGAGCATCTTATGTACATGACTGAAAGATCCTGGAAACTATTCTTTGATGGTTCTTGCATGCAAAATGGTTTTGGAGCTGGTGTGTTGTTTGTTTCTCCTCATGGGTATACTATTCCTAAATCTTACAAGTTACTCTTTCCATGCACAAACAACATAGCTGAGTATGAGGCTTTGACAAATGGACTAAAAATGGCCATAGAGTGGAATATCATAGAACTACATATCTATGGGGATTCTCAGCTGATCATCAACCAAGTCAATGAACAATACCAAACAAAAGATGACAAGTTGGTACCTTACAAAAAAATGGTTGATTCATTAAGACGGTATTTTAATTTTGTCACCTTCAAAGAACTGTAATGAGAACAAAGTAGTCGATGCTATGGCCACCTTTGCCTCACTTCTTCAAATAGAGGAACATGAGTCCAGAGTATGAATTCTCGGTGGAAGAGCTTACAATATCCCATATTTGACTCCACCAAATCCATGTCATTTGTACCCTTGTCAATCATGAATCCTCCCACTATGGTGCTATTTACTCATATTCGTGATGCATCATCCCCATACATTTAACCCGACTTGAAAGAAGAAACCTTATCCCAACGCCTCGCCATTCCTCATCTCTCTCTGGGTGATTTGTAGAGGAGGGTCTAGATGGAACACTTCTTAGTGCTTAGAAAAGGAGGAATCCGATCAAGCTAGTTACATCCATTTAGGCATATGGAGGACATTCTAATGGTCTTTCCATGGCTAGAAGGTTGCTTAGGGCAGGGTACTATTGGCCTACGATGCAGATAGATGCAGTAGCATTTGCTAAGTCTTGTGAAAAATGTCAGAAACATGGACACCTGATACATGCTCCAGGTAGGGAGCTAATTCCTTATATATCTCACTAGCCATTTCAGCGATGGGCCTTTGACCTTGTTGGGCAGATTCATCCCAACTCATCAGGTGGGCATAAGTTCATTATCACTGCTACTGACTACTTCACAAAATGGGTAGAGGCTGTTCCACTTTCTATTGCCTCGGGCAAGACAGTGTCTTTATTTATTTTAAACCATATCATCTGTCGATATGGAGTGCCATCTGAGATCATCACTAACAATGGAGGTCAGTTCAAAAATAAGGACCTTAAAGAACTCTGCCAAAGATTCAAGATAAAGCAACATTGGTCCTCCATTTACTTCCCACAAGGAAATGGTCAAGCAGAGGCTTCAAACAAAACCATTCTCAAGATTTTGCACAGAATAGTTCATAAGAATGGTAGAGACTGGCACCTACAGATAAATCCAGCCCTGTGGGCCTATAGAACGAGTATTCGTACTCCAACTGGGGCTACTCCTTTTGCCCTCACATACGGCGTTGAAGCAGTGTTACCTTTAGAGGTTGAGATTCCATCACTTCAGGTCTCTCTCAAAGGTCTAGTTACAGATGAAGACTATCACGCCATGAGATTGCAAGAATTGGAACTTCTTGATGAGAAGCGTAAAGCATCATTTGACCATATGAGGGTCTATCAAAAGAGGATGTCCAAAGCCTCAACAAAAAGGTTCGCCCTAGAGAATTCCAAGTAGGAGATCTTGTCCCAGAGAGAATCCTAAGAACCAGTGTAATCAGGAATGTGGGTGGCAAATTAAACCTAATTGGCTTGACCCTACATCATCAAGAAGGCCTTTTGGGCACTGTGTGCCTATCTACTATCTACCTAAGAGGGGAGCAGCCTCCTGCTTCAATGTTTTGCACTTAAAGAAAGCCCATCCTTGATGCCTGCTTTGTCCGGGGCATCCTTTGTATATAATTATGACCCTGAAAAAAGTTCCAAAAAAAAAATTTGATATATGATACTGAAAAAATTACAAAAAAAAAAATTGATATATTGTCAAAAAATCCAAAAAAATTCAAATATGATGCTGAAAAAATACAAAAAAAAATAAAAATATAAAAAGTCCTAAAAAAAAAAAATTCTTCCAAGTGGTGAAAACCTGGAAACAGGCGCTACTTGAGGCCTTTGCATCCCTATTTCTTAGCATGCATCCTCGACACTTAGCCTTTCTCTATCATGCCTTGTCCTTATTGCCTTGGTTTGGAATTGGTCTTTGTCTTTGTCTAGGGGCATCACTGTGTTAGCTTTGGTCTCTTGGATATGCTTGTCTTTAGGACACCTCGCAAACGGTGTTTTTCAACACTAACCCAACTGTGTTTTTCAACACAACCCATGACATCATGTGTTTTTCAACACTTATCGCTTGGTCTTATCTTAGTTCCTGTCATGTGATCTTACTCTACTTGCAAGCATTCGATCCTTATCTCTCGTAACTCTAGTATCAGCCATACACTTGCACCTTAATTGCAACACTTAATGCTTTGAGATATTAGCATCTTTCTTTTGTAAATAGACCGGACATTGATTTTCGTTGAGTACCGTCCTTGTCTAATAACTCTCCCAAGGATGCATAGCCAGAGGACTTGGGGCATGGGGCATGTTTTTATTTTCTTCGCTTTGTGGTGTTGTCTTGAACTCTTTCAAAGGTTCTTGTTGTCTCCTTGACACACTTAAGAGATTTATGCGCATCATCCTTGAAAGTTTTTGTACAACCATTCTCATGGCCATCCTGGCATTTATGTCTTGATGCTAGCGTGGTTTTGCTACATTAAATTGGGTAAGCTAACATTGTAGTCATCTTGACCTTCATGTCTTTGATGCTCATGTTAGAATCTTTCCACATTCCAAGCTGATATAAATCACATTCATATCTTCATAGTTGTGTTTGTGACTAGTGATGATTGTGTGATCGTCCGATGTCCGGTAATAATGGCCCAATGATGAAAATAAGTTCTCTTACATTCTCTAATGAATGATGAACACAAAAAAACCTATGTTACCCTATTGCAAGTACACCTTTGCATTTTCATGTAGCTTGCATTATTTAGACTTCATGTTAATTTGCACTTTTAGGCTGTATTATGGGTTTGAGAGGGCTTCCTTCATCTTTCTTGTGGATTTTTCATCAACTGTGATCATGTTCTTCATTTCCTTATCTTCTTTCATGATCTCAATCGAAATTCCCTATCTTAAACAGTTGATTGATTTTGATGCATCCTCTTTATTGAGGCATATTCTCTTCCTTCTCTCCATTTCTTTCCATTTCTTCCAAACTTTTATCTTCCATTCGATTTCACCCCACTTCTTTTCTTCTCATTCAACCTTAGGGCATAATTTTCTTGCTGACTACCTGGGTTCTGTGATTCTTATATTTTTCATCTTACATCAAGAACCTTATCTTTTGTTTGATTTGATCAAATTTTTCAATTTATTATTTCTCCTCTATCTCATTTCGATTTCGATCACGAGGGGGCAGTACCTATCAAACTTCAATCCTTGATTCAACTTTATCAATTTATCAATTGCTTCTCTTGGGGCAACCTTGCTTGAGATTCTTATCTCTCACTTTGGATGTGATCCTGAATTGACCTCATGTTCAAAGGCCTTTTGTTTATGTTTGTCCAGATGTGATCCGAGTCGACCTGACTGAGTTGTTTTGTGATCCCAAATCGATCTCATTGTGTACTTCATTCTTTGGACTGCATGTGATCCCGAGACCTCACATTAGTCAAAGAGGGGAAAATGTATGCAACCTAAAATGGTCACCTAGACTTTGGGCCCCATTTATTTAATTTGTCAACATCAACTTTCTGAATCAATGATTGTCACATTTTCAAATCAAATTTCTTAATCAATTCATAACTATTTCAAATGTTTCAATTTTCCCTAAGATTTGAATGCTTCATTAATTTTATTTAATCAAAAGAAATAAATCCCTTTTAATAAATAAAATAATGTTATTTAATTGAAGTTAATATTACTTAAATAAAATGATGCTATTTAATTAAATCTATTTTTAATTAAATAATTTTATTTTATTTTATTAATATTCATTTCTAAATTACATAATCTTATTTTATTTTATTAAAAGAGATATTATCATCTTAAATTAAATAAAATAAATGAAATATCCTCTCAAGAATATCTTGTGATGAAAAAAAGGGAAACAAATCAGTTAAAAGGGAAATAAACTAAAAAAAGAATTCCAATCAAGATTTGTTTCTATTTTTCTATTTATCCCACATTGCTTTTGAATTTGCCTTCAATTCCACTTTTGCCTATAAAATGAGCCCTCTCATTCTCATTTCAAAAGAGATCACAATTTTTACATCAGACTTATGCTACAAATTTTCTTGAATTTATCATTTGAGATTACATTAGTTTGATTTTATAAGCATCTTAGTTTTAGATCATATAGTTTAATATTACATTTTAGCTTAATCTTCATAGTAGATTAATTTTCAAAATAATTCATTTATGGCATTGCATGTAGATCAATTTTTATTTCAATAAATTAATTTTGTTTATTGTATTTTACAGTCATTTAGATTAGTTTTCATTGTTACATTGCAAGAACATGATTCATGGAGATTGGAATTCTTGCTTCTCCTCTTTGAATCTCTCGTTCCAAGACTGTATTTGCAGGGGTAACTGGGTCAATCTGAGGGCCACAATATCAATCCCTGCTCTTCTTGGATAGAGAGCTGTGAATTGATTTGCAAGGACTCATTATTGAGTATCCTTGCATGCAAGGATTCACAGAAGTATAACATATTTTCAGTTATACAATGGCTACTACCATCTTTGACCTACCTCTCTAGTTGATCCTTACCCTTGGGTTGTGCATCACTCCACTTCAAATAATCGGGTTGTCTTAGTGGCACTGACACATCATGGTTGTAATGCATCATATAATATGCCACCTCAATCACAACCTCCCTCTACAATCTAGAAGATACAATCCTACCTTGGGTAGCTAATGTAAGGGCCTCTAACTAATGTTGATGCCTAATCTTTTGGTTCCTCTCAACAATCACAGTTTGTACCTACTATCAGGAATGATCTCTCTCTACTGTAATGGTAGTAAGTTATTCTACCTAGCCTAGTCTTGCTTATCAGTAATCACCAAAATCTGCTAGTGAGCTTGATCTCACTCACCTGTCAAAAATTACACCTCCTACTATAGTTGTTGAGTCTGAATATCTTTTGCATTAGGTGGTGGTGATTGTACAGGCTACTATTGTATAGGCTACTACTATACGAGCTACTATTGAATAGGCTACTACTCACTAGTAGGTTACTGGGGAGGTTGTTGTACAACTAGTGGGGCCCCTGAAACCTATCCATCTTGTCCATCCTAGCCGCCCTATCCCTATCCCTGTCCCTATCCATGTTATTTTCCCTCATCTTCTCTCCCTTTAGGTCTCCCTTGTAGAGGAGCACCCACTAGATCTTTTAGTCTCCGAGGAGGTGTAAGCCATGCATCATAACCAGGTGTCATTTATGCGACCACCTAACCCTGGTTGTAGGCCCATCACTGAGCCACCAATTATCTTAAACCCTCCACCACCTCTGGAGCTAGAATAGTGGGTCCCCATATGGGAACGCCTTGAGCTAACCTCATGAATATGGCACTATAAGCATCATCTAACCTCTCCTATTGCTTGCCAAACCATCATTCCACTTTGTTTGGAATGTATCGATTGATAATTTTATGCTCATGACCCTGTATGTATCGAGTCTTTCTTGCAAAGAAAAACTATTGAACATCATCATACCACCCTAGCATCTATAGCCAGGGTTGCTATCTAAAGACTATCATGTCATCCAATACCTACCACCAGTATGGGAGCCCAATCTATCTAGTATGCCATAGAGTAATGGCACCTTTGTACTTCCTAACCATGGGATTATTTGGCTCAACATCAACCATATACATTATTAGTCAGAGCATAGTAATATGCTCCCAGGCCCAAATTTGAAGCAAGGTAACCACTCTGCCAATGGTTCTATCATTGCAATACATAAAGTCATGTATGTCATGATAGAGTGAGGCTAGCATCACCGACCCCCATTTAAAAATAGTCCTCCTATGAAGCATCATGTTCCATGCCAAGCCCCATCCTAGGTTGAACCCTCTGCTTTTTTGGTTAGGAGTGACCAAACTTGAAATAATGGCTATAATGATCAATCAAAATGTAGGTACCCAACCTCTATATGACTCAAGGTCAATATAAGAAGTGACAAGAACAATGGTCTTCATCTCCATCACCTCATGACAAGCATTGTATCCAGCGTTGACATCAAAAATCACTCAATCATCGTGTATCAACAAATGTGAAATCCGCCATATGTCCTCGAAAGTCATCATCATCTCACTATTGGGAAGATGAAAATAAGTCTCACTGTGCCATCTCTCACATAGAGGATTCATCATAGCTAAATGAGCTTGGATGATGGGTACATATGCAATGTACCATAACCTAATCTCTCCCAAGTGCTCCCGGTGAAACTCGGATAAACCATCTATTCTCTCCAAAACTGTGGGCCTGTACTTGCCCAACATCAATGGTGGAATTACCTCCTCCACCCACAAAGCACATGACATCAAAAATTTAAAAAATTTGACTCAATTTGGAATTTCATATCAAAAGTCACAATAGCATCACTATATTTTAAATTACAAATTGTGACTCCCGAAGGCATTTCAAATTGCAAATCATAAAATGCATTGCTAAATACATACATTGTGATTTAAACTTTGGAAACCCTAACCCTAATTTCCAAATTGAGAAGTGTGTTGCTATATACATATGCATCACAATTTAAAATTGGAAACCCTAATTTTAAATTGCAAATTGCATCACTATAAATCATTTTAGTATCGTCGATTCTCAAATGGGCATCACTTTATAGTGACACCACCAAAGTTTAAATTCTAAAGTGCAATAAATGCATCAAAAATTCAAATTTCTAATCAATTTTTGAGTTACATACTAGTGGTCTTGAGCCTAGAATCTACTAGTACTCTCGAACTTGATCAAAAATGTGTCATGGGAGATCTCATCGTGCCTTTTCATCAGAAGGTTAGAGCTCAAATTGCAAGAATTCCTTAAGGTGTGAATGTGCAAATGAATTGAAAGTGACCCTTCTTGGCTTATTTATGCTAGAAAATTAGGGATTTTTTCCCTAATTTTACATTGAAGATAGGGTTTATCATCATTTTCACCAAATTTTCCAAATTGGAGTTTATTTTGCATCATTTTTTGTGTTTTTTGGCATAATTCTTGCATCACATAGCCTTTCTCGACCCCTAGGGCAGTTGTTCACCTTTATTGAGAAATCAACCCAAAATTTAGAATTTATGCCCAATTTCTTAAGGGGGTAGTGAATTAGCTTTATCCTTCCACAGTGGGGCATCTAATATATATATATATATATATATTGATCAAATCAATTTCTTAATTTAAAGGGCATCAGTCTTTGAACTGAAGCAATAAGTACCTTGCTTCAAAGAGGGGCAAAATATAGACACTAAAAAATTTCCTAGATGATATCATACACTCGAAATGGGTATACTGATATCATTTCCTTTTTTAACCCATCCTCTTTTCACTTAATTAATTGAATTATCCTAGCTAATTAATTAATTGCATCATTTTCATCTATTAACCTAACACACATAATCAAGTTAATTCACCCCTTTCACACCAACATTTTATCTCATTAAATTAGATAGATTAAACTATTTAATTTAATTCCCTAAGTCATCTTATTTAATTAAATAACCCTAAGATATTTAATTAAATAGAATCTCACCTTTCCCCCTTTCATTAAATCATTTAATTTAATAAATATCACTTTATTCTTCTAATCCCCTAATTGTGTAATTAAACCTTGCTTAATTAACAATTAATCTAATTTTCCTCCAAAAGGGGAATATTCCCTCCCCTTTTTTATAATTAAGCTTTGTTTTGATTAGACAAATATCTATTTCCTCACTCATGAATATTCCAAAGAATATTCTCTCTCCTCCAATCATTTGAAAAAGGGATATTCTCACTTGGCTTCTTGAACAAGCTAAACTTGTGACCTCTTGGGCAAGACACCTGGTGACCTATGTGTGTAGGCCAAAAGTGTGTTTGTTTGGAACAAATGGGATCCCTTGATTAACTTCCCATATTGTATTCTCATCCATTGATGAGAATCCATAATCCATGCCTCCTATTTCCTCCATCCTTGACTATTGATTAATTTTTTCAATCTCAACCCTCCATTTCTCATTTGTTTTCCTATAAATAGTTCACTATTTGGAGACAAATGGATCCATATTTCAATTGCAAACTTATGTTGTTAAATTAACTCACACTCACACTCATATTTTACTCACTTTTAGCATATTTTATTTCATTTTTAGTTGCATATTAGTTTTAAGATTCCATTAATGGCTTTCATGTATCCATCTTAGCTTGTTTATAAATTAGGATTTGAATCTTTTAGCTTAGAATTAGTTTATATTAGCTTAGAAATTGCATAGTTAGACCAATTTTAGCATAAAATCATGTTAATTTAGCTTTCCTCATGTTCAATTTAGCATAAATAATTTTTTCATCCATTTATCACAACAGTTTCATCGATTCTCTTCAATAGAATTGATTGAAACAAGCTCACTAATCACAGGATTGGGAAAGGGTCGTTGTTTCACATCAACACAACACCAATTCCAAAACAGGATAAGTTTCAAATGGGATAGAATAGACATTCAAATATTTTATATTTAGAATGATTCATTTCAATAAATGTTTAGTTTATCTTCAATTTGAATAATCTTGTTTGAGAGTGAGGTTTAGTGACTAAATTATGCTTTGATTGATCATGGATCAAGTGTAATTGACCCACATTGATAATCCTCAACCATAGGAAGATGCAACAATATCACTTTCAACCATGCACACTCAAGGAAAATGGGAGGAGTGAGATCACAAGCTTGCAAATGTCAAAGTTTCTGAAATAACGAGGAGATTGAGTCCACAAAACACAAACTTTTTACTTCAATAGAGTTAAGAATGTTGTGAAAATGTTGTCAAGAGAGTGAAGAAAGAGTTGTCCAATGTTTGACTGATCAAGAAGTTGAAGATAATGAGTGAGAGAAATTTGAAGATAAAATTAGGGGAAAAGGAACCATTCTAAGTCATTCAAGGGTGCAAAAACATTACTCTTCATTGCCAATGGATAGTTGTAATGCCTTTGTAGATTCTAGAGGTGGGAATCCTATCAGGACAACAACATAGTGGGCAGATTTTTGCATGCTACACTAGCATCCCTAGCAAAATATCCTCCACCAACACAAAAAATAACTACCAAGTTGATGGGAAGCAAATGAAGGACATGGAATAGCATCATCAAATTTAATTCATCTAAGGTAGGAGGTGTGTCAAAGTGGAATTTACAAGGGGTGCAAATTCATGCCATTACATTTTTCCCCAACTTTAGCAAGCATAAGTGTCAGTGAATGCACAATAAAGTAGAGTGAAAGTTGAGAAATATATACTTGAAATGTCGAGGAAGTAGACCACAATTTTTTGCACTCAAATCCACAAGAATAGGAGATGCCTCCATAGATTCTCGGTCTTGAGGAGAGTTGAGCAAATGCGATGTAGGCCCTTGAACCTATGAAAGGTAAACAAAAGGCCCATCAAGTGCTCAGTCCTATAGAGAAGGTGTCATAGGTTCTTGGTCTTGAGGAAGGCTAGATGTGAAAGGCTCCACAAAGACTGATAGGCCCTTATAGGTGCTCGGTTATGCAAGGAAAGCTTGAGGTGCTTGGTCCTCCAAGATTGATTGAAAAAGAAGCTTTACAAGTCCTACAAAGAAACATGTTAATCTATAGAAAAAACATGTTAGATAGAAAAAATCCATATAGGTAGAAAAAAAATCACATAGATAGTCAAAAATTGAAGGAGAAGTTTTCACAGGGGTCCCTTGGGAACCCTTCAAAAGGAAAGGGGTCCACCCAAGGGATGCTCTGTTTGAAAGATGATGACATTTTTTGCAAATGATTCTAGCATCAAGGAATATTTTCAAATGATCTCTTTCATTAAGGAATTTTAAAGGAAGAATGCTCCCTCACAAGGGAAAGTTTTCAAACTTCTTCATTAGTAAAAGTACTCCCTTCTCAAAGGAAAGTTTTCAAATTCTATTTTTATGAATTCATGATGAAAGAAAAATTCTACTAGGGATCCATGTTGAAGAATAAAATAAGGGATTTTCAACAAGGAATTCATTGGCCACCAAATACACCTTTTTAAAATTGAAGCAGTATGATAGCCCCCCTTAGGATGGTGTGTGTTGAACATAAAGGCACGTGACATCCTAAGGAGATAAAATAAGGTGATGTTGTGGCATGTGATACATGAAGAGATGTAATCATGGAAATTTTATCACACACTCGAGGGAAAACACATAGGCACCACAACATCATAAAAAAATCAAAGAAGAGAGAAAGATACAAATGAATTATAAGAAGAAAAAAATACATCAGGAAATAGGGGGATCTGATATTTCAAGGTCATAACTACTCATAGATATAAATAGATAGATATAATATAATAATATAAATAAATTATCATCAATCCCCTACTATATTATACCATGTGAAGAAAGGTACATGAAAATAAAAAAATAAAAAAATTGGGTCAACATGGAAGGGAGGCTTAAATTCCCCCAACATTTTGCATTGTCCCAAATTGTCAAAAATCAAGGCACAATAGAGGAAGAATGATGTAACAAATAGTAGAATTTTATGACACAAAACACTCCTGTGTCCAAGCACCTACAAGGGTGACAAGCGTCCTCTAAGAACACAAAAAATAAGCTTAGGGGAAACACAACATGCACACAAATCTAATCTATAGATAAAGAAGAGGTGCCCTCCTAGTCCTCATCAACCAATAGGTCATCGTTCTCCCAATATAAATCATTATAAGGGGAAGGTGGGTGAGCCCATAAGGGAGAGACAACAAAGGGAGCACCCTCTAACTCTCCTGTGACAAGAGCCAAGGAAGAGGGCCCCTCGAGGTCTTCTTTGCTCAACTCCTGTGAAGTAAATGTCATTGATTTTGCAAAAAAATACAATAGAGTCAAGACATCATCCACTGATTTGAACATGCACTTGATGGGAGTGCCATGTTTCAAATGAGTGGGTGATGAAGGAGGTGCCTAAGATCCACTACTAACCTCTCCGAAAGAATTAAGGTTAGTGAAAAAGTTAAGGGACTTCGAGGTTGTCTCCATCACTAGGATGACACAAGCCAACATAGAACCAACTTTCATGTAAGGTGATCCCTTCTTCTGACCCCCATTAGAAGTAGGATCAACCTCTAACTTAAGCTTCATTGAAGGATGTGAGATCCCCATAGATGAAGTGGGAGGTGAGGACAAAGAGGAGAAAACTACAACGAACACCATCAAGGTATTTGACATATAAATGGGCTTAGGAAAAGGTAGGATGCCTAAAAGGAACATCAAGAGAGGGGGCTCAACCAAAGGAGCAATGAAAACTTACACCCTTTTAGGGTTAAGATCATCCATATTTGCGAAGGGAGCCAAAAGTAAGATCAAGGTGATGAGAATTGAAGTAGAAGGGGTGGAAGAGGAGAACATAACAAAAGACACCAAAATAGGAGTTGTTGGCTCCCTTTCCTCCTTCTATAAAGCAAATTGTTCAGTAGCCAAAGCCTTCCTTCAACACTTATCCTCACGCACAAGGAAATTTCTTCAACTTCGAGAGCTAGAGGTTGCAACTTGAGGAGTAGGAGGCTCCTATTTTGTCATCAGAGTGTCCCTCACATTCATTGCTAGGAAAGGAACTGACTCCTAGATAGAAACGGTAGGAAGAGATGCAAGAATGAACATTGCAAACAGTGGGGAAGCAGACTTAATTTCTTTAGCAACGGGCCTCTTCTCATTTTCCACTCTAATGGCATGAAAAGTAGGAGGCTACAAAGGCCGAAACATAGAACCTACCCCATGGGGACCCTTCCCCTTACCGTACAAGATGGTTCAAGGCACTATGAGTAAGAAAGGAAGGTTAAACATCCGATGCTTGTTCTTTTAGAAAACCAAGATCTGATTGCAAACCTGAATAGACCTTCCACATAAGAGGAAAACGAAAAAAGCATAATCTTTGCATAAAAATATGCAATTTGATATATTCGAAAAGACCAATAATTACAAGAGATAATTTGCTTTATAAAAGCAAAGATGCCTAAACCTAATCTTATCTTGAGCAACAAGATAGCTCGATAAGATAAAGATAAGATCCTAAAACTTAGGAATTAAATATGGCCTAAGTAAACTTATGCTAAGTGTAATTAATAATTAATTACACCAACACCCCCCCATAAGTGAAACTTAGGGAGAAGCAAATTATTATGTAAATATGAGTCCCAGCAACAAGGCCTGATCAGGTACTCATGTACAAATGCAAAGAGAGAGAAATCCCCCTCAGTGAGATGAACTACTGCGAAGAATCACTGGAAGAACTCTGGTGAAGCAACACTGGAACCCCAAATCTGGAAAGCAAGGAAAGATAGTTCTATTTGCAAAATACCAATCGAAATCACAAATGCAACAGTAGACCCAATGCCAAGGAACACTGGAAACTCACATACTGGATCAACTCTGGAATCTATGAACAACAATAGATGAAAGGATGAATGGACCCATAATGGTGACAAATCTGGAATTTGTGTCTCGAAGCCAATGCCAAACTAAAACTAAAACTACCCATAGGATGAGTACCATCAAGATTCTAGAACATTAGCCATAAAACCATGGCCTTCAAATGAGAAAGATCTGAACCAATGTTGATCAAGAACTATAAAATCCCAATGTGAAGTGTGAACCAAAGCAAACCAACAATGTGTCTAGCTAAGCAAGAAAGAAGCTAGAAGGAGACAATAGAATCCAGACAAACTCATACGAGTTGTCACGAAAATGAAAGATGGATGCAAGAACCCCCCCCTTAATGGAACTTTATATTAGTTCGTTATTACAATACCCGATGATTGCATAAGGAGAGAATGCAAAACTACATAAACATATGTGAAAATGAAAACCTAGAGCATGAAAAAAAAATGAATGCATGCCTAAAATAAGTTACACATTTTCTGGAAATGACCTCAGATCTGCATAGAGGCCGAAACCAGCTTTCTGATGCCGCAAAAATCATGAAAAATGGATAAGCGAGTCAAAAGATACATCTCCCAGAGTGAAAAAGGCAACATCTGACTTCCGAAGCAGAAAAAAGGCATCAAAACAGAAAAACCAAAAAACCAAACCTACACCATTGTGTAGAGCTTAGAAATGGCTTTCTGGCAATATCTCATTTGCAAAAAAATGATGCCGTATGAGAAAGTTATGATCATTTCCGTGAAAGTGCTCAAAAGTTGTTCAATTTGAACATCTGTAGCCCTTAGAGCTAAAAAAATTTTGGCCCCTGGTCATATGCAGGACTAGGGGCTAGTGCACAGGGAGCTAGCGGCAGAGCCCCCGGTCACCCATGTGACTGGGGCTGGGCTGGAGACCATCAGCAGTGTTGGACACTCAGCTCCCGTCACCGATAGGACTAGGCCCGAGGCTGAAGCGCTGGCGAGGCTGAAGGCAGGGGGCCCCGAACCTGATAGAACCATGGGCTCGGCTAAAAACACCTGCAAGGGCTAAGTGCTGACTGAGTAGTGACTGGTAGAGGAGAGAGCGATGCAGCCAATGGGAGCATCGGTGCGGTGGCACAAGGGTGGCACGGTCTGTTTTGAATGGGCTGCGCAAAAATTCACCCCCATTTTTTATTTTTTTATTTTTTTTTGCATTTTTTTTAATTTTGTGCATTAGAATGCATGCCTAGGGGTCGTACGGCCCTTGGGCAAAAACATTTTGCCTCTCCGGACGATTGTGTCCAAAACGGACAAACTTTATATGAAAATGGGGGTTTTTGGGCACTGCAAATCCAACAGCGAGGTCCGTTTGGGCCCAAAGTGCTCCAAAAATTAGGCGACCCCTGGATCTATCAAAAAAATCACTGATCTTACAACCCTCGCAGATCTGGCAAACAGTGATGAAAATGAATAAAATGAAAGTCATTTCTAACTTTTTCCAGTGCTCTGAATCCAACGGAAAACCCCGATCTGATCCAAGATGCTGCATAATGATGCTCAAGGATTGAAACCCTCGAGGGACCTCAAACGATCTCTGCACTGTGTTCCTCAAAAAAGCTAAGAAGGGGCTGCAAATCGAGGCTCTGATACCATGTTAGAAAACCAAGATATGATTGCAAACCTGAATAGACCTTCCATAGAAGAGGAAAACGAAAAAGTAGAAGCTTTGCATAAAAACATACAATTTGATATATTCGAAAAGACCAATAATTACAAGAGATAATTTTCTTTATAAAAGCAAAGATGCCTAAACCTAATCTTATCTTGGGCAACAAGATAGCTCGATAAGATAAAGATAAGATCCTAAAACTTAGGAATTAAATATTGCCTAAGTAAACTTATGCTAAGTGTAATTAATAATTAATTACACCAACATGTCCTTATACCAAGCGGGCACCATCAGACTCCCCAAGAGACACATGGAGGAAAAACTTGAAGGTGTTGTGGTAGGGTGAGAGGTAGAGGAAGGTAGAGTTGTAGAGGAAGAATAAAAAGGTTGTTGAGTGGAATTATTTATGCTATCATAGAAGTGTTAATTGAAATAGCATAAGGAGAAGGAGGATAGGTCACTTTCAATGCTATGCCCCCATTTTTGTATTTTACGTAAGTGTGATACAATAGTTTTGTCCTTGGAGGATGTAGACCAATAGGGGTAGGCTAGAAGTGATCTAATAAATAAGTCTCATGCGACACTAGGGGTTTGTACCTAGTGTCGTGCATAATGTGCACGAAGCCCTCATGAGAGAATTCAAAGCAATTATAGATACTGAAGGGACCATGTTCATGGAAACTACCCAAGGAATTTCTAGCTTTACTCTAAACAAGTCAAAATTTAGGATAATATCAAAAAGTGCATTCACATTCTTGGGCCCAACTAGGATTGAAAGGGTGATAGAATCAATGGGAGGGATGAAAATCCCATCATGTGTACGTATAGTGATTTTAGATTCATCATACCCATCTTTATGTAAAAATTTTATTAACATGATCTCTTCTACAATAACATTAACCTGACACATGGGATCAATGAGAACACTAGTCATGGTATTCTTGTTGATATGAATGGGAATGTACAAAGGAGAGGATTCTCTATTAGCATTCATCAAAAAGTCTTGTGATGTAAAGGTTATAACAGGAGACCCATTCATAGGTTGCATAGATGGGATGGGAAGATGCATGAAAAAATCCATCTTCTATGCATAATAAAAAGGACATTCTCAAAAGCCCCTAAGGGTTTAAAAATTAGATAGTGACCTATTCAAAAGTTCACTGCACAACATTTAGGGATTCTTTTAGCTACGCTACTAGGGGTCATAGGTTGGGTTGCAAGTCTAGGTTCCCTACAACACACTCACCTACAACACACTTATAACACAAGAGTCGATTCCTTCAACACTATAAAATGGAACCAAGACAGTTCACATTGGGTTCACCAAAATGTAGAGGAGTGGGACTGACTGCTTAGGACCCCAAGTCATGGGAGTGTCTAGAACAATCAACTACCCTGATCTACCTCATACTAAGAGATTGTTTAAGATGGGTATAGTGTTTAAAGGGGTGAAAAGGAAGGGAAACCGATCTTCCTCTTTCATTCTTTCAACCCAAAATGTTTAGTAAGTCAAGTGAGTGGGTTTCTAGAGTCCAAACTGCAACTTAGATGACTCACTACCAAAGGACTATAGTGTGAGACACAAACGATAGCATGACACACTGGCATCTGAGTGGGGTGCTAGCGTCCGTATATAAAAAAAGTGTAAAGTACAATGTGAAAACAAAGGGAACATACTAACAACCTAACATATGTGATTTAAGTGCAATAACAAAACACAAAAAGTAACTAAATGACTGAATAGCAAGAAGAATACTTTAACTTAACCTAATCTACAAATAGAAAAAAAGAGGGTGAAGAAAGCACACCTTCCTAAATTCTACACTCAACAAGAAACCTACACACATAAGATAGAAAAATGTTGGGGTTGTGTATAGAGGACCTCCATAGTCAATCCTCTACTTTGGTGTCTCCACCTCTATAAATATCCAATATAGCAACGATAGGGGAAATGCAATAAAGAAAGGTATTCAAATGAAAGTACTATGCACTATGCACATCAACGATACGCTATGAAAGAAATACAATGATGATAAGTGAATGGAAGATGGAACAACATCACCTTCAACCACGTGCACTCAAGGAAAATGGGAGTGAGCTCACAAGCTTGTAAATATCAAAATTTTCACAACAATGAGGAGATTGAGTCAACAAAACACCAAATTTCTGCTTTAATAGAGGTGAGAATGTTGTGAAAATGTTGTGAAGAGAGTGAAGAAAGAGTTGTCTAATGTTTGAATGATCAAGAAGTCAAAGAGAATGAATGAGATAGCAATTTGAAGATGAAATTGGAGAAAAAGGAGTCATTCAAAGATGGTCAAGGGTACAAAAAAATTACACTACATCACCAATGGAGAGTTGTAATGCCTCTATGGATTCCAAAGGCATGAATCCTGTTAAGATGAAAGTGTATCGCGCTGGCATCCCTAACAAAATATCCTCCAACAACACAAAATACAACTGCCAAGTAGATGGGAAGCAAATGAAGGATATGGAATAACATCATCAGATTTAATTTTTATAAGGTAGGAGAGTAAATGTGGAATTTGTAAGGGGTGAAAATTCACATCATTACAACCACTCTGCAACAAGCGGTAAGTTGACCCCTCGACCTTTGATCTTAGATGACCTTTCAAGGATTAGGGATCGGGTTTCTTCCTTACTTCCTTCCCCTTTCTCCTTACACATTACTGCTTCACAACAAGCTATCAAGCTACTAGCTTGACCTTTGATAAGTAGAAGCCTTCAGACTTCATGGTTTCATTCTTCCTTCTTCTAGTCTTTGGCATGCGCTATAAGGTATGCCTAAATCCTGACCCTCGATGGGTTCTAGTGTTTATGTTTCTTTTCTTTGACCTTCTTTTCTTTAGCCTTGTAGTACGAGGTATCTCCAATGGTCGATGAATCCTTTCAGAATTTTGTGTTTTCCCTTTCCTCTAGTGCTTTTCCTTTCTAAGTGGTAAGTGGTAAGCCTCGTGCCCAATATCCTTAGCTTGACGTTGATGCCAATATAGTATGTGGTATGAGGTACAAAGGATGTCTAAGATCCAGTCTAACAAGGTGCTACTTTTTAGACCTATGAACCATTTAATGATGCAAAGTTTTCTTTTCAGGCTTGACGCCCTGATCTTCTCATGTATTTGGCATAGTTTCTAGGTGAAACCATTAATTCTTGAACCACTTCCTCAACTACATGTTTTGACTTTTGGGATTCAAGGACAACATTCAATACATTTTATGACCTCTTGCAAGTGGATTTTATGGTGCTCATACTCATTTATTTCTACTGCATTGTCCATTCTAATGGATCCATGCTCATATCTCTAATTTTATGGGAGATTTGGATGCACTTTTAGGAAAATATTTATAGTGGGGTATGATGTGTAGGTTAGGTTTTCTCCTAGCTCTCCTTCTAGTGTATATTTTATGAATAGATCTTTCCTTGATTAGATCTCCTTGACTGCTAACCCTAGCTAGGTTAGGGTTTGAGTTACTTTCATCCAAGTTATGCTTGGTCTATAAAAGAAACACTTGTATTCTTTTTATGGGTTCTTCTTTTGGGCTCCTCTCATAGTTTTCTTTTGCAAAAACCATATCTCTATATTCTAGCATTGTAAATTTTGGCTTCATTCCTTATAATGATTAAATTTAACTATTTTCATAGCTATTTCTTGTATGTTTGAGTAAAACTTCTTACCTTCATGTTTGAAGGTGTGTTTTAGTTGATTTGTTAGTGTATTGAGCAATCTAAAGCAAAGAATAAATAAAATTTTATCTTGGTGTATCACCTTCATTTCCATTTCATGCTCTCTTTCTATCCCTTTTCCTTGTGAGTTGTTAGATTAGAGTAGTGATAAGTTTCAACCTCATTCTTGCAAGGTCCCACACCTTGTGGTTTTTTCCATTGTGTCATTAGAACACTAAACTCCTTGTTCAATAGGGTGCAATTTTATGTGATAACAACTCCCTCACTTTCAAACAATCATCACTACTAGAAAACTCACATTTTATATAGTGGTCATCTATTTTATAGTCTTATTACTCAAAATACAATGATGTAACTTTTGAGGAGGAAAAAACTTTGGCAATCCTTTTTGTGTTTCTATGAGAAACACTACTAGTGACCTTAGGGACTTCACTGGAATTCTTGTTATATAATTTTTTCTCTATAGAAATATGGATTTTATTTATCTTAATAGACCCAAAAATGGATCTTTTAATAGTGGTTTAACCCATAGGAATCTTAAGGTCATATACCTTGTGATAATATTAACTTGAAAATTTGAGGGTTTAGGGGTATAGCCTTAGCTTTGGCCATTTGATATACTATAAATATGATCCCTTGATGTAGAGGTAGTTCTAGCTTGTTTAGCCACACCTTAAGAAAAGGAAATTTAAGAGACATGAACAAGAATAGGGGTAATTTGTTAAGGAGGGGATTCACTACCCTCAAGATGATGGGGTCCTAAGGAGAAAATAGCCCTCAATTACCTCAAAAGACATTGCTCAACTGATAAAATAAATAATAAAGAATATGTTTACAATTTAACCAAATTGAAACTTGTTGGTATTGGCATGGTGTGATGGTTTATTAGTGGCATTGTTGTTCTTGCCACCAAGGTTCAAACCCCATTGGGGTGGTATTGTTGAATGGTTGTATTCTGGTTCATAGCTCTGGTCAAAAGCATTTACCCCTTGAATAAAAAAAAAAAACCAAATTGAAACTAGGTTATAAATAATAGGAATATCAAAATCACTTAATTACATGAGTAAATGAAAAAAATAAATTACTTGGTATACAAAAAAAGAAAGTACAAAAATTGAGTATTGTACCTTCTAGAGGATTAGATCTCAACCATGGATGCTAAGCGCACACTGCATGGATGTTTGCGCAACACAATGTCATCTATGATGAAACAAATAGTAAAACTCCAAAGTTTGAAATACCTGGTTTGTTGAATTTGTTCATCTACATACAAACAAAAAATAGGAAAAATATTAAAGGTTGTTTAGGGGTTTTCCTTAGTCAAACCCCCATTTTTATGTTTCCACCTCCACAAATAGCTAGATAGGATCAAGATAGATAAAGTGCATAAAGAAAATATGTGTGATAGAAACAAACCCTTCAAGGGAGAATGCCTATTATAAATATAAAAAAATAGATAAAGACGAGATCATATAGAAGAGATCATGTAAAATAGAATGACAGGAGAGCATTACCAATAACCTATGGCTCCTGCTTGGATTGATAGATGTGATAGACTTGTGATAAAGAGAAGTCTTGATTGTTGCTTGAGAGAGAACTTAAAAAAATATTCCCTATGAGAGTGAGAGAGCAAGAGAAATCCTTCATTTCTCATAGTCCTCTCCTTCAAGTGTGAGTGAAAAGGGATCTTTCTTCAGCTGCATTGGTGTGAGGAGCCATTACACATCCATCCTTGCCACTACAACACATGTAATAGGAAAAGAAATGTAGAATATTCATATTTGAATCTCAAAAGTATGAGAATGCTAGCACATCATAGAGATGTCTACATATTGCACTAGTGTCTAACCAAAACTCTATATGAATCAGACACTCAGGTTGTTAGTGCTTCATCATTGTCACCTATGAAGTCATAATCATGAAATTCTAAATTATAGGTTGTTTCCATAAATAAGGCAGGCTTAAATGTGTAAGTGTGAAATTTTCATAGGGTATAATTTTAAGAAACTACATTTTATCCCCACTTTAGTGCGTTGATTTTTAAGAAAAATTAGCTACACTAAAGTAGCTAGAAAGACATAAATATCGAGTTTGGAATTTTAACAATTTTACAAAAAGGATATTGTAGAGGTCACACAGTTTGAGTAGGTAGATATGAACAATGCCCCCAGTGTTTGAGCTTAGTGAAAAAAAAACATCTGACCTAAGATTTGATTTTGCAAAACTCAACAATGAGTTTGTTTCAAAAATAGTAGAAACTACTATGAGGAGAAGAATGCTTAAGATGAAGAAGATGTGTTGAAAAAAATTTGAAGAAGTGAGTATATTCCCCCTCCTATTTTCCCCCTAGCCAAGAGGGTAAAAATAGGATGGTAGGAAAGGGAAAATTTTCCACAAAAATGAGTGAAAATTTTCCTATATATGCCTATTGTGGGCCTACAAAAGGTCATTTTCACTATTTACTACAAAGATTTTGTTGAATTTTCTATATATTTTTGAACAAAATGCTTCAGAGATGAGAGCTATGTCTACTTAGGATCGAGCAGGTCAGCTATGGATTTTCGTGGAGAGAGGTGAGTGACTTGATGAGGTACAAGGAAAATGTCTCCCTTCTTAGTCATTTTTTGATGGTTTTTAGCACTAGAAATTTTGCAAGCAACATAGGTGTCCAACTAGCATGCTCAAGTTTGATAGTCATGTGGGCATCTAGTCAACATGCTGGATTCCATCGTTGATGTTGGCATATTTTCTATTTGGTGTCATCAATCAATTAGGCCTCAAATAGATAGTTTTGGTTAGGTTGAATATAAAGTATAGAATAAAAGTGAATTTGTTAGAAATAGTGTATATTTTTTTGTAGGACCTTCCTAAGATCTACAAGCATGGCAACGAAGTTTTCCTATCATTGCTAAGGAGTTATAGCATGGAGATCTCGACCAATGAGTACTTGCTACTATAGCGGGTTAGTCTACGGTGGGTATACACTATGCCCAAGATCAGATTCCACGTGTCATTAGTACAATGCATCATGATTGTGATAGTTTCTCTATGTGTGGCCATCGATGAGTGAAGATATCACCTTCATGGGGGGCTCATCCATTGCATAAGGGTGATGGAGGAGTGCAAATGATATATGCATGGGGACAAAGTATGCTAGTGCATCTTTATCATGAACTTGAGTGTTGCATCAACTATGAGTACCACAGTGTCACAACTTGTATGATCCTATAAGAATGGGTGTTTGATAATTTTACCTACACGTGGCTAGCTAGGTATCCCTAGGGTGTAGGGTATTGAGATCCTCATATGCATGCTTACCCATTGGGGCATGATTGGTCGTTTAGTGATCTTATAATGTAAAGCTTTTGGATTCAACTATGTAAATTTATGTATCAATGTTTCAGATCACACGCAGTGATCCATCATTAGGAAGAGGAAGAAATGGAATGAGAATGCATATCAAGTCTTATAAAGGGTGAGGTTGAAGTACTAAGAGAAATGAATAAAAAATCAAAGAAATCAAATCAAATATGAATATGAATATAAAAAGAATATACCAAACAAATCAAATAAGGATATGTGCAATTAAAGGGGAAAAAACAAGGGGTAAGACAAAAAGTGAAAAGAAAGAAACTATATAGGGTAAGACAAAAAGTGAAAAGAAAGAAACTATATATAGTTTCTTTCTTTTCACTTTTCGTCTTACCCCTTGTTTTTCCCCCCTTTAATTTCACATATCCTTATTTGATTTGTTTGGTATATTCTTTTTATATTCATATTTGATTTGATTTCTTTTATTTTTTATTCATTTCTCTTAACACTTCAACCTCACCCTTTATAAGACTTGATTTGCATTCTCATTCCATTTCTTCCTCTTCCTAATGATGGATCACTGTGTGTGATCTGAAATGTCGATACATAAATTTACACAGTTGAACCCAAAAGCTTTACATTATAATTTCATGGATTGTGGAAAAATCATACCAGCTATAGTTTAGTGATCTATTATTTTGGTGGAAATTTTTGATAGGTTGGGGAATGAGGGTTTTTTATGGTGGTTGTCCAAGTACATGAGGAACTGACCCTCAAACAAGAGGCAACTACAACAATGCAATAAGACATGCTCCCAGCTAGGAGGACTGACCACATCATTGTACCATACTACTAGCATCAGGTCACTTGGCAATTTGGCCAGATATAGGCCTTTCCACCTATTGCACTAATGTACATATAGTCACATCACAATGTTGAATGAGTAGGAGATCATCCTTGTCCCACCATTATTGGCATCACACTCAACGATTATGATAGTGAGGATGAAAACCTACCAGAGGCCCTAGTAATTGATGATGCCAATGTATCAGTTAGCTTTTCCAACTAGTGGGTGATAGTAAGTCCAGCCCCTATTTTCCTAGTGAATTCCCTTAAGGGTGATGTTGGTGCACAAGGGTTAGAGGGAAAGCTAGTGGGGAGCAACGAAGAGGAGGGTGTGGCAAAGGAAACTCGAGCAGAGAAGAGGTCAAGGCGGTGATAATGAATATCTTCATTGGTACATGCACCAACAATCTCTATCGCACCACCAAGTTCCTGGTCGGTTGTACTCCCTTCTTTGACTCCTATAGGGCCCAACATTGCATCTACTAGTGGTGTTACACCCTTAGACCCACACTAGTAGGCTAGGTACTAGGTACAAATTTTAATTGATAGAGAGATACATATGATATAGCTATTATTTATTTTTTGTTATTTCATTACACTTAGATGTATATATATATTCTTTTACGATGTGATACTAATATCATTCACTTTCTTTTTTATTGTAGTGTTTACACAAGAGTGGCTTGACTTCTTTGGTTGATGCATAGTAAAGGTGGTCCTAGCCATCCAAATATGGGGCCAAGTCTTGGACGCCTAAAGGCCATAGAGAAAGAGGCACCATGCCTAATTATTCAATCTTGAATTGCATCTACAGATGGCCTATGAGGAGGGACAATGGAGTTGGCTCAACATGTTTTAGATCTAGTGGTGATGATTGGATAAAGGGATCATCGGGGTGTAGAGCTCCATTCTATCCTTACTAAGAGAGACTAGGCAATGACAAGAGTTTAGGAAATGACAAGAATTGAGAGTGCCAAGTAGGAATTTTACGCTCTTCAAAGCTAGGTCAATGACCTCAGGAGATAGTTAGAGGCTACAAGGATGGCCTTGACTAATCTACAACATCCCCAAGTGTAGTAGCTGATGGATGAGCTAGTAGTGGCAAGGTAGAGAGAGGATATGATGATAAAGTGTATCGCTTATTTGAGGGAGTAGGTGGTCAATCTATGAGGAGAGATATGAGGACTTCAATCAGACATGTCCATGTCATAGTCACATTGATCCCGCTTGCATGTGTCCATCCACCAACCACCCTTGCCACCGCTAGGACTAGAGGGCTCTAAGAGCCATGCCCTCGGTGGCTAGATGTACTAATTATTAGATAGAATTTTTTATGTATAGATTCATATACACATATATAGATGTCAAATTTTGTTACAATGGTGTGATACATGTATATATATATATATATATGAGATTTTGGATTGACATTATGTGTTTCATGTGTATGTTTTCTTTTCATGTATTGTTCTGCAATGGATGTATGCTTGGATTAGATGCTATCACAATCTAACTAAACACACATTAGATGTATGCTTAATTAAATGCAATGATGATCAAATTATTGTCTAATGATTTAGATAGAATATATGATGTACAATATATGGATAAAAGAATTAATCAAACACAATGCACTTATACATAACACTGAAATAAAACACATGTATATATAATTCAAGAGAAGCTAGTTATTAATGATCATTTAATGCTTAATAAATAAAAAGATTAAGATAGTCATGGGCACTTTAAAGTAGTAGTAATAGTAGTAATTAAAAATACAAAGTAAATATTTTTATTAAAAAATATCAATTACTATACTTTCTAGCTACACATTCAAATCAGCTAGTATCTATTTTTACAAATTGCCAAGTCAATCCAATCCAATCTTTATTTAAATAAATTTAGGGATATGACTAAGGAAAGTAACCAAACATGCCTTTAAAACACTATTCTATTCCAAATAAAACATTCCCATTGCAAGTATAATATTTTGAAGAATTGTAGAGGATATCACAAGTATTTATGATCTTATCATCATTACACAAGATGCCATTATAACCATACAAGATGTTAACGGAATAAAGAGATAGAACCATGACTATATAGATGCTACCTCACTAGACATGACAAGAACACACATAAGTTTGTTCAACCAATACAACTTAAAGACATAAAGCAAAAGTAGAAGTCCCAATCCTAATTCTCATTTATAGATTTCTATAAATATCATAATCCCTATCAAACCTTGAATAAAATATACTCATCTTACTTTTCTTTTCTAAGACATTTTTTATAAACATTCCCTAATCTTAAATTCTTTAATTAAAAATTTGATTTATACTTTAAAATATTTTATTATATTTAAATCAAAATTCTAGAGAAAGAACATAATATTCTTAAATTCTTTAATTTATAATGTGATTTATACTTTAAAATATTTTATTATATTTAAGTCAGAATTCTAGAGAAAGAACATAATATCTAGAGTTAAGCACTCTCAATATTCTTAAATGTCCCCTATTTGAATGGGGGTAAATGAAATGAATAAGAAAGGGCGATACAGTATATTTTAAAAAGTAATGCCATACCTTGGCACACGAATATGCTCATAACAAAATTGTATTGAATACGATATTTTAGAATGTTTAATTAGGATACTTCGCCTCACATTTCTAAATGATATCATTCATATAATTTGGATCAAGATTTGTTCGTAGGAATTTACTCTATATCCGCTTGGGAATTAAGACGTGTAAGTAGGGAATATACGAGTACGTTATTGGAGGAAAATACTTACAACACTAGGGAATACTTTTTAGCATTCATGATCTCTTACTTATAGAGAGATTCATTATTAAATGTTTACATGAAGACTTTGGTTATATCAACCTTCACATTTATAATCAAAATCTATTATTTTTTTAATAAATAAGTGACAGTATTATCAATTAAAATTTAGTGATTTTGGAAAATAGATATTATATAATATTATTTCAATAATAAAATGACGATTTTAAGTTGTTTTGAATTTAATTATGTATGTTTTTATATTAATATTTTCAATCACTCTTAGTGATTTATTATTATGATAAAGAAGGAATTGTGATTTAGATTGAAGATTAACACTTAAAAGAATGAAAGGGTAAGGGAGTGATTAGTGGAACGAAAAAGGAGGGACATAAAAAAAGAAAACTAAAATAAAAATGAAAAAAAAACAAAACAAAATACTAATTGTAAAATAAATTAAGAAAACAAAATAATGTAATTTTCCCCATAGGATTAGGAGAGAAGTGTTAACTGAAGAAAAACAAATCCAAGAGGAGGCAATTTCTTTTTTTTTTCTAACTTGTTATGATACCCAGTTTAGGGCTCTACTTTAGCCTTTTATTAGGTGTTGTTAGATGGGATAATAGACAAGATTCCTCAACCAGTGTCTCAAGAAGATAATAGAAATCCGATGAAACCTTTTTCATTGGAGGAGGTAAAAGAAGTTTTTTCTTTGCCTTTGGACAAAGCCCCAAGGCTAGATGGTTTTACCACTTCGTTCTTCCAAAAATGTTGGCATTTTATTAGCAAGGAGATCTAGTTAGCCCTTGAAGAATGAAGAAGAGATGGTACTATTCTAAAAGTAATCTACCTCCTTTCTTATATCATTAAAGTTCTAGATCCTTGATTCTAATGATAATTAATGAATTTAACGTTGATTTTATATTTAGAAAGGTCCTCATTGTCTTGCATATGGAGTTTTCTCATTCTTGTTTTCATTGTTTCATTTTAAAAATGAACCACTTCAAGATGATATTTTGTAGGTTATAATTGTGTCCATAGAAACCATCTTCACAACCAAATCAATGTAGGATGGTTCCCTTTCTTCAAGACTAGCATCACCACTAGAAAACTCACCTTTCCTATAGTGGCGATCCATTTTATAGTTTTTCTACTCAAAAAATGGAACTTAGGGAGTTCATTAAAATTATTGTTATAGAATTTATTATCTATAGGAATATGGATTGCGTTTATCTTAATAGGCCCAAAGATGGATCTTTAATAGTGGTTTTACCCATAAGAAAAGGTTATATACCTAGGGATATGCACATTAAGTTGAGAAAAATCAATCACTACCACCTAAGTAGATGGATTTGGAGGTATGGCCTTAGCTTTGGCCATTTGATATACTACAAATATGAGCCCTTGATGTAGATTATTGAGCCACACATTATAATAAAAAAATTGAGATATGAACAAGAATAAGGGTAATCTTATTAGTATATAATGCTTGAGATGATTTAGAGGGTGAAATAATATAAGAAGACACTTTTATATCTTTTGTCCAAATTTATACACAATTGATCAACTAAAAGCTTACTTTACACAATAGAGTAGGTAGAGATTATTAGAGGTATCTATATCGAGATTTCACAATTTTTTCATTCGCTTTGAGAAATGTCTCCATTTCATCCTTCTTTGTAGTTTTGCTAGATTTTTAAGAATAAGAACCATTAAGAGATAATCCATTCATCTCTATAATTACTCTCCTCATGGAATTTAAAGCTAATCCCTTGAATATTCACCATCTCATCTTTCTATAATCTTGCAAGTTTCAAGGAGAGGATATGGTTGTAACTATGAAGTTGTTCCATAGAGATGGTAAGACCTCCCCTTCATAGGATGTTCCATATGGTGTCCTTTATATTTTCCTCCTCACAATAATAGGGCTCAATTATCAACTTGTCTCTTTTCATGACATAAAAAATTAATGTAAGGTCCTCAATATGGAGATGATCACTACAAATAGATTATGGCTAGGAAGAAAATCATAGAGATTGAAAAACCTTAACTTCAAATTACACTTAGTAGATACTAGAACAAAGAGAGGTGTGTAGATGAAATAAAGGAAATATAGGATGATTACCTAGAATTAAAATAAATTATAACCTCTAGATAAAAAGGGAAATAAATAACATGGCTATAAAAAAGATATAACAAAAGTCACTTGAGAAATTAATTACAATAAGAGTGACATGGGAGAGAAAAACCGTAGTAATGATGGGAAATCCATATTAATAAAGACAAAAATATGAGACTTAAGGGACCTCATTTCCTAGGCCTTGATAATTTTATTAGTTAAAGACACCAAGAGCCCACATCTTACAAGAATAGCTTCCTAATCTCCAATGTTTGTCAATATGTTAACCACTTTATTCACTTCCCTATTAAAAAAAATTTCTTTAAAGGCCTTTAATATTTCCAATGAATCCTACATATTATTCTTAATATTACATGAATGAGAGGCATCTTTTTCAAGGATTTTAATAATGTTAAGAGAATAACCTTTGGTGACAAGAAGAGAGATATTGAGATCTCTAACTAACTAGATTCCTTAGAAAGTAGCTATAAATTTGTAAATATGATTAGTTTGAACTCTTGTATGCTTCCCATTTAGACCAGCAAAAATCCCCCCATTTTTTCAATAATGATGCCCCTACCTCTAGTCTTACCTATTTTCCCCTTCCTAACCCCATAAATATTTAGTTTAAACAAATTATGTTGAGTGTGTCTAAATAGAATCTTTCATGAGAATGAGCTTGGGATCTATAGAATCATTAGGATTTAAGGATAAACCCTAGTTAAAAATAATTATTAGCTAGACACTTTTAATATAGGTGTGAATTGGTGTAGTCACAATAGAAGGGTTCTAGAAGGAATAGTCCAAACCATGCAACAATGAGTCAACACATCAGAAATAGTACAAAAAATTGATATGCAAACATGAAATCTCATTGAATTGATAATTTGACATGCAACACATGCCTCCAGGGTGAATATCCATGTCTCATAGGCCTACCACAAGGGAATTCAATAGTACAACTAGCCAACAAGCCTTATTACATGCCCCCGAAGGGTTTGTGCAAAAATATATTGAATCTATCTAATCATGAACCACTAACTGATGATCTATAATGAATTACAATGCTTATAAATATGTTTCACAAGCTCCAAAATAGGTATGCATTAGCCACAAGGGTTAATAACCTAATGAATGGTCTATATGAATTTTGGCCTCAAAATATAAAGAATTAGCTCTACACAAAATGAATTAACATGCAAATCTCCAACATAGGTCCAAACTGACCCAAGATGCTTGTATGATGCCCTCTTAAGCTTCACACAATATGGAATAGGTCCACACTAAGAAATTTGGACTAGGTCGATCCTAAATGCTTTGACTGGTGAACATAGTGAAATTTTGAGATTGATATCTTTCGGTGGAAAAATGAAAATATTGTGAAATATGGATATGTGATAGATGTCAATGTGTAAATAATACATCCTACTTTGTGAGCTGAGAAATAATGGTGTAGTAAAATGTAGAATGAATTACTGAATCTGCTATTGAATGCAATGCAAGAAAATAACTATTTTTTTGGTTGATAGAGGATTTCTTTACAACCAGGGATGCTCCTGCATCAAGAATTCACTTTGGTCTTATAATGGAGAAGTTTCCCATAATGGAATTGCAAAGTTTGAATCCTGCATGCTACCAACATAAATTTTTACCTTTAAATGTATTAGAATTAATCTCTAGTAAAAGGTCCCAACAAGCATGAGGGAGAAAAAGGTTTCATAACTCTTCAATGAGTGGGTACATGAAAGGGGAATATCAAAAGAGAAAAAAATAATAGAGATCCTAAGAGGATCCAAAAAAGATTAGATTTTCTCAAAAGGAAAGTAAAAGCTTGCAACATAACATGGTAATCCAATAGATGGTGAATTATTGATTTAGAATCTAATTTACAAAAGGTGCACCTATTAGGGATCATGAAGCCTCTTTTGGTTTTTTTTATCATAATTCAAAATTTATCTTAGCAAGTAATTGAAAACATAAATTGATCTAAGGGATTAAGAACTTAGACCATAGTTTTGACCAATGAAATTCATCAAGAAAATGGTCTAAAAGAATCAAGTAACCCAATCAAACACTATAATACCTAATATAACAATATTTCCACTCAATTTTACCACTTGTTTTTACTAGCATTTAACTTATCAAATTAAACTAACATGTTTATATTTAGAAGTAATGATATTTCATTTCTCAAGATGTAAATTTCTACATAGTTTTAATCTAAAATACTTTTTATGCACCATAATCAACTATAACAATATCATATATTTATAAGATGGAAAGCCATTTATAACTTGGAACTTTTTGAAATAATAGTTAATGACCTAAAATTAGTCTAAATATGTTTGGAAATAAATTATATTAACAATAATAAATTACTAATAATCTTAGTGTATCTCATGCTTTACAACTTTCAATTTTCAAATTATTTGTACTTGTTGTAGCTTCACCATGGGTTCAATTGGTGGGGGGGCCTAGCAGGCTTCCCATCCTTTGAAATTGTTGTTATGGTAGTTAAGTGTGGTCTTTTGGTTGCTTTTGTGTCTAGGATTGTCAGTGCAAAAGGAAATTTGTCCTTATTTTCCTCAGATTCTTGTGCTTGAGATACAGAAAAGCCACTCTCTTCTCCTTCCCTTGGATTATATTTATTTCTTTGAGGAAGACTTGACTTCCTATATGGAGAAGTTGGTTGATGGAAAATCCCTAAATTTGGGGCATCTTGGGGCTTTCTTTCCTTTGAGGGTTTCCTATTCGATGGAAGGTCTCAAGATTATTGTTCCTAATGATATTATGAAAGAGACTATTGCTAGTCTCCAATTCTCACTAGTAGGTAAGTTAAGTTCACCTTCTGACCTAATATAGATCAATTGAGGAAATGGGAAAATTATGTTTGGAAACTAAAAAAAGTTTCAACATAAGTGCAATGGAAAATAACTTATTTTTTCTTAGGTTTAAGACTCATGAAGACTGCTTATCGTTATTCAAATGGAAACCTACCTTTGATCCATCGATGGACTTGGGCTCAGTAGACTCTACTTGAATTGGTCTATTGGGGCTCCCTCTAGAGTTTTGAAATACAAAAATATTCTAGGTATAGCTAACTCATTTGGCCATCTATTGGTGATTGATAAAGTAACTCAACAAAAGTTGAGATTAGTCTTTTTCCATAATCTTTGTTAATGTTATAGTAAATAAGGTATTACTCTCTACTATTTCTCTTCGATCAAGATTTGGGGTATGGATTCAAACTATAGAGTATGAGAACACTAGTATTTTCTATTAGTTTTGTAGGAAGTTTTGTCATCTTAGTGATTCTTGTAAGAATGTGCCACTAGAAAAAAAATGATTTCAGACCAATAGATTCACAATGTGGTTGTGGATCCCTTAACCATAGAAAAGGTTAATTTAGTTAGTGATGATAAGGAGATGGAAAATCCTCTATATGCTAAAAAATAGGAAGGAAAAGGAAGAATCAAACGATGGAGAAGTAAAAGGTTCTAATAACAAAATAGTAAAAGATTTACCAAACAAAATCTCAAAAGAGGATGCTTCTTTATTTGAAATAGGTAAAAAAATTAAAGGTACTAACCAAAATGGGGATTGCAATATCAATAAAAGGATTGAAAATAATTTTACTCATGATTACAATTAGACTATAGAGAAAATTGTTAAGGAAAATAAAGGAATCCCAAATTGTAATGAGATTTTTGAGGAAGGAGAAATTGAAGCAGAACTAAATGAAGCTCAAAAATATAAGGAGGATAAGTTAATAGAGTCAAATGGGGAGGACTATTATAGTCTTCTTGGAGATAATTTCAAATTTATGTAAGAGTCTCTAGAGTTTTGGGGGTTTGGAGTTAATGATTCCCTTTCTCCTCCTAGGAAGTCCTCATAAGGAGTTTGGGAGGAGGATTGGACTTAAGTTAATGAAAAATGAAAAAGAAAAATAAAGCTGATGTTGGAGGAGATCCAAAAAAAGGGAGACCCTCTCAAAGGGAAACTAGGGCTTGGGAAGCAACTGGAGATGTGACCTCGAGAAAACAAAAAACTTTGGAATACCACTTGAGGCAAAAGAAACATAAGAAATAAAATAAGCTGGAGCATTACCTCCATCTATCTATCAGTTCTAGAGTGTCATTAGCCATTATATTGTTTTGAATGAGGATATTGTCTTAGAATATTAGAGGTTTGAATAGTCCTTTTAAACAACATCTTATTAACTGTATCGATGATCATAAAACTGATATATTGATCCTTTAGGAAATAAAGATGCAACAAGCTACTTTTTGACTAGATGGTGAAGAATATTTGGCCTTCTACTGAATACTCAATTTGTGATGCAGAAGGGGATTTTGGGGGTTTAGTTACCCTATTGAATCATGATAGAGTAAAAGGTTAAAAAGGTAGCTATTGTAAAAATATCCTAATGACCTATATGGAGGATTTGAACTTGATTAAATAGAATCAAGTTAACATCTATGCTTCCAATTCTAGGTCTACCAAAGTTTCCCTTTAGGATTATTTATCTTCTCTATTTTCATGAAAATTTGGGGAATTTTGGATGCTTGGTAGGGATTTAAATACTTCATTGTTTCTTTTGGAAAATTGGGGGGATTAGAAGTTTTTTTTATAGCATTATAGATCTTATGGAATTTCTTTCTTCTCAGGGTCTTATGGATATTGATCTCCAAGGCTCTTTGTTCACCTAGTCTAATAGGAGACATTGAAGCAACCACATACAAGTCAAACTAGATAGGTTCCTGATTTCTAATAACTAGTATATCCTACCTAACCTAAATTTCTTTTCCCTTCCTAGAACATACTTAGACCATAATTCAATCCTTCTAGATATGAAATAATGTGGACTAACCGTCCCAAGTTCAAAGATCTAATACAAAGGTGGTGGATCCAGCCATGTCTGGGTACTCTTATGTTTTGTTTAGCCCAAAAATTAAAGAGGGTTAAAGAGAAGGTCAAGGGTTGGAATAAGGTCTCTTTTGGAAATTATTTTTAATGACATGAAAGAGATTTATACTAGCTTAAAGGAGATTTAGAAAATAATGGACAAAGGAGATGAATAAGTAGAGACTTGTGTTAAAGAAATGGAATTAAGAATAGAATGGCTTAAGCTATCAAAGAGGGAGGAAATTTACAAGAAACATAAATTGAGAATTCAATGGCTAAATGAGGGTGACAAATTTACTAAATTTTTTCACCATTCCACCTTGAGACACAAAAAAAGGAATAAGATAAATTCTTTGGCTAAGGAAGACTAGTATTTTCTCACTAAAGAAAAAGACATTGCTAATGTTGTTTAATTTTTTAAAGATTACCTTGCTCATATTTCAAATTTCTTTGATCTAGATGATCTTATTGAACTTATTCCAAATATTCTCTTTGGTTAGGACCTTAAGGATTTTGGGAAGCTGGTGTTCTTATAAGAACTCAAAAAAGAAAAATCAATTTTGGAGCTTACAAGGCCTTGGGACCTGATGGTTTCCCTCTAACCTTCTTTCAAGACTTATGGGAGGTGATTTCTACTGATCTCTTAAATGTTGTGAGGGATTTTTTTAGATCAAGAATACTGCTAAACCAATTGAACTCTACTTATATTGTGTTAATCCCAAAGAAAGGTGATGCTCTCATAATGTAGGATTATAGACCCATAAGTGTATGTAACAATTTATAAATAAATTTCTAAGCCGATAGTTGTGGCAATGAAAAAAGTATCACTTTACTTTTCCTTGCTCGTTTGGGTCCTTGTTAGATTGAGCTTAATGTTGCCTTGATTTAGTGTTGTAACTTGTTTGACACATTCACATTAGGTCTTGGGCCCTTGTGAACTAAAAAAACTTAACCACACCTTATTTAAGGTGTTGTAAAGTGTTGTAACACACTTTCACACTTTTCTAGGGTTTTCATAAATAATTGGGCTTCTTTATACTTTAATTGGCCTTATTTTGCATCCACAAGCCTCATTTAACACATCTTTTTTAAGGAAAATCCTAAAAAAATCAAAATCCAAAAATAATTCAAGTGTTTTTAGGTTGTGTGTCCCAAATTTGGTGATTTGGGACTCATATGCCACCTTGGGTGTATGAGTCCCACTTAGGTTCTTAGGTCCCAATCTGGATTTTGCACCTTTCTAAGAATTTGTGAAATTTTTTCCCATAATTAATGCCTAATGGGACTCATACACCACCTTGGGAATATGAGTCATGTGTGGCACAAAACAAAAATTAATTCAAATTCTTGGTGGGATTTTATCCTTCTAGGTTTGATGTCAGTTTTTAGTGTTGTAATTTTGAGAAATTTGGCATAATTAAGTATAAATAGAAGGTTCTTTCACTGATTTTCACCTAAGACTTTTGTGAGATAATTCATGATAGAAAATTGGAGTTCACAAGAGTATTAAAGTGTTTACAAGAGAATTCAAGAGCATTCAAGGGTATATTATCAAGCATTTTAGAGCATTATTCAAGCATCAAGCATCATGTTTTTTTTTTAGCTAACAATTGTGGTGTAGGGTTTTATGATTCAATCTATCATTTCATTCAAGATCTATCCTATACAAGCAAGCGTCAAGATCCTTTGGATCCATCTCATACATGTTTGCAGCCTCTTATTGCTAGGGTTTGGTGAGTTGCAACATCATATTTTGTTCATTCATCATTCTCCATTCCTATTTCATTTCACTACAAGGTTTGATTACCAAAGCAGGGTTTGACCAAGGAATACCCCTTTCCACTAATGAAACAACATTTTTCCCTCTCTAGTGTGTGATTTGCAGGTTTAGATTGAAGACACATTGAAGAGAAAGTTTGGAGAAAGTTGTCAAAGTTGTCACCTTGCATTGGAGATACTTGGAAGACTTCTACAAGTTGCAAATCAGGGTTTCAAATCTAGAAATCAATTGGAAAGGATAGATCAAACATTGAGAAGTAGATTCAATCTTTGAAGTTTTAGAAAAAACTAACTAGACTGATACACTAGTTCTAGTGTAGGAGTCTTAGTTTAGGTCTTTTTTTAGATTTTTGTAGTTTCATACCCCCATTTGCTAGAATCTATTTTTTGCATATGAGTCCTGATAAACATTAAAATCAATGTTTTCTATATTTTAGAGCTCCATTCAACCTCCTTTAGGTTTCTAGGTGCACACATTTCATCTTGCAGCTTTCTATACTAATTTTCATGTTTTTCTAGGTCATTTAGTGAAAGATTACATTGCATTAGGTTTGAGAATTTTGATTTTCATTTCATTTGTCTTTCCAAGCCCTAGCTTGGTGGTGAAACCCTCATTAGATTACAATCATACCTTAGGGAAACCTTATTGCAAGATCTTTTTCTCCTTTGCATACTTTAGATTGAGATCTCTAGGGTTTCCATTCAATGAGATAATTAGCAAGTGAATTTTTCTCTATGTCCTAAACCATACAAAAGTAATCTCCCATTTTCTATTGTTTCAATAGTTAATATATTGAAAGGGTTTCTTCATATATTGAATTCCCCCCAAAAAAAAGGGTTTCTAATAGGTAGGTAGATTCTTGATGTTTGTTTGATTACTCACAAGCATAACCATTCTATGGAATAAACTAAGAAGCCAAGTATGGTCCTCAAATTAGACATCTTCAAGGCTTATGATAGAGTCTCTTGGTAGTTCCTAATTGTTGTTCTACAAAAGTATTGGTTTAAAGGAAGGATCCTGAATATGATCAAAGCCTGTGTCACAACCCTAAAATATTTAGTTTTGGGAAATGGTGTCCTAAAGGGGTTCTTCTCTTGTGAGAGAGGCTAAGACAAGTGGACCCTTTATCTCCTTACCTATTTATAATAGTGGTTTAAGTTCTTGGGAGGAATATTCAAAAATTTATTGACTTGAATTTAGTAAAAGGTGTAAAAGTTGCTTAATAACTAGCCCTAGCCTCCCATCAATAGTTTGTGGATGACACTATTTTGTTTAGTGAAGCCTTAGTGGTTGAAGTTTCTCATTGGAAAACCACTATAGAAAAATGTGCTAGTGCTTCAGGTCAATACATCAACTATACGAAAATTATGCTATATTTATTCAATACAAATTAGATGGTTAAAGAAAGAGTAACAAGGATTTTGGGATGTCAAAATATTGTTCTACTAGCTTCCTAGCTTGGTTTTCCTTTAATCTGCAAAATTGTCCAAATAATTACTGGAATTGTATAACTGAAAGGATACAAAAGAAACTAGCTAGGTGGAAAGGAAAAATCATTAGCCAAGCCAAAAAAATTCAACTCCTTAAAGATTCCCTTCAAAACATTCTAGTTATTTTATCTTCCTATTTAAGATCACTGCATTCATTACTTATAAAATTGAGTAGCTTTAGAGAAAATTCCTTTGGATTTGGATGAAAGAAAAGTCTAGGATTTATTTGGTTAGTTGGAAAAACATTTCCATGCCAAAAAAAATTGGGGCCTTGGCATTAGAAGGTTTAATTTTTTTAACAAGGCTCTCCTTGCTAAGATAGGATGAAAGTTTCTTCAAGGTGATAAAGATTGGGTAGAAATATTGAAAGCCAAATATATTGGTAATGATGACCAAAGGAACTTCCTATACTCTAAATTGCCAAATGGCTTTGTAATCTAAAACAACTTGGTTAAAATAAGGGATTAAAAGAAGAGTGGGTAATGGTTTGAAAATTGTTTTTTGGGAGGATATTTGGAATAAAGGTCTTGCTCTTTCTTCTTTAAATTAGTTCAATCATATTAAAGAGAGGCTTATTCAGGAAAATGGTAGGTTTCTCAATGGTTATATTGGTTGGGGAGGTGAGTCCCTAAATTGGAATTTTTTTGAGGATCAACTAATGGGGGACAAGATCTTAAGGGGAGGTAGACAACAAGAGTGGGAAGATATTTTTAAGTTGTTAAGAAACCAGATAGGTGAATACACTTTTTTTACTTAGGACAAGGATGATGAATGGATTTGGTGTAGTATTCCTTCTGGTCTATTCTCGGTCAAATTAGCTTATGTAATGTTGGAACAATCTCTTCTTCCTCCTAGTAACTTCAAGTGGAAGTAGGTTTGGAATCCAAAATCATCCCTAAAATTAATTGTTTCTAGTGGGTTATTAATGGAAATATTCTTACTATAAACAACCTTAATAGATGTGAATTTCAATTTATTAATAGATTCTCCTCGTGTTATGAAGAAGCTAAGAATATAGATCACCTTCTCTTGAACTGTTCCTTCTTAAGAGAACTTTAGAATCAAGCCCTAAAGACCCTCCTAGTAGATTGGGTTTTCCCTTCCACTATTAAGGATTTTGTTAACAATTGGAAAAAAAATTCCTTTCTCTCATCCCATTATAGCTGACCTATGGAGATAAATCCCTCCTTTTGTTTCTTGGGTGTTGTGGAAAGAAAGAAACAATAATTTTTTAGATCTAAAAAAGAAACATGGAGGTGTTTTTGAGTATGAAACAAAAATTGCAAGAAAACATAAATGAAGAAAGTTATGGGCTCTCCAAATTGTTAACTTCCTATGGAGAAATTAGAATAAAACAAATATGAGGAATCAAGCAAGACTTAACTTGAATAAATTGGGAGAAATTATTGTGGAGAGAAAAAACCAAATGAATCCCTCTTGGGGAAGGTTGGATTAAACTAAATTTCGATGGATTTTCTAAATGAAATCCTAGCTTGGCTATTGTGGGAGGAGTGATTAGAAGTCACAATGGTATCATTATTGAAATATTTTCCAAAAAATTATGGATATGCTCTAGCAATATTGTTGAAGCTATTGTTGCTTGGTGGGGTGTCAAGAGATTAAAATAGAAAGGATTTGATAAACTCATTATTGAAGGATTTTCTAAGTTGATCATTGACATTTTGAAAGGAACTTATATAATACCATGGATGATAAGAGATATGATGGAAGACTATGAAAATTTGATAGAGAATTTCCTTTAGCACAAGATAATCCATACCTATAGGGAAGGTAATAAGGTGGTTTGTGTTGCTTCTAATGAAGGAATTTCTTTCATTGATTGGGCTAGTTGGAGGTTTGATCAAATCCCACATAAAATAAAAGAAGTTACTTCTAATGAAAGGCTTGAAACTAGAAGAGAGTTTATTATTTGTAATAATGATTATTAAGCTAGGCTTGAACTCTAGGAGAAAAAGAGATATGATTTTAACAATTTGTTTAAATCTATTAAAGGATATTAATCCTCTTCACATTATAGAAAGGGAGTGAAATATTAATGTTTTCAAAGTGGATAGTAATATTATTGGTTGGAAAGGTATGGAGAATGAATATCATAGAATAGATTCAAATCCAGAAATATTAAGCCATAACTTTGAGAGAAGAGTTTTTCTTATAATAATTCTTCTTAATGACATGAAAATGTTGTCATATCATCCTTCAAATCTTTTTGATATGCTGGAAAGATATGCAATAATAGAAATGAATGGAATTCAAATTGGAAACATGGGTCTTAATTCCTTTCCCATACCTTTGAGGATAATTAAAATGCATGAGCTATCAATCAAGTGCAATACCCTTGATATGTGGATCATTTTTAGGAAAATCTCATTATTAGACATACTCTTGCCATGAATTACATTTTCTCCTCTTTAAGTGGAAGAATTTTGGGGAAGGGTTTTTGTTTAAATATTAACATGATTTCTCTCTCTCTTTATGCTTTAAGCTCACTGGTTCCTTTGAATTTCTTTGAGTGTTGATTAGGAATTTTGATATAAATATGGGTAGCCCTCAAAAAAAAATTGAACCCCTTTCTTGCTTACCTCTTAGGAAAAACGTTAAACTATGGAAGATTTTTTAGGAGGCAGACCTCATACCTTTTTTCTAGGCCAAACAGGGTATGACAACATTCTTACATCAAAATTCTATAATTATTGGAAAGGTGGTAAGGTCTTTATCAAAGGAATTCATTTTGTGGATGTGATGAGTTTAAATTGAAAAGGAATTAAAGTGGATAAGGTTAGAAATGACAAATATCAAAGGTTCATAGACAAGTTCTTTGATGAGGGGAAAAAACCTATGAAGCTCTAAAATAACTTTGTTACAGAGAAGCTTCTTGTGCACTATAGCCTAGTAACTCCATATCAAGCACTATTTCACCTTAGAAGGAAAATTTAAGACTATTCATGGATATCATTTCCAATTTTTGAATCATATCCATCATAATGAAAGGATAAATATTCCTTTTTACCTACTTTCTTCATTGAACTCTTGCATTTCTAAATGGGCTTCTCCATCTCTTCATCAGGGTTTAATTCTTACTCCTTACAAATATGTGCTTTCCATCACCCCTAACCCAAAGCCTACCTCCTCTGTCAAACCTATGGAGATAAAGTTGATAAAAAATAAACCTCTTTTATCCCTAAAAAATCCTCCTTCAAGAGCTAAATCAAAATCCAAAAAGGAGTTTTTGAGAACTGTTGTTATCTTGATTCCCCCTCTTGAAGATGAGTTGTAGAAAGCTACTCTCAAAAAAGGAAAACCCCTTCAATCATCCTCACAACCAAAAATAAAAATTTGGGTTCTTCTCCTTCTAAGGGGTCTATGGAAGAAACAATAGAGATATTTGATGATGTTGAGCCTGATCAAAAGAATAATACAAGTGGTGGTTCGAGAGAGAGGAGGTCCACCAAGTTAGCCCGTGCTAGACAACAAAACAAAGGAAATGATAAAAATGGTAAAAAAATGTCCTTTGAGGAGGAGGGGAAAGACTCCTTTAACAATGGTTTCTTCCCTCAATATGAAGAGGATAGCCCATAAAATAGTTTACAAGAAGAGAAGAATGAAGAGGTCAGTGTGGAGGAAGAAGATGATAAAAGTGATGAGGTGGAGGATTTTGAGAAGCTAAATGAAGAGGAAATGAATGTTTTAGATATGGGGTTGGATGAAGTTAAGGTCAATAATAATGAGGAGACGAAGGAAATTGAAAGAGAGGAAGAGACTAATATTGAGTCTCTACAAAATATAAAAGATCAAATTAAGGATTTGTGAAGCTATGTTTGAAGAGTTGAGTCAAATTGTGACTATGATAATATGAAGGATAAGGTTACAACTCTAGAAGAAGCTATAAGAAAAAATATTTCTCTAACCAATGGGATAATGCAACAAGCTATTTTTGGCACTATTTCAGGCAAATCAAAGATCAAGAAACTCAAGAAGAAGATGGGAAATAACGAAGAGGAAGATGCCTAAATGACGAGTAGCATGGAAAACATAGAGGAGAAAGACTGGAAGGACTCTCTCGACAAGCTAAAGGTTGACTATAACTTAATTAGTAGCCCTAAGGATTAATGATATTAGTTGTCTTCTATTTCCTTTTTGTTGTTCTCTAGTTAGACTGTGGCTTGTGTGTATTTTCTAAAGTTTTAATGCTTCTCTAAGGCCTATGTGCTTCCTCTTTTAGTTGGTTTTTTTCTAGTTGAGGCTATTGGGCCTCTTTTTGTACCTCTATTGTTTTGTTGAAACCTTTGGGATCAGGGCCCTTTCCCTACTTTAGTATAAAAAATAATAATAAATTTAAATAATTTATTATGTTAAATTTTGGAAAGTAATAATTATCATAATAGTTTTAGTGTACAATAAAATATGTTTTAAATAAATTTAAGATAAATAAAAAATTAAAATGAACTGATTACATTTCAAATGGTCTTTTACTACTCGCTAATGGTAGCACTATTATGTGTGATTTAGTGGTGGATTTGTCTCCCACCAATTCTCTTTTTCCCACACTTGAGGGGGATGAATTCCTCTTTGGAATTTCTAGGCCTAATCTTAGGTATGCAACTTATGTAAACTTGGAGACTAAAATTGTTAGAGTGAATATTCCTCTCAACCTACTTATTTTTTTGGGTTCTCTTAGTTGTTTTACTTCAGCATGTGGGGTTGTTTCAATACATTCACCCCTACTATCCCTCGAGTCCCCTATTTTTGGTGGTGAGGTTTTCATGGGTTCCAAGTTTACATCAACAATTATTTTTCTAATACCATCCATGATAACTCTTCTTCTCCTTTTTGAACCATCAATTTTTGGGGGGCTATGTACTTCTCTTGCTCTCTTAGGATTTTTCACCTAAAAGGAGAGAGATAGGCCCAAAAACTATGGTGGTTCACTCAAAATAATGTATGTATGATGGAATTATTCCTAAATGCAATTATATAAATGCAGAAAACTAATAAAATTGATTGATTACGTATGCAAAACCTAAGAAATATGAAGTGTTTGAAAACACAGTGCGATGCAAAAATGAACTAGAAACATGGACAAATGAACTTAGAACTTCATGAAATTGAATAGAGTGCAACTAGAGATAGAATGCTAATGTAGGAAGGTTCTGGAATGTCACAAAAATCATTGTTGATGACCAATGGGACTCATTCTCCACTGATGGCAAATCAACTCTCCTTTTGGTAAACTTTGTTGAAACTGGTTTTTGACTGTTGGAACTAAATTCTAAACAAATAACTTTTCTAGCCTCATAGTGGGACTCATTCACCACTGATGGTGAATCAGTCCTCCTCCAAAAATCTACAAATTTAGGGGTCAATTCTATGGGTCCAAATTTGCACTTGTCTTCTTGTCGGGTTGACAGAACCAAATTTGCAAAAAATGGGCTAAATGTTGTCTCCAAGCTTGAATTAGTGTTTCGTTGACTTGAATCACTTTGATGACATGTTGAGAACTTTTCAACACCTATTTCTTTGAAAAATATTCCTACAAGACCAAACCCTTGTTGTTGAAGTCTGAAGATATGTCAATGGCTGCTCCAAGATGCTTGATAATTGCTTGGTTGAATGATGCAAAATGCTTGAATGGATGAATGAGATTGAATACAAGGATGAATGCTTGAATAAATTAGGTGTGAAATGGATAGAAAAACACTTATTTATACACAATTATGCCCTAATTACCCAAAAAATACATCATAGGACAACATAAGGTCTTAATAAATAAAAACCTAAAAGAATTTTGAATTTATTTTTAATTTTGTGCTAAGAGGGACTCATTCGTCACCCATGATGAATGGGTCCCACTCTAGGCTTGCAAGAGGGTGTCAGGAATTAATTTTCTTTTAATGTTGTTTGTAGGGTTTTTTATTCAAAAACACACTTAGTTAAGGCCTATAAGTGTATAAAGGGGCCAAATAAAGCATAAGAAAGGTGTAAATAGTGACAAAAATCCTAGAAAAGTGTGAAAGTTTTTTACAAGACTTTACACCACTTTAGAATAGGACTTGATAAGGGATGAAAAGGGAATATTTAGATGAATTATAATAAGAAGATTCTAGAAAAGTGTAGAAATGTGTTACAACACTTCACAACACCTTCACAAGACATCATAATTTGAATATTTAGGACCTTATGTGAATGCATAAGTCACATTACAACATTAAATCTAAGAAAAATAATCCAAGCATCATAGGAAAAAGACCTAAATAACCATGAAATTTTCCAAGATCCATTTTTCTATTGTACACTTTGAAGCATTGTGAAGGTGCTTTGGGAGATCCTACTTCTCTTTCATTGAGGAAATTTGCAATGCTTTTAACTCCTTTCCCCACTATTGTGGTTTTGTGGGAGGAAGTTTGAATAAATGTGATCCTTTTTTCTTAAAAAGGGCTAATATGTAGTTTGACACATTGTGGTTCCATCTTAGTGATTTAAACTACTAGATCTCTAAGTAGTGGAATCTCAATATGGATGTGAATATGGAGATTTACTCTTATGCAATGGGTCTTTTGTGGTTGCTTTCAATTCAATCCTTTATTGGGATTTTGTTCTTAATTCTTGTTCTTTGCTTCATGGACAACATTCCCTCCTAAAACCTTGGGTGACCTCTTAGAATCATCTCTTGGAGTCCTTCAACTAGCTACAAATTTGGATCCACCTCCTAAATATCCCACTTCATTTTTGGTGTAAGTGTGCATTGGTAATTCTTTGGGGTGATTTATTACGGTGAATAATGTTGCTTCCATGTTATCTCACATCATATACACTCATATTATTATGGAATTATACTTTTCTTCACCTCACTTGATAGAGGTTATTTTGTAAGTTGGTGATAGTTCATGGTGCGAATATTTAGTTTATGAAGGTATCCCATTTCAATGTTGCTGGTGATTTTATAATATTCACTTGGTGTCAAAATCTTCCCTATTTGAAGGTTTCCCATTCCTCTTCTTGGTAGAAGAATGATAATCATGAACTTCTCATAGTCATGGATTTTGAGGTAGACACTAATTTAAAGGATTTTTTTCCTCCTATGGCTATTGATGAGTTGGTTCTTGATCCTCTTGTTCCTCCAATTGTTACTAATCCCTCATCAGTTCTTTGGGGTGTTGTGGGTGAGCATCCAATGGATTTCCCGATTTCTCCTCAATGATCCATGTATCAAATTTTCCTCCCCTCTCATGGATTTTATCCATTAAGCTCCATGGAAATAGGTTCTCCCACCCCCTCTCCCTTTTTTGGTGGTGAGGTTGATGGATTTTCTTGGATTAATATTCAACATAGGAAGAAATGTCTTATGAATTGTATATCTCATTCTCATGCCCAAATTATTGGTGTGCAAATATCTAGGTCTAGCTATGCAATTATATAGTTATGTTATTTTTTGGCTAATGGTTGTGAATGAAATTGTATAAGGACTGCATCCCTTGTTTCCATTTTTATTTTCTTTCCTTGTTCAACTATTTTTATGTTGTTGATCTACCATTTTTTGCCACTATGGAACTTTATTTTTGTTTTCCTTCATGTGAATTTTGCAAAGGGTTAGGACCCTTGTTTCTCACTTAATATAATCAAAACATAAATATTTAAAGAATTTTCTCTAATATAAAATAATAAAAATCTAAGACCAGTGAACAACATAACTATTTCAAATATATCCTTAATAAAAAAAGCACTTGACCAAATCAAGTCCCACTATTGATAAAAATGAATTTAATTAATTAAACAATTTTTTATTTTATTTTTCAATAAATTATATTTAATTTAAAATATATAATATAAATTTATCATTTAAGATATATGTAATAAAATTAGTGTCAAGAGAGTAAGAAATGTGCTTTTTTCTTACTATTTCCCATCATATCGTGACATAGAAATTATATCAATACACATTTTCTAGTTTCTTTTAATGATTTATTGTAATTTTTAATTATAAAAATAAAAATATTATATTATATTTTTGGATTAGATCATCTAAGAAGATTGATAGATCTATTTTATTCCAAACAAATGGTTTTATTTATGAATTTTTTTTAACATTTATGATAACGAATAAAATTTATAAAATTAGATATATTTCTTTTTTGCAGCAAAATGCTATCAGAGAGGATAATGCACTTTCTATTTCTTTGAAATTCTAGATAACAAATTTCTAGGACTAGAATTTCCTACGTGTAGGTTTAAATTTTATAGTGACCATGTAAAGGGTGTGCATACATATCACATATTCAAATTTCATGCTTTCTTAGAGGATCTTCATGTCATCAAATTATTTTGTTTTGAAGGAGGTTATTTCTTGCACTTCACCTCTGTCCATTCTTGTTCCATTTCAAGGTTGCTACTTGCCACATTCAAGTTTACAACAATGCCACTATTTGTTGGAGTAGCCCAAGATATAGATGAAATTTCGGTATGCATGAGCTATGTATCTAATTCCTCAAAGGGGGAAGGAGTGGGATTCTTATCAATCACAATCTCTTGAGGATGGTTTTGCACGATCTTTGGAGTGGATTGAGGTGACATTGGAACCTTTTCTTGATGAACTAGAGAAGAGGAAACAACTTCCTATTTAGAGGAAGAAATAACATAATTACATGATTACACCCCATCCCATCAGAAGGAATTGTTGATGGGGGAAGCCTTAGCATGAACCTTACCACATTGTGTAGTAACATGATTAGTTGTGAAGAATTTTCTACACCTAAAGAATTGTTTTTCATAATCTATTGGTTGGCACCAACACTTATTGCCAACTTTGAGAAAAATCTCTATCAAAAGACCTTTTGAAACCTCCATTTCGATGCATAGATGAGTATAAGTTGAGTTCTCACAATTAATTTTTTCCTTTGAAATGTAGTAGTATTTTTCCAACCTATTACCAATCTCCTTCAAACAATCATTTTCCCAAAATTGTAGGGGAAGGTAAGGTAAAAAAACCCACGAATAAGTAGAAGAAAATGACTCTTTCCATAGATCAAACAAAGGGAACCAGGGATTCATGCATAAGAAACAACCATGGAAAAACTATGGACCAGTATTAAGTATCATTTATTTATCTTTTGTAGAATCAAATTCCACCATGAAAAACCCTTTAGCATAGGAATAAATGTTGACTTCCTCCTCTAGATGTTCCTTACAGTTTGATCATATCCAGACATGGAGATTATTTAATTTTGGCAATACCTTCATAAATCTACAAACAAGGGCATGGGTCTGTAAGTAATCCTCTCTCTCATGAACTAACTTATCAAAAAAAATATCTGCGGTAGATGGTGACTAGCACATAGAGAAAAGAAGTCTTTTATTTACACTATCATAGGGAGAGGGTAGGTTAGAGAGCACATTCCTAGGCTACAAACTGACATGACTGCGCCAACCCTCCAAACCTAGGGCATCACAACTTAAGGTGTTCTTAAAATTTCTACATCCACCATCCTTATACCCTATGATCATGCTACACACAACAATACAGGAAGTGGGCACAACCAATGAAGATGTTAGTGGGTTGAAACTACTAGAGCCAGCATTGCAGACAACAAACCGAAGGGAGGGAGCACTCATAGGAATCCTTAGAGGAAGTTCAAATTAGATATAAAATTAAGCACATTTAAATTAAGGAATTATATTATTTAATTTTTAATTATTGTGAGGTTACAAAGAAAGAGTAAAGAGAAAAAATAGTTTGAACCTTATCTATTATATATCATGGATTACGGTTATTATAGTTATAAGTTGCTCTAATCTTAAATAGGTTGACCCCTCGATATTTGAATTGGAGAATTTGTTAAGAATCAAATTATTTTACAATGTAATTTTTATTTTTATTTTAAAATTAAACATAATCCATATTTTTATGCATATAACAACCTATAACATCTAACTAAAATATTATTGATTTTTTAGTACTTATAAATTTCTTACTAAATATAAGTGATTAGCGAGATTCACTATTAGATATTTACATGATACAATTCATGGAAGATTTTGGGTATACTAATTTTTAGATTTAAAAGTACCCTATAACTTTGAAAGAGAGCATCCTAAGGTATCCTTTATACCTATTCCTTTTACTAACTAGAAGATATCAATCTAGTCGAGAAAATAATAAATGGACACTATTTAGGTATGTGTCTTACATCACATGACACAAACATTATGCAATGGTTAAAGTGACACATTATGTGTCATAAGCTACACATCTTAGTTAAAATGACTCTTCATGAGACATATATTAATCCTTGATTATTGATTGTTTCCTTCATGGAGATCAACTCGGTAACAACTCTCTGACTATTGCATACAATATTAGCCATCTTATGAGCATTGAAACTTTATACTCTATTCTAGATATGATAAGATGAGAATGAATTTGCTAGAATTACGTAGCGACTAAGATGGGATTGAATTTTCCAGAATTATGTAGAGATATTTGTCATTTAATGTTTATTATATATGTTGATTTTTCCTTCATTTGTTTTATAGATTTGAAGCGACTACTCAAGCAAAAAGATCAAAAAACATCAAGCAAGAGCTTATTAGTAACCTTTTAAATTTGATATAGAAAAATGCAAGTTCTATTTTTCTTTAGAATACTAGATTCACACTAAAATGGAACATATAAGGATGAATTTTTTTTAGTTTACACTTTACCTTTCATTTAGAAATTACTTTTAGTGCTTTTAGTCAATAAATATTACAATGTTTATTTTTAACTATTTGGGGCATTATTTGCTCCTAAATTTTCACCTTATATATCAAACTTAACCCTATTTTGACCTAAGTATCATTTTCTATTTTATCCCCCACTGTTCAATTATCCTAAATGATGATGCAGGAGCATCCAGTGGTGTAAGGGCAATCTTGCATCACCCAAAAATAGTTAAATTTCAAGTTTCTAAGTTTTTAGATGTTTTTACATTTTTGGATACCCTTTTCATCTAATTAAATTCCCAATTTATGGTTTTATTTTATTCCTAGGTGGAAAGATATTGCAGTTTTAGTTTCCTAGATTTGCACACTGAAAATCTTCTGAGTTAGATTTGAGGCACTTAGATTTCCAAGATCAGCCCCAAACTTTCAAAATTGGCATAACAAAACTTGGTAGCGTTGTTGACTTTGAGACCTTTCCAACCGGTTTCGGCGACGGTTTACCATCGAGTCTCGGATCAAAAGTTATGGCCCCGGGAAGTTGGTGCACTTTCTAGAAGATACAATTGCAAATGCTCTTTTGAAATTGAACTTCATGTTGTAAATTTTCAGTGCCAAACCATCTAAACTCAAATTTGAATGTTTTTTTGGCTCCAAACTAAAGAGAAGCTCTATTTATGGGCGGGTTTCTAATTTTTGGGTAACTTTTTTGGGACAAACTCGCATATTGCGAAAGGGTTATTTTATAGCTTTCTGTGACTTGCATGTGTTGTAAAACTTAGGGGTTTGAGATCCTCTACAT
>VDFB02000013.1:196840229-196923907 GCA_007258455.2 Sequoia sempervirens | reverse complement strand
CATTGTATCTGCGAGAAGATCCTAATTTTGCAAAGGCTTGGAAAGCTTGCAAGGAACCTCTTACAGTGGACAAGATAAGGTGGTTGGATTTCATAATCCAGGATAGCATGTTATTTAAGGGAAGTCAATTGTGTATCCCGAGGAGTTCCATGAGGGAGAACCTAATTAAGGAGAAGCACAGTGTAGGAATGGTAGGAAATTTTGGTTGGGATAAGACCATTGCCATTATCAGTGAGCATTATTATTGGCCTCCAGTTGTCCGCGGATGTGAAAGAAGTTTGTACAAAGTTGTAGGGTATCGGATGGCTAAAGGGGTGAGCTAGAATACAGGCTTATATCATCCCTTACCTGCACCAGAGAGAGGCTGTGGGAGGAAGTATGGACTTTGTTCTTGGTTTGCCAAGGACACAACATGGGAATGATTCAGTCTTTGTGGTGGTTGATAGGTTTTCGAAGATGGCACATTTCATTCCATGTAAGAAGACCCATGATGCAGTCCACATTGCTGACTTGTTCTTCAAAGAGGTGGTGAGGCTACATGGTCTGCCAAAGAGTATTGTTTCAGATCGTGACACCAAATTTGTGGGGTACTTTTGGAGGACCTTGTGGAAGAAGCTGAAGACAGAGTTGAAGTTCAGTTCTGCACACCATCCACAAACAGATGGGCAGACAGAGATTGTTAACAGGAGTCTGGGTAACCTACTGAGATGTTTGGTAGGAGATAAACCCAAGGGATGGGACTTGATCTTACCCCAGGCAGAATTTTCTTACAACAATTCTATCAACAGAAGCACTGGTAGATCACCATTCCAAATTGTGTATGGAGGCAGCCCCAGAACAGCTCCAGAATTGAAGAAGATAGACCAAGAGAAGAAAATAAGTGTTGAAGCCGAAGATTTTGCATAAGACATCAAGGACATACATGAGAAGGTAATAGAACATATTAACAAGATGAATATGCAGTATAAGGCTAAGGCAGATCAGAAGAGGAGGTATAAGGAGTTTCAGATTGGTGATGAAGTGATGGTCCACTTGAGGAAAGAAAGGTTTCCAATGGGAACATATAACAAATTGAAGATGAAGAAGTTTGGTCCCTGTAAAATTTTGAAGAGGCATGATTCAGGGAATGCATATGAGGTAGAGTTGCCAGATGGATTCAACGTTTCCCCTGTGTTCAACATTTCAGATTTGACAGAGTATCATGAAGGCGGCATAGAGGAAGTACCAACGATGGGACAGTGTGAGATTCCAACACCTACTTCAGAAAAGGAGGAGATTGAAGAAACCCTGGATAGTCGTGTGGGAAAGAGTACCAGGAATAGGCATATAAAGAATATCGGTGAAATGGAAAGGAAGGCCTGTTGAAGATTCATCTTGGTTGCCTAAGGAGAGGTTGATCGTCGGGTTTTCCTCCACCATTTGAGGCGTGATAGGGTCACTTCTCAAATTACCCTGGGTGTCTGATGGGAGCATCCAGTGGTGTAAGGGCAATCTTGCATCACCCAAAAATAGTTAAATTTCAAGTTTCTCATTTTTTAGATGTTTTTACATTTTTTGATACCCTTTTCGTTCTAATGAAATTCCTAATTTACAGTTTTTATTTTCTATTCATGGGTGGAAAGATATTGCAGTTTTAGTTTCCTAGATTTGCACCTGAAAATCTTCCGAGTTAGATTTGAGGCACTTAGAGTTCCCGGATCGGCCCTAAAACTCGCCGAAATTGGCGTGGCAAATTTCAAGCATGTTGTTGACTTCGTGACCTTTCCAATGGTTCAAACGGTTCACGAATCGAAGTCTTAGATCAAAAGTTATGGCCCCGAGAAGTTGGCGCACTTTCTAGAAGATACAATTGCAAATGCTCCTTTGAAATTTGAACTTCATGTTGTAAATTTTTGGCGCCAAACCACCTAAACTCAAATTTGAATGTTGTTTTGGATCAAAACTAAAGAGGAGCTCTATTTATGGATGGGTTTCTAATTTTGGGTAATTTTTTTGGGGACAAACTCGCATATTGCGTAAGAGTTATTGTGTAGCTTGTTGTAACTTGCATGTGTTGTAGAACTTGAGAATTTGAGATCCTCTACATGTAAGAAGCGCCTTTTTCTGAATAATAAAATTATTCTCTTGTTTGTGGGTTATTTTCTAAGTCTCGGGCTGCGCCCTCATCAAATGATATCATGCACAATCACATATGTAACATACTAAACATATTTTATTCATTTTAGTTATTGTTTTTCAACTTCACATTGTGCACATCAAATTTATCACACACCCTAATAGTTATTAGTGATCATTTAATGCTTAACAAATAAAAAGACTAATGAAATGGATAGCCATGGGAACTTAAAAGTAGTAGTAATAGCAGCAAGTAAAAACACAAAGTAAATGTTTTTATTACAAAATCTCCATTACTATACTTTCTAGCTAAACATTCAAATCAACAAGTATCTATTTTTAGAAATTGCCAATTCAATCCAATTCAATCTCTATTTAGATAAATTTAGGGATATAACTAAGGCAAATCCCCAATCACGCCTTTAAAAGCACTATTCTATTCCAAATAGCACATTCTCCTTGCAAGTATATTTTTTTGAAGCATTATAGAGGATGTTGCCACAATTATGCGTGCTCCTCTCATTATCATATAAGATACCATTATGACCATACAAGATACTAATATAATAAAATGATAGGAACATGATTATATAAATGCTACCTCACTATACACATAAGTTTGTTCAATCAATACAAAACCTAAAGACAAAGCAAAAATAAAAATCTCAATCCTAATTCATATTTATATACTTCTATAAACAACATAATCCCTATCAAACTATGAATAAAATGGTACCCATCTTACCCTTCTTTTCCAAAACCTTATAAATACTTCTATAAACACCATAATCTCTATCAAACTATGAATAAAATGATACCCATCTTACCCTTCTTTTCCAAAACCTTTTTATAAGCATTCCCTACTCTATTTTTTTTATTTGAAGTCTAAATTAAATTATATTTTAAGTCAGAATTCTAGAAAAAGAACATAATATTTAGAATACAGCACTCTTAGTATTTAAATCATTTAATGTTCTTTATTTGTATATTACAAATACCCCCCGTTTGAATGGGGGTAAATGAAATGTATAAGAAAGGGCAATACCATATATTAAAAAAAGTAATACATACCTTTGAACACGAATATGCCCCAGGAAAGGTTGTGGCCATATAAAAATGTGTTATATGAGATATTTTAGAATGTTTTATATAGGACACTTCGCCTCACATTTTGTAAATTGTATCATTCATACAATTTGGCTTAAGATTTGTTCATAGGAATTTACTTTATATCCACTAAGGAATTAAGACGTGTAAGTAGGGAATATACGAGTATTAAATCAAGAGATCATGAATACTAAAAAATATTCCCTAGTGTTGTTAAACTCATAACGAATAAAAATCTATAAAATTAGATATTAAATTAAGCATGTTTATATTATTTGATCTTTAATTATTGTGAATTTATATAAATTATGGATCAAGATTCTTATAGTTATATAGTGCTTTAATTTTAAGTAGGTTGATCTCTTCATATTTAAATTGGAGAATTTGTTAAGAATCAAATTGTTTTACAATATATATTTTTTATTTTTTTTTGTAAATTTAACACAATCAATATTTTTACTCATATAACAACTTAAAATATCTAATCAGAATATTCTAGAAGTTTTAGTACATATAGACATCTTACTTTATAGGTGATTAGAGAGACTCACTATTAGATATTTACATGATACAATTCATGGAAGATTTTGGGTATATTAATTTTTAGATTTACATCATGAACCCTATAACTTTGAAAGAGAGCATCCTAAGGTAGCCTTTATACCTATTCATTTTACTAAATAGAAGATATAAATCTAGAGAAAATAATAAATGGACACTATCTTGGTATGTGTCTTATATCACATCACAAAAGGATTATGCAATGGTTAAAATGACATGTTATAGGTCGTAGGCTGCACATCTTAGTTAAAGTAACTCTTCATGAGTCATACAACAATTCTTGATTATTGATCAAGTATCCTTCATGGAGGTCAACTTAGTAATAACTCTATGAGTATTGCATACAATATGAGTCATCTTATGATTGTTGAAACATTATGTACTCTATTCTCAATATAATAATATGGGACTGAATTTGTTAGAATTATGTAGCATTATTTGTCATTTTATTTTTATTGTATATGTTTATTTTTTTCCTTCATGTGTTTTATAAATTTGAAGCGACGACATAAGAAAAAATACCAAAAAACATCAAGCAAGAGCTTATTAGTAACATTTAAAATTTGATATAGAAAAATACAAGTTCTATTTTTCTTTAACATACTTGATTCACACTAAAATGGGACATATAAAGTTGATTTTTTTAGTTTACAATTTGCCTCTCATTTAGCAATCACTTTTAGTGCCTTTAGTCATAAAATTTTACAATGTTAATAATGCCCCGCCACACAACCCCAAAGAAAACAATACATCTAACACTTATGGTACAATTTTTTTTTTTTAAAACTATTAAAGTGTATAAATTATTGTATACATTAAATTTAAAAGATTACAAATTAAACACCTAAGTCCTTTGGGGTACATGAGATGACATTACATAGCTAACCCATTCATTCACTTAACTTCAATTTTTAAACATTAATAAATGATAACCAATGTGACAAGAATAAACCATATGAAAACCTTACCTACATTCATAATAAATTAAACATGGAAATATAAAGTACATACTTCCACAGATACAACCTAACATTTACAGTATATACAATTATAGTACAAGGATGAATTACAAGGTGTGTTTTTACATTACATTAGTCTTCTAGTACATTTCAATGAATACATATACAAAATTACATCATAAGTCTTCCCAACGCACATGGGAGTGATACATCAATACATAGAATACATCTGGAGTACAAATATACATTTGGTAACATATGAATCCTGGATCAACTGCATCAGCAAAACTCTGCACTGAATGGTACAACTGCATCAGAAGGGGACCCAACGGGGTGCATAGCACATTCCACCCAACCACCCCCATATTGGGAGTAAACAAGGAAGGATCCCCGACCAAACACATCCAAACAGTAAGGAAAGACAAAAATCCAAACATGAAAAGCAAGAGAACACAAGAAATATCTCATAACAATAATAAATCTCCAAAACATAACAATAGACCACTTCCAACATATTACAACAATAAGTCACAAATCATATCATCAATAAATCTCAAGACATAATATCAATAGACCACTTCTAGCATATTACAACAATAAGTCACAAATCATATCATCAATAAATCTCAAGACATAATATCAATAGACCACTTATAGAGGATTTCAATAAAAACATCTAAAAAGGAATGCTAGAGGAGAGTGTCATCGCATGGCCTTACATGGATTATCCAGACAATCTATCTCAAGGTGTCGCCTCCATCTATACATAGATTATCCAGACAACCTATCACCAGGTGTCGCCTCCATCTATGGTTATCCTAAATGTCTATCTCAAGGTGCCGCTCCTTAGGGTTACTCATGCGAAACTGTTAACCTCTCGTGGAGACGAGGCAATGATCATGCCAACCATGGCCTTCTCGGCCCACCTTTAGTCTACGATAGCACTAACAGGCGGACGAGGCATCCATAATTACCTTATTAATGTTTAACTACCCACCCCCTAATTAATTAATTACTTAGGTTATCATTTATTACTCTAACTCTAACGTGGGTTACCCTGAAAACCCCTTTGTGCGACGACCCCCACATAGAGCCACTCTCTGTAGAACCCAAAACATAAAATCAAACACCAAGGAGTTGTACCACAAGAACACTGAACCAACAAATGGAACATTCGCAAGGAAAAACCATCTTGCCAAAATCATATGAAACAACATCCATAAAAATGGTACAACCCATGTGTAAACTCAAATCACAACCATAGCCGAAACACAGGGCCAAATATCAATTACAAGATCAAATATGAAACCTCAATTTCCCCACCTCTAGAAGTCCATAACAATACTTAAGCTCCTACAAAAGGATAAACTAACTTAAGGGTTTCCCACATGACACAAATCCAATAAAGAGAAAACCACAATAGATTTAACAAATAATCTCAAGAGTACACAATTACGTTAAACAACGCTATATAACACATTTCAAAACACAATAATTTCACCAAATAAATAAATTTACTCAAGAATATTCAATTTAATTCAAAGCACATAGTTTATTTCTAATTTCCTCGATTACACTATAACATTGCAACTTATGAAATTATCTAATTAATTCATAATCATAGCATATAAAATCTTATATATATATATATATATATATATATATATATATATATATATATATATACGTATATACACTTTTATGCATATATACATATATACATATATATGTATATATAAAATAAAACATATATTACAAATCATGCTTGTAAATCATATTATAAAATTACCCATGTTAATTCTCTGTAATTATACAACTACATATATATACATATATATATATTATAATATATATATATTTATATAAAACAATATAATAAAAAAAAATGAATTTTAAAAAGGAAGAATTTAAATCCCCACGCAATCGGGTACTGCGTACCTCTCTGTGGGGAGGAGGCAGCCCCCACATGGCTGCGTCTAGCAACCTCGGCTACTATGCACAACCTGTGGTGGCTGCGTACAACCCCATAGGGGGCCGTGGGTGGTACGGCTTCGGCCAACCACTCCACCCCCAATGCATATATATATATATATACATATTTCTTTTAAAACAAGAACACGAATTTTGAAAAGAATATATGTATATATATATATATATATATTAAAAGAATAGTACATGACATATGTACAGATATAAGTATATATATATATATATTGGTGTATGTATAATTATATTTTCCCAAATAATACAAAATAAATAAACAAATTGGATGAAAACCAATCCAATTCATTTTCCTTCAATCATGGAATAAATATAGGTATACAATTTTCATACCCTAATAAATTGATTTTCTTTCAAATCAAGAATTTTAGCAACAAGATTTATTGAAGAAATTCAAAAGATTTTTCAATATATTTCTACATAACACTTTAAGGTTTAACAAGACATTTTTTTCTAAAACAAAACCCTCTTTCAAAAACAAAGAAATTGATTTTCAAATATGGCAGACATGATTTTCGTTTTCCCTTAAAGAACAATAAAAAAGAAACAAAAGAATTAATTAATTGAAAAGAACCTGGAGTCCTTCGTTTGATTTTGAATCCAAACACTGCAGTCTTTCTTCCTCTTTCGAAACCAGACTTCCTCTGCAGTTCCTTCTCTAATTCCTTCTTTCAGCTAACTTCTAGATCAATTCACTATTCTTTTCTTACAGAACAATTTTAAAAAAGAAGCACAAAAAGCTTATCTTTTTTTCTTTTCCAGACCAAAAACCAAAAACCATCCTTCTGTGTGTGTAGAAAACTTCCTTCTCTCATAATAAAATCAAGAAAAAAAAAAATCTTTCTTCTCAAAAATCCAACCCTTCCATTGGTTCTTTTTCTTGCTTTAAAAGCTCACACTTATCTCACAAATTTAATTAAAAATTCATTAATTTCATATGATATTATTCTCACAAGATATTCTCTTTGATTTTCTAATTTTAATATCTTGAAAAAAGATAATTTATAATTATCACCAACATTATTTATTTAAATCAATTACTTACACCTTTTAATTAAATAGTTTTAATTTACAACATTTAACTAAAAAAATTATAATTACTCACAATTAATCATATTCACAAAATATCATTAATTTATTCCATATAAAGTAAAAATAAATTAAATAACAACTAACCATAATTAAAATAAATAAACAACAACAACCAATACAGAGACAAGGACAAAGCCAAAACCGTGACACAACAAGACTCACAACGAGGTGACAGACTTGGGACAGGGACACTTCCTTATCAACTCCCTTTTTCAACATCACACCCATTGGGTTAATTTAATGCTCGCCCTGTCCTGTCGAAGTAGGTGGAATCAGACTTTATTCCTGCAATTCCTACATACAAACAAACGTCAAGTAACATATAAATCTCCGTTGTAGACACACCATGAAAGGTGATCACGGGTAGCAAGGCGCTCACAAGCGAGTGATGATACTCTGTCCTTTCACCAAGACTCACTAGCAAACACATCATAAACCATAGCAACATAGAATCACAACATCACCACATATAATATTAAAGAAAGTCATGGCACAACCATATAATATAACCACCACATAATGTATCATCAAACATCATAAGTAATGTCAAGTACAACAAACCAACCAAACAATGAATCCACACACAACCAAATCGGTGAACTAATCACCATCACAAACCAAGTATCAAACCAACATATAAGAGTATCAAAGAGTATCAACAACATGAGGGTTATTACAATGTTTACTTTTAACTATTTGGGGCATTAGTTGCTCCTAAATTTGCACCTTATATCGAACTTAATCCTATTTTGACCTAAGCATCCCTTTCTATTTCAGCCCCCACTGTTCAACCATCCTAAATGATATCATGCACAATCTGAACATATATAACATATAAAACTTATTTTATTCATTTTAATTATTTATTTCAGCTTCACATTGCACGTCAAATTTATCACACAACAATATTAATCAAATAGATAACTTAAAATTAGTACTAATAGTAGTAATTAAAAAACACAAAGTAAATATTTTTATTACAAAATCTTCATTGCTTTAATACTTTCTAGCTACACATTCAAATCACCTAGTATGTGTTTTTATAAATTGCCAAGTCAATTAAATCCAATTTCTATTTTAAAAAATAGGGATATAACTAAGGCATGTTCCCAAGCACACCTTTAAATCACTATTCTTTTCCAAATAACATATTCTCCTTGCAAGTATAATATTTTGAAGCACTATAGAGAATGTTGTTGCAATTATGCATGTTCCTCTCATCATCATACAAGATATCATTATGACCTTACAAGATGCTAACATAATAAAGACATGAGACCATAACCATATAGATGCTAACTCACTAGACATCACAAGAACACACATAAATTTGTTCAACCAATATAAAACTTAAAGACATAAAACAAAAGTAGAAATCTCAATCCTAATTCTTATTTATATACTTTTGTAAACACCACAATCTCTTGATACCTCCTACTTATCAATTGATGAGTTAAAGGGGGTCTATAACGAATGGTTCATAAGGAAGAACACTTGTTGAAGGTTTTGCAAATGGGGTCGCAAGCTAAGTGGGCTTAGTCTTGGGGAAAACTCCATGGCTAAGCATGCTTGAGTTGGAGAAGCACTAGGATGGGTGGCCTCCCGAGAAGACCTATTGCTTCACCTCTGTGAGCATCACCTATATGCAATGAGTGCTAAGTGAGCCATTCACTATCATGAGAGATGGGTTCTTGTGAACCACTTACTTATGAAACATGGGTCAATGAGTTTGACTCGAAAAACTACATGATTGAATCTTGATAGCAATATCATAATTACCATAATCTCTATCAAACTTTGAATAAAATGATACCCATCTTACCTTTCTTTTCTAAAACATTTTTATAAACATTCCCTACTCTTAAATTCTTTAATTTGAAATATGATTTTACTTTAAAATATTTTATTACATTTAAAATCAAAATTTTTAAAAAACATAATATTTAGAATAATATATTTTAAGTCAAAATTCTAGAAAAAAGAACATAATTTAGAGCAAAGCACTCTTAATATTTAAATAATTTATTTCTATATTACAAATATCCCCCATTTGAATGGGGGTAAATTAAATGAATAAGAAATGGCAATACTATATATTAAAAAAAGTAATACATACATCTTCGCACAAATATGCAATAGGGAAAGGTTGTGGCCATATAAAAATTTATTGTATGACACATTTTATAATGTTTTATGTAAGATACTACTCACATTTCTAAATGATATCATTCATATAATTTGGCTTAAGATTTGTCCATAGGAATTTACTTTATATCTGCTAGGGAATTAAGACGTGTAAGTAGGGAATATACGATTACGGTATTGGACGAAATTAAGAATAATGATAAAAATACTCACAACACTAGGGAATAGTTTTTTATATTCACGATCTCTTACTTTATAGTGATTAGAAAGATTCATTATTAAATATTTACATGAAGACTTTGGTTATATCAACCTTTACATTTATAATCAATTTTTTTTAAAAAAAAATAATTTATAAGTAATTTTGAAAAATAAATATTGCATAATATTATTTTAGTAATAAAATGATGGTTTTAAGTTTTGAATTCAATTATGTATGTTTTTTACATTAATATTTTGAATTATTCTTATTAATTTATCATTATGATAAGGAGTGAATTATGATTTGGATTGTAGATTTAACACTTAAAATAATGAAAAGGCAAGAGAGTAATAAGAGAAACAAAAAATGAGAGAGAAAAAGGAGAAAAATGAGATAAAAATGAAAAATAAAATAAAATGTTAATTATAAAATAAATTAAAGAGACTAAATAATACAATAGTTTTCATAGGAGCGCCTTCAAGAGAAGTGTTAATTGAAGAAAAGAAAGTCCAAGAGGAAATAGTTTATTTTTTCTCTAACTTGTTATCAAACCCAATTCAAGGCTCTACTTTAGCCTTTTCTTAGGTGTTGTTAGATGGGATAAGATTCCTCATTTGGTATCTAAAGAAGATAATAAAAATCTAATGAAACCTTTTTCATTGGAGGATGTAGAAGAAGTTATTTTTTCTTTGCCTCTAGAAAAAGCCCCAAGGCTAGATGGTTTTAATGCTTCATTCTTCCAAAAATGTTGGTCTTTTATTGGTAGGGAGATTTGGTTAGTCCTTGAAGAATCAAGAGGAAATGACACTATTTTGAAATAAATGAATGCAATATACATTTATATGATTCAAATAAAAAGAGTAATCTCTCTTATTTTATGGATTTTAGGCCTATATATCATTGTGCAATATGATTTATAAAATCTTTTACAAAGCTATTTTTTTTGAGATTAGCCAAGCTAATCCCAAGAATTATGTCAAAAGAACAAGGTGACTTTGTTTGAGGAAAAGATACTATGAAGGGTGACATTATAGAACATGAAGTGCTTCATTCCATTCATAATGAAAAACTTCTAGCAATGATCATTAAGTTGGATATGATGAAAGCCTATGATAAATTGAATTGGAATTTTATATTGAAAGTTTTTAAGCAATTTGGATTTTCTAATAAATGGTATAAGTGGATTCATTCATGTTTTTTAGGGGAAGAATTCTTAGTCCTTATAAATGGAAGCCCTACTAGTTTTTTCAGTGCTTCACAAGGAGTAAGACAAGGGATCCCTTAGGGTATGTGCAAGATCATCACGGAAAAAACAGGCCCTTAAGTGGCAAAAAATTCAAAAAAATCAGAGTTAGGCAACTTGACGTAAAAATTTGAATAAGTTATCTATATTATTTCAAAAATATGTAAGAATAGAATCTGTAGAAAATTGAATTTAGTTTAAAACTACTAGGTTTATTTTTTTTAAAGAATCTATTTGGTGAAAATTTTCAAATTTCAATGCAAGTACTTAAATTTTAGGAAAAAATAAGAAGTAGGTGTTTGTCTAACCACCCTAACCACAATAAAATGATAATTATTTTTTATAATATTTTAGACATAAGTAGAGGACTCATGTCTAGATGTGATGCATATTTTTTTGTAATTTTTTTCCAAGTAAATAATTAATTATGAAATTTTTATTACAACTTTTAAAAAATATAAAAACTTGTATGTCTGACCACCTTAACTTGGTCAAAACTTCATGAAATTCATTTTGTTTTTAATCCTATAGTATGAAAAGCATAGAATTTGATGCATATTTTTTATTCCAAAAATGTGATACTGTTTGAAAGCTATAGATGTTTTCAATCAGCCTATCAATCAGGACTTTAGTTGTAATTCAAATAGAAAATGAATAATAATTATTAATTAAATTCAAAGTAAAGCATAATTTATATTGGTGGAAAGCTGAAAATCTCCTTTAAAAACCCTTTTTATTTCATCAGTTTTGGGTAAAAAAAATTCGTCAGCCACATACCCTACAAATACCCATCATATCGCCACTTTTTGGCCCATCATGATCCTGCACATACCCCTTATCTCCTTTCCTTTTTATCTTAATGGTCGAATCATTAAGAATATCAATCATAGTTTCTCATAATGAGAAAAGGTGGAAAATAATAGATATTCCAATAACATCCATCTCAATGACTCATTCTTTATTTTTAGATGATACTATGTCTTTTTTGTTGACCAACTATTTTGGAACCTAAGATTATTAAGTGTGCTTTGCAAAATTATTAGGTAAGTGCACAAATATGGGGGACCAAAAAGGGGTCTTAAGTGGCCTTTTTTTTTTCTTTCTGAAGTTAGGAAAGACTGACCTTGGATGAGAAATTGAAGATAATTACACTCAAAATATGAAGATGCAACAAAAAAGGAGTTGTAGTGCTTCAATTCTACTTTCTAAACTACTAATTCATTTTGAAAACGATAGAGATTAAGAGATTCAAAAAGCGATGCCACACAAATTGGTCCTATTTTTTTCAAAAAAATATAACATAGCATCTAGTGTGGCCCTCCTAAAACATTTTTTTTTTTTTAGTATTTCAAAAATTACTTTGGTGAGAAATTAGCTAACACCATGTAGTTTATCCCCAAATTTTCTACTAATTTTGTAATGAATATGATTTTTTACTAATTTTCAAAGTGGACACATCTTGAAAAATAGAAAATTGAGCATGCTCCCCCCTTTTTTTTTGAAAATTGATTAAAAATTATTATTTTTTGAAAATGTGTAGAATGAAGTTCAATTTCTAAAAATGTAATTTATTTTAAATTTTAATGAATGGTTAAAAAATAAAGTAAAAAATACCAACCATTGGTTTAAAAAATGGACACAGTAACAAAATAAATTAAAGATGAAAACCTTAACATACTCAAAATGTTAAAAAAAATTACATGGTTAGATAGCTAAGAGAGATTTCAACATTATCATGGTGTTTTTTTGACTTGACAATAAAACATGTGCAAACTTGATGGGAGCATGCTCTAGATTATGTTAATTTTTTTAGAATTTGCAAAAACACATCTTAGACATTGGAAAGTCACTCCAGGCCTTTGGGTTGGAAGCCCAAAAAAAATCCAAGCCAAAGGCTTGGAAATTTCCAAAGAAAACAAAAATATGAGTGCATTATAATGAACTCATGTTATGTCAAAGAAAAACATAATGTGCTCATGTTATGCTTCACTTAATATATTTGTCTCCCTCAAATTATGTGATTTCACATAACATGAGTATGTTATAATGTGCTTGTGTTATGACTCACTTAGTATATTTATCTCCCTCACATTATCTTTCTCTTGCTTTCTATAGATCCTTCCCTCTCTTCATCCCTCTAATCTCTCTCCCACTCTTTTTTGATCCATCCCTCTCTCCATCCCTTTGTTCTCTTGCTCACTCTCTATCGATCCTTCCCTCTCTCCATCCCTCTATTCTCTCTCTCCCCCATATTTAGGTCTCTCCCTCTCTATGTCTCCCTCTCTCTATTCTTCTTTCCCATCTCTTCTCTCTCCCCCACTCTATGTCATCACCTCTTTATTTTCCAATTAAGGGTATAGATTTTAGGATTAAGGGTATAAGGTTTAGGGTTGATAGAGTGTAGGGTTGATGGCTTAGAATATAGTCTTTAAGGCCAAGGGTTGAGGGATAATGTTTAAGATTTAGGGTATAAGGTTGAGTGTATAGGGTATAGGGTATTGGGTATAGGGCCAAGGGTATAGGGTTGAGGGTATAGGGTTTATGGTGGAGGGTATAAGGTATAGGGTTGAGAGTGTAGGGTTTAGGGTTAAGGTTATGGGTTGATAGTATTGGGTATAAGGTATATTGTATAGGGTATATGGTATATGATTGAGGGTTCAGGGTATTGGGTATAGTGTTAAGGATATAGGGTTGAGGGTATAGGGTATAGGGTTTAGGGTTGAGGTTATAGAGTTTATGGTTGATGGTTTAACATATAGGCTTTAGGGCCTAGGGTTGAGGAATGATTTTTAGGGTTGAGGGTATAGGTTTGAGTGTCTAGGATATGGAGTTTAGGGTTTGGGGTTGAGGTTATTAGATATAGGGTCAAGCATTTAGGGTTTAAGTGGAGGGTATAATTTTGAGGATGTATATAGGGACATATGTGCATTATGTGATAGAAGAGTTTATCTTATGTATAGTAATAAAATGGCTTATCTATAATTTTAGTCTTTGGTGGATAGCTATCAACAAATAAGAATAATTTTGAATACAATTGAGGTTAATATTTTGTGTAGTGTTCACAAAAGCGCAAAATAGTTATCAAGGTTATTCATTCAAAGCCAATCCAATTAGTTTGCAACTTTATTTATTCTTCCTTTTTATGATGAATATTGAAATGAAAATATTTGAGGTAACTATAACATCTTTGATGTTGATCATTCTACAAAATTTCTTATATTTATATAAATTTAAGAGGCTTATGGGTATGTGCAGGATCATCATGGAAAAAACAGGCCCTTAAGTGGTGAAAAATTTAGAAAAAACAGAGTTAGGAAACTTGACGTAAAAATTTGAATAAGTTATCTTTATTATTTCAAAAATATGAAAGAATATAATCTATAGAAAATTGAATGTAGTTTCTAAACTACTAGGTTTATTTTTTTTAAAAATCTATTTGGTGAAAATTTGAAATTTCAATGTAGTAGTACTTAAATTTTAGGGAAAAAATAAGTAGGTGTTTGTCTAACCACCCTAACTACAATAAAATGATAGTATTTTTTTATAAGATTTTAGATATAAGTAGAGGACTCATGTCCCAATGTGATGCATATTTTTTGCAATTTTTTTCCAAGTAAATAATTAATTATGATTTTTTTATTAAAATTTTAAAAAATATAAAAACTCATATGTCTGACCACCTTAACTTGGTCAAAACTTCATGAAATTCAATTTTTTTTTAATCCTATAGTATTCAAAGCATAGAATGTGATGCATGTTTGATTCAAAAATGTGATACCTTGAAAGCTATAGATGTTTTTCAATAAACCTATCAATCAGGACTTTAGTCATAATTCAAATAGAAAATGAATAATAATAATTTATTGAATTCAAATTAAAGCATAATTTATATTGGTGAAAAGTTGAGAATCTCCTTTAAAACCCTTTTTGTTTCATCAATTTTGGGTAAAAAAAAAGTCATTAGCCACATACACTACAAATACCAATCATATCACCACTTCTTGGCTCATCATGATCCTACACATACCCTTATGATCTATGTGAATAATAATGTCTTCCCCAAGATATAGTAATTTCATGTTATTTACAAGCTTGAACAATATACATAACTCCTTGTCATACATGGGGTTTCTATACATAGTATTAGATAAAATCTCACTACATGTTAGGTAATTAGATGACCAAATTGAGGACCAAAACTACTCAAAGTGGATATTCGGAGGCATCAACCTTAATTTAAAAGGACTAGTTTACCCATTTAAAAAATCGATTTAGATTTAAAGGTATTATTTCACATATCTAATGATTCAATGGTATAGTGTATAAAGTTGAGGATAGTGGGTATACAATCAAGGGTATTGGGTTTACAATTGAGGGTATAAGGTATGTATTTAGGGTTGAGGTTATAAGGTATAGGGTTTAGGGTTGAGGGTATAGGGTTTAGGATTTAAGGTTGAAGTTATAGGGTTTAGGCTTTAGGGTTTACAGTATTGGGTATAAGGTATAGGGTTTAGGGTTTAGAGTATAGGGTTTAGGGTTAGGAGCATAAGGTATAGGGTGTAGTGTTTAGGGTTTAAGGTATAGGGTTATCGTATAGGTTTAAGGGTATTGGGTATAGGGTATAAGGTTGAGGGTATAAGGTATAGGGTCAAGGGTATAGGGTTTAGGGCTGAGGTATAGAGTTTAGGGTTGAGGGTTTAGCATATAAGTTGTAGGGCCTATAGTTGAGGGATAATGTTTAAGTTTGAGGGTACATGGTTAAGTGTATAGGGTATAGGGATTAAGGTTGAGGATTTTAGGTATAGGATCAAGGGTATTGGGTTGATGGTTGAGGGTATAAGGTATCTATATAGGATTGAGGGTATAGAGTAGAGGGTTCAAGGTATAAAGTTGAGGGCATAGGGTTTAATATTTAGGGTTGAGGGTATAGATTTTATGCTTTAGGGTTGACAGTGTTGGGTATAAAGTATAGGGTATAGGGTTTATGGTTGAGGGCATAAGGTGTAGGATTGAGGGTTGAGGGTTGAGGGTGTAGGGTTTAGGGTTTAAGGTATAGGGTTGGGGGATAGTGTTCAAGGTTGAGGTTATAGGGTTAAGTGTATAGGGTATATGAATTAGGGTTGTGGATATTGGGTATAGGGTCAAGGATATTGGGTTTATAGTTGAGGGTATAAGGTATATGTTTAGGGTTGAAGATATATGGTATATGGTTTAGGCTTTAAGGTTGAGGATATAGGTTTTAGGCTTTAGGATTTAGGGTTGAGGGTATAGGTTTTAGGCTTTAGGATTTATGGTTGATGGTATAGGGTTTAGTATTTAGGGTTTCCAACATTGTGTATGACAAATAGGGTTTAGGGTTTAGGGTTATGGTCATAAGGTATAGGGTTGATGGTTGAGGGTGTAGTGTTTAGGGTTTAAGGTATAGGGTTGAGGGTATACAATATAGGGTATAGGGTATAGGGTTTAGGGTTTATGGTTGAGGGTATAGGGTTTAGGCATTAGGTTTGAAAATATTGTGTATAAGGTATAGGGTTTATGGTTAAGGGTATAAGGTATAGGGTTGAGGGTGTAGGGTATAGTGTTGAGGGTTGAAGGAATAGGGTTGAGTGTATAGGGCACATGGTTTAGGGTTGAGGATATTTGGTATAGGGTTGAGGGTATAAGGTATAGGGTTTAGGGTCAAGGGTATATGATTTATGATGGAGAGTATAAGGTTGAGGGTGTAGGGTTGAGGGTATAGGGTTCATGGTTAAGGATATTGGGTATAGGCTTTAGGCCATAGGGTTGAGGGATAGTGTTCAAGGTTGAGGATATAGGGTTCAATATATAGGGTATATGGTTTAGCGTTGAGGATATTAGGTATAGGTTCAAGGGTATAAGGTTTACAATTGAGGGTATAAGGTATAGGGTATAGGATTGAGGGTGTAGCATTTAGGATTGAGGGTGGTAGGTTTATACTTATAATAGTCCATGAAAGGAATAATGCATTCACACTTTTTAGAAGTTGAAACACGCTTGTGCTTTGTGCAAGTTAAAGTGCACTCACGCTTTAATGTGAGTGCATTAGGTCCACATGCTTTGTTATTCTCCGGTTTTTGCATGTTATCTGACAAAGAAACAAGTTTTTTCATGGACACCATGAAAGCATATTTTACATATTCCACCACCTTTTTTTTCTTAACAACGTAGGAGGAAATACCTAAGTTATAAGATCAAATTTGATTATATGAACTAATATTTTCATGTTAGTAGTGTTGGAATGTTTTTTTCTTTGATAAAAGGCTATGGCCTGTTTATTATTATATTAATATAAGAATATATACATTGATTGCTAGAATTATAGTACTAGCAAAATTGTGCCATTTTTTAGTACATAACCAGTGTAGATTTGACACTAATTTTCCTAATTTTTTTATCAAAAGACTATTTTCTAAAACTTTATCATAGTGAACTAGAAACAAAAATATAAATCATTTAAAATCCTACACTAGTTTATCATTCTTCCATAATGCCTTCATTTGCTAATGTTTCCCCATGACCTTCATTAACATCTACTATATTTTCCCCTTGGCCCTCTTTGAGATCTATATCATTTTGCAATTTTGGAAACCTTACAACTCTTACTGTACTTTTTCCATGCCTAATTAGATGAAAAAGTAGGAAAGACAATGCAAAGTATTTGTATTTTAACTTACTAATAGTTTGAAGACCATTCTGTATTGAATGCAGATTAATAGCTTGATACATTTCCCATGGGTCATTTGCTCCCAACCCTTTCTTTGCTGCTTCAAAAACTATTGCATATGAACACTTGTTTCAAAGATAGCTCCTTGGAAATATACTACCAACATTACCTTTGCCCTTATATAGGTTATACAACTAGATAGACTACAAAAGCTCACCATTCGCTAGGTAATTCAACTGTACCACTTCATTGACTACAACTTGCAACATTGCATAGGATTGCAAAAAATCCATGGAATTGGAAAGAAAAATGGAAAGGAGTTGTGATGTGAAAAGCAACCTAGGCACTTTAGGCTTCAATATTTCTTCTCCAATGACCATTTAGATGTTCTCAACCAAACTAGGATAGGTCATTTTGAAGACCCATGACAACTCAAAATTAGACACCTCCTCTGAAAATGACAATTCTCCACCCTGAATCTTTACAAGAACCCTAAAATTTTTGGCCATATATTCCATTGCAACTTATAAGATGAACCACCTGAGAAACAACTTAAAAGGAATCCATTTTAATGCAAAACAAAGAAAACTAGATGTACTAGACAAAAAAAATTTGAATTGACCAAACAAAAATTCTTAACCTAGAAACCAAAAGCCACCCTTACAGAAACCCAAATGCCAAGAACAACAATTCTTAACCTAAAATCTAGAAGCCACCCTTACAAAAACCCATACACCAAAAAAAGAAACTAGAAGCCACCCTTACAGAAACCCAAAAGAAAACAATCCAATTTCTAGCAATAAACCACCTTATACTAGTAGATTCTTAGAAAATATCAAGAAAATACTAAAAACATAGGACTCTATTGAATTGAACTTGAAGAGACATAGTGTCTATATAGTGCAACCCAAACAAAGACCCATAAATCTGCACTAGAACTTTTATGAGATGACATAATGCATTCCATGAGAACAATGTGAATTCCATTTAAAGAGCCACACTTGTACTTCCCACTTCAATTAAATCATGACAAATACATTCACAATAAAATCACCTGCATTTACGTCATGGATGAAATATCTCAAAATGTACAATGAAAATACCTTTCATTATTGCAGAGAGGGAAATAAAGAGAGATTTTTCTTGCAAAAAATGAGACACATGTTAAAAAACCATATTATAGCATTTATTAAGGCACAAGCAAGGTGTCAAGAACTCTTGTTTCCACTTCTGCATGTTACAAATTTATCCACCCACTTACTATTATGATACCACCAATTAAAGCACCACACAAAATTGACACACCCTCCACTCTGAGCTTTTTCTTTTCATATGCCTTATGTTTGGAGAACATTGCTAGAAATTGCACTTGATGTTTAAATGATTATATCACTAAAAGCTTGTCATTAGGCCAATTTTTTATTTTTTTATTTTCTTTGCAAGGCAATGTTCATATTGTTTGTTGTGTCATCATAAAAAATCCCTTCTGTAACTGATCACACCCAATATTTAAAAGTAGATCAGCTAATTGATTCCCTTCCCTGTATGTATGGTGAAGATGATCAAATCAAATTTATCCAAAACCTTCCAAGCTTGTTGAAGAATGCAATTTAGTTTCCAATTGCAAGACCTTTGCTCCCTACATGCATTAATAATGAGCAAAGAGTCACCCTAAACCTATATTTTTGAATTTGTTAAAGATGAGGCCAATTGTAAGACTTATAATAAAGCCTGAGCTTCTAAATTATTTTTCATACCTAAAGGCAAGCTAATAGATTTGACTCCAATGAGGACCCCTGCATAATCCCTTAACACAATACCTGCACTTGAAGAGTTTGGATTCCCTTTACAGGCACCATCAAAAATTAATTTTACGAAACCTAAAGGTGGGGGAATCCAAAAAAAATTTGACCTATCAACTTTTTTGAATGCTTTCTATTGAGTATTACCTTTGAAAGGTATAACCAAATTTGACCACTGTTTAATCATTATGGAGTCCCAATAAAAAAAAAAAAAAACCTAGTAGCATTGATTTATGAATATAGGAATTTGTTGATTCATATACTGATTTTTTAATCTAATGAATCACTTGATCAATATTAGATGCATGATTTCTAAAAGTCCTCTTATTCCTCTCCCACCAAATGCACCAAACTACTGTTGATGGAATAATTTTCTAGATACATGCAAACAAAGCCGACTTGTGTAAAATAGGCCAACTTGTAAACATTTTCCAAAGTCTATCTAGAAGAGGAGAAGCCCAAGTTAGTTTGCTTTTAACATTTTCCTAGCAAGAAAATGAAAAATGGAAATGAAGAAATAGATGGTTCACATCTTCTAAAACTTGATTACACAGACACAATTAAAATGTTGATAAATGACACCTAATTTGAGAAACCTATCACTTGCAAGGATCCTATTTTTCAATGCTAGCAAAGAAAAAAAACCCGCCCTTGGTAAAACCATAGGATTCCAACAAAAAGGTAGATCCCTCTGAGGATTGCTAGAAGCTCCACTACTCATCACTATCTTATAGCCTAACTTAACTGAATAATTACTAGACTTGGATGGAGCCCAATGAATTTTATCTACAAAGTAAGAAAATAAAACCATCCTTTCACTTAATATTTTTCTCATCAACTCCTTTTGTTGCATTGAGATTGGAAGAGTTGAAAATTTAGTCCAATTAACTTTTCTAGTAAGAGCATCTACAAAATGAATATAGTCTTTGACTCAGATTCCCCACCTAGAACTTGCTATGTTGATCATTGTTTGTAAATCTGGAGTTTTACTTAATGTAGGAAGCATTCCATGAATCACTGCAAAAGAGAGCCTCCTCACCATTGTTAATTTCCCAAGTATTATATGGATTAATCACCTTCCTACAAAGGAGTAAGAACTTCCAGATTACCGATCTAGTTGGTGGATTAGAGATAGTAAAAAGTCTTTTTGGTAACACATTATCCAAACACTTGACTTGCAAAATTTTACACCATTCATCATTGGGCTTAGAGTACATGTTCCAAACCAACTTGGTACCTAATGACGCATTCCTTTTTGACATGTTATGAACACTTGCACCACCCTTTAATTTTTCCATACAATTTTTTTCTAGGGATATAAGTGAAATCTTTGTTTTTATATCCAAATTACCTTTCCATAAGAATTACTTGATCATTTTTTCAATTAAGACAATGATAGATTTAGGATCTTTTAAAAAATTTATATAGTAATTTGGAATGGAAGTAAGAACAATTTTAATCATTAGTATTCTCTCTACTAGTGACAACCATCTCCCTTTCCAACCTGCAATTCTTTATTGGGTGCTTCTTATTACCTTATCCCAATAAGAGGCCTTGTCTTCCCCTATAAAAAATGGAATTTCTAGGTACTTGTAGGGTAGATCTTCCTATTGGAAACCCAAGAGCTTAACCAACTTTTCTTTTAATGATGTACTTGTGTTGAAAATGTAAATTTTTGATTTGGCTACATTTATCTTTTGACCTAAAGCTTTTGAATAATTATCTAGAGTCTCCTTAATATGTATTGCTTCTGACAATGATGCCTTTCCAAAAAGAATAGTATTTTCAACAAACAAAGAGTGAGTGGCTGCAATTTCAATTAATGGAATTTCAATGCCTTTCCAAAGCCCCCGATTATAAGCTTTATGGACTAACCTTCTTAAAGCTTCAACAAAAATGATGAAAAGGAATGGAGATAATGGATCTCCTTTCCTAACACCTTGTAATGAACTAAAGAAATCTACTGGAGAACCATTAATCAAAACTAAAAAATTAGCTCCAAACAAACAAAATAACACCCATTTACACCAATTCATTTGAAAACCAAATTTCTTCAATACTTGCATTAGAAAAGACCAGTCCACTTTGTTGTATGCTTTCATCATATCCAATTTAATAATAATTTTTGAAAGCTTATGAGAGGCAATAGAATGAAGGACTTCATGTGCTACTAAGGCACCTTCAACCATTTCTCTCCTACGAACAAAACCTCCTTGTTCCTCATAAATTATTTTTGGAATGATAGGCACTAAGTGTAGATAAATTTCTTTTGTGAATATCTTATAAGTTGTATTGAACAAGGAAATTGGCCTAGAATATGAAAAGGACTTGGGAGATTGCACTTTTAGAATTAATGCAATATTGGTATTAAACTGTTTTAGCATTGTTCCTGAACTTCTAGACTCTTCCAACATTTTGAGAAGATCTAATCTAATGAAGTCCCAACATTTTGAAAAGAAAACAACCATAAGATCATCTAGACCAGGAGCCTTTTCTGGAGAAAGTGGGAAAACCATTGACTTCACCTCTTCTAAAGAAAAAGGTCTAAAAATTTGTGTATTGTCTTGCTGTGAAATTAAAGGTGGAATTGCTTCCAATAGCTCCTCCCTTTTCTACACTAACTGAGGTGAAACCAATAAAGGAGTTGATAACAAAATTTCAAAGAACTTAGACCCTTTTGACCGAATGTCCTATTCATTTATTAACCACCTAACTATAACACTATCCTAAATTGAAAAAAATGAACTTCTTGCTTTCTTTATTTGTGCAGATTTATGAAAGAATTTTGTATTTTTGTCTCTCTTTCAACCAAAATTCCCTATACTTTTGATTCCAATATATATCTTCTCTCAATACCAACTCATCCCCCTCATCCTGAAGTTTACTTTGCTATTCAAAAGAAGATTGATTTAGACCTTGTGAAATGATATTCTCATTAACTTTTGACAGCTATTTAAACACATCCTTTTGATGGAATACATTCTTAAAAACATTAGCATTCCAATGCTTAATCCTTCCTTTTACATGTTCTAGCTTCTTATAGAGCCTAAACATCTTTGAGCCTTCAATATAGAGAGCTTGTTGCCACCAAGTGCGTAATAACTGCAAAAAATACAAGTGACAAAACCACATGGTTTTAAATTTGAAGGATGTTCTATTATTAACTGCTAACTGGTTACATAAAATTGATAAATATGTAGGAAAATGATTTGAAACTTCCCATGGTAGAATTTCAGATAACAAAGAGTACTTTCCTAGAACCTAGTTTGAAGATGCAAAGAATATGTCTAGTCTTTTTGCTATCTGTAAAAAAAAATCCTTCTATTTATCCATGTGAAAAGGCCATTATGGGGGAGAATATCAATAAGAGCATTATTATGAACAAAAGCATTAATCATCCATTGTTCTCTATGGTGGCACAATACCTTCCTTTTTCTCATTTAATGACAAAATTGCATTAAAATCACCAGCCATAATGACTTGATCATCCTCTTTTTGACCCAAAATTTGACTTAAGTCATCCCACAAAAGTTTTTTCCCAATTGTTATATTTGGAGCATAAATATTAAGAAGCCAAAAATTCAATTCAAAATGACTAATTTTCATAACTTTCCAAATTAGTTCATTTGAGATAGTTTCCACTTTTACTGATTTGATATTCCACAAAGTTCATAGACCCCCCAAAGCACCTTGAGCCATTGAGTGAGAATACTTCCATTTAGTCCATTTACTAACAATTGCATCAACATTTTCATTGGATAACTTTATTTATTGCAAGATAATAATGTCTTCCCCACAAGCATCAACTTGTTTCTTGATGAGGGCACGCTTGTTAGGGCCATTAATGCCCCTAACATTCTAAGATGTTAGCTTCATATGGATAATGAAGAGCAACCATCTCTCCTCAATCTCTTTTTAATATTGTCATCTAGAGTTGTTTTTGTACCTACTTCTATTTTCTCTTATAGTTTTATTGCATTGGACTTTCTACCACACTTACTTGGAGACTTCTTAACATATGGGATTGTAGTAAGGAACTGAGAGATGGAAAAAGTTTGAGAGAAATCATACTATATTCCTATCTAGTCATTAACCTCTCCATTTATCTCAATTGAATCCTTTAATGGAACACTCATATTCCTAAGGGAAGATGGCAGAGAAGAAAAATTATGATGATTAATCTCCCCTTCCTCCAACTCTACTTCATCTATAATTTCATCAATAATCTCCAATCCTACCATTATGGAAATATCCTTTGCCAAATTTTCAAGCTTCCCTTCATTTAATAAAGCCTAGAAGTCCATCCATTCCAACTAATCTTCTTTCTCCATACCCCATTTTTCTTTCTAAAATTTCACTTCAGTAAGGAATAACTGAGATTCCTTACTACCAAATCCATTTTTATGACACTAAGGAACATGAATTTTTTGTATAGAACCCCAAAAAAGAGAACTAACAATCCCTTAAAATTGCTACAAACTAACAGGTGGTTGAGGAACATACAAATGCAATGGCCTACCATTAGCTATCATGGGTAGTATTTTTTTTTGCCAAAAATTAGGTTGTAACATAAGGGGACCTCCACGTGCAAGGTCCCAAGTCATAGAGCACTTAGATGTGGAAAGATGCCCTAACTTACCTTAGCTTAGTGGGATGTTTAGGGTATGAGGCTAAGAATGATGAGGATGATAGAGTATTGCAACCAATCTACAATCTTGAGATTCAACAGGGGGCCAGGAAAGTTGATTTTGAGCTCAACATTGTATCTTGGATAGCTCTTTGTCCAAGGACAAGAGCATAGTTTTGGGATAATAGTGTGGTGCACTGTCGTCTCTTAGGTGTGCTGGCATCCATATGACTAGAAGATCAAAAGCACAATGCAACCTTATCAAAAAACAAGCTAGGAACCTAGCTAGCAACTTCTAAGAGAGAAAAATAAGACTATGAAATACAAGAAATACAAATAACGGTGATAAAATAAATATACCAGAGCTAGGGTGATGAAGATGATTTTGTAGAAGAGCCTATTCGCCAGCTATCTCCACAAAGCGCGTGCACCTACACACAAAAAGAGAGGAAAATGTTGGGTGGCTATATAGGGGCCTACCTTAGTCATACCCCCATTTAGGTGTTTCCACCTACACGAATAGCCAAGGAAGAAAGATAAGTAAATAAAGTAGTAAAGAGCACAAAAGCACTACAAAATAGTAAAGTGCTAACTCAACCAAGTGATAGAAGGAAAGAAAGGGAAGGTTATCACCTCCACCAAGAGCACTCAAGGCTACTTGGGGGAGAAAATGAGAGTACTCAAGCCTCTACTGCAATGGTGTTTCATTCCCAACTTACTCTACCAAAGTGATGGAGTGTTGTGTTTGCTGCAATGAGGTGCTAGTATGCTACTTGAGAGCTTGAGAGAATGAAAAAGTGTGAGAATGGATGCTTGAAGTGTGTAGTAGCTGAGAAGAGCTTGTGAAGAAGTTAGAATGCATGCTAAAGGAATGAATTTGAAGAAGGGAATGAATGAAATGGCCATATTTGGGTTGGTCGGCCGATGGGGGCATTACAACTTGGCTCCTAATGAGAAGTGTAATGCCTTTGTAGGTTCAGCCATAGGAATCTTCCAAGGACATAAGGGCATCATGCAGATGTCTATGCACCATGCAGGTGTCTGCAATAGAAATTCCTCCACCAATGCTCAAAACAGGCGCCAAGTGGGATGCAAGCAATGGGCGTAGGTGGAATTAAGATTTTGAACTTGGCTTTCTAAAGTGGAAAGAGGAAAAGGTGGAATTTACACATGGGGTGCAAATTCACTCCTATACATTTTTTCCCCACTTTAGCGAGCACAAACATTGATGAGTGCTTGGTAAAGTAGATCAAGGAGAGAGTGTAAGGTTAGAAATGTATACTTGAACCATTGAGGAAGTAGACCATGATTTGGCCTACCTAAAGGTGTAGGGAAAGTGAAGGAATCCATAGCTACTTAGAACTATGAAGTTGAAGAAAGAAAGCGCCTTACAAGTTCTCAGTCTTGTAAGGAAGGTGTCCCCCAGATACTCTAGCATGGAGGAGACCCAAAAGGAAGCAAGCACCTTACAAGGTCTTAGTCATGCAAGGAGTTGTCCCCCAAAAATCTAGCATGGAGGAGACCCAAAGGAAACACCCTATAGGCTCTCAGTCCCATAGGGAAGGTATTCTCTAGGAACTCAAGCATGAAGAATACCCAAGGAAGCACCCTACAGGATCTTAGTCCTACAGGGAAGGTATTCTCCACGAACTCAAGCATGAAAATACCCAAGGAAGCACCCTACAGGATCTTAGTAGTATAGGGAAGGTATCCTTCATGAAATCAATCATGAAAAATACCCAAGGAAGTGCCCTATAGATCCACAGCTCTACAAGAAAGGTAACCCCCAAGATCTCTTGCATGGAGGAAACCTGAGAAAGTTCCCTACAAGCTCTCAGTCTTGTAGGGGAGCCACCCCAAAGATCTCTTACATGGAGGAAGATCAAAGGAAGCTTATAGGATTTTAGTCCTACAAGGAGGTATCCGCCAAGATCTCTCACATGGAGGAAACTCGAGAAAGTAGACTGCACAGAGTCAGGAAAAAGCCATGTAGGTGAGTAAGTGAATAGTCATGTAGACTGTTGACAATTTTGAAATTTTTTGAAGGGGTCCCTTGGGAACCCATTGTGAAGATAGGGTCTACTCAAGGGACACACAGTTCAGAAGCAAAATTTCTATTTCTCAAATTGATCCTTCATCAAGGGATCCTTTTGCAAGATGTTCACTTCATCAAGGAATTTGAAAGGAAGAATATGCCCCCACATGAGGGGAAGGTTATTGCTATTCCCACTTCAGAGGAAGGTTTTTCAAGTCCTTTCTTTGTGAACCCATGATGAAGGAAAGCATGTTCCATTTAGGACTCCAAGTTGAGAATATGATTCTAAAGAAAGGTTTGTGAAGATTTTCAAGAAAAGATTCATTGGCCATGAATGCATTTTCTAAAAATTGAAATGTTGAAGAATGAAAGTTGTCGCACATGGGAGGGACAACTCAAGAAAAGAAAAGAGAAAGATAAAGAGAAATAAAAAGAGAGAAAAAAAAAGGGCATAGGGGGATTTGGTTTAGTGGGGTCAGATCTATCCAAGCTCACATAATAATAGGTAACCATAGTGCAAGGTGAAAGATCATCAATCCCCAACCAGATCAAGAAGAATGCACAGAAAACAAATAAAAATAAAAAAATGGGTCAACATGGAAGGGAAGCCTAAATGCCCCCAACACTTTGTATCATCCCCAATTTATCAAAAATCAAGCACAAACATGGAAGAATGATGATACAAATAGAAGAAGGTTTACAACACAAAAAACATGCCTATATCCAAGCACCAACAAGGGTGATGAGGATCATCTAGGCACACATAGCATGATCATAGGGGAACACATCACAAAACATACACACACACGAGATCAAGAAGAGGCCTCCTCCTAACATTGATCAGCCAAGAGGTCATCTGCTTCCCATTCTAGGTAATCATAGGGGGGAGGAGGATGAGCTTGTAGTGGTGGGATGTTAAAAGGAGGAGAATTTGGCCCTCCCACAACAAGGGCTAAGGAAGAGGGCCCCTTGAGGTCCTCTCCACCGAGCTCTTGTGGAGTGAAGGTCAGTGATTTCGTGAAGATCATTGACAAGGCCAAAACTTCATCCATAAAGTTAAACATGCACCCCATAGGAGCACCATGTCTAACTTCAGTAGACGGGGCAGGCTATGCCTAAGATTCACTGCTAGGCTCATCGAGTGACTCAGGAGTGGTGACAAACTCAAGAGAAGCTGGGATTGGTTCCATCACTAGGAAAGAACAAGTCAACATGGGACCACCTTGTGGAGAAGGTGGCCTCCTATTACATTCTTTGTTGCTAGAAGGACCATTATCCACCTCCTTATTCATCAGAGGAGATGAACTCCCCATAAACAAGGCTAGAGGTATAGAGAAAGAGGAGGAAATAACCACAATAGATATAACTGAGGTATTGATCATATCCATATGTTTTGGAAAAGGCTAAATATTTGGAATGAACATCAGCAAAGGCAGCTCCACTGAAGGAGTGATGAACACTTGTACCCCCTTGGGGTTAGGCGCATTTGCACTCATAGTGGAAGCTAGAAGTAGTGCAAAACTAGACTAGAGAGAAGAAGAAGGGAAGAGGGAAACACTATAGGAGGCCCTAAAGTATGGGTTGTCATCTCTTCCTCCTTCCTTTGCAAGGCAACCTACTCAGCTAAGATAGCCTTTCTCTGACACTCGGTTCATGCACAAGGAGGTTTCTTTAGCTCTTTGAGTTGGAAGTTGGAGGCTGCAAAGGAGTAGAAGGATCCTACTCAACCATTGGAACATCCACTATGGCCATTTATGGTGGAGGAATAGATTCTTGAATGGGACAAAGAGGGACAGGTTGAGGGGCAACGAGAGGATTTAGTTCAAGAGCCTCAGCAGTGGGACTCTTCCTACTAACTACCTTGGGAGCAATAGCGATAGGAGGCCATGGATTGAATTCCATTTGGGAACCTTTATTATTACCATATAAATATTACCATAGTCTAGGGTATTCATTAGGGAGATCTGTGATCCTGAGCTTGGGCCTATGCCAAGGAGGAATCGTCAGACTTAGCAAATAGCCACCTAGCCTACTCATCCAATACTCTTCCCAGGAAAGGGGAGATGACAAGGCAGTCCAAGGAAAAGTCACCTTCTCTTTTCCTTTATGAGAAGGAGAGGGAGTCATCATGGGATTCTCCTCTTTCTTCAAAGAAGGGGGAGCAGTCAGTATGACCTTTTCCTTCTCCTCTTGAAAGGAGGAAGTGACCGACTGCTGCATTAGAGGAAGGGTCAATTTTTGTTGTCCCTTGGCCCCAATCTTATACTTTACATAATTATTTAAAATTAGGTTCATTCTCAGAGGAAGTGGACCAACCAAGGAGGGCCAAAAATGATCCAACTGATATCCAGCATGGGATACCAAAGGCTAATATCTAGTGTCAAGCACTACATGCACGACACCTTCATGGGAAAACTTTAAACACTTATGAATAACAGAGGTGATCCCATTCATGGAAGCTAGCCAAGGGATGCCTAACTTCACCCTGAATAGATCTGACTCTAGGATAACATTGAAAACCATGTCAATAGCCTCGGGTCCAACTAGGACAAACAAAGTTATCATGGCGTAAGGTTTAAGACTCATACCATTGTGTGTACGGATGGTAGATTTTGTTTCTTCATATTTTTCCTTTTGGAATGAATTTAATAATAATGTTTCTTCTATGACAACATTCACGTGGCACACGGGGTCTACCAAGACTCCTGTCATAATGTTACCATTGACGCGAGCAGGAATGTAGAGAAGTGAGGGTTTATTGTTTAAGGGAAGATCTTGCAACATGAATGTAATGTCCGACGAACTAGGTGTAGGTAGAGTAGTAGGAGTCACCATGGCCATGTTGACATAGGCCTCAGGTTGAGCAACAAAATTAGTGGGATCTACAATCATGTTAGTAGAGTGTGATAGAAATGGGTCCGTGTATATCTGCAATTCACTATTAGCTTTCACCATTGATTTATTAGCATTCTGTTTATTCCCATTGAGATAAATGGTATCATCCTTGATGCAGTCCTGTATCTCATGATGTAGGTGCATACAAAATTCAATATCATGTCCATTAACCTGATGGTACTAATAGTAAGCACTTCCATCATACCAATTAGGGTAAGGCTCCTTAATGGGCTTAAGATTCAGAAAAGTTATGATTTTATCCTTCAACAACTTCTACAAAATAGAAGAATAATATTCTATTAACTTTGTGAATTTTTGGTTATTCTTGAGGTTGTTGTTATCAGAAGTGGAAACTACATTCATAACCATCTTACCTTTCCTAGAGATTGATACATTGAATTTTCCCTCAAAATAGGAGCATAAGGAGGAACCCATACACTGAACAACCATCTGCTAGTACTCTCGTAAGGCTGCACACAAGTGCATGAAAGAAGGGTGTTTCGTGAGTGTGAAATTTTCTTTCCAAGGCCTTTGTAGGTTCCCTATGAATACCTTTTTCATGTCAGAATCAGGCAGTTGATATGAGATTTGTGAGAGGAGCACTTGGTAGCGCACTATGAAATAAGTAATTTTTTCATTATCTCCTTGTTTACATCAGACGAGATCTGGAAAGGCCATCTTCGGCTCAATGTTTGCTTGAAATTGTCTAAGGAATTCATTAAAAAATTAGTCGAATGAGAAAATGGAATTTTTAGGAAAGGAATAGTACCACTCGAGTGTTATGTCCTTGAGATATGAAGGGGATAGTTTGGCCATCAAGGCATCATGATGGAAAAATTATATCAATAGGGCATTAAAGGAAGACACGTGTGTTTGTGGATCTCCTTTACCACCATACTTTTCAAACTTAGGTATCTCCATTCCTTAGGGGAAAGGAGTGTTCAAAATTACAACTAACAATGGGCTGTGTCGGAAGAAGAGGTGGAAGATAGGCTAGACAGAGGCTTGGGAAAGACTTGCTAATTGGCTCAACACCTTACTCATATTCTTAAGAAAAGTGTTTATAATAGGGTTGTTAAAAGATAGAGGGCTAGAGGAACCTCCCCCAGAACTACCTCCAAAGCCGACACCGATGTGACTTCCACTAGAACCACTACTAGAGACACCACCACTAGTAAGGCCTCCACTAGAACCACCACCATGACCTCCATCAGAGCTACCTCCACCAACACTACCTCCACTACCGAATCCACCACCACTACTAGATTCCCCACCACTCATCCCACAAAAGCCTCCACCACTAGAGGTGAGAAGAGGGGTGAAGCTAAAGCCCATGGGGACCTTATTCACTTTGATAGTTTCAGGTTGTTCAGAGACAAAAGGGATACTAATAGAAGGGACTACATCGGCCATATAAACGAAAGTGGGAGGCATCGATACACCAAGTTTTCCTTCATGCTCTTCAAAAGTGACTCCTTGTGTAAAATTGGGGTTTCTCGAAGGAGTGCACACTTCAGTAAGACCGAGGAGGCTAGTCAAAAGCTCTATGTCTATTTGATCTTAACTCATCATATGTTTCATCATGATAACAACCTGAGGGGCTCTAGCCATTGTCATATTTCTTTCCAAGTGGTTTTATAAGTTTCCTAGTCCTCTGGCAAGGGAATACACATATTCTACAAGGATCTAAATGACCTCATGCTCATCCACCGATGATGGTGAAGGAGACACAGGGGGAGTGGGAACATGATCAGTCTCATCAATGAATCCCATCTCGTTCCTTGATAATTATTCATGTGTGGCCACACTAACTGTGGGACCAGAGAAAAGGCATGTAGATAACCCAATAGAGACCTTCATCCTTTCCATTGGGAGGTTTTGTACACTTCTAATGATATACCCAAAAGTTGTGGATTGGGTTATGATCCTCATAAACCTTCACAACACTCAAGAACACAACATTCATGAAGTACACAAGGGAAGCCTCAACACCAATGGATGAAGAAATGTTGTTTCACATTAGGTTTACCAAAATGTAAGATAGGGGGACCTCCATGTGCAAGGCCCTAGGTCATGGAGGGTCGAGATGTAGAAAGCTACCCTAACTTACCTCAACTTAGTGGGATGTTTAAGGTATGAGGATGAGAATGATGAGGATGATAGATTCCCACAACCACTCTATAATCCCAAGATTCAATAGGGGGCTAGGTGAGTTGGTTTTCAAGCTCAACACTATATCTTAGATAGCTCTCTGTTTGAGGATGAGAGAATAGTTATGGGATGAAAATGTGGAAAACTAGTGCCTATCAGGAGAGATGTCATCTGTATGACTAGAGGATTGAAATTATAATGCAAACTTATCAAAAAACAAACTAGTATCCTAGCTATCAACTTCTAAGAGAGAAAAATAACACTATGAAATACAAAAAATAAAAACAAAGGTGATAAAGTAAATATACCAGAGCTAGGGTGACAAAGATGATTTCTTAGAAGAGCCTATTTGCCAACTAGCTCCACAAAGCACACACGCCTACACACAAAAAGAGGGGAAAATGTTGGGTGGCTATATAGGGGCTTGCCCCAGTTAGACCCCCGTTTAGGTGTTTCCACCTCCATGGATAGCCAAGGAAGTGAGATAAAGAATTAAAGTAGTAAAAAGAAAAAAAGCACTATAGGACAATAAAGTGCTAACTTAACCAAGTGATAGAAGGAAAGAAAGGGAAGCTTACCACCTCCACCAAGAGCACTCAAGGCTTCTTAGGGGATAAAATGAGAGTACTCGAGCCTCTGCTGCAATGGTGTTTTATTCGCAACTTACTCTACTAAATTGATGGAGTGTTGTGCTTGCTGCAATGAGGTGCTAGTATGCTACTTGAGAGCTTGAGAGTGAATGCAAGAGTGTGATAATGGATGCTTGAAGTGTGTAGTAGCTCATAAAAAGTTGTGAAGAAGTTAAAATGCATGTTGAAGGAATGAATTTGAAGAAGGGAATGAAAGAAATGGCCATATTTGGTTCGGTCAGCCGAAGGGGGCATTACAACTTGACTCCCAATGAGAAGTGTAACGCCTCTATAGGTTTAGCCACAAGAATCTGCTAGGGACATAAGCACATCACATGGAAATTTAAGCACCATGCGGGCATCCTTGACATAAAATACTCCACCGATGTTCAAAATAGGTAACAAGTGGGATGCAAGTAGCAGGCTTAGGTGGAATTAAGCCTTTGAACTTGGTTTTCTAAAGTGGAAAGAGGAAAAAAGGGAATGTACACATGGAGTGTAAATTCACTTCTATACATAGGTAAACTAAAAACCAAAATTTTGATTTCACCTTGATTTTATTTTGATGATACCATTTTCCCCCACAATCCCCTAATACCTTCAAGAAATAGACTTGATACTAGATCATGTCTAATAGATTTCAGACCTAAAGAACTTCTAGAAACTTGAACAGGACAAATAGTTGTTGATTTTGAATCACATAAAGCTAGTTGAGCTAGAACCACACTAACTATATTTTGGATATCAACATCCAGTAATGGTATCTTGATACCTATATTAGATCTCTCACTCTTAGAGATCTCTTGGAATGATTAGACAACCTTTACTCCCACCTTGTTTAAATGACTATCTTGGATCTCGACAACCCCTGAGGGAAACTTCTTTCTAGCCCTAGATAACTCACCATCATAGTTATCAAAGAAATTATTTGGAAATCCTTACCTAACCCTTACAACAATTGGTTTATTTGTTTTTCCTTTATGATCCCTAACTGAAAGATCCATTGAAGGAGAACTTACAGTTCAAGTGGGAGAAGATACCTTGAAAACATCTTGAAAGACTTGAAATTGGGTCAAGTTTTTATTACCTTGGTCACCAACAAAACATGTAGGAGCTTCCTTGTTTGCAATTGATTATCCCACATCCAAATGTAAATCCTTCGTATTGCACTTTTTGACAATATGACCTCCCATATGACACCATATGCAAACATTATGAGGAATTTCAATAAATTCCTTTTGTGCCCAAGAACAAAATTTGGATGTGATCAAAATATTTTTTGGGAAAATATTAGAAGTATCTAGAAGGAAACACACCCTAATGGGTTTTCCTGGATGCCTGAAGAAGCCAAAGTCATGCTTCAAAAAAATACCCATCTTATGCGGGCATCCTTGACATAAAATACTCCACCGATGTTCAAAATAGGTAACAAGTGGGATGCAAGTAGCAGGCTTAGGTGGAATTAAGCCTTTGAACTTGGTTTTCTAAAGTGGAAAGAGGAAAAAAGGGAATGTACACATGGAGTGTAAATTCACTTCTATACATAGGTAAACTAAAAACCAAAATTTTGATTTCACCTTGATTTTATTTTGATGATACCATTTTCCCCCACAATCCCCTAATACCTTCAAGAAATAGACTTGATACTAGATCATGTCTAATAGATTTCAGACCTAAAGAACTTCTAGAAACTTGAACAGGACAAATAGTTGTTGATTTTGAATCACATAAAGCTAGTTGAGCTAGAACCACACTAACTATATTTTGGATATCAACATCCAGTAATGGTATCTTGATACCTATATTAGATCTCTCACTCTTAGAGATCTCTTGGAATGATTAGACAACCTTTACTCCCACCTTGTTTAAATGACTATCTTGGATCTCGACAACCCCTGAGGGAAACTTCTTTCTAGCCCTAGATAACTCACCATCATAGTTATCAAAGAAATTATTTGGAAATCCTTACCTAACCCTTACAACAATTGGTTTATTTGTTTTTCCTTTATGATCCCTAACTGAAAGATCCATTGAAGGAGAACTTACAGTTCAAGTGGGAGAAGATACCTTGAAAACATCTTGAAAGACTTGAAATTGGGTCAAGTTTTTATTACCTTGGTCACCAACAAAACATGTAGGAGCTTCCTTGTTTGCAATTGATTATCCCACATCCAAATGTAAATCCTTCGTATTGCACTTTTTGACAATATGACCTCCCATATGACACCATATGCAAACATTATGAGGAATTTCAATAAATTCCTTTTGTGCCCAAGAACAAAATTTGGATGTGATCAAAATATTTTTTGGGAAAATATTAGAAGTATCTAGAAGGAAACACACCCTAATGGGTTTTCCTGGATGCCTGAAGAAGCCAAAGTCATGCTTCAAAAAAATACCCATCTTATTTGCTAGAATTTCCACAATCCCTGGTTCCCTATATTCTAATGAGAGGGTTTTAAGTTGTATCCAAAAAGGAACAAACTTGACTTGAAATATAGCCAGGTTAAAATTTTGCATCCAAGGGAGAGTGAATAAACTAGATCCCTCAAAGACCCACAACTTAACCTTGTATACTACATCCATCTCATCCTTTGAAGAAAATAAAACAATAAAGAATCCATATCCCTTATCAACATAAAAAACTTGATTTGAACCCTCCTAATCTTGATAAATCAAAAAATTTAGAACATTAATAGAAGATGTAAACTTTTAGAACTTACAAATCAAGGCTTTGCCACAAAGCTCTTGAATCTACATGCATAAAAGCTCCTCTAGAAATGATACATCTACACAAACCTTATTCAACTAATGGTGAGAAGGACTAAAGACTGAATGAAACCCTTGATTCTTGAAGCTTTTCATAGCCCCTTTATGAAACTTCTAAAAATTAATATGATCCTACACATTATGCTACTACCATTCAAGATTATGATGATATAGAGCCTTATTCAAAACAATATTATTTGGAAATGAAATGATTAAAGGAATATCATTCAGAAAGGATGGAGGATTTTGATGCAAGATAGGGTGATATTAGGCTCAAACAACCAATTTACAAATGGTTAGCAAGGTCACAATCATCTTTTGAGGTATCTCCCTTTGATAACCCAACTATTGGCTTGTATCCATGGAGACACACTTATTCAACTATATCTCCACCTTATGATATTTTCATCAATTGATGAATAGACTCTCAGGGACCCAATATGATGTTACACAACATATCAAACCCTTTCCTAGGGTTGTTTTGGATCAAAACAACAAAATTTGGTTTACAACATTGCTATTAGGCCCAATTAGGCCTCTTTTCCAAAGGAGGTCTATGTTTCTATTCTCCAACAACTTGAAAAACTTCATCCACACATCCAACTAGTCACTAAACCAACATTTCCACCATTGTATTTGGTAGTTCACCTTTATTTCTTGATGTCCTTCACAAAAAATAGTGAATTCATGCCTTGATATTCAACTTTTCAAGCTTATGCACATGCAATTTGACCTTCTACAACATCACCCTACCTCACTACCACTAGAATCCTAAAACTAACTCCTACTAGTCCCATTCCACCCATTTACAAAATTACCCTACAGTGGAATGGCCTTAAAACTCCATTATTTTGTCAAAACCCTAAGAAACCCTAGACATCAAGCAACCTACAAAAAAAATGTATTTTCTCCTTTAAAAATTAATGAAAACTTCTTAAATTAGATTCAAAAGAAATCTATCACAATTATCCAACATATTTTTTAGGTCTTACATTAATTTTAGACTATACGGGATCATACAAATTCATGAAACACAAGAATTGTAGAGAAAACACCAAAGACAAAGTAATATTATATTGTTTCACCAAAATATCCTCATTCCAACCTGCCTCAAATTTTTTTGAGGCCTTTTAAACATATTGTAAACATCAAACAATAGCCACAATTTTTTTTTCAAAAGGCCTGATTGTTCAACTACCAACTTACAACAAAATTGACAATGAAGCACTTAATCTACTTTTGCAAAAATGCAACATAATTAACAAATATTGACACAACAAACCTAAAACTTCTAGTGAAACCATTTACATCATTTTCTTGGTCACTTTGACCTTATTATATCATGAAAATGACACTTTATTCAGACCTAGACTCCCCTAACAACTAAAACCAAAATTTGACATTGGTGCTCCTACACCATACAACCCAGGAGGAGAAAATTTCATCCTCTAGATGAAATGAGGTCTTTGACTGATGTGCCGTGTTGCTTTATGTCTTCTTTAGACATCCAAGTTGCATATTATTTAGGTAAACCAAGCCATTTGACCAAGTGTTCTTTATATACCTTCCTCCTTGTCCTCTTCACCTCCCTTGAATCCAAGATAGCTTCAAGCTGCATAGGTTGAGTAGGTGAGAGATCTTTGATCCACTCTCCCTCAGTATTCGCAGGTTCACCTACTTCTTCTCCTACAAAAATAGATCCCTTGAAGGAATATAGGTCAATTACATTGAAAATTGGTGATATGGCAACTCCTTGTGGGAGTTCAATCTCATATGTATTGTTCCCATATTTGTGGACCACCTTGTAGAGTCCTATTTTCTTCATCATCAACTTTGTATACCTTCCCTTAGGTTGTATCTCCTTTCTCAAATGTTCCCATACTAAATCACCCACCTTGAATTGCATATCCTTTCATTTCAAGTCTGCTTTCTTTTTATACTTGTCCACATTCTTCTCAAGTGTCTCCTTAACCTACTTGTGTATATCATGCATAGCAACTGCAAAATCCTCTCCTTGAGCACTCCTCTTGTTCACGCCACTAAATTCTCTTAACTCATAAACACCCCTTGGATGCATTCCATATACAACTTCAAATGGAATCCTACCAATACTCTGGTTGACTGAGTCATTATATTCATACTCTGTTTCTCGCAAGATTAAGTCCCATGATTGATTGTGTTCCTTGGTCAAAAATATCAATAGATTTCCCAAAGACCTATTAAAAACCTTAGTATGCTCATTTTTCCAAGGATGATATGTAGAACTAAAGGTTAAGTTAGTCCCCAACTTCCTCCATAATGTTCTCCAAAAATGGCCAATGAACTTTGAATCTCTATTAGACACTATTGACAGTGGCAGTCCATGAATTCTTACAATCTCCTTCAAGAACAAACTTGCAATATGGGAGGCATCATTAGTTGACTTGAATGTAATGAAGTGTACCATTTTACTAAACCTATCTACCACAATGTACACAATATCATACCCCCTTGAGGTTCTTGGCATACCTAAGACAAAGTCCATACTTATTGCGTCCCATGGTCTGCTTGGTATGAGCAAAGGTTGATACAAACCAACATTTGAGCTTGTCCCTTTAGCTCTTTGACATATGACACAACATTCTACATACCTTTTCACATCCAAATGCATCTTGGGCCAATAATAAAATATTCTAACCCGATCCAAGGTTTTATCATAACCAAAATTTCCTCCTAGGCTTCCACTATGCTTCTCTCTAACCAAATTCTCCCTCATGGAACACCTTGGTATACACAATTGAGCCCCCTTAAAGAGTATCCCTTTTTGCAATAAAAAATCCTCATATTCCTTATGAAATTACCCATGAGACTACTCACAAATAGAAAATGCATCATGGAAGTCTTCATCATCTTGATACATACCTTTTAGTGAGTCTACACCCACACTTTGGAGCTGCACCTCATGCACTAGCACTTCCCTCCTACTCAGAGCATCTGCCACTTTGTTGGCTTGTCCCTTCTAGTGTTTTATGGAGAATGTGTAAACCTATAGGTACTCAACCCATTTCATGTGTCTATGACTTAATTTTTCTTGACTATTCAGAAAACTTAGAGCATGGTTGTCTGTGAACACCACAAACTCCTTAGGTAGCAGATAGTGCCTCCATTTTTTGAGTGTTTGCACCATGGCATACAGTTCTAAATCATAGGATGCATATTTTCTCTTAGCCTCATTCAAATTTTCACTAAAAAATGCAATAGGCTTCCCTTACTGACTTAACACTGCACTTATGGCCAAATTACTAGCATTGCATTCTATTGTAAATATCTTGTCAAAATCAGGAAGATTAAGAATGGGTTGTTGTGCTACATTTGTTTTTAGGTTCTCAAAGCTTTTATCAACCACATTTTTCCACTGTAATCTACCTTTCCTTTCCTCCTTAATGGTATCTATCATAGGTGCAACAATGTGACTAAAACCCCTTATAAAATTCTAGTAGAAATTTTCTAGCCCATGGAATCTTTTGACTTCCCCAACTATTCTAGGTGTAGGCCAATTGAGAATGTCCTCAACCTTCTCTGGATCCATCTTCAATTTTCTTCCTGAGATCACAAAGCCTAAATGCACAATTTTTTTTTTCATCCACTCACACTTCTTGAGATTAATCATCAACTTTTCTTCATGCAGCTTTCCCAAAACTTTGTCCAAGTGGTTCAAGTGGTCTTCTCTTGTCTTGATGAATACTTTAAGATGTCATCTAAATACACCACTACAAACTTGTTAATGAAATCCTTTAGAACCTCATTCATGAGTCTCATGAATGTGCTAGGGGAATTATATAGCACAAAGGGCATCACCAACCATTCATAAATGCCCTCATTAGTCTTGAAAGTTGTCTTCCATTCATCACCCTTTCTGATTCTTATTTGGTGATAACCACTTTTCAAATATATTTTGGAAAAGTAATTTTCCCTTTCCAAACTATCCATGAGGTCTTCCATTCGGGGTATAGGAAATTTGTATCTAATGGTTATCTTGTTGATAACTCTTGAGTTGGTGAAAAGTCTCCATTCTCCATCTTTTTTAGGTGCCAAGATAGTTGGCACAACACATGGACTGAGGCTCTTTCTCACCAAACCTTTATCTAGTAGTTCTTGCACCTGATTTTTGATCTCCTCATTTTGTTGAGGAGTCATCTTATATGTTTCTTTATTAGGAAGACGTGCACTAGGTATCAAGTCAATGTGGTGGCTTACATCACAAATTGGAGGCAATGAACTTGGTAACTCTTTCACCACAATGTTCTCATATCTGTCAAGCAAGGTTTGCACTTCACTTGGAACTTCTTCTCTGTCATCTGTTGCTTCCTCTGAGATAGGATTCCCTACAATGTCAAAATAAACCCCTTCTTTCTCCAAGTCCTTCAAGAACACCTCCTTCACAACCATTACACTAGGACCTTCATGAACTGTCCTATCATCTTCCTATAGAGGTTCTAAAGTGATTGTCTCACCATCTTCCTCAATTTGATATTCATTCTTAAAGCCATCATGTTGTGCCTTCCAGTCATATTGCCAAGGCCTACCAAGGAGTAGGTGGCACAAATCCATGGGCACAATATCACAAAATACTTTATCTTTGTAGGGGCATATTGAGAATTCCACCCAAGTTTTCTCATTCACAAGAACTTGCTTCCCCTTGTTAAGCCATGAAATCTTAAATGGATTAGGATGAGGCATCTTTTTCATCTTAAGTTTCTCTACCATTTCCAAAGATACAATATGGTCTATAGAAATAGAGTCAATAATGACTTTACATACCTTCCCTTGAGTCTTACATGTTCTAAATAGAGCCTTCCTTTGACAGGGTTCCTTTGTAGTTGGTACTTTGATTAGTTTCCTTCTAATCATCAAGGCCTCTTCTACTTCTAGTTTTCCATGGAGATATGATGATCCTACACATGAGCCCACACTTTCTTCTTCTTCCTCTTCATGAACAAGTTGTGTTCTTCTTTCTCCACCTTAAGAGCTTGTGCCCTATTTATTCAAGAACTTCCAAGTAGGATTCCCATACTAATTGTAGTTATAACACCTTCCAAAGAAAGCATTAGAACCCCTTCTTGATCCACTAAACCTACCTCTTGCTCCTAGTCTCCTACCTCTAAAATTTACTCTAGTTTCTCCACTTGATTCTTGAGAGTTGCTTTGTTCATTTGGTCCTCTTTGAGAACCTCTTCCTCCAGGGTTGCTTCTACCCTTAAAAATCTTACCTCTACCCCTAGATTTCTTTTCCAACCTTTTCCTTATCTTCTCTTTAGCCTTTGTAGCCATCTTAAAGAACTCCTCTACTGTCCTAGAAGTGGTTAAATTGATTTCATCTTGAATTTTAGACCTTAATCCATTCAAATATCTAGCCACTTTCTCTTTCTCATTCTCCATACTCCCTAACCTTATGGTCAATTTATGAAATTCCTTAGTGTAAGTAGCCACATCCATCTCTTTTTTCTTTAAACTTTGCAATATCCTATAAATTTGAATCTCATAATTAGAAGGTAAGAATTGACTCTTTACCTTTTCCACCATTTGGTCCCATGAATTACTCTTGGACTTATTCTTCTTTATTATCTCTTCTTGGATGTAATTCTACCAAGTTAATGTTGGTCCCTTCAATTTTGTTTTAGAAAACTTAACCTTCTTGTCTTCAGGTACTTCCTTGTACTCAAAATAATTATCTAGAGCATCAATCCACTCAATGACCTCTTCTCCATCCATTTTACCCCCATACATTGGTATTTCAATCTTCACATCTTGAGCCTCACCACTTGTAGCCTTAAGCACTTGCAAAAACTTATTTTCTTTAGTTCCCAACTCCTCTTGGGATTCTTCTAGAGGGTTTTCTCCTACACCCTCTACCTCATCTTTAGGGTAACTTATCTCAACTAGACCGTTAGATCTCTTTTATTTCTTCTCTAGTGCTTCCATCCTATCCACCATGCCTTCTTGGCTCTCTCTTAGGGATCTAAGTTCCCTAGCAACCACTAATCCACCTTTAAGAGGCATATTGGATGCTCTAACTTCAATATTCTTTCTTGAATCTCACAATACTTTCTCCAATAGATCTTGAGCCTAAGCTCTAATACTACCTGATATAAGATAGGGTGATATTAGGCTCCAAAAACCAATTTCCAAAAGGTTAGCAAGGTCACAATCACCTTCTGAGGTATCTCCCTTTGATAACCTAGCTATTGGCTTGTAGCCATGGAGACACACTTATTCAAATATATCTCCACCTTATGATCTTTTCACCAATTTATGAACACACTTTCAGGGACCCAATATGATGTTACACAACATATCAACATGACAGGGATCCAATATGATCTTTTCCCAGGGTTGTTTTGGATCAACATGACAAAAATTTTACAACATTCCTGTTAGGCCCAATTAGGCCTCTTTTCCAAAGGAGGTCTATATTTTTGTTCTCCAAAAACTTGGAAACCTTCATCCAAACATCCAACTAGTCAGCAAACCAATATTTCCACCATTGGATTTGGTAGTTCACCTTTATTTCTTGCTGTCCTTCACAAAAACCAGTGAATTCATGCCTTGACATTTAACTTGTCAAGCTTATGCACGTACAATCTAACCTTCTAGAACATCACCCTGCCTCACTACTCCTAGAATCCTAAAAATAACTCCTACTAGGCCCATTCCACCTATTTACAAACTTACCCTATGGTGGAGTGGCCTTAAAACTCCGTTATTCTGTCAAAACCCTAAGGAACCCTAGATATCAAGCAACCTACAGAAAATTTGTCTTTTCTCCTTTAAAACTCAATGAAAACTTCTCAAATTAGATTCAAATGAAAGCTATCATGATTATCCAATATATTTTTGAGGTCTTACATTAATTTTAGACTGTATGGGATCTTACAGATTTAGGAAACACAAGAATATGCAAAGAAAGCACCAAAAGTAGAGTAATATTATATTGTTTCACCAAAATCTCCTCATGCCAACCTGCCTCAATTTTTTTTGAGGCCTTTTAAACATATTTTCAACATCAAACAATGACCATAATAGAATTTCAAAAGGCCTGACTATTCAACTGCCAACTTCCAACAAAATTGACAACAAATCACTTAATCTACTTTTGCAAAAATGTAACATAATTAACAAATATTGACACCACAAACCTAAAACTCCTAGTGACACCATTTACATCATGTTCTTGGTCACTTTGACCTTATTATATCATGAAAATGACATTTTATTCAAACCTAAACTCCCATAACAACTAAAACCAACATTTCACATTGGTTCTCCTACACCAGATTTGCACTGTGCATCTACACATATCGTTGCTTCCAAAAATCACTAACAATTATGTTATTTGGAAAATTATCTAGATAATTCTCAACAAATTATTCTGTATTAGAGCAAAAAATGTCAAGGAAAGCCTATTTTTCCTTGGAGAAATGTTTTCTTGGAAAACACCTTTGCTAAGGGCAGGAGAAAGAGGGTTTTTCCTGAAAAAGGTACACTATTACTAATTATTTTTATATAATAGATTGGTTATTTTCATATTTTTTACTAATTCTATAACATTTATATAAATTGAATATTGAAAATGAATGAACTTGGTGAAAACCTCTATTTTTATAGGATTTTGAATAACATAATGAGCTAGACATAATTGTGTAGTTTGTCAAATGGAATCTCAAATTTTAAGGTACATTCTATTTGTGCATGCCGCCTTGTCAACTTTCTAGTTCTCAAAAAAATCTATGCAAAGGATTACACATTTGTTGAAAGAATATTATTTTTATATTGACAAATATAATTGTGAAATAAACAAAATTTTCTTTCTACCTTAGCATTCACATAATTGTATCAAATTTATGTGAACCTCAACAACTATTTTCTATCATGATCTCATGCAAATTATTTATAAAACCTGAGATATTAATTGGTAAAATTATTTATTCTAGGGATACATTTCATATTTCCTTCATAAAATATGTCATCCCTATAGCTTCAAACATTTTAGATGTGAAAAAATGTGGATGGATAACTAAACCTATTTATTAACTTTTATTGCATCTATAATTGCATCATTATATTTTATTGATACCATCTTGTCATTCCATGTTTTATACCATCAGCTAAAGACCTAATAATAATTATAGTAGGTGAATCCTACCCATCTTTATTATTTTTAAGTACAAAAATAGTATTAGAGGGTAAAATATACAAAGGTTCATAATAATGTAAACTTACAAAGGTTGATGCACCTTTAAGAGAATCCTTAATTTGCATATATGCATTAGTTGATTTATTGCTCCAAGTGACTAATTATTCATTCACATCATCTTGGAGATCAAGTAAAAGGAGTAAATCAATAATGTTCTCTTCTTCATCCTAATTTCACTATTATTTCTTTATGTCACTTTTGTAGCATTTATTTTTCTCATCTTATTCCTTTCTCTTTCTTTCTTCTTAATATTGTACATGAAATTTCTCTTTGATCTAATAGTAGTACCATTACATCATACAAACACTTGTTTTATCCTTGGTTGTTAGACATTTTAGACTTTCACCACTACTACATTTGCATGGGATACTTTTATCATATGGTGGCTTGGACTTATGGGTTTTTTGTTGCATGAGTTCCCTTGGACAATCAATACTATTAGTGTGAGACTCATAGTGATATACATTTTCACTCTAGTTAACTTTAATGTTACATACCTTATATTATTACATAAGGACCTACAATTTTTAACTTATCATGACTTCACACATTTTGTAATCATGTTCCATCACACATGACCTCATGCTACTCTTTATCATCAAGAATCCTCATTCATTTATCATCTAGTGAGCTATAATGTATGAATTTATATAACTATATGTAAACTATTTCCAATTTATGCATCCTTTCCTCCCTCCCATCTCACTAACATTTCACCTACCTTCCATACCATCCCTACTAGTGCCATGACTTCTTCATATTCCTAGTGTCTCCTCTACTATCCCAACCTTTTAGTGTTATTCTTACCCCCATTATTACCATCTCTTTCTTTATTCCTTACTCCACCCCTAATTCATTAACTCATTTTATACCTTCTTTCATAGTTCATTCTACACCTTATTTTATACCCTATTCTAAACCACATCCCACACATCCTACCATGGTCATGCCTTATTATCCTCTCTCTTATCAACTTATATTTACCTAAAATTTGGTGTCTCATGTTCCTACTACCACCATCCTTGTTGCCTCCTTGGATGCACATATTCAAAATATTGATAGAATGGAACCAAAAATTGATATTATGTCTAATGCTGAAGACAAAGATAAATATGTGAAAATGCATAATGAATTGTACTTTCTTCCAAGATTTTTACTTATCCTTCACCTACTGGTAGCGTATGATATTTATTTACTTTTTAGTACCATGATGGAACTAATGTTTATGTCTTTTCATTATACAATATAAATATTTATCATACCAAGGAAACAACCAAATACTCTAACATTGGATGAGCATGAACCTAAGAATGTAAAGAAAAGAGAAGGAATTATGAAACTTCATGAAAGTAGGAAATTTAACACCATTGAAGAAGATATTACAATTCAAGAGGAACATGAACCATCCACTCTATGTAAGATATATATAGAATTGGTGGCATAAAGGAAATGAATGCAAAACATTTGTGCAATGTCAAGATGGAGGTACACCATATACCACATCTCTAATTGAAAGTACATCATTATTCACATATGAAGATGAAGGTACACCATCTTTCACATATCAAGTTGGAGGCATGACATCTTTCACATCTCAAGTTGGGGGCATACCATATTTCACATTTGAAGTTGAAGGTACACCATCTTTTCCATCTCAATTTCAAGGTACATCATATTTTTCATCTCCAATTGAAGGTATGCCATATATCCCACCTCATTTAAATATTGATGAGATTCATAATGTTGAGGAAACTTTACCTTTGAGAGCACCTCCTATAGTTTTGCATAGAAAGCCTATGTTTTTTTATTGATATTGATGAGTATATTTTGCAGCTGATGGTTGGTAAGATTCCAAAATGTACTTGTTGAAGATATGTTAATAACATTGGGAGATTTTTTTTTGAAATATTAAATGAAGTTGGAAGATGTCAACTATTTTTAGAAATGATGAGAAATCTAAAATTTAGGTTCATTATAAAGATTCTTTGGCTAAGAACATCAACTGCTTCAAATGAGAAATATATTGTAAAGAATCTAATGAGTGCATATGAGAGTGTGAGTTCCACATCATGCACCAAATATGGTAATGTCACATGACATTTCATTACATCAATAATAGTAAGAAATCAAACCAAGAAAGCTCATCTCATTAGAAAGAAAAGTCAAAAATTGAGAATAAGTAGAAAATCTAATGAGAGTCATTGCAAGGAATAAAAGAGTGGTGGACCCAAATAATAATGAATTATGGGAATTCTTTGGTAGAATACCACGAAAGATAAACCAATCATTGAATCCTAGAGATCTCTAATTGAGGATTTTTTAAGAATAACATAAGGGTATCTCCTAATCAAAGAGATGTTGTAAGAAGGAGAATTGGTAGTCAAAACCTTGAGCCACATCCAAAGAATTTTTTATGTGGGGATTAGGGTGTATCAGCCTTTGAGTACTATAATTTATTTATTATTTTGTGGTGTATTTATTTATATTATAATGTTTAATTTCCTACCCAAATTGGTGTCACTTTTTGGGACCTTCCAATGATGTGGAATCCTACATGGCAAGTGATGCAAGATTGCTCTTTGCCCTGGATGCATGTTATCTGTAATCTATATTGACTAGTAATAAAGATCATTTTTTATATGAAAACCTGGTTGTTCTACATTGTTCTAGTTTGTAACGGGAGTCCCCTTCATCAAGTGGCATCAAAGTAGGAGTTCCTGAGTTTGTAATAGAGTGTCAAACATGAGGTAGTTACAGTAGGACCTATGAGTGTGGGATAAGAAAAAGATTCCTCCAAGAGTTTCTAAACATGGTAGGGGCAGAGGCAGAGGTGTTGGAGGAGGAGATCATCCTAGAGATGAAATCAAAGCTCTCAAAAGGTAGATGCAAGCCTTGCAAGAATAAGTTTGAAGAGGAAGAGGAGCACATTAGGAAAGAGATGACAACGAAGATGAGAAAAAAGAAGAGACAAAAGAGGAAGAACATGACCAAATTGACCCTAGAGAGCTGAGATTTCTAAGAGAAATATCTAGTCTGGGAAAGAAACCAAAGATGGAAGTATCAACCTTTAGTGGGAGCCTAAATTTGGAAGAATTGATCAATTAGATCAATGATATGGAAGAATTCTTTGAATTTGAGGAGGTTGAAGACCCACATAGGGTAAATTTTGCTAAGAAAAAACTAAAGGGTCATGCAAGTATATGGTGGAAAGAGGTCCATCTTGAAAGAGGTAGACAGGGAAGAGATAAAATCTCCAGATGGGATAGAATGGTGGCTAAATTGAAAATGAAATTCATTCCTGTTGACTATGAATTGGAGTTTCTAAAGAGAATACAAAGTTTGAGACAAGGAACAAGGACAGTGAAATAGTACATGGAGGAATTTCACAAGGTTGTGATTCAAATTGGACATTATAAGGCAAACAAAGAAAAGGTTGCTCGGTATATCAACAAGCTAAAGCCTAGTATAAAGGAGGAATTGGCACTAGTGAGAATGACAAGTACTGAGGACACTTATCAGTTCTCTCTAATGGTTGAAGAAAGACTGAACAATAGATGCTAAAGCAAGCAAAGACATGGAGGTCAAGGTGGAAAGATTAGCAGGTGGCCATATGGAGGTTGAGGTGGTGATCATAAGAAGGATGAAGGATCCAGTACCAGTCAAGGTCAACAAAGAGATGATTCCTATCAGCATCATGATTAGAATAGTGGGGATTGAAGAGGCAAAGGAAGGTCTAGGCACGAACCAGGAAGAGGAGGTTTTAGAGGAACATGTTTCCAATGTGGTGAAGGACATAGGGCATACGAATTCCCACAATACCAATATGAGATGAACAAGAGACCTGAAGGTAAGGTGTGAGTAGCCCATGTAGATGAAGACACTCAATCCTCACAGTTTGAAGATGTCGAAAGGGGTGAGTCCCTTGTTGTTAGAAGGGACTTAGTGAATGAAGAGAAGGAACCAAATTATCAAAAGAATTTGTTTCACACCCATTGTAAATGTGAAGTCAAGGTCTACAATATCATAATAAGCAAAGGTAGCAATGAAAATCTAGTGTTGGAAGAAATGATCACCAAATTGCAGTTGGAGAGGAGAAGGAACCCGAGACCATATTAGATTGCATGGTTGTAGAAGGATCAAAGGGCCCTGTTCAATGAATAGTGCCTCATAAAATTCAAAATTGGTAATTATAGGGACAAGGTTTTGTGTGATATGATACCCATGGATTCTTGTCACATGTTGTTGGGTCGACCATGGAAGTTTGATCAATGAGCAATACATGATGGAAATGCAAACACTTACTCATTAATGAAGGATGAAGTTTGACATAAGTTAAAGCCTCTAAAGGAAGTAGATGAAAAGGTATGCAATAATGCACAAATTTTTTTGGTCAATAGAATAAAATTCCTGGAAGGTATGAAACACGAGTGCATGTGTTTTGTGTTAATTCCAAGAATTGAAAAGGAAGTTAGTAGTGAAGTTACTATAGAAGTGTGTGGTTTGTTAGATGAATTCTAGAGTATCATTTTTGATAATGTGCATGAAGTATTACCACCAGTAAGGAATATTAGTCATCAAATGGTTTTGATTCCTAGAGCCAATTTTCTGAATAAGGTAGCCCATTGAATGAATCTAGCAAAGAGTGAAGATTTGAATAGACAAGTGCAAGAATTATTGCAAAAGGGATTGATTAGGGAGAGTTTGAGTCCATGTTCACTACCTGCAGTACTAGAACCTAAGAAGGATGAAGAATGGTGAATGTGCATTCATTCAAGAGCCATTAATAAGATTACCATCAAGTATTATTTTCCTTTCCCAAGGATGGACGACATTATGGATTGCTTGAGTGGAGCTGAGTATTTCAAAAAGATTGATCTGAAGAGTGGTTATCACCAAATTCAAATCAAAGAAGGAGATGAATGGAAGACAACTTTCAAGACCAAAGAAGGCCTACACGAGTGGTTAGTCATGCCTTTTGGGCTGACCAATGCACCCAACATGTTTATGAGGCTCATGAATGAGGTATTGAAAGAATTTTTGGGTAGGTTTATCATTGTTTACATGGATGACATTTTTATTTTTAGTAAGATGTTGGAGGAGAACTTGAGGCATATTCTAGAAGTTTTTGAGAAGTTGAGAGAGGAGAAGTTGCTGATCATCTTGAAGAAGTGTAGTTTTGTGTAACATGAACTGGTGTATCTAGGACTTGTTCTCTCAGTAGAGGGTCTAAAAATGGATCTAGAAAAGGTGAAAGTCATTATGGAGTGGCCAATGCTAAGGAGCCCTATGGAGGTAAGATATTTCCATGGTCTCACTAGTTTTTACTGAAAGTTAATTAAGGGATTTAGTAGTATTTGTGCACCCCTAACTGAAACAATGAGAGGGGATAGAAAATAATTCAAATGGAGTATAGAAGCAAAAAAAAGTCTCAATTTGATGAATAAGGTCACAAAGTAGCCTATTTTGGCACTCCCATATTTCAATAAAATGTTTCAGATAGATTGTGATGCCAGTGGTAGCATCATTGGAGCTGTTATGAGTCAAGAAGGTAGACTCATTGCCTATTTTAGTGAGAAGTTGAATGATGCAAAGAAGAATATTCTATTTATGATCAAGAATTATATGCCATAGTTCAGGCTTTAAAAAAGTGGAGACATTATTTGTTGCCAAAAGAATTTGTTATGTTTATTGATCATCAGAAATTACAGTATTTGAACAGTCAAGGAAAACTAAATCAAAGTCATTTGAAGTGGATTGAATTTATGCAGAGTTATACATTTTTGTTAAAGCACGGGAGTGGATGATCGAATAGGGTCATGGATACCTTGAGCAGGAGGAAAAACTTGTTGATAGAAATGCAGGTTAAAGTTATTAGGTTCAAGGAACTCACAAGCTTGTATCTAGAAGATCCTAATTTTGTAGAAGCTTGGAAAGCTTACAAGGAGCCTATCACGTTGGATAGGAAAAGGTGGTTGGACTATACCATTCAAGATAGTATGTTGTTTAGGAGGAATCAGTTGTGCATTCCCAAAAGTTCCATGAGAAAGAACTTGATCAAGGACAAGCATAGTGGTGGATTAGTAGGACATTTTGTTCAAGATAAGACCATTACCATTATTGGAAAACATTACTATTGGACACAACTACAACAAGATGTGAAGAAGTTTGTATAGGGTTGTAGAATATGTCAAATGGTGAAGGGAACTAGTTAGAATACTGGACTATATCAACCATTACCAGTCCCTAAGAAGCCATGGGAGGATATCAACATGGATTTTGTTTATGGTTTTCCAAGGATGCAACATGGTCATGACTTCATATTTGTGCTAGTGGAAAGATTCTCAAAGATGGCACACTTCATTCTGTTTCATAAAACCAGTGATGTTTTTCATATTGCATAATTATTCTTTAAGGAGGTAGTAAGACTACATTGTCTACCAAAGAGCATAGTTTTAGATTGAGATACCAAATTTTTTGGGTATTTCTGGAGGACATTGTGGAAGAAGTTAAAAAATGACATGAAGTTTAGCTTAGCAAATCATCCATAGAAAAATGAACAAACAAAGGTAGTGAATAGGAGTTTGGGTAACTTGCTGAGATGCTTAGTAGGAGACAAGCCTAAGGGTTGGGATTTGGTTTTACCCTAGGAAATTTTTTCTTATAACTTTTTCAGTAGGAGCACTAGTAGATCACCATTCTAGATCATGTATGGAAGTAGTCCAAGAATTGCTATTGAATTGAGGAAGATGGATAAGGAAGAGAAGCGTAGTGCTCAAGCTGAGGATTTTATGTAACATATAAAGAATGTGCATGAAGAAGTTAATGAGCATATCAATAAGATAAATACACAGTACAAGGTGAAGGCAGATCAAAAGAGAAGGCATAAGGAGTTTACAGTTGGAGATGAAGTCATGGTTCATTTGAGGAAGGAAGGATTCCTAGTTAGTACATACAATAAGCTGAAGATGAAGAAATTTGGATCATGTAAGTTTTCGAAGAAACATGACTCAAAAAGTTCATATGAGGTGGAATTGCCGAATGGGATTCATGTATCACCTATATTTAACATTTTAGATCTGATAGGGTATCATGAAGGGGATAAGGAGTACGAGTTGGTATAAGCACAATGGAGTGTTCTAGCATCGACAATAGATAAAGAAGAAATTGAAGAGATCTTGGAAAGTCGAGTAGGATGAAGCACTAGGAACAAGTAGTACAATGACTATTTAGAAAAGTGGAAGGCAAGGCAAGTCAAATATTTAACCTAGTTACCTGAGTCAGAGGTTAGTCATCTTGGTTTTCCTCTAACTCCTAAGAAGTGACAAAGTCACTTTTCAAATCTACCCCAAGTTCCTGATGTAGGAGCATCTAGGGCAAAGAGCAATCTTGCATCACCAAATTCTATGATTGTTTGTTCAAATAAGGGCTAATCATGATTCATCGGTGTGACTTTGACATATTGGTGGAATAACTCTTCAAGTCCCATCATTATACCGATGGTTGGTGGAGGTTGCAGATAGGTTCATCTGTGTGAGGTTCTCTCATTGGTAGGATGATATTCTCTATCTTACCGATGATCCGATAACATGTGAGTTTAGCATTATGTTCTCTCAGCGGGAGTCAGATTTATTGGTGGGACTCTATCTTGGGTCTCTTTGATGTACTGATGGATTCACACATAATGTAAATTTATCGTTGAGACTTCCTTGTATCAGTAGGTGATGTAGTGAGGTCCCAATGATATGGAAACGAGGAGGAGGATGACCATAGTGGGACTAATTGGGAGGAATTCGATTATGGGTATGGCTAGGTGGTGAATAATGATAGGTAATTCATATTCTTGTTATGAATTACAAATGATAATGAGGATATCATTGGTGAGAAACAGGGTATCGATAGAAGATTCTTTGTGGTCTCTTCGATGGGGCGATAAGTTGATATTGGTGTAACATGATGGTTTCAGTGGGAGATTGATGTAGATTATGGATTTTTTCTTCAAACTAACTCAAACAAATCTTTTCCAAAGTCTGTACACAACAAACAAAGTGAATTTCTTCACAATCTTCTAGTATGCCTTGTAGGGTAGCAAATAAGGTTTTTCTAGCATAATTTCAAAAATAGTTTTGAAACACATAATATAATCACCATTTAGGATACCCTTTTTGACACTTCAAAATATATAAAAATTTTAGATAGGTTTGTTTTGGAACATAACCCTCAAAATTATGTTGCTATGCTTGACCATAGGCTTAATTAGGCTAAATCAATTAGCTCTCAACAGGGTTTTTCCACTCAAGGGTTCAAAAATTAAATCCAACACCTAAAAAATGTCAAATATTATCTACCTCAACATTCCCAACCATTCCAAATACTTTCTCAAGAGTTCTCCCAGAAACCCTAACTTCTATGCTTCTATCTTGCCTAAAACATGAGGTTTCCAACCTAGGGTAGCAACAAATCTTCACCAAATCTTATCCCCTGCTCCTACAAACACCAAACACACAAAAATAAACCTAAATAATTCCATTCCACTATTTCTCAAGCCATTCCAAAGGTGGTATGGCTCAAAACCTTATTTTCTTCACACAGAACGCTAAAACCTAGGGTTTCAAAGCAGATTTTTAAAAAATGCTTAAACTCACATAAAATTTAATGAAATTAGATGAAATAGGATTCAAATGATATCTAATTCAATCCTTCAACAATACCAATGCAAAAATGAGCACTCCTAAGCCGTACTAGGCTATACCAAATGTTGTAGTAGCAAAATTAGCCTTGAAACGTAGAAAATAGAGTGTCTTTATATTAAAATTCAAGAATTAAAAACTCAAAACCTTCAACCAACATTCATCCATGTTTTTAAATATATTCCAAAGCTTTTCCAACTAATTCTAACTGTTAATATCCACCTGTTCAATTTTTCCTAAAAGCCAAAATGTAAAAGTTGCTTATGCAACTTTTTGCAACTTTAATGCAAAATGACAACTTTTGACAAACTTATCCCAACTCACCAAAAAACATCACAAATGATCTTCAAATAATACAAAACCAAAAACAACTTAAAATTTGACCAAATTTTAACATGAAGCCTCAGGTGACCTCCACCATACACCTTGGGAAACATGAACTCAACTACCCTTGAGGACGGTGCTGCAAAGTATGTTTATGTGTGATCATGCCATTCTTTGACCTCCAAGTGCTTTCTCCATCTAGTAAACCCTTCCAACAAACCAAAAAATGGAAATATACATCATCCTTTATCTTGTTGAACTCTTTGGAACCTAGGTTATGCTTCAACTATAGAGACCTATTTGATGGATGTTCAAAGACTCCTTCCTTATCTGGGAATGTTGGTAAATTTTCTTTTGCACCTACAACCACATCTCCTTATTCCTTGTAATGCACTTCCTTGTTCTTCACTTCAATGGTGTGGTTGGACTTGCTCACTTTCCCTTGAAAATTATCTTTGACCTCTTCACCTTTTCTTTCCATCTCTTCCATTTGATGTTCTACCCCTATGACTATTGCTTGATCATGCATACTGACCTCTAACATGAAAGAATGGCCAATATCCCTTTTTGAAAGAAAAGAATGGAATACCTCTTCTTTTTTCTTAGGAACATACTCCTTAAGCCCATCTCGAATCTCTAAAATCAATTCATCCTTGACATTTAATGCAACAGATCTTAACACCAACTCAATATCATTTCCCTTCAAAATCGAATCATTCTTCAAGTCTGCTATCTTAGTGCCTCCAAGTTTAGAAGTGGCTGCAAGATTCATGTTCTCCTCTTCTTTTACCTTGATGAACTCCTTCCTTCCTACTATCATCATAGTAGATCCCTTAGTTTTTCCTTTTGCTTCCTCCATCAGTGGTGTCAAAGTATAGGAGAACCCATATTTTTCCATCTTATAGGTATTCCTTCTTCCATCATGCATAACATACCTATCAAATTGTCAAGGCCTCCCTAGTAGAAAATGACACACATCCATAGGTAGTACATCACATAAAATTCTATCCTTATACCCTCCTATATTGAACTCCACCCAACTTTGTTCATTTACCAAAACATATTGAACCTCATTCAACCAAGAAACTTTATAAGGAGTAACATTTGGTATTCTAGAAAACTTGATTTTTTCAACCATCTCTATTGAAACCATGTTATATGTGCTTCCTGAATCAATTACAACTTTACATACCTTACCCAAGCACTTACAAGTTTTTTTGAAGAGTCCTTCTTTGTGATGGCTTCTTTTCTATTAACCCTTTGATGAGAGTTCTTACCACCAAAGATTCACCAACCTCAAGAGTAGCATGCTATAATGGAGAGTTTACACTCTCATTATCATCTTCTTGCACCAATTGACCTCTTCTTTCTCCTCCATGTGAACTAGAGGCTTGAGCTTTGTTGCACTGCCGTGTTTGATGTCCAAATTTGTTGCATTGATAACACCATCCTATGAATCCTTGTGAACCTCTTCCTTGACCCCCAAATCTACCTCTAAAGCCTGATCTTCCTACTCTAAATCCACCTCTCTGATTAAAAACTTGTTCTTAGAATTTTCTTGCATATTCTTGGTTCTAATATGGATTCCTTGCATTAGAAAATGAACCTCTTCATCTAGAGTTGTTTCCTCTGCCACTTGTTTGTTTTTCTTGCCTTCTCTTTAACTTTTCTTCTACCTTTATTGCTATTTGATAACATTCCTCAACCATTATTGGATTTTCCAAAGTTAACTCATCTTGAATGCTAAATCTTAACCCACTAAGGTATCTAGCCACCTTCTCCACATCATCCTCATTGTGACCTACTCTTATACTCAATTTATAAAACTCATTAGTGTAAGCTTTAACATCCATCTACCTTTGTTTTAGACCTTGAAGTTTCTTATACATTTGAATTGCATAATCGACCGGTAAGAACTTAACCTTAAGCTTAGCCACCATTTTGTCCCAAGAGACAATTTTTGACTTACCTTTATTCCTCCTTTCAGTTTGCTCATAATCCCACCATAATAGGGCATGTACTTTCAATTTTGTTTTTGTAATCTTGACCCTTTGATCCTCAGGTGCATCTTCACACTCAAAATAATTGTCAATTGTTGTAATCCAATCTAAAAGTTCTTCCCCATTTAAATTACCTCCATACATATGTACATCAATATTTATCTTGTGTTTATCTGCCTTTATTTCTCCCATTAGCTTAGCCATCCTCTTCTCACCAGGATCCAATTCCTCTTTATCTTCTTCTTCAAGGTCACTCTCATCACCTAGAACCATACCTCTTCTATGAATGGTTTCAAAAACCTCAAACCTTTCTACCACCATATCTTAGAGTTCCCTCAATATCCTAAGCTCTCTTGTAGTATTCTCTTTCATCTCATCCATTTCCCTAGCCATAGTGTTATTCTTTGGAGGCATCTTGTTCTCTTCTTTCTTCACACCTTCTCTCCATTATAGACCTACCTATGCTCTAATACCAATTTTATGTATATCAGGGTGGTTTTCTTCAAAATAACTCAAATAACTCTTTTCCAAAGTCTTTACACAACAAAGTGAATTTCTTCACAATCTTCCACTATGCATTGTAGGGCATCAAATAGGGTTTTTCGAGAATAATTTCCAAACCAAGCCTCAAACCTAGAATCTAATCACCATTTAGGATACCCTTTTTGACACTTCAAAGCATATCAAAATTTTAGATAGGTTTATTTTGGAACATAACCCTCAAAATTTTGCAGCTACGCTTGACCATATGCCTAATTAGGCTAAATCAACTAGGTCTCAACAAGGTTTTTCCACTCCAAGGTTAAAAAAATTAATAAAACACCTCAAACATGTCAAATATGATCTTCCTCAACATTCCCAACCATTCCAAACACTTTCTTAAGAGTTCTCCCACAAACCCTAACTTTTATGCTTCATCTTGCCCAAAACATGAGGTTTCCAACCTAGGGTACAACAAATCTTCACCAAATATTATCCCCTACTCTTGGAAACACCAAACACAAAAATAAACCTAACTACTTCCATTCCACTAGTTCTCAAGCCATTTCACTGGTGGAATGGCTCAAAAGCTCATTTTCTTCACTCAAAACACTAAAACCTAAAGTTTCAAATAAGTTTTTAGAAAAAATGCTCTAACTCACACAAAATTTGATGAAATAAGATGAAACATGATTCAAATGATAGCTAATTCACTCCTTCAATAATCCCAATGCTCAAATGAGCACTCCCAGGCCGTACCAAATCTTGTAGAAAAAAAAATAGCCTTGAAATGTAGAAAATATAGTGTTTTTATATTCAAATTTAAGAATTACAAACTTAGAACCTTCAACCAATGTTCATTCATGTTTTTAAATACATTCCAAATATTTTCCACCTAATTCTAACTATCCTTTGAATATCCAACCATTCAACTTCCCCTAAAATCCAAAATGCAAAAGTTCCTTCTGCAACTTTTTGCAACTTTTATGCAAAATGACAACTTTTGAAAAACTTATGCCAACTAACCCAAAAACATTACAATTGGTATTAAAAGACCTTATTACACAATAATAGAAAAAAACCAAACAAAACTTAAAATTTTACCATCTTTTAATCCTAAAAGCATAAATCAAATTAAAAAAAATAAAAATAAAATATTTAAATAAAAGCATAAATCAAATCCCTCTATTCGCTCACCAATAAAATTATATTTTTCAAATCTAATTAATTTAACTGTCATTCATAGGAAAAGCCTTGGGGACAAACCTATAGGAAATCCTCTCAATCTTCTACCTCAAATATTTCCTCTCATCTTGCCTGGTGTTTTCATGGGGAGAAACAATCTCCCATAATCAGCTCCACCTTCTCATCTCATACCATTCAAAATCCCCAAATTGAATCTCAACCTCTATTGTGTTACCCCTATACAAATGTGTTGCCAGAAATCTATATATATAGCCTTCTGAAGCATCAAAATCATCTAAGAATCATCATCCTTTATGCAAACTTACTCTGCAGGAATTAGTACTCAAGCAACCAAGCAATCATTTAGCATTAGCATTCTAGTATCATCATAACATCATGGCATCAATAGATTTCATATCACGACAGCATCATAGTTTCTTTTTACTATAGCTTTCATCCATCAAGCTTCATTTATAGTAGTTCCATATCATCTAGAATTCATTAGAAATCATCACATCACAACATTTAGCATCCATTTCATTCTCTAGATAGGCATTTTAAATAGTTACGATGCTTACAAATCTGAGAGCTTCTGTAATTTGATAAATTTTTGGAGATAGGAGATAATGAGACACTTTCAGGATTTTATGTGTTTTAAATTAGTTTAATTCATGTTTGATCTTGATACAATGTTTCATTAAGAGGTGTATTTAATTGTAGTTTAGTTTACATTTTTCCACACTTACATTCTGGCACCCACCGTGGGGCTCTTCCCCATGTTTTTAACAAATTTTTTTGGAAGGTTTTCATACAGGAGTCTGGCGTGATCCATTTTAGCAAGTTCGGAAGATTATATAGTGCTTCTGAAGATTGTTCTAGCACTTTTGATGAAAATTATAACACTTATGAGGATTTTTCTAGTGCTTCTGGAGAAAAGTATAACACTTTGCATGACTGTTTTAGCACTTCAATTCACAATTAGAATGGACCAACAGTAATATTCAACATCTGTTTTAGTACTTCTATCTATTTCTATAGTGCTTTTGTCTATTTCTATAGCGCTTCTGGAAATTTCTATAGCGCTTATGTTGATTTTTATATCGCTTTTGATCACTATCATAGAGCTTTTGTATAACTCATTTTCTGGATTCAATGCGTCCGTAGCCAGTAAATTTCATTTCTTCAGTTGGATTAAAAAGAATCAATCTAGGATAGACACTTCTTTAGTTGGTTTAAAATGGATCAATCCTAGGATAATCACATTTTCAAATTGGACTAAAATTTGTCAATCCTAGGGTAGTCACCAGAATTTTCAATTTGGGATTTAAAAAATGAACACCATGTCTTTTTTGAAGCAACATCTTCACATAGATTAGAATTTTTTTTTTGGGGGCTTTAAAATTTGAACAAGTGGTTTCTGTGTTTGAATGGTTGATAGGCATATGCTCTTCCCTTAACTGGGTGATCCAAAAAGTCAAACTCATCCTTTTTATGCATTCTTCAAGTTTTATTACATCCTTTAGAAGGCCTGCCATAGTCGGAAAAAGTACTCACCCTACGGGAACGACCTAAGTGGGTTCAAACCAAAGCCAGGTTTTTCCACCCCACTATAAAATTTAAAGAAAATCTGGGGAAACCCACTTTTTCCGGAAGTGTGCAAGATAACCATCCCTAAAACCTTTTTTCTAAAGGTTGGGAGGTCTCTTGAGGGAGTCTATTATTTCTGTTTTGAACGAAAACCCTTTTTAAGAACCTAGTGTAGTATCCAGCTAAGTCAATAACTAGACATTGTAATACTTGCAGTGCAAGGGGAGGGAAGAAACTACCCCCAAGACACTCACCATATAATTTCTAAGGACCATTTGCTCAGGGGATCCAGTATCCACTTCCGTCACTCTGAGTACGTACTTGGAAAAGACAAAAACATGGGCGCCCTCTAGGGGGTGACATGGCTATGTGAGTCAACGCAATTTTAAGTTGTGGGCTGTTGAGTATAATGATGACCTTTTGACTATTAAGAGTGAGTCTGTCTGAAGTGTCTTCTTGTTATCAAACCATTAAAAATAGGATCATGCATGGTTCTTTTGAACATACACTATTTGTTTAGATTACAACTCTTAAAAAAAAAATTGTCTTCATTTGAGTGTTGTATATTCCAAAATCATTAAAATTCAGATAAAAGATCATCATAAAAAATACAAAATCATACATGATTAGAGATTGGAAAACCACTAAGTTTTTCAAAAAATCTTTGGCCAAGAGAATTAAAAAACCAAAAAAAACACTTAGTTACAAACATCTTTTGCAAAGATGACGTTTCTTGTATCAGAATAGGAAGACTTTGCTTCATCATAGAACATTCCTCCATAGGTTCCATAATTTTGATAGGGGTTACACTGATGATTATGCTGTAGAACCTTTGACTTCACAAGCCTATATTCAAAGAAATGCTCTTTCATAGGAATTCAACCATAGTCATCATATTTGACAATCCTCCATTCCACAACCTGCCATAGAATACTCCACTAGACCAGATCAGTTCTTATGGTAGACAAAACTTTGGAAACCTTAGAGTTACCACCTTATGACCATTTGGTGGCCTACAACTCCCATTCAACAACCAAGGCTAACCACACTAATATTTCAACCTAGTAATGTATACAATGAAGGTAGTCAAACTGACATCATTAGTATTTTGAGAACATTTATTTTTGAAAAGAATGAAACACCCCATCAATTCCTTACGACATCCATAATCTTGGACGAGGAAGAAGAGAAAGCAGACATAACAGCTTAGAGACCCATATTGCCACACCCTGCTTGGCATTAAGCAGAAACTACAACACTTCTAAAACAAATTTTAGTGCTTCAACCCTTTGTTTTAGCACTTTGACCCTCTGTTTTAGCACTTCAACCCTCTCTTTTAGCACTTCTAAACAATCTCATAGCGCTTCTATCACAACAAACCAAATTTCCATGAAATTCTAGTATACAACATTCTAGCACTTCTTCTCTCTATTTCAGAGCTTCTACAGAAAAACATAGCGCTTCTGAACTCTGTTATAGCACTTCCACAAAAAAACATAACGCTTCTGAACTCTATTTTAGTGCTTTTGCTGACTATTTTAGCACTTTTGTTGACTGTTTTAGCACTTCTTCTCACTATTTTAGTGCTTCTACTGACTGTTTTAGCACTTCAGCTCTCTGTTTTAGCGCTTTTTTGTTTTGTTTTAGTGCTTCTAGGCTCTATTTTAGCACTTATGCCCTTTGTATTAGTGCACCCACAGAAAGAAAAAAAAACACAAAGAAACTTTCAAAACAACCGTCAGATAGACCAACAACAGGAAACATAAAATTTTACCAGTCAGAAAGATTTTACAGACTAGACAGTATCCTAACATCGTGAAACAAAGTAGGTTCTTACAAGTTAAAATTGTTTTTCACAAAAAATAGGATCTTGCAAAATACAAAGTGTCCAAATTATCAAAACAACTCCTGGATTAGTGAGCCAAGTTTCCTCATCAGGATTTTTGAAATCCTACCATCACAAGACAAAAAGACTCAGTAATCGGGAATTTTAAGTTAGCCTTGTCAATAGAATACATCATTCTATTTTGTCTTCTTAAAAAAAAAATTGAATTAACACTAACACCACAAAAGATCTAAGTTTAGTGAGGGAGAACAACGAAAACTTGTATATAACACAAGAGGATATACAACACGCACAACAAGACCCAAATTTTCATAAATTTATGGAAAAGGTCTTAGAGCAAGACATGGAGAAATACCTCTTAATGTTAGCAGAGTTAGGTGCCAAACTTCCAAAATATTTTGACATCAATCGGTTGAAGGAAACACCTAGAAATAATGAGATGGAACCAAACCACACCTAGGATACAAATCAAGTAGTAGCTTTAACAACTCAAATGCAAATTCTATAGCAACAGATTCAAAACATGCAAACAAGAACCACAAAAACATATTTATTAAAGGAAATTTTTCCTTACCTTTTTCATCCATGCATGGATATGATACCCTTCCCAAGACATTGTGAGTTTCTCAAGTACAACAAATACAATGAAAAATCAGACCCAATTGACCATGTACAAGAATTTAGGACAATGAGCCTCGAATTTGCGCAAGAAGATACTTACCTCATGAGGTTATTTCCTAGGAGTTTGGGAGCCCATTGCATGGATTGGTTCTCAAAATTACAACTAGGGATCAGATCCTTTGAAGAATTGGTTAACAAATTCATCTCTCAATTCTTTTTCAACATAACACATCACGTAACCATAAAGGATCTCTATAATCTAAAATAGAAAAATGGTGAGATATTTTTATCATTCTTACAATGATGGAGAAAGTTGTTCGCTAGGTATCCTCGATCTATACCCGAAGAGGAGAATATTGAATTATTTATAGACAACTTAAATGATCAAATGAGTTATCGACTCAAATTACAATGTCCATCAACATTCAAAAAAGTAATTGAGAATGGGCTCAAAATCAAAGAAGCCCTAGTCAAATGAGGAGTGATCAAGCACTATAGTGAAACATCCAACAATGCAAATCACTATGGAAACAATGACAAGCCAAAATTTTGGTAGAAAAATAGAAATACTCAAAATAATGAACCTACAACTGACAATGTAAAACCAATATTCAATTTGACAGCATCAACTGCCAAAGAAAACCAAAATGAAAACCAAAAAAACAGTCAGGGCACTATCCAAAACAACAACACCAACAATGGAGAATCACGACCATCATACCAAAGGAAATAAAATTGACAAAAATTCACCCCATTAGGACAAACATTAGAATCAACAATGAAAGAGCTCATTGTTAAAAAACTTATTACTTTACCAGAAGCTCGAAACTGGGAGCCAAAGGTAAAACCATCATGGTGGAATGATGTAGATTATTGTAATTTCCATAAGAATAGAGGACATAAGACAAATGACTGTATGCAACTAAAACACCTAATACAAGACTTGATCGAAGCCAAGAAGGTGTTTATTGAAGGGCCTCAGACAAACAATGATCACAGTGCATTTATCAATCCATTACCCAACTATGAAAAAGGAGAGTCTTATTCTTCTAGTGGTAGGGGAAAAAGTATAAACTATGTCTATGACACCACCATTCTTTTCCTTTCTGAGGTATAGAAAAATGACATTGACACCCAAAAGGATAACACAAACTGCAACAACATTGAATCCCTGAATATGAGGATAAGTGCAGGAACATTTGATAATCAAATCAATGTTTTAAAAATAAGGGAAACACAAGATCATCCACAAGTAAATATAACGACAAGGGGAAAATCCAGGGTAATACTGAAAGGAATTTCCTCCAAAAACAATTCTTCCCCATCACATCAATACAATATCATTGACCAATTACAAAAGATACCCGCACAAATATCCATTTTAGAACTTCTCAAAATTTCACCATCACACAAGGAAGTTTTAGAACAAGCTCTCGTCGCTACAACAGTCCCTAATAATTTGGATTTTTGTCAATTCCAAGCCATGGTGGGACATCTCACCACACCTCATTGTCTATCGTTCTCTGAACAAGATGATGTATCTGTAACTCACCCACACAATGCAGCCTTGCATATCAAATTTCTCATCCATAAACACTATGTTAAGTGTGTTCTGATAGATGGAGGAGCTGGTCTAAATATTTGTACCTTGAAACTAATTCATGCACTAGGCTATTCTGATAATGCCATTGGCACCAAGAGAAAAATAATGATAAAGGCATATGATGAAGAGGAAAGGTATTCTAGAGGACTTATCATACTTCCAATCCAGGTAGGGCCAATTGTCAAAAACATTGTTTGTCAAGTGTTAGACAGAGATCTAACATACAACATACTATTGGGTCATCCATGGATCCATGACATGCAAGTGGTACCTTCAACATACCATCAATGTCTAAAATTTCTAGTAAATGGATAGGAAGTCACCATATCAGCTAACAACAACAATCCACAGACTTGCAACATGTTGAAGGCAACTCAAGACACTCTGATACCTCATAACCAAGAATTCAATACTTCTAATTCATCTACTATGGATAGCCAACCTAATTTTATATCTAAATGGGTTGAGAAAAAGAATCTAGAGAAAGAAATAACTGTCACAGACACATCAAAATCCAAAGGTCCTATACATGAATTATCACAAAAACTTTTAGAAAAGGTTCAGATAAAGGAAGAGGGTGTAGGAGAATATTCTCTTAAGAAATCTTTGTGCCTATCACAGTTACTACCATCACCAAAAACATATGGACAACCCATATTAAAATCTCCAAGATCATCATAACCAATCGTAGCTCTAAATGAAAGGTTCATAAAAATAGGTACACTCAAAGAGGAGTTTAAAGACAAATCCATTCTCAGTTGGCTATACAAAGATGAGGAATCATCAACATCAGCAAACATCAACATCAAAATAGATCAGTATGGAAAAGGGAAGGCCATTTTAGAGAAAATGGGTTACAAAGGTTAAGGACCATTTGGAAAGAGAAAGGATGGTATCATTGAAACCATTCAACCTCTCACATTACAACCTAAAGACAAAACATGATTAGGCTACATAACTCAACAAAAAGAAGAAGAAACCCAAAAACAAGTGGAAAAGATACTACAAATGAGAGATGGCTCTGACACATACTCAAATGAATATGAATGGGATCATCTATCTGCTACATCATATAATGATAAAGATATTGATATTATCCAAACATATACACCCTTACGAGAGGAGGGACAAGGTTTAGGAACATTTGTTATGGGATCAACAAATATTGATGACTCAAGTGAGGATGATCACACATCGAGTGAGTCAGAAAACTTGGAGGTGAGTACCGTCATAGACCTTGAACATCCTACAAATAAATTTGACCACCTAGCTATTATGACACTTACAATAGTTGACCTTGTTCAATCTGATGACTTGTTACCATTAACACACCCTGAACTAATTGACTTGGAACCCATCGAACCTAGTCTTATACTAGTCTTTTCAAACGATGATGCCATCATAAATTATCTATGCTGTGACAAAACTGATACAAGTACTATCCATAACACTCATATCGATACTTTACATCAGGAGGGTACCAAATCTTTCAGTTGCAAAAATGATAACAGGAAAAATAAATCTAATGATGAAAACCTCTCTAAGGTAGCATTAGATTTTGAAAAGAGAAAAATAAAGAATGTATCCAACAGAGAAAACCTTTCTGAGGCACTAAAGGATGAAAGATTTGACACTCTCCTAGAACACTGCCATGACAGATCATCAGTACTTGTAGAGCCAACACAGTCTATAAATCTAGGAACATCTGAAGAAGCAAAGATCTTACATCTAGCAGCATCCATGATAGAACAGGAGAAGCTGACATTCACTAGATTCTTTGAGCAACGAAAAATAAATTTTGCATGGTCTTATTCGGACATGCCAGGATTGGATCCACAACTTCTAATGCATCATTTATCATTACCAAAGGGAATCAAACCAGTCAATCAAAAATTGAGAAAGATGCATCCCCACATCACCCTTTTGGTTAAAGTTGAACTAAATAATTTATTAGATGCAGGCTTTATTAGATCCATAGATTATGCATAATGGATCTCAAACATTTTTCCAGTATCAAAACCTGATCATAGCATCAGAATATGCACAAATTTTAGAGATTTAAACAAGGCATGCCCAAAGGATGATTTTCCTTTGCCCAACATTGACATAATTGTTGATCTAACAACAAGACATGCCATGTTATCTATAATGGATGGCTTCTTAGGGTACAATCAAATCAAAATAGCACCTGAGGATCAAGAAAAGATAGAATTCACTTTCCCTTGGGGAACATTCTAATGGAATGTCATGCCTTTTGGATTGAAAAATGCAGGTGCAACATATCAGCGAGAAATGACCACAATTTTTCATGATATGATGCATACTTTCATGGAAGATTATGTGGATGAAATTTTAGCTAAATCACACACTAGGGAAGGACATCTAGAAATACTTGATAAGATCTTCACTAGATTGGAAAAATTCAATGTAAGATTGAACCCAAAGAAGTGTATCTTTGGGGTGACTTCAACAAAACTTCTAGGTTACATAATTTTAGAAAAAGGTATTGAAGTAGATCTAGCTAAGGTTAAGGCAATCATGGAGATTCCACCACCTAAAAAAATTAGTCAATTATAGTCCCTACAAGGTAGGTTACAATCCATTAGAAGATTTATCTCCCAGCTAGCAGATAAGAGTCATCCATTTAACCATCTACTTCATAAAAATGTTTCATTCAAATGGGATCATAACTATGAAACAACTTTTGACCAGATAAAAAAATATTTGGTGACACCCCCAATACTCATGCCACCCATAGCAGAAAGACCACTATTACTGTATATTGCAAAAACTAAAATATCTTGAGGAGCTCTATTAGCACAAGAGGATTCTGAAGGAAAAGAACAAGCAGTTTACTACATCAGCAGGACTCTCAATGGATATGAAATAAAATATACATTCATAGAAAAGGATTTTCTAGCAGTGGTATTTGCAACTCAGCAATTGTAACACTACATGTTGACTCATATAGTCAGGCTCATAGCAAAAATAGACCCATTAAAATACTTACTTAGTAAATCTTCACTAACAAGAAGACTTGCAAAATGGGTCATGATATTGAGTGAGTTTGATATCCAATATGTTGAGAGGAGAGCCATCAAAGGATAGGTAATAGCAAATCAAATAGTTGAAGCTCCATTACAAGATCATCATCCAATGCACATTGAATGTCCAGACGTTGACATCATGAATATTACAACTGAACAATGGAGACTGTACTTTCACAGATCATATACACAAAGAGGAGCAGGGACAAGAATTCTATTTGTCACACCTCAAGGACACACTATTCCCAAATCTTATAGGTTAATGTTTCCATGCACAAAAAATATAGAAGAATATGAAGCATTGATTATCGGCATCAAAATAGCTATTGAATGGAAAATCACAGAAATACAAGTGTATGGGGACTCACAACTTGTCATCTATCAAGTAAATAATGAGTATCAAACAAAGGATGAGAAGCTCATGCCTTATAAGTAAATGATAGATGATTTAAAGAAATACTTCATAGATATAAAGTTTGAGCAAATACCACGGGCAAAAAAAAAAGCTACAGATGCCATGGCAACCATTGCATCCCTTTTGGAATTATTAGACAAGAAAGGTCGATATGAGTTTATGGTTGAACAAGTATCTAGTCTTGCATACGATAACCTTGATTCATAGACCATATGCCACATACCCAAAATTCAACCCTCACATATGGAGAGATCTATATTTACCTCAAAGACAACATTCTTCCTCTTGACCTCTCTAGAAACCAAAAACGTAACTTTATCCATTAATCAACACGACATACATTAATCACTGACATTCTTTACCGTCGGGGTTTAGATGGTACTCTTCTCTGGTGTCTAGAGCATCATGAATCTGAAACATCCTTATGAGAGGTCCATGAAGGTATTTGTGGGACTCATTCATGTGGGCTAACCCTAGCTAATAAACTCCTCCATTTAGGGTATTCTAGCTTAATATGGAGAAGGAAGCATATCAATATGTTAAAAGATGTCAAAAATGTCAAATTCATGGTAATCTAATTCATGCGTCGGTGCAAGAATTACAACCATTCACCTCCACATGGCCCTTTTGTCAATGGGGACTAGACCTGGTGGGGAAAATACATCCTTCTTCATCAAATGGCCACAAGTTCATCATCACAACAACATAGTATTTTACAAAATGGATAGAAGCAGTTTCTTTGACAACTGTCACTAGAAAACAGATTTCATCTTTCATACTCAACTATCTCATCTGTTGATATGGGGTACCTCAATCCATTATTTCAGACAATGGAAGGCCTTTTAAAAATTAGGACGTCCAGGAATTATGTGAACAATTCCATATTCAACATCGTTTTTCAACACCATACTATCCATAGGGAAATAGATAAGTAGAAGCCTCAAACAAGACAATCCTAAAAATACTAAAGAAGATGGTAGATGATGGTGGACGTAATTGGCATGTTCAGTTAAATCTTGCATTATGGGCCTACAGAACCAACATCAAAACACTAACAGGAGCTAGACCATATGCCTTGGTGTATGGATTAGAGGCCATTCTACCAATTGAGATAGAAATACCATCACTCCATGTATCACTAAAAGGTCTCACAATAGATGAAGATTATAGAATTTCAAGGCTACAAGAGCTAGAATTACTAGATGAGCACTGTCAACAAGTAGTAAATCATTTGAAATCCTACCAACAAAGAATGTCAAGGAGTTACAATCATAGGGTAAAACCTATAATTTTTCAAGTTGGTGACTTGGTCCTAAAGGAAAACCCTAAAAATCAGCAAGATAGAGAAAAGAAAAGGAAATTTGAACCTAACTAGTTAGGTCCCTTTGTTATCATATCAGTGTATGGCTCAGGAGCATATCAATTATCTACACCCAAAGGGGATCTATTTGATGAGCCTATCAACAACATCCATCTCAGAAAATTCTATACCTGAAACACTTAGTGCATGAATTAGTTTATGGAAATGGTTACCTTGATGAAAACCTAGTAAACAGGCATCCTGGTGATAGAAAAAGCCAAAAATAAAATAAAAATAAAAAATAAAAAAGAAGGAAAAAGGAGCAATAAAAGCATATAGTGAAAACCTAGAAACAGGTGCTATTTGTGATTTAAAAACCATCTCTCCCATCTATTTGGACACATGTCATGGTCATTTGATTCCTCCATCATTTTTTTATATCCATTATCATTTCCTATCACATGGTCATATCTCACCCTGGCTTGGGGGCAACATCTGAAAATCATTGGGGGCAACATAAATTTTGAGCTTCACAACATGAACAACAACAACAGAAAGAGTGATCAAAACACAAATCAACATGAAAAATCAATCACCATTAGAAATACATTGGACATCCATATCACAATAGAAAATCCAAAAACAAGTGAAAAAGTCAATCTCCAAAAAGCCAAAAACATAAGTCTATGTCAGTTGAACTACGTGGTCTCTACGTGTATAACGTAGGCAAGGCTAATCTTTGATTAGCCCCTGAGGCCCCTAGGATAGGTATTTAGGTTAGTTTGATTCAAAATCTCGAAAACATAAAAAACATCACAAAATCAGGATGGATGATCTAATTTGAATAAATCATTGAATACTATAAGCAAATGTAAGATATGTTGTACTTTTGATCATTGTTATCATTTCTTTGGAGCAACTCAATGATGTATTGAACTAGAAAAGCCAGGAAGAAGAAATGGTATTTTATTTGTCTGTTATCTGTGAATTAATCATAATTACTGTGTGAATCGTTGTGGGAAATTCTCTACAAAGTATCATGGATGACATTCCAATTCACATAGGAAAGTGGTTAATCCTTGTTTTTTTATGCAAGAAATTCTCGTCATCTCGGTTTAATTATACCTCGATGCTTGTGTTCACTTGCAATATCAAAAATCATGAAAATAGTGCTTAGGTCATCATTGGTTTATATTATACCATTGATGCTTGTACTCACTTTCAACATTTTAAAAGCTAAATGATGATACAAAAGCACAAAAGTATTGTTAAAACTCCTATACCAACATATAGATTTGTATAATAAAAGTAGACTGTATCCATAATAGTGACATATCTGTAGCGTATTTGTTACAAAATAAACTGGTGAATCATTCCTTAAATAAATTATCTTTTTTTCATACAAGACTAAGTATACTTGACAACATCATCATTTGCATCATCATCATATAGGTTGCATCATCATAATCATTTGAATATATTCAAAACATTTGAATAATCATTTCATCATTCAATCATTTCAACATACATATATCTATATCATTCTACTTAAAATACATTACAATCATCACATTCATCCTTTTGTTGTATCACATATTCACATATAATCCATCCATTTGATAATAAATTCCAACATGTATCATTCCACATTTTCATCCAATAAGTAACACTTACATCACATATAGTATATCATTTACACACATCAATCCATAATCATAAATCCATATACATCATAAATCCATGTACATCATAAATCATGCATCCATATACGATACATCCATATATTACCTTTAGTTGCACATCATATCAAAGCATAACATCATGAAAATACAACCATCACATAGCATATAAACATCAAAACAAAATGCATCCATCAGAAAATCAAATAAAACACATAATAGACCATAGAATCTACTACATCTCATATATATCAAAGTCACAATGTCAAGTATACAATGATGTCTAAAATGAAGAAAGATAACACATCAATGATGGTTGTACATCAGAATAATCAAAGTACATGGACACAATCATGTGCTACTAGCTCCGGATGGTGTAGGCATAGTAGGATCAAGACCCCTCCCACCAGAGGAACTGAGATCCCTAGGATCTCTAGGTAACGACTGAGTAACACCTGCACTAATAGTCCTGGATTGTGATATGCCCAAACGAGACCTCGCATTGCTCACTCTTTGCTCAGATGGCACTGCATCATAATACCTCCCTCTATAAAACTCAATCTCCTCACCAATACGAGCAACCTCTCACATGTAATTTGCTAAGGAGGTACCATCTGCTAGTCTTTGCAATCTATTGGCCACAACCTGAGCACCCTCTGTTGTAAACCTGGCTGCATCTCTCTTAGTAGTCAATGAGGTAACATGTGCCTGAACTATCTCAGCTGTCTATCTTGCCGCATCTCTCTTGGCTGCCAATGCTGCAATCTGTGACTGAGTTGTAACTAACTGAGCCTACACACTCAAAAGATTCTTTGTATGTAACTTAGCTTGTGACTACATCTGAGCATGTGTCTACTCTAATAAACCCTGAGTTTGAAGAAGATTCTCCTGAATAGTATCTAACTGCACCTGCAGAACTGCTAGTCACAGCCGTACTAAAACATCTCCCACAGCTTGCCTCTTACGAGGCACGATCTCACTAGGAAAATATAAGGTAGGGCTCGATCCAACTATAGCCTCTCCACTATCGAATCCCTCATCTCTGCTACTCTCATCTCCGCTGCTCTCCTCTCCACTACTCTCACCACCAACATCCTCATCACCACCAACATCCACATCCTCTGCCTCAATATCCTCCTCTACCCCAACATCAACCTTTGGCTCAACCTCTACCTCGCCACCAACATCCACATCCTCCACCTCAACTCCTCCAAAATACTCTCTCCTCCATCTCTGACCATGAGCAACAAGAACATCCTCCTCTACACGTAATGGAGTAGGATCATTTGGAATAGTAAGGCGTGGAAATGGATGCAATGCACACTACTCAGCATAATCTATTGTAAGAGGAGCCTTGACAATATCTGGCCAAATGTCCCATACAAATGGTTGTAACCCTTGAAACTCCTGAACTGCCACATCATATGACAAACAAGGCCCCCAATCTACTATATCCAACTACTGACGCGCATAGTGAGCGACACCCTAGGGCATACCCTGTACCATCCCATACTGTCTGTAGACACATCTGATCAAGAATCTCTCTAAAACCTAATGAGCAAGACCAATTAGGATCATCGACTGATAGAGAAATGGTAGCTGAACATCATCATCATCCCAATGATCACAATCTAGGTAGGGATTCCATGTCATAGACTCTGTATCATCAATCACTCTTCTCCAATAATCTAACTTACCTAGCTTAGACTAGGTAAACCTGCTGGCATATCGGAATACATAAGGTCTCCTAGGTGGCCTTTGTCCAACTAGAATTGGATGTGTGATAGCTATGTGCTCCCATGCCCATACCTGAAGCAAAGTAACACCAACCGATAAACTCTGACCACTGAGATACACAACTGAATGTAAATCATGATATAACTGGGCAAGAAAACACATGCCCCAAGCAAATCAGGTGCCATGAACAACCATGCTCTACATAACTCATCCCCAACCAACTAAAAAATCCCTTAGACCTGCAATCAATACTAAGGAATCCACCAATGAAACTAGCACGTATTGTTGGAAAAGTGGTATATACATCAACCATGTCATGCCATGGAATCCACTCTCCTACAATACAATCATCCTAAAACACTCTACGAAGAGCAACAGTCCCACCCTACTCTCTCAAATCATATATGGCAACATCTCCAACAATCAGAAGTTGAAGGATCTGCCAAACATCCTATGGGGTGACTGTCATCTCTCCAGTAGGAAGGTGAAAGGTGTTGTGCTCACTATGCCACCTCTTAGCTAGAGCTGTCAACAAACCCTGATTAATCCTAATATGGGGCATGTAAAGAAGAGGAGACAATCCACAACGTGTGATGATGTCTGTCTCAGGCTGTGCCAGCCTAGGAATGAGATCAAATGTCCAAGGGAAACACTCTTGAATCTGGAGGTTCCCTAATCGCTCCTATTATCACAAAAAAAAAAATCAAGGTCAATAAATTCATGTGAATCATCAAATAACATCAAGATACCATATCAAATCAAGTCAGCTCTTGGTGAGAATTCTAATCAAATCTCATGAGCAAACATCAAATCAACCTCACCTATCATGAGATCAAAAAAATAGGTATTTAAGTAGAAAAATCATTCATATCACACCAATAGCTGATATGATTAGAAATCAAAAACATCAAGAATAATTTGATGAAAATCACAGACACTTTGATATAAATACGCTCAAAAGGACATTATAAATGCTAAAGCAAAGAAATGTGTCCTTTCATTAGATAAAAGTGCTATTAAATTTAAACAAAGCGCCATTTTATCAAAAGCGCTATTTTATTGGGTCCAAGCACTATTGTTTTTTGGAAAAGCGCTAAAACTTGAAACACGCTAAAATAGAGCTTAAAAGCACTACACAATCTATCCTAAGTGCTAAAACTCTTGACGTGCTAATCTACTTTAGAGAAGTACTACAATGGCTAACCTAAGTGCTAAACTTCAAAAAGCGCCAACCTAAACCATAGACGCGCTAAAACATACTCTTAAAGCGCAAAAAGATCAAAAGTGCTAATAAAGACCCTAGAAGCACTACAGCGGAGTCAAAATGTGCTACAATGGAGTCAAAATGCACTACAACGAAATGTTGAAGCGCTAAAACAAGTTTGTTTTGTAAAAAGCTGAAAATACATTAAAAAAATGAAAAATGCACAAAAACTAAGAAAAACATTATGGACATATCGAAGGTCCGAACACGCCCGACCGCTGATGTCGTCGAACACACTCAAAATGGTGAGTGTGAAAGGGAATCGACATCTTGCTCCATGTAGCACAAAATCTCTCTCTCAAACTTTCAAAAGTCACAATCAACAAATGATTTTGAAAAGGACCTTTTTAACCTTTTATAGGTTATTTCAAAAAGGGATTTTTATGACATTGATTTAATTTTTTAGAGGGGAGATTAATCAAAACTCATTCAGGACAACTTTCTATATCAATTATCAAGAGATAAATAATTTTTTCATCAAATCTTCATCGAATCTATATTAAATCATCAAAAAATCATAAATATTTGAAAAATTCCAAAAAATACAAAAAAAATCAAAATTTCATTAATTTATCTCCCGAGGGGGCATATATCCATCAATCACTTGAAATTCATGTATGGGGCATTTTGAATGATTTTTTATTGATACTGGCAGTAGTAGCACAAAATTTTCTTTGAAGCAACGCATAAACACATCACTTCAAAGAGGGGAAAAATTTAGACACCTAAAAATGGTCTAGGGAAATCTAATTAATTAAATATGACTTATTTAATTAATTAATCTTAAATTCATCTACTTAGTAAATAAATAGAAATATTTATTTATATTAAGTTCACTATTAGTTCTTCTTTCTTATCATATTTCCCTCTTAATTAAATAAACAAAATTAAATACTTTGTTTTATTTAATTATTATCATTACTATTTCTTCTATACTTTATCCATTAAATTCTATCTTAAATTAAATATACAACTTCAATAGTTGGCATTATTTAATTATTACATCATACTTCTTTTCTTCTATTTAATTTAATAAACAAACTTCTATAGTTTATTTTATTAAATTATTTATTCCTCTTTTGCTGAATTTAAATAAGCCAAAAATATTTAAATAAAAGCATTAATCAAATCCCTCTATTCACTCACCAATAAAATTAGATCTTTCAAATCTAATTAATTTAACTGTCATCCACGGGAAAAGCCTCGGGGACAAACCTACAAGAAATCCTCTCAATCTTCTGCCTCAAATCTTTCCTCTCATCTTGCCTGGTGTTTTCATGGGGAGGAAAAATCTCTCATAATCAGCGCCACCTTCTCATCTCATACCATTCAAAATCCCCAGATTGAATCTCAACCTCTGTTGTGTTACCCCTGTGCAAATGTGCTGCCAGAAATCTATATATACAACCTTCTGAAGCATCAAATCATCTGAGAATCATCATCCTTTATGTAAACTTACTCTACAGGAATTAGTACTCAAGCAACCAAGAAATCATTTAGCATTAGCATTCTAGTATCATAGCATCATGGCATCATGGCATCAGTAGATTTCATATCACGATAGCATCATAATTTCTTTTTACTGTAGCTTTCATCCATCAGGCTTCATTTACAGTAACTCCATATCATCTAGAATTCATTAGAAATCATCACATCACAACATTTAGCATCCATTCCATTCTCTAGATAGGAATTTTAAACAGTTATGGTGCTTACAAATCTGAGAGCTCCTGTAATTTGATAAATCTTTGGAGATAGGAGACAATGAGATGCTTTTAGGATTTTTTGTGTTTTAAATTAGTTTAATTCATGTTTGATCTTGATACAATGTTTCATTAAGAGGTGTATTTAATTGTAGTTTAGTTTACATTTTTCCACACTTATAGATTCCATCCTCCTAAATGTCCATCAAGAGAAAAATGCAAAAGACATTTGGAATAAACTTGAAGACATTTATCAAGCCAAATCCCTAGTAAAAAAATTGTTTGGAGAAAGAAACTATACTCTTTGAACATGGAATATGGAGGATCTATGGCAGATCACCTGAATGCATTCAACATGCTAATAGCTCAACTAAGTTTTTTTGGAGATAAGATTGATGAACATGATCATTGCATGCTAGTGAACTGTGTTCATTGTTGAAATCATGGGACTTCCTCGTAATGGCTATTGGAAGCACAACCACCAATTTCAAATGGATGGTGTGGTATCTTCACCATTATCTAAAAAATGTAGAGAATATCTTCTAATATGGCTAAGGAGGTCCTTGTTTTTCGTGGTAGGTTAAAGGAGAAAGGAAAAAAGAAGGACAAGAAATAAAAGTCCAAATATTTGGCGAGATCTAAGTCTCCTAGGAAGTCCAAGGTGAAGCATTGGAACTACGAAAAAACTAGTCATATCGGAAAAGAGTGCAAAGAAGAGAAGAAGAAGAAAGGAAAGGATAATCTCTTTGATTATGACTCTAACAAATCCTTTTAGGGTGACACAGATTCCTTTGTTGCAGCCTTGGAAACTCATGCATCAAAAGATTTTTGGTTGATAGACTTGTGTGCTTCTTTCCACATGACCTCTCATAATGGTTGGTTTTCAAAGTATGAAGAATGCAATGGTGGGAAGGTGTATCTGGGTGATGACTCTCACTTGAAGATCATTGTCCATGGAAGAGTCAAAATAACATTCCCTGATGGAAGAGTGAAGGGTATTAATGGTGTCTTTCATATCTTGAGGTTGTCATGAAACCTTCTTTCTATGAGTAAATTGAATGATGTGGGACCATAAGTTTTTTTCTCTGGTGGAGGATGTAAGATGATGAGAAGAGCTTTGGTGTTGGCTAAGGGTGAACTCAGATTGGTACCTGGTATAAGCTGGATCCATGCATAGTTTAGTGCAATAGATCTTTTGATACACCAAAGAAGAGACCTTTGGATTCTTCATCCTCACAATCAGATCGTGTAGAGAAGAAGTTTGTTGCTGCTACATCTAATGGTCATGCATTTTGGGTACCTAAGGGTTCTCATTCATTTGAGATGAAGCTTCCTATAGAGAAGACAATGCTACGGCACCAACAATTTGGTCACATTGGTGAGAAGGGTCTTAGATCCCTAAAAAATAAGAGCCTTATTGAAGGCCTTGATGATTGTAATCTCAAGTTTTAATTTTGTGAACATCATGTTTACAAAAAGCAACACCATTTTTCATTTCACTCTAGTTCTCATAAGTCTTCTAGGGTTTTGGACTATGTTGATGTAGATGTGTTTGGTCTTGTGAATGTTCCTACATTTATCTTGTTTATTTACCTGTGTGCATTTTCACCCATTTGAGAAAATAAAAAATAATTACCCATTTTACCATTTGTCTTCTTTTTAAACTTAGTAAAAATATTTTATAAATGCACTTTCTATTATTATGCCCTTCATATTATATACTTCCATCATGCTTTATCCTCAAATTATATGCATATTATTTTTTGGGATATCTTTCATTTGATTCCCACCGACATCAGTTTCTCCTCCCGATGAAGTTTCATTGGTGTGACATTACACTATCGAGGCTCCAAGATAACTCCTATCGATGTAGTATCTCTTACCGATGAAGTCTCCATCGACAAGACTTGTATGATCGGTGTGATTTGAATTTTTTTTACCTGATTAGCTTTCTCTTGCCGACCAGGCTTTGTTCTACTGTGTTGTTTTAAGGGTTTACTTCTCTGTTGATTCTAGACCAAGATGATATTCACAAAAATATTCTATCACTCTCATGCCTTTTATCCTGTGATGGTTATCACCAAGCCTTGTGTTCCCATAGACGCATCTGGATATTTGTAGGGTATTTGATGTATTGTGAAGAAATCATTGCTTCTCCTATGTAAAATTTCCTTCACAATATCAAGTTTGGCCTTTTTATTTATGAGTTCAACTCGAATGCCATTTCCCAATGCCTCCATGAATTTTTGATGAGCCAAATCTACATAATCCAATTATTCTTTCACTATTATCGCCTGCCACCAATTGTGCTATCCTTGTTTTCCATAAAAGAAGAACATCTTAGTTATCCATGATTAGTATATGACATCTCTATCTTTGCTAGTGATTGAATCTTCAAGTCAACCTCCTCTACTGTGGGTTTTGAATCACTAATAACACGCTGACACTCACCAGTAAGTGAAGCAAAAATGGTGAATAACACACTTCACCTGAAGCAATAAACTGAGATTCACTTGCATCATTTCCTTCTAAGGATTTTTCATGACATTTTTCTAATTTATGGCGCTTCCTACAAGTCTACACACTATTATTTGTGTATTTTTCCCTAATCTCCTTATCAAAATGCCTTCTAAAGGAATATGATGTTGAAGGATTAAACATTGAGAACAATTTCATGAACCCTTTTTTCCATGTTTTCCATTTTGTATCTAAAATACCTTGCTCAAGAGCATTCCAAATATTTACAATCTCATCCCAAAAAATTGCATTCTCCAAATCCTTTGTAAGTGGTGCACAATTATATGGGAAGATAAATCGGCTTATGATCTGCTTCCATACTCGAATCCAGACATGGCAGGTTCTTGTATTTGAGGTCAGATATGTTTGCCATTTTTTCATTTAAATCCACCCATTGGACGTCTTCAGTCATCTCTGATGTGAGGCTACAAAAAGTTCATTTTTCGTGTATATCTTTGATTTTCATCGCCTATAGAATAGTTGCAACCTTCTTGCCGATTTTTACAAAATGAAAATCATGGTATATGCTTCATTCGAGTCTTGATCCTTCTAAAATAGCATGAGATAAAATACAACTCTCATGATAGATGCCAAGCAACAACTGTTGCCAGGATTGTACATCAGGCCCAAATAGAACTTCTAAATTCTTGTCATTTTCTTTAAATATGATTTCTATCAAAATTTATTTTCATAAAACTCTTTTATATTTTACATCTTTTGGGAAAGAGTAAGTATCTACAACTTCCAAATCAGTTGTGATTTTATTGCTTAAGGGTATTCTGTCTTATGACCATTGCCTCCAAATACTGTATTTTTCCCAATTATAACCTGAATTCACTATTTTAGATCTTGTAATTGTTTCTTCTTCATTTTGAAAAGTGAGCTCCTTTCACAATATTAGCATTTTGAACATTTCCAAAATCTTTTCACAAGAAAAATTATAGTAGCTTTTAATTTTATTTCTCCTTATTTGATAATCCTCTTACTTATTTCTTAATTTTGTAATGTTGAGCTTTCTCTTGACATGAATCTTGAGTCCATAGTCTCTCCCCTTTGAATTGGCTTAAGCATAGTGTTTAACTGGAAAACATATCTATTTCATAGGCCCTTTTACACTGTGATCAAAAAGAGCCAAGTAGCCTCCAAAATAGCTTTTGAAAACTGATCAAATAATCTTGAAAAGCCACGAAAATGCACTAGTATGTTGATTTATGATAGTGAAGCATGTTTACAGAATGGTTTAGCTTGATCTCATTAGGATTGAAAACTGTCAATTGTCAAAGTTGTCCACTTATTTATTTCTAAAAAAAATTGCAGTTGTCGAACTGTGTAAAACTCATTCAGTTTTGGTTTTGAAAAAATATCGAATGATGCCCTGAAGATCTGAAAGCTGACACAGGCAAGGATTTTGGTTGGGAGAATCTGATGCATCAATCAACTTGTGATGAAAGCCTCTCAGTTTCTTAATATTACCTCCCAAATTTGATGATTTTAACAAATTTTACTGTATTGACAACATATTTTCTCATAAACCCTTCAACTTGTTGCTTTGAAAGTTTTCCAAATTAGTTTGTGGGAGGCTGAAAATTGGTGTGCACACTTGTATGTGGTAGATAAACAAATCTGCAAAGTGATTTTTCTTGAAATTGCACAAATTTCATTTTGTGATTTTTCAAAGTGAGCCACTCAAGCAAATTTTTCAACTGTACTCTTGAGTGTTAAAATTAACTTTTTGAATATGGGAGCCTAAAATTTGCATGAAATTTTAAGCTCCAACAGTGGCTCCATCTAGGGATGAATTATTGTGAGATCATTGCAAGAATCTAGATCACTAGAAGAGCAGACCAAACATTTGTTCCTTGAACAACAGATTCAAATTTCTTCCTGTCATGAACTGATGTGTTTTAACAAATCTACACCTCAGCTAATGGCACAAGGCCACCAAAAAAAAATAATTAGAGGCCCCTACTTTCCTCTGTCATAAATTTTATTCTGATTTGATCTCAGTGAACTCTTCTTAAAAGTATTCATGTCACATTCCTTTCCATTTTTGTTGTCATAAAGATGCTTGCAACTCTTTCCATCATTTTGATCTAGGTCATGCATCATGAAATGATGTTCTTGTTGTTTTGAAAGCTAAAAACATTCATTGCTCATCATATAACAAGGATTAATTTGCATAAAAAAATTGCAATCATTATGAGGCCATTTATGCAACCAAGAAATATAACTTTTATGTGTAGGGAAAGAGAAACAATCATGATCATCTAAATCACTTATCTCAACATTTGAGTGCTTCTCACACGAATTTGAAAGCTCTGGCATATCAACACTATCTGAAACACTTTGTATCTCTTCCATATCAGCATTTGGAAATGACATCGAGTTCTGATTCATATTTTCATTATTATGCATTTCTGAACCAATTAATGTTGGACTTCTATCACCTATGGTATGCAGATGAATGTCTTCTCTACATGAGCCCAAAACTTCTAAATCACATATCTCTTTTTCAATAGATATAGATTCTTGATTAGTTTCAAAGGTTTCTCCATCTCTTTGAGAAATGTACATGGAGTCATATGAATTATCGCACAAAGTATTTTCTCTATCAAAGCAAATGTAGACTAGACACAAAATTTCAGAATCATCCTTTTGTGCACATATCTGGTATTCAAGAGTTAGCAAATTTGAAATTTGATCACTACTTAGTGAACATGTTTCTTCCTCCATATCTTCTATTATTTCTCCCTCTTCTTGATCTCCGTAAGAGTTGGAAATATCTCCTTGTTGCAGATCAAGATTCACATGATTTTCCTCAAACTCTTCTTCATTGTGGCATGATACACAATCCCCTTCTATTTCAACTTGGAAAGATGTCATTTGAGATCCCTCTATTATTTGATCATACCATGGTTTTGAAAAAAAATTAAAACCATTTTCAAGTGTGCAATCTTCTTGTTCATCAATTATGTCCTCATGGTTATCAGCTACAGATGAATATGTCATGTGTTCTTTGTCAAGTGGATTTGCTTCTTCATCTTGACTCTCATAAAAGCTATCTTCCATGAACTCTTCTTATTATTAATTGTGTCACCATGACATTGATCTAAAAACGTGGGTGTTATTTGTTCATCTTCACTTGCTTTATCACCAATGTATTCCTCATGCTGTGTATCTTCAAGAACATCCTCATCATTTTAGTCCTCATCCAAGATGTATGATTGATATTTCATGTCATCATTATCTTCCAAATATGAATAATTGTCATTGGAAATCTTAATTGCACATGTTTCCTTTGTTTATTGCAATGTTTGATCACCCATGATATCACTATTATATTCATTGTTGACATTGTCCATATACCTTGTCCTCTGCATGGCATCAATAAATTTATTTACTTGGTCAAAGGCACATTGTTTTGATGACTCTAGCCAATAAACTGATTTGGGCTCCCATGATCTTACAAACTGTGCAACAAACAGGGCCCTTGTAGGGTTATAATGAGAAACTATTTGCATAAAGATATTTGTCATCCTATTGTATAAAGAGATTTTATCTTCTCCTTCACATCTCCTTATGTCAAGAAATGCCTCAAAAGGGGAAATTCCGCATTCTGATTATGTGATGGAGTCTTGGCTTTGATTATGTACATACTCATCTTCTTCCTCCTCAAGCTGCTGATTTTGACATGTATTTTCAAAAGAGTCCATATTTGTTTGCATTGATTGATCAATTTCTACATATTCACCGATGAAATGATTGGTACTATCCTCATACCTCTTCTTATCAATATTTTCAATTAGTACATCTACTTGGTCAAAAGTGACTGGTTTTACTGATTCTGGCCAATGAATTGAATTAGGCCAATATACTTTCATGAACTGCTCAATGAACATGGATGTGTTGGGCCTGTAATTCATAGGTATTTGTATACATATTTTCACTATTTTGTTGAAAAGGGAGCATCCAAATTCTCCATTATGTCTCCTTATGCCATAAAATTATTTTAAAAGACTGACTTATCTTTTGAAGATGGACAATAGGTTTCACACAAGGTGCAAATTGATGATAACAGATATAGGTTGGACTGCGGTGTGTAGGATATTGATGTGGGTGGGCAGGGACAACAAGGCCCTTTAAACTTCCAAGACAACCCATTTTGATTAGAAATTGTATTGCTTCAAGTATTATTCATCAAGTTTTTTCCAGAGTCGCCACCTACTTTTCAAAAAGTAGGAAAATGATTCTTTTGAAATTATTTTTCATTTTCCCCAGTGGAATCTCCTCACTCCAAATGTGAAATTTATATTGAATCTTTAAATGGAAAGGCTGGAACCAAATTTTCTGATGTTATTCCCCAATAGAGTCGCCAATTGTTAGCTCTAAAAAATGTAGGTAAAATACCTCCAGAGGTTGCCAATCTCTTGATACATTTTAGGGTAACAAATAAGGCCAAATGGTTTAGACCTTCTTCTCTTTAGGTGTTGCTAGACCTAGGTGTGTGTACCTATATGAATGAAGCAAACTTAAATTTGTATGACTTCATTGATTTAATGGATCTATTACAATGACACAAAGTGTAATAGATGAAAGTTTGCTAACTATTCCTACTCCTAGTATTGAATTGAGATATGGATGTTTTAATAAGATTTTATGAAATTCTAAAATATGAAAGGGGTGACCAATGCCTACTTCTATTGGGCTAATGGATTCAAGATTTGTATAATGGGTGACTTGCTTAATGGCTATAATTCAAATTGCTTGGCACTTGTGACTATTTACAGCTTGTGTAAATGTGCAAGAGTATAATTATCAAATTCTTCTTAATGATTCAATTTATCAAAGCACACTTGATGCTCTTGTGTGGGTCAATTAACTGGTTCCTGCAAGATAGGATTAAACCAGATAATGTTTTCAAGAAATTCGACAAACAATTGACACCATAATTGGATCACTAGATAAATATGTTCTTCTCCATTATATAATTTTAAAAGGTTTAACAATGTACAACATGATATTTATTTTGGCAATAGTTCACCCTATCCAACTACCTAATCTACTGATTTCTTTTGACATATATACATTATCTTAGGGTTACAACCCTTCACAATATCCGTCTGAAGTAACTCTTCATTTTGATGCAGCTCTTCGTTGAATTATTTTTGGCAAAATAAAATATTTAATTAGTTGCCATTTGGAAAATTAAATATTTTAACTTTAATCTTTATTTGTGCATCTTTGTGAAAAATCAACTTTGATAATTATCCTTTGCTGACATCTTTTACTTTTCTCTCAAAAATAAATCCTCTAGGTAAAATTAATTACTCCTTCCAGATAATTATGCTCATTTAATTATCTTGGTGAAAAAATGTGTTACTCTGAAGTGAAATAATTTATATTTTCACTTTTTATGAGAAAATTCCTTCCTGAAAATATTTTCACTCCAGGTGTAATTATTTTAATAAATTTTCAAATTTTCATTTTTCCTCATAGGCTTCTTGTGAGAAATAAAGTGCTTCATGACATTTTAAAGTGGAAAATATCTTGTTTATTTACTCGTGCATTTTCACCCGTTTGAGAAAATAAAAAATAATTACCCATTTTACCATTTGTCTTCTTTTTAAACTCCTTGGTAAAAGTATTTTATAAATGCACTTTCTATTATTATGCCCTTCATATTATATACTTCCATTGTGCTTTATCCTCAAATTATATGCATATTAGTTTTTAGAATATCTTGCATTTGATTCCTACCGACATCAATTTCTCATCTCGATGAAGTTTCATCAGTGTGACATTACACTATCGGGACTCCAAGATAACTCATGTCGATGTAGTATCTCTTGCCGATGAAGTCTCCATCGGAAAGACTTGTATGATCAGTGCGATTTGAATTTTTTTACTTGATTAGCTTTCTCTTGCCGGTTAGGCTTTGTTCTACTGTGTTGTTTTAAGGGTTTACTTCTCTATTGATTCTTGACCAAGATGATCTTCACAAAAATATTCTATCACTCTCACGACTTTTATCTTGCGATGGTTATCACCAAGCCTTATGTTCCCATAGATGCATCTGGATCTTTGTAGGGTATTTGATGTATTGTGAAGAAACCATTGCTACTCTTGTGTAAAATTTCCTTCACAATATCAAGTTTGGCCTTTTTTATTTATGAGTTCAACTTGAATTCCATTTCACAATGCCTCCATGAATGTTTGATGAGAAAAATCTACATCATCCAATTATTCTTTCACTATTATTGCCTACCACCAACTGTGATATCCTTGTTTTCCATAAAAGCAGAACATCGTAGATATCCATGATTAGTATATGACATCTCTATCTTTGCCAGTGATTGACTCTTCAAGTCAACCTCCTCTATTATGGGTTTAATAACATGCTGACACTCACCAGCAAGAGAAGCAAAAATGATGAATAAAACACTTCACTTGAAGCAATAAACTGAGATTCACTTGCATCCTTTCCTTCTAAGGAATTTCCATGACGTTTTTCTAATTTTCAACACTTTCTACAAGTCTCAACACTATTATTTGTGTATTTTTCCCTACTCTCCTTATCAAAATGCCTTCTAAAGGAATATGATGTTGAAGGATTAAACATTGAGAACAATTTGATGAAACCCTTTTTCCATGTTTTCCATTCTGTATCTAAAATACCTTACTCAAGAGCATTCCAAAGCTTTACAACCTCATTCCAAAAAATTGCATTCTCCAAATTCTGTGTAAGTGGCGCACAATTATATGGGAAGATAAATTGGCTTATGATTTGCTTCCATACTCGAATCCAGACATGGCAGGTTCTTGTATTTTATTTTTTTTATTCAAGGGGTAAATGCTTTTGACCGGAGCTATGAACCGGATACAACCATTCAACAATACAACCCTAACGGGGTTTGAACCTTGGTGGCAAGAACAACAATGCCACCTATAAACCATCACACCATGCCAATACCGGCATGGCAGGTTCTTGTATTTGAGGTTAGATATGTTTTCTATTTTTTCATTTAAATCCACCCATTGGATGTCTTCAGTCATCTCTAATGTGAGGCTACAAAAAGTTCATTTTTCGTGTATATCTTTGATTTTCATCCCCTTTAGAATAGTTGCAACCTTCTTCTTGCTGATTTTTACAAAATGAAAATCATGGTATATGCTTCATTCAAGTCTTGATCCTTCTAAAATAGCATGAGATAAAATGCAACTCTCATGATAGATGCCAAGCAACAATTGTTGCCAGGATTGTGCATCGGGCCCAAATAGAACTTTTGAATTCTTGTCATTTTCTTTAAATATGATTTCGATCAAAATTTATTCTCATAAATCTCTTTTAGATTTTACATCCTTTGGGAAAGAGTATCTACAACTTCCAAATCAGTTTTGATTTTATTGCTTAAGGGTATTTTGTCTTATGACCATTGCCTCCAAATATTGTATTTTTCCCAATTATATGCTAAATTCACTATTTTAGATCTTGTAATTGTTTCTTATTCATTCTGAAAAGTGAGCTCCTTTCACAATATTAGCATTTTGAACATTCCCAAAGTCTTTTCACAAGTAAAATTATAGTAGCTTTTAATTTTATTTCCCCTTATTTCATAATCCTCTTACTTATTTCTTAATTTTGTAATGTGGAGATTTCTCTTGACATGAATCTTGAGTGCATAGTCTCTCCCCTTTGAATTGGCTTAAGCATAGTGTTTAACTGGAAAACATATCTATTTCATAGGCCCTTTTACACTATGATTAAAAAGACCCAAGTAGCCTCCAAAATAGATTTTGAAAACTGATCAAATGATCTTGAAAAGCCATGAAAATGCACTAGTATGTTGAGTTATGATAGGGAAGCATGTTTACAGAATGGTTTAGCTCGAGCTCATTAGGATTGAAAACTTTCAATTGTCAAAGTTTTCCATTTATTTATTTCTAAAAAAAATTGCAGTTGTCCAACTGTGTAAAACTCATTCGGTTTTGGTTTTGAAAAAATATCAAATGATGCCCTGAAGATCTGAAAGCTGACATGAGCGAAGATTTTGGTTGGGAGAATCTGATGCACCAATCCATTTGTGATGAAACCTTCTCAATTACTTAATATTACCTCCCAAATTTGATGATTTTAATAGATTTTACTGTATTGACAACAGATTTTCTCATAAACCCTTCAACTTGTTGCTTTGAAAGTTTTACAAATCAGTTTGTGGGAGGTTGAAAATTGGCGTGCACACTTGTATGTGGTATATAAACACATCTGCAAAGTGATTTTTCTTGAAATTGCACTGATTTCATTTTGTGATTTTTCAAAGTGAGCCACTTGAGCAGATTTTTCAACTATACTCTTGAGTGTTAAAATCAACTTTTTTAATATGGGAGCCTAAAATTTGCATGAAATTTTAGGCTCCAATGTCACCATGATATAT
>VDFB02000013.1:196393505-196840129 GCA_007258455.2 Sequoia sempervirens | reverse complement strand
TGCATAGTGAGCGACACCCTGGGGCATACCCTGTACCATCCCATAATATCTATAGACACGTCTGATCAAGAATCTCTCTAAAACCTGACGAGCACGACCAATCAAGATCATCTACTGACAAAGAAATGGTAGTTGAACATCATCATCCTAAGGATCACAATCTAGGTAGGGACGCCATGTCACAGACTCTATATCATCAATCACTCTCCTCCAATACTCTAACTTACCTAGTTTAGACTGGGTAAACCTGCCAGAATATCGAAATACATAAGGTCTCCTAGGTGGCCTCTGTCCAACCAGAACTGGACGTGTGACAACTTTGTGCTCCCACGCCCATACCTGAAGCAAAGTGACGTTGACCGATAAACTATGACCACTGAGATACACAACTAAATGTAAATAATGATATAACTGGGCAAGCAAACACATGCCCCAAGCGAATCGAGTGCCATGAACAACCATGCTCTCCATAACTTGGCCCCAACCAACTGAAAATCCCTTAGACCTATGATCAAGACTAAGGAATCCACCAATGAAACCATCAAGTATTGTCGGCAAAGTGGCATATGCATCAACCAAATCACGCCATGGAATCCACTCTCTTGCAATACGATCATCCTGAAACACTCTACGAAGAGCATCAGTCCCACCCTACTCTCTCGAATCATATACAACAACATCTCCAACAATCGGAAGCTGAAGGATCTGCCAAACATCATCTGGGGTGGCTGTCATCTCTCCAGTAGGAAGGTGAAAGGTGTTGTGCTCACTATGCTACCTCTCAGCTAGAGTTGTCAACAAACCCCAATTAATCCTAATATGGGGCATGTAAAGAAGAGGAGACAATCCACAACATGTGATGATAGCTATCTCAAGCTGTGCCAACCTAAGAATGAGATCAAATGTCCAAGGGAAACGCTCTCGAATCTGGAGGTTCCCTAATCGCTCCTATTATCACAACAAAAATCAAGGTCAATAAACTCATATCAATCATCAAATAACATCAAGATACCATATCAAGTCAAGTTAGCTCTTGGTGAGAATTCTAATCAAATCTCATGAGCACACATCAAATCAACCTCACCTATCATGAGGTCATCATCAATGCATCAAATCAACCTCACCTATCATGAAGTCGTCATCAACACATCAAAATCAACCTCTCTTATCATGAGGTACGTCAATTCTAATTATTCCTCACCTATCATGAGGGTAATTATCATCAAAACAAAACATCAAACCTCACCTATCATGAGATCAAAAAAATTAGGTATTTGAGTAGACAAATCATTCATATCACAACAACAGCTGATACGATCAGAAATCAAGAACATCAAGAACAAATTAACTAAAATCACATACACTTTGATATAAATGTGCTTACAAGGACATTATAAATGCTAAAACAAAGAAATGTGCTATTTCATCAGATAAAAGCGCTATTACATTTAAACAAAGTGCCATTTTATCGATTCAAAGTGCTAATGTTTTTCAGAAAAGCGCTAAAACTTGAAATGCGCTAAAACAGACCTTAAAAGTGCTACACAATCTATCCTAAGTGCTAAAAATCTTGACAGGCTAATCTACTTTAGAGAAGCGCTACAATGGCTAACCTAAGCGCTAAACTTCGAAAAGTGCCAACCTAAACTATAGACGCGAAAAAAAAGACTCTTAAAGCGCTAAAAGATCAAAAGTGCTAACATAGACCTAGAAGTGCTACAACGGAGTCAAAATGCGCTACAACAAAATGTTGAAGCGCTAAAACAAGTTTCTTTTGTAAAAAGTCAAAAATACATTAAAAAATGAAAAATGCACGAAAACCAAGAAAAAATAATGGACATACTAGAGGTCCGAACGCGGCCGACCGCTGATGTCGTTGAACACACTCAAAACGGTGAGTGTGAAAGGGAATCGACATCTTGCTCCATGTAGCACAAAATCTCTCTCTCAAACTTTCAAAAGTCACAATCTACAAATGATTTTGAAAAAAGACCTTTTTAACCTTTTATAGGTTATTTCAAAAATGGATTTTTATGACATTGATTTAATTTTTTAGAGGGGAGATTAATTGAAACTCATTCAAGACAACTTTCTATATCAATTATCAGGAGATAAATATTATTTTATCAAATCTTCATTGAATCTATATTAAATCATTAGAAAATCAAAAAAATTAAAACATTCCAAAAAATACAAAAAAAAATCAAAAATTCATTAATTTATCTCCCAGGGGCATATATCATCAATCACTGAGAGTCATGTATGGGGGCATTCTAATTTTTTTTTATTGATCTGTGATGGCACAAAATTTTCTTTAAAGCAATGCATAAACATCACTTCAAAGAGGGGAAAAATTTAGACACCTAAAAATGGTCTAGGGAAATCTAATTAATTAAATATGACTTATTTAATTAATTAATCTTAAATTCATCTACTTAGTAAATAAATAGAAATATTTATTTATATTAAGTTCACTATTAGTTCTTCTTTCTTATCATATTTCCCTCTTAATTAAATAAACAAAATTAAATACTTTGTTTTATTTAATTATTATCATTACTATTTCTTCTATACTTTATCCATTAAATTCTATCTTAAATTAAATATACAACTTCAATAGTTGGCATTATTTAATTATTACATCATACTTCTTTTCTTCTATTTAATTTAATAAACAAACTTCTATAGTTTATTTTATTAAATTATTTATTCCTCTTTTGCTGAATTTAAATAAGCCAAAAATATTTAAATAAAAGCATTAATCAAATCCCTCTATTCACTCACCAATAAAATTAGATCTTTCAAATCTAATTAATTTAACTGTCATCCACGGGAAAAGCCTCGGGGACAAACCTACAAGAAATCCTCTCAATCTTCTGCCTCAAATCTTTCCTCTCATCTTGCCTGGTGTTTTCATGGGGAGGAAAAATCTCTCATAATCAGCGCCACCTTCTCATCTCATACCATTCAAAATCCCCAGATTGAATCTCAACCTCTGTTGTGTTACCCCTGTGCAAATGTGCTGCCAGAAATCTATATATACAACCTTCTGAAGCATCAAATCATCTGAGAATCATCATCCTTTATGTAAACTTACTCTACAGGAATTAGTACTCAAGCAACCAAGAAATCATTTAGCATTAGCATTCTAGTATCATAGCATCATGGCATCATGGCATCAGTAGATTTCATATCACGATAGCATCATAATTTCTTTTTACTGTAGCTTTCATCCATCAGGCTTCATTTACAGTAACTCCATATCATCTAGAATTCATTAGAAATCATCACATCACAACATTTAGCATCCATTCCATTCTCTAGATAGGAATTTTAAACAGTTATGGTGCTTACAAATCTGAGAGCTCCTGTAATTTGATAAATCTTTGGAGATAGGAGACAATGAGATGCTTTTAGGATTTTTTGTGTTTTAAATTAGTTTAATTCATGTTTGATCTTGATACAATGTTTCATTAAGAGGTGTATTTAATTGTAGTTTAGTTTACATTTTTCCACACTTATAGATTCCATCCTCCTAAATGTCCATCAAGAGAAAAATGCAAAAGACATTTGGAATAAACTTGAAGACATTTATCAAGCCAAATCCCTAGTAAAAAAATTGTTTGGAGAAAGAAACTATACTCTTTGAACATGGAATATGGAGGATCTATGGCAGATCACCTGAATGCATTCAACATGCTAATAGCTCAACTAAGTTTTTTTGGAGATAAGATTGATGAACATGATCATTGCATGCTAGTGAACTGTGTTCATTGTTGAAATCATGGGACTTCCTCGTAATGGCTATTGGAAGCACAACCACCAATTTCAAATGGATGGTGTGGTATCTTCACCATTATCTAAAAAATGTAGAGAATATCTTCTAATATGGCTAAGGAGGTCCTTGTTTTTCGTGGTAGGTTAAAGGAGAAAGGAAAAAAGAAGGACAAGAAATAAAAGTCCAAATATTTGGCGAGATCTAAGTCTCCTAGGAAGTCCAAGGTGAAGCATTGGAACTACGAAAAAACTAGTCATATCGGAAAAGAGTGCAAAGAAGAGAAGAAGAAGAAAGGAAAGGATAATCTCTTTGATTATGACTCTAACAAATCCTTTTAGGGTGACACAGATTCCTTTGTTGCAGCCTTGGAAACTCATGCATCAAAAGATTTTTGGTTGATAGACTTGTGTGCTTCTTTCCACATGACCTCTCATAATGGTTGGTTTTCAAAGTATGAAGAATGCAATGGTGGGAAGGTGTATCTGGGTGATGACTCTCACTTGAAGATCATTGTCCATGGAAGAGTCAAAATAACATTCCCTGATGGAAGAGTGAAGGGTATTAATGGTGTCTTTCATATCTTGAGGTTGTCATGAAACCTTCTTTCTATGAGTAAATTGAATGATGTGGGACCATAAGTTTTTTTCTCTGGTGGAGGATGTAAGATGATGAGAAGAGCTTTGGTGTTGGCTAAGGGTGAACTCAGATTGGTACCTGGTATAAGCTGGATCCATGCATAGTTTAGTGCAATAGATCTTTTGATACACCAAAGAAGAGACCTTTGGATTCTTCATCCTCACAATCAGATCGTGTAGAGAAGAAGTTTGTTGCTGCTACATCTAATGGTCATGCATTTTGGGTACCTAAGGGTTCTCATTCATTTGAGATGAAGCTTCCTATAGAGAAGACAATGCTACGGCACCAACAATTTGGTCACATTGGTGAGAAGGGTCTTAGATCCCTAAAAAATAAGAGCCTTATTGAAGGCCTTGATGATTGTAATCTCAAGTTTTAATTTTGTGAACATCATGTTTACAAAAAGCAACACCATTTTTCATTTCACTCTAGTTCTCATAAGTCTTCTAGGGTTTTGGACTATGTTGATGTAGATGTGTTTGGTCTTGTGAATGTTCCTACATTTATCTTGTTTATTTACCTGTGTGCATTTTCACCCATTTGAGAAAATAAAAAATAATTACCCATTTTACCATTTGTCTTCTTTTTAAACTTAGTAAAAATATTTTATAAATGCACTTTCTATTATTATGCCCTTCATATTATATACTTCCATCATGCTTTATCCTCAAATTATATGCATATTATTTTTTGGGATATCTTTCATTTGATTCCCACCGACATCAGTTTCTCCTCCCGATGAAGTTTCATTGGTGTGACATTACACTATCGAGGCTCCAAGATAACTCCTATCGATGTAGTATCTCTTACCGATGAAGTCTCCATCGACAAGACTTGTATGATCGGTGTGATTTGAATTTTTTTTACCTGATTAGCTTTCTCTTGCCGACCAGGCTTTGTTCTACTGTGTTGTTTTAAGGGTTTACTTCTCTGTTGATTCTAGACCAAGATGATATTCACAAAAATATTCTATCACTCTCATGCCTTTTATCCTGTGATGGTTATCACCAAGCCTTGTGTTCCCATAGACGCATCTGGATATTTGTAGGGTATTTGATGTATTGTGAAGAAATCATTGCTTCTCCTATGTAAAATTTCCTTCACAATATCAAGTTTGGCCTTTTTATTTATGAGTTCAACTCGAATGCCATTTCCCAATGCCTCCATGAATTTTTGATGAGCCAAATCTACATAATCCAATTATTCTTTCACTATTATCGCCTGCCACCAATTGTGCTATCCTTGTTTTCCATAAAAGAAGAACATCTTAGTTATCCATGATTAGTATATGACATCTCTATCTTTGCTAGTGATTGAATCTTCAAGTCAACCTCCTCTACTGTGGGTTTTGAATCACTAATAACACGCTGACACTCACCAGTAAGTGAAGCAAAAATGGTGAATAACACACTTCACCTGAAGCAATAAACTGAGATTCACTTGCATCATTTCCTTCTAAGGATTTTTCATGACATTTTTCTAATTTATGGCGCTTCCTACAAGTCTACACACTATTATTTGTGTATTTTTCCCTAATCTCCTTATCAAAATGCCTTCTAAAGGAATATGATGTTGAAGGATTAAACATTGAGAACAATTTCATGAACCCTTTTTTCCATGTTTTCCATTTTGTATCTAAAATACCTTGCTCAAGAGCATTCCAAATATTTACAATCTCATCCCAAAAAATTGCATTCTCCAAATCCTTTGTAAGTGGTGCACAATTATATGGGAAGATAAATCGGCTTATGATCTGCTTCCATACTCGAATCCAGACATGGCAGGTTCTTGTATTTGAGGTCAGATATGTTTGCCATTTTTTCATTTAAATCCACCCATTGGACGTCTTCAGTCATCTCTGATGTGAGGCTACAAAAAGTTCATTTTTCGTGTATATCTTTGATTTTCATCGCCTATAGAATAGTTGCAACCTTCTTGCCGATTTTTACAAAATGAAAATCATGGTATATGCTTCATTCGAGTCTTGATCCTTCTAAAATAGCATGAGATAAAATACAACTCTCATGATAGATGCCAAGCAACAACTGTTGCCAGGATTGTACATCAGGCCCAAATAGAACTTCTAAATTCTTGTCATTTTCTTTAAATATGATTTCTATCAAAATTTATTTTCATAAAACTCTTTTATATTTTACATCTTTTGGGAAAGAGTAAGTATCTACAACTTCCAAATCAGTTGTGATTTTATTGCTTAAGGGTATTCTGTCTTATGACCATTGCCTCCAAATACTGTATTTTTCCCAATTATAACCTGAATTCACTATTTTAGATCTTGTAATTGTTTCTTCTTCATTTTGAAAAGTGAGCTCCTTTCACAATATTAGCATTTTGAACATTTCCAAAATCTTTTCACAAGAAAAATTATAGTAGCTTTTAATTTTATTTCTCCTTATTTGATAATCCTCTTACTTATTTCTTAATTTTGTAATGTTGAGCTTTCTCTTGACATGAATCTTGAGTCCATAGTCTCTCCCCTTTGAATTGGCTTAAGCATAGTGTTTAACTGGAAAACATATCTATTTCATAGGCCCTTTTACACTGTGATCAAAAAGAGCCAAGTAGCCTCCAAAATAGCTTTTGAAAACTGATCAAATAATCTTGAAAAGCCACGAAAATGCACTAGTATGTTGATTTATGATAGTGAAGCATGTTTACAGAATGGTTTAGCTTGATCTCATTAGGATTGAAAACTGTCAATTGTCAAAGTTGTCCACTTATTTATTTCTAAAAAAAATTGCAGTTGTCGAACTGTGTAAAACTCATTCAGTTTTGGTTTTGAAAAAATATCGAATGATGCCCTGAAGATCTGAAAGCTGACACAGGCAAGGATTTTGGTTGGGAGAATCTGATGCATCAATCAACTTGTGATGAAAGCCTCTCAGTTTCTTAATATTACCTCCCAAATTTGATGATTTTAACAAATTTTACTGTATTGACAACATATTTTCTCATAAACCCTTCAACTTGTTGCTTTGAAAGTTTTCCAAATTAGTTTGTGGGAGGCTGAAAATTGGTGTGCACACTTGTATGTGGTAGATAAACAAATCTGCAAAGTGATTTTTCTTGAAATTGCACAAATTTCATTTTGTGATTTTTCAAAGTGAGCCACTCAAGCAAATTTTTCAACTGTACTCTTGAGTGTTAAAATTAACTTTTTGAATATGGGAGCCTAAAATTTGCATGAAATTTTAAGCTCCAACAGTGGCTCCATCTAGGGATGAATTATTGTGAGATCATTGCAAGAATCTAGATCACTAGAAGAGCAGACCAAACATTTGTTCCTTGAACAACAGATTCAAATTTCTTCCTGTCATGAACTGATGTGTTTTAACAAATCTACACCTCAGCTAATGGCACAAGGCCACCAAAAAAAAATAATTAGAGGCCCCTACTTTCCTCTGTCATAAATTTTATTCTGATTTGATCTCAGTGAACTCTTCTTAAAAGTATTCATGTCACATTCCTTTCCATTTTTGTTGTCATAAAGATGCTTGCAACTCTTTCCATCATTTTGATCTAGGTCATGCATCATGAAATGATGTTCTTGTTGTTTTGAAAGCTAAAAACATTCATTGCTCATCATATAACAAGGATTAATTTGCATAAAAAAATTGCAATCATTATGAGGCCATTTATGCAACCAAGAAATATAACTTTTATGTGTAGGGAAAGAGAAACAATCATGATCATCTAAATCACTTATCTCAACATTTGAGTGCTTCTCACACGAATTTGAAAGCTCTGGCATATCAACACTATCTGAAACACTTTGTATCTCTTCCATATCAGCATTTGGAAATGACATCGAGTTCTGATTCATATTTTCATTATTATGCATTTCTGAACCAATTAATGTTGGACTTCTATCACCTATGGTATGCAGATGAATGTCTTCTCTACATGAGCCCAAAACTTCTAAATCACATATCTCTTTTTCAATAGATATAGATTCTTGATTAGTTTCAAAGGTTTCTCCATCTCTTTGAGAAATGTACATGGAGTCATATGAATTATCGCACAAAGTATTTTCTCTATCAAAGCAAATGTAGACTAGACACAAAATTTCAGAATCATCCTTTTGTGCACATATCTGGTATTCAAGAGTTAGCAAATTTGAAATTTGATCACTACTTAGTGAACATGTTTCTTCCTCCATATCTTCTATTATTTCTCCCTCTTCTTGATCTCCGTAAGAGTTGGAAATATCTCCTTGTTGCAGATCAAGATTCACATGATTTTCCTCAAACTCTTCTTCATTGTGGCATGATACACAATCCCCTTCTATTTCAACTTGGAAAGATGTCATTTGAGATCCCTCTATTATTTGATCATACCATGGTTTTGAAAAAAAATTAAAACCATTTTCAAGTGTGCAATCTTCTTGTTCATCAATTATGTCCTCATGGTTATCAGCTACAGATGAATATGTCATGTGTTCTTTGTCAAGTGGATTTGCTTCTTCATCTTGACTCTCATAAAAGCTATCTTCCATGAACTCTTCTTATTATTAATTGTGTCACCATGACATTGATCTAAAAACGTGGGTGTTATTTGTTCATCTTCACTTGCTTTATCACCAATGTATTCCTCATGCTGTGTATCTTCAAGAACATCCTCATCATTTTAGTCCTCATCCAAGATGTATGATTGATATTTCATGTCATCATTATCTTCCAAATATGAATAATTGTCATTGGAAATCTTAATTGCACATGTTTCCTTTGTTTATTGCAATGTTTGATCACCCATGATATCACTATTATATTCATTGTTGACATTGTCCATATACCTTGTCCTCTGCATGGCATCAATAAATTTATTTACTTGGTCAAAGGCACATTGTTTTGATGACTCTAGCCAATAAACTGATTTGGGCTCCCATGATCTTACAAACTGTGCAACAAACAGGGCCCTTGTAGGGTTATAATGAGAAACTATTTGCATAAAGATATTTGTCATCCTATTGTATAAAGAGATTTTATCTTCTCCTTCACATCTCCTTATGTCAAGAAATGCCTCAAAAGGGGAAATTCCGCATTCTGATTATGTGATGGAGTCTTGGCTTTGATTATGTACATACTCATCTTCTTCCTCCTCAAGCTGCTGATTTTGACATGTATTTTCAAAAGAGTCCATATTTGTTTGCATTGATTGATCAATTTCTACATATTCACCGATGAAATGATTGGTACTATCCTCATACCTCTTCTTATCAATATTTTCAATTAGTACATCTACTTGGTCAAAAGTGACTGGTTTTACTGATTCTGGCCAATGAATTGAATTAGGCCAATATACTTTCATGAACTGCTCAATGAACATGGATGTGTTGGGCCTGTAATTCATAGGTATTTGTATACATATTTTCACTATTTTGTTGAAAAGGGAGCATCCAAATTCTCCATTATGTCTCCTTATGCCATAAAATTATTTTAAAAGACTGACTTATCTTTTGAAGATGGACAATAGGTTTCACACAAGGTGCAAATTGATGATAACAGATATAGGTTGGACTGCGGTGTGTAGGATATTGATGTGGGTGGGCAGGGACAACAAGGCCCTTTAAACTTCCAAGACAACCCATTTTGATTAGAAATTGTATTGCTTCAAGTATTATTCATCAAGTTTTTTCCAGAGTCGCCACCTACTTTTCAAAAAGTAGGAAAATGATTCTTTTGAAATTATTTTTCATTTTCCCCAGTGGAATCTCCTCACTCCAAATGTGAAATTTATATTGAATCTTTAAATGGAAAGGCTGGAACCAAATTTTCTGATGTTATTCCCCAATAGAGTCGCCAATTGTTAGCTCTAAAAAATGTAGGTAAAATACCTCCAGAGGTTGCCAATCTCTTGATACATTTTAGGGTAACAAATAAGGCCAAATGGTTTAGACCTTCTTCTCTTTAGGTGTTGCTAGACCTAGGTGTGTGTACCTATATGAATGAAGCAAACTTAAATTTGTATGACTTCATTGATTTAATGGATCTATTACAATGACACAAAGTGTAATAGATGAAAGTTTGCTAACTATTCCTACTCCTAGTATTGAATTGAGATATGGATGTTTTAATAAGATTTTATGAAATTCTAAAATATGAAAGGGGTGACCAATGCCTACTTCTATTGGGCTAATGGATTCAAGATTTGTATAATGGGTGACTTGCTTAATGGCTATAATTCAAATTGCTTGGCACTTGTGACTATTTACAGCTTGTGTAAATGTGCAAGAGTATAATTATCAAATTCTTCTTAATGATTCAATTTATCAAAGCACACTTGATGCTCTTGTGTGGGTCAATTAACTGGTTCCTGCAAGATAGGATTAAACCAGATAATGTTTTCAAGAAATTCGACAAACAATTGACACCATAATTGGATCACTAGATAAATATGTTCTTCTCCATTATATAATTTTAAAAGGTTTAACAATGTACAACATGATATTTATTTTGGCAATAGTTCACCCTATCCAACTACCTAATCTACTGATTTCTTTTGACATATATACATTATCTTAGGGTTACAACCCTTCACAATATCCGTCTGAAGTAACTCTTCATTTTGATGCAGCTCTTCGTTGAATTATTTTTGGCAAAATAAAATATTTAATTAGTTGCCATTTGGAAAATTAAATATTTTAACTTTAATCTTTATTTGTGCATCTTTGTGAAAAATCAACTTTGATAATTATCCTTTGCTGACATCTTTTACTTTTCTCTCAAAAATAAATCCTCTAGGTAAAATTAATTACTCCTTCCAGATAATTATGCTCATTTAATTATCTTGGTGAAAAAATGTGTTACTCTGAAGTGAAATAATTTATATTTTCACTTTTTATGAGAAAATTCCTTCCTGAAAATATTTTCACTCCAGGTGTAATTATTTTAATAAATTTTCAAATTTTCATTTTTCCTCATAGGCTTCTTGTGAGAAATAAAGTGCTTCATGACATTTTAAAGTGGAAAATATCTTGTTTATTTACTCGTGCATTTTCACCCGTTTGAGAAAATAAAAAATAATTACCCATTTTACCATTTGTCTTCTTTTTAAACTCCTTGGTAAAAGTATTTTATAAATGCACTTTCTATTATTATGCCCTTCATATTATATACTTCCATTGTGCTTTATCCTCAAATTATATGCATATTAGTTTTTAGAATATCTTGCATTTGATTCCTACCGACATCAATTTCTCATCTCGATGAAGTTTCATCAGTGTGACATTACACTATCGGGACTCCAAGATAACTCATGTCGATGTAGTATCTCTTGCCGATGAAGTCTCCATCGGAAAGACTTGTATGATCAGTGCGATTTGAATTTTTTTACTTGATTAGCTTTCTCTTGCCGGTTAGGCTTTGTTCTACTGTGTTGTTTTAAGGGTTTACTTCTCTATTGATTCTTGACCAAGATGATCTTCACAAAAATATTCTATCACTCTCACGACTTTTATCTTGCGATGGTTATCACCAAGCCTTATGTTCCCATAGATGCATCTGGATCTTTGTAGGGTATTTGATGTATTGTGAAGAAACCATTGCTACTCTTGTGTAAAATTTCCTTCACAATATCAAGTTTGGCCTTTTTTATTTATGAGTTCAACTTGAATTCCATTTCACAATGCCTCCATGAATGTTTGATGAGAAAAATCTACATCATCCAATTATTCTTTCACTATTATTGCCTACCACCAACTGTGATATCCTTGTTTTCCATAAAAGCAGAACATCGTAGATATCCATGATTAGTATATGACATCTCTATCTTTGCCAGTGATTGACTCTTCAAGTCAACCTCCTCTATTATGGGTTTAATAACATGCTGACACTCACCAGCAAGAGAAGCAAAAATGATGAATAAAACACTTCACTTGAAGCAATAAACTGAGATTCACTTGCATCCTTTCCTTCTAAGGAATTTCCATGACGTTTTTCTAATTTTCAACACTTTCTACAAGTCTCAACACTATTATTTGTGTATTTTTCCCTACTCTCCTTATCAAAATGCCTTCTAAAGGAATATGATGTTGAAGGATTAAACATTGAGAACAATTTGATGAAACCCTTTTTCCATGTTTTCCATTCTGTATCTAAAATACCTTACTCAAGAGCATTCCAAAGCTTTACAACCTCATTCCAAAAAATTGCATTCTCCAAATTCTGTGTAAGTGGCGCACAATTATATGGGAAGATAAATTGGCTTATGATTTGCTTCCATACTCGAATCCAGACATGGCAGGTTCTTGTATTTTATTTTTTTTATTCAAGGGGTAAATGCTTTTGACCGGAGCTATGAACCGGATACAACCATTCAACAATACAACCCTAACGGGGTTTGAACCTTGGTGGCAAGAACAACAATGCCACCTATAAACCATCACACCATGCCAATACCGGCATGGCAGGTTCTTGTATTTGAGGTTAGATATGTTTTCTATTTTTTCATTTAAATCCACCCATTGGATGTCTTCAGTCATCTCTAATGTGAGGCTACAAAAAGTTCATTTTTCGTGTATATCTTTGATTTTCATCCCCTTTAGAATAGTTGCAACCTTCTTCTTGCTGATTTTTACAAAATGAAAATCATGGTATATGCTTCATTCAAGTCTTGATCCTTCTAAAATAGCATGAGATAAAATGCAACTCTCATGATAGATGCCAAGCAACAATTGTTGCCAGGATTGTGCATCGGGCCCAAATAGAACTTTTGAATTCTTGTCATTTTCTTTAAATATGATTTCGATCAAAATTTATTCTCATAAATCTCTTTTAGATTTTACATCCTTTGGGAAAGAGTATCTACAACTTCCAAATCAGTTTTGATTTTATTGCTTAAGGGTATTTTGTCTTATGACCATTGCCTCCAAATATTGTATTTTTCCCAATTATATGCTAAATTCACTATTTTAGATCTTGTAATTGTTTCTTATTCATTCTGAAAAGTGAGCTCCTTTCACAATATTAGCATTTTGAACATTCCCAAAGTCTTTTCACAAGTAAAATTATAGTAGCTTTTAATTTTATTTCCCCTTATTTCATAATCCTCTTACTTATTTCTTAATTTTGTAATGTGGAGATTTCTCTTGACATGAATCTTGAGTGCATAGTCTCTCCCCTTTGAATTGGCTTAAGCATAGTGTTTAACTGGAAAACATATCTATTTCATAGGCCCTTTTACACTATGATTAAAAAGACCCAAGTAGCCTCCAAAATAGATTTTGAAAACTGATCAAATGATCTTGAAAAGCCATGAAAATGCACTAGTATGTTGAGTTATGATAGGGAAGCATGTTTACAGAATGGTTTAGCTCGAGCTCATTAGGATTGAAAACTTTCAATTGTCAAAGTTTTCCATTTATTTATTTCTAAAAAAAATTGCAGTTGTCCAACTGTGTAAAACTCATTCGGTTTTGGTTTTGAAAAAATATCAAATGATGCCCTGAAGATCTGAAAGCTGACATGAGCGAAGATTTTGGTTGGGAGAATCTGATGCACCAATCCATTTGTGATGAAACCTTCTCAATTACTTAATATTACCTCCCAAATTTGATGATTTTAATAGATTTTACTGTATTGACAACAGATTTTCTCATAAACCCTTCAACTTGTTGCTTTGAAAGTTTTACAAATCAGTTTGTGGGAGGTTGAAAATTGGCGTGCACACTTGTATGTGGTATATAAACACATCTGCAAAGTGATTTTTCTTGAAATTGCACTGATTTCATTTTGTGATTTTTCAAAGTGAGCCACTTGAGCAGATTTTTCAACTATACTCTTGAGTGTTAAAATCAACTTTTTTAATATGGGAGCCTAAAATTTGCATGAAATTTTAGGCTCCAATGTCACCATGATATATGAGTTGCAATTGCAAGATCAAGACTGAATTTTTTTTGATATTTTGGTTCAATATCTGAATTTGTATTTTGCTTACATCCTCCAGTATTTTTGTTCACAATTGTTTTCTAGTGATTACTGTTGCTTGTAATTTTTTGAAATGGTTTGTAGACGTCGGGAGCACGTACTTTAAAGATCTCACATATGTAGATGCTCATATGATGTATCGACATTACACTGGTGTTTGAAATTATGCTATTAGGTCTATCCTTGGCCGACCTAATGGATATATTGTGTAATGGTGAATTAATTTTTGTTATGCGGATATATGTGCGACCTATTTTATGTCTATGCCAACTTGATGAAGCATGTTGGATGTATGAATTACCTTTTTAGAAGATTTTATTAAAGCTTGAAGCTGACAGTTGGTATTTTTGGTAAATAAGAAGTGCATGTAATTAGGCCAACCTAATTGATGCTTGTGGAGGGATCAATTATATATATTGGATAATCTTTGAAGTTTAAAAAATGCAATTTTGGTGTGTTGTGAATGCAAATGTGAAGAAGAGTGAATTTGATGAAGTGTGTCAAGTTAGTTTACTGAGCTACATTGGAACTGAATCTGCACTCACTAGGTGTACTCTATCAATTCATTTTTTGGTTGTAAGCCATTTTTGTCATTGTAATTTTGTAGGCAGTGAACCTTTGTTTCCAGATAGTGACTCCTGGAAGTGAGCCACCCATTTTGTAATATCTTATAACCGGTTATACTGTATTGTGAGCTAACACTCACCATGGTTTTTACCATTTTGGGTTTTCCATGTAAAAATCTTGGTGTTCATGTGTTTTTTGATTTCATGCTTTGTTAATGCTTTTACTTATCTTTGCTATTGTGTGCATTGGAATAATTAGATGGTATCTGATTAGAAAATTTAAGAAGATACTGATTCACCCCCCCTCTTAGTATCTTGGACATTTAAAAATTAGTATAAGAGCTTGGTTCCTTTGGAAAGGGCTAATAGCTTGAGAGAGATCCTCAAGATGGAAGAAATGAATGATAAAGGAGAGCTTCGAACTGCACTTGAAGATCTTGAAAAAGTTGAAAGAGAAAACAAAGATCCAAAAGAGAATCTTGAAGAGGCAAACACATGTGTCCAGAAATTAAACGAGAAATTAAAAAAGTTCAAATATAGGAATAAGGAAGTAACTGATTAGTTGAAGAAGGCTAATGAAGATATTGTCAGTTTGAAAGTAAAAGTAGAGGAGAAGAAAAGAATCAAAGAGTGTCTAAAAAAGTTGGTACAAAGAAAGTTTGAAGATTGCACCAAGCTTGAACAAGAAGTTGTGAACCTGAAAGTGGATTTGGAGAAGGAAAAAAATCTGTGAAAATAATTTAAAATCTAGCTCAGATAGGCTTGATGAATTGATTGTAGGAAAAAAATTGAGTAAAGACAAAGGTGGTATGGGAAATGATGCAAGTGAAAGTTCCAAGACTGTGAACAATTGGAAGAATCTGAATAAAGGAAAGCAGAAAGAAAATTCAAGGAACTCTGCTAGGAGACCTCTGGTGAGACAACCTAATGCACAAAGGTATCCTTCTTTTAATGGCACCTATTTTTCATGCAATAAATTTGGTCACAAGGCAACAAAATGTAGTAGGATGAATCAGTTCCTTGGTCCTTTTACTGGTCAATGTTTTGCATGTAAAAGAATTGGACATAAGGCATGTGAATGTAGAACCTTGATGATGAATCAGTTTAATGGAAGAAAAATGAATCAATCCTTAAATGGCTATTGCTATACCTATAACAAGTATGGACATAAATCTAATCAGTGTAGAAAAAGAATCAATGGAAGTCAAAATAATCAAATAAATAATGTTTTCTATAACTATAACAAACTAGGACATGTTTCAAGAGTTTGTAGAAGCAAGAAGAGTAAGGAAACCAATCTGGTAGAAAAGAATGAATCTGTAAAGAAGGTTGACAAAGATGAGATTAAGCAAGAGATGAATAAGATTTGGAGAAAGAAAGAAGAACCAGAGACTGCTGATGTATCTATGCCCTCATCCAATATAGATGATTCCTATGAGGATTAGACCTAACAAGGTTGTAGGGGGAGAATTATCAAAAAATTATAACCCCCTAGATAAATGGCATATTAGAGGTTGGTATTTGAATGAAATGTGAAGAATGAGTTATCAGAGGTTTTGGAAAAGGAATCAGTAGGAAATATGAAGGGATGATATTTTGTAGAGCAAATTAGGGCTTGTCTATGTAAAAGAGAAGAATTTTTAGCATTTTTTTGAAATCTACCACATTTATTGCAAATTAGGGTAGATCATTATTTTATAAAGGAGATTTTTAAGGAATTTTAATCATTCGTGCATTTGAAGAAATTGAATAGATTTTGGAGCATTATTGAAGAAAATTAGAGTTCAAGTTGTGCAAACCCTAGTTATGGTTCATCATGAGGAAAAATATATTTTTATCTTTTGTATAGTTGTGTTTTACATTGTTTAACTTGTTTGAGTTCAGAATTGGAAGAATGGCAACCCTTGTAGTTGTTAAAGTGTTAGAGAGGCTGAGGCTCTCTTATAGAAAATATCCCTCAATTTTTTTTGAAGATGAACCCATGGGTGCATTCTTTTCAATCCCTCATGGAGTGATGCTGACCGAGGATACAAGGATGGATATTCGAGTAAAGTTTGAGGTATACGATCACTCAAAGTTGTTTGAGATTGGGCAGAATGAGCTTACTGGTGATGATTTATTGATAAAACCTAAGTACTAAAACCTAGTTGAGAAGAGGTTGGAGAGATGGAACAATTTACCCAACTTTAGCTATCATGAAAAATTTGTGAAATCAGTCCTAAGTAGAATCCATGATAAATTCTTATGGACTGATTGACCACACTTGATAACTAAGGAGGCAATTAGGGCTATTATCAGATCTAGGATAAAGGTACAGTTCTTGTATTGAAATATGTGAAGAATGAATTATTAACAAAACTTACAGGAGCCACATATGATAAGAGAGCTTTAACAATGAAGACCATTACTAATCCAATTGTGAAGTATGCAACTATCATGATCGGTCATAAAATATACTTCACAAACAAAGAGAACTTTTTTTTAGCTACATTAATCTATACTAGCTTTGATATAGTTGTAAATGATGTTGATTATGATCTATGTGAGCCTCTTTGGTTACAATTGCTTGAGAACTTGAAGTTGATGAAGGAGAGGAAGTATGCTTTCAAGTTTGGTTCATTGATTGTATGTCTATTGTTTTATTTCATGAAGAGACTTCCAAGAAAGAATGAAGAAGTATACTGGGACTCATCTAGACTAGTAGGACATCAAATTTTTGACTATATGCATAGTTTGGGTAATCTAGATGCTCAAGATGATGCTCTAATAGCATTCTTTGTTGTATTCAAGAGAAAAATGAATGAAAGGGAAAGGATTTTGAAGAAAATTGTTGAGAAGTATAAAGACAATATCATATTCCATGTTTCCTCTGATGAATGCATGATTGAGACTATAGAACCTCGAACCATTTGGATTTAGCCTCTAGGATATGAGGTAACAAAAGAAGAAACTAAAGGTTATGTGCAATTGTTTCTAAAGAATCTAAAGGATCCCAACAAACCTAGAATTGGGACATGTGCTAAAAAGTCTATAGAGATTCATCTAGAGCAGAAAAAGCCTAAAATTAGAAAGAATGTGGAGAAAAAGCTTAAAGAAGCTAAATTTACTGATGAGGAGATTTCCCTTGGAAGGACTAGGGCAGAACAAATGGAGGTAGAATCATCTAGCCTGAGGATATCTGGAAGGATTACCTCTACAAAACCTCTGCAACCCATGTAGCAAAGATTGAGCCCAATGTCATCAATAAAGGAAATGATGAAGAGGATAATAATGATAAAGAAAAAGATGAATACAAAAGGGAAGAAAATAAAGAGGAGGAAGAAGAGGAAATGGAATAAGAAAAGGAGTTAGAAGAGAAGGAAAAGAGAAAGAAAGAAAAGAAAAATGAAGAATCTGCCAATAAAAATGAAGAAAGTGAAAAATAAATTGTAAAATCACTTAAGATTCCAAGAGAATCATCCTCCGATAATGACATTCTGAAAGGATTGCTTTGCAAGAAAATTAGATTTTAGTCAATAATTCCCCAAGAGCTTCTACAACTTCCTATGATTGAAGGGTTTGTGGATATGGAGAAAATGTCTCCAGTGCATAAAGTGATGTTAGGAGATGCTATGCAAGCATTTAGAAGGAAGGAAATTCTTGAAGCACATCAAAGAGGAATAGAACATGTAGAAAATTCTCTTAAGGAATTGGAAGAAGTCATACCTAGTGCATCCATTGATACATCTTTCGATCCTATTGAAAATCTAAGATTGTTGCTAGATTCTCTCAAGGAGTATAACTCTAAGCTTAGTGAATAGAAGAAAAAAGAGGTTGAGGAGAAATTGGCGAAGAAAAGGTTATTGGCATTACATGACAAGTGTGCTCTTTCACACTCAAGAGTTGAAAATAATCTCGAAGTCGTGAAGGTTTGTGAGTCAAAAGCTAATTTTGTCCTTGCTTATTGCTTAAAGTGGCCTTATGCTACTCAAAATATTAAGGTTGTTATGGACTCAATTGAGTCTCAACTATTAGCCGCCTCTGGTACTTACAACCTATCTAAAGATAGAGACATATCAACTTGGAATGCCATCTCTGCGCATAAAGAAAAAATATTTTTTTTGTAGAAGAAAAAGGAAGAAATTATTAGAATTGAATTCTCTTCGATTGGCAAGGCTTTGGCTTGCACAAAAAAAAATGAGAAGATAAACTTGACTCTTGATACTTTAGATGATGCAAAAGAAACTTTGATAGAGTTGGAATCTTTGAACAAGATGTTGATTGCCACAAAGGATAGTTGGGAGAATGGAAAATCAGTATGGGAAGGTATTCTAAAGGAGATTCAAGGCTCACCATCCTCCAGTTGATAAATGTTCCTTTGTTTTCTTTGTTTTAATGTTTTCAGTTATTTTTGGGACACCCTTTGTCCTTGATGTCAAAGGGGGAGTGAAGAATGTGAAATGCTGGTGTTAGGGGGAGAAGTGTTGTAAATAAGGAGTTCTATAAATATTCTTTTCGGCACATGTTGCCATCAATGAAAAAGGGTGAGATTGTTGGAAAAATGAAGATGAACATATCATTTTGTTATTTTGTGTTGTCATTGATGCCACCATGATATATGAGTTACAATTGCAAGATCACAAATGAAATTATTTTGGTATTCTGGTCTAGTATATGAACCAATATTTTGCTTACATCCTCTAGTATTTTAGTTTGCAATTGTTTTCCAAAAATTATTGTTGCTTGTGGTTTTGGGAAATGGTTTATAGACATCAAGAGCATGTACTTTACAGATCTCACATATCCAGATGCTCGTATGATTTATTAGCATTACATTAGTGTTTTCAATTGTGCTATTAGGTCTATCCTTGGCCGACCTAATGGATGTATTGTGTGATGGTGAATTAATTTTTGTTATGCAGATATATGTGTGACCTATTTACATCTATGCTAACTTTTTGAAGTGTGTTGGATTGTGAATTACCTTTCTAGAACATTTTATGAAAGCTTGAAGCTGATAGTTGGTATTTTTGGTAAATAATAAGTGCATCTAATTAGGTCGACCTAATTGATGCTTGTGGAGAGATCATATATATATATATTGGATAATATTTGAAGTTTAAAAAATGAAATTTTGGTGTGTTGTGAATGTGTATGTGAAGAAGAGAAAATATGATGAAGTGTGTCAAGTCAGTTTACTAAGCTACATTAAAACTAAATCTGCACTCACTAGGTGTACTCTATTAGTTCATTTTCTGGATGTAAGCCATTTTTTTCATTGTAATTCTATAGGAAGTGAGCCTTTGTTTCTAGACAGTGATTCTTGGTAGTGAGTTGCCCATTTTGTAATATCTTATAACCGGTTATACTATATTGTGAGTTAACACTCACCGTGGTTTTTCCCATTTTGGTTTTTCCACATAAAAATCCTAGTGTTCATGTGTTCTATGATTTTATGTTTTGTTAATGATTTTACTTATCTTTACTATTGTGTGCATTGGAATAATTGGATGGTATCTGATCATAAAATTTAAGAATATATTGATTCACCACCCCCTCTCAGTATCTTGGACATTTAACATGATGAGTAAACAGTAGGCTATAGTCCCTTTGTCAATGGTAGGAGAAAAGTACATGGCACCTAATCATGCTTATAAGGAAGCCATTTGGCTTAAGAAATAATGTTTTAATATCTATTTACATGTAGGAAAAATTACCATCTATTGTGATAGTTAGAGTTCCATTTGTTTAGAAAAGAACCCTACCTTCCATGCTAGAAAAAAGCACATTGATGTTTAGTTTCATTTTGTTCATGATATGGTAGAAGATTGAATGGTGAACTTGGAGAAGGTTGATATTTTGTTGAATGTTGTAGATGCACTAAGGAAACTAGTGAGCATAGAGAAGTTCAGATGGTGTTCTAATTCCATTGGCCTTAGGGCCCTGAGAAGATGATTTCATACGACTCTTGATAGGTCTTCGACAAGTGGGAGAATGTTGGGATTAGGGTGTCTCAACCTTTGAGTCCTAGCATTTATTTATTATTTTTTGATGTATTTATTTATATTATATTGTTTAATTGCCTACCCAAATTGATGTCACTTAGTGGGACCTACTGGTGATGTGGCATCCTACATGGAAAGTGACATGTACAATTTGTAAGCTAAATTAGTGGAGGTAGGAGTCCACTTTCGAGGGCCTAGTTTTATGCCTAAATGGGTGGCATTTTCATAAGTTACTATGTAATGGGCTATGACAACTTGATATGTTAGTTTATAACTGATTATGATGGTGGAAGAGTTAAGAATGACAATTTTTCAATTAACTATGATAGGTGGGACCCAAGTGATGAGGGTGCCTACATATGTAAGGTATTTACATGCATGTAGGCTATTGTATGTGCATTAGTGGCTAATTTTAATGAATAGGGGTTGATTATGGAAGATTATCATAATTATGAGTTTTGATTATGACGATGCCATAATTAACTCATGTGCACACCTTTGGCATGGGATTTGGTTATGGCAAGTTTTGGGCGCCTTGTTTCATGTTGAGAGGTTATAAATACTTATTGACTTAGTACATTTTGGATGCTGACAGGTTTGAAGAAGCTTACATGCAATTATGCTGCTAGAATTACTCTAGATTCTTGTCATAGTGTGAAGACTCCTGAGAATTACTCTTGAGATTGTATTGTATTTAGCATTGTTGCTGATAATACAAGTTGATCCATGTGATTTGGAGTGTGGGTTTTTTCCTGAAATGGATTTCCCATGTAAACACTATCTTATGGTTTGCATTGTTGTTTATGTTGTTTAATTTTTAAATGTGCATCTTCTAATACTATAACTATAAAAGGTGTTAAAAATATTTTTTTGTAACTCTCCCATAGTTAGATTAGTGTAGGAAGTTGCTTCCACATAAACAGATTCATTTCATTTTGGATATGACTTAAACACAATATTTTTCCAAATTTCTAGAGATGTATCCTCAATTTAAAAAAAATCAAATGTATTTTGAAATGGTAAAAGCCTTTTTATTTCAAAATAAATCACACACACAAATTTTTGTTGTAGAGTACATATTGTGTTTTCTAACCATTGTGATTTTTATTGATATATATTTAGATTTGCATACTAATATTTTTTTGCAAGAGTGTAACATACATGCTCCACCTAGATCTTCAAGAGAATTGATATCAAGCATTTTATGTGAAATATTGGATGGTCAATTATTCTACAAGAACTTATGCTTTGATGACACATGTGATCATTGTGATGGCTTGTAACATTTTTGAATTTGTGAACATATGAAAAGTGCACATGTAATTGGAAAAAACTAGTAGAATTTGACAAATATAAGACAGTGACTTATAGTATAAAATATGCTAAAGAAGCAAAAAGGTGTGAATTGGTTAGTGAAAAAATTCTAGTCTATTAGTTTATGTTTATTTTTTGAGAGAATATAGTGTATGAGTATGCAAGGAACCCATAGAGATCGATGGTTGGACTTTCAATTTAAGTTATGCAAGGATGCATTTCCACTTGTACCATTGTTTTTAGTTATCAAATTTATAGAGAACTACACGTTTTAGCCACAAAATGAGGTATAATTAGAGTATTACAACTCCACATAGGTTTCTATATTCATACATATAGCATTCATTCATGCGAATGACAGTATAGTTGACGAAAAAAAGTCTTAAGGGAGTATCATTTTTATATTAGTTGTGATCGTACACATTCTATAGAGTTTGTGCTAGATCAACTTCAGATGTTTTACCCTGATTTTGCTAGAAGGGGCATATCATTCCGTCAAAATATCATATGGTCAAATAATTTTCTATTATAATTCAAGAACTCATGGATGTTCTATTGGTTGAGAAGGATGCATATAATCACAAGTGTTCAATATATGTGGAATTTTTGTGAGGTTGGGCATGGAAAACGGGAGCATGATGGTGTGTGAGCATGTATTAAAAGAGCCTTAGCATGAGAATATTGGAAGTACAAAGACAATACAAAGTTGATAGATAAAAAATATATCATTGAATGGTGTAATGCTACAATTGGTCTAGGTAATGAAGGTAAGTCTATAGTTCATAATTTTTTTGGTTGGTAGATGATACTAATATTGCAAAATATAAGGATTGTTGTATATTGATAGGATCAATTGAGCTACACTCTTTTAGAAGCTCTAATGCAAGTTCATGGAGTATTCATATGTGAAAGATGGTATGCTTTTGTTCTTCATGTATAGATCAAGCTTGGAATGAGTGTGACCCAAAGAATGGGTTGATGAATGGTCTATAAGAAGTCTAAGCCTACCTGAGATGTATTGACTCCCAACAACACTAAAAATCATAGAGATTGAATCATCAATTGAATTTGATCATGGATCAGATATAGCTCAACCAAGTAATATATCTACATGCATAGGTTAAGAAATTCATAATTTTATCTTATTTTACATTAAAAAAATTCAATGTTGAATAAATTCATATAATTGGATGCATATATCAATGCAGGATATGTTTATGCAGTTATTGCATATGAAGACAATAAAGAGGGAAAAAATTATTACTTGAGTCATTGAATTGAGGTAAAAAAGAAATTGGAGGCCCCTATTATATTTGGAGAAAAATTAAAGTATCCTACAAGGTTAGTGGTTGTTATTGAAACTTGGTTAGAAGGTACCCAATTAAGAAGTTTGATGTCTGGCTATTTCAGGACTTTGACATGTATTGGAAGATTCTTCATTACTCAAACCTTTTTTGGCATCTAATTTTCATTTGATCAACTTCTGGAAGGTTCATGAGTCTCACCATGAGGTAATACTTGAAACAAAAAAGAGTAGAGAAGACTTGTATGGTTCTTTGGATTGATTGTAAATAAAATAATTACAAAGTCATGCTGATTTGTAAATATATACATTAGATTTATGCATTTGTGTATCATCAAATAAGTATATTCAATTAATTTTTTGTTCTATTTGATTTATTTATCTTATTTAATTCATTCAAACAAGATAATTTCTTCAAAACAATGGGTAATAGGTTTATCACATTTCATAAACCAAACTTAGTTCCACCTTCCTTTGTACTCTATCTTGTCATAAATAAACAATTCATATATCTTAATTAATAAATTATTATGTACATGTTTGTGTTTTTTCCTTATATTTATGTGGTTATATATGTCTTGTATTCATGATTTTTCTTGGTTTTAGTGTATTCTTGTATTTCTTGTTTATTAGTGTGTGAATTTTTGTAATTATGTTAATTTGATCTATGTGGTTAGAAAGAGTTGTGCTAAGGCTATTAAGAATACATGTAGTATGAGATTAATACTATTCTAACTTAATATTGCATGGATGGTTAAGATGTCCAACATTGAAGAATGAGTACTCTTGTAATATGTGATGTAAGTAGTATTCATTTAGAGGTTTTGTATAGTATTTTGTAGTATAGAGTTAGATATCTTTATTTTCTTTTATTTTTAATGTTCTTTATGACTTTTTAGTGAGTTTTATTTAAATGTGTGTTGTGATGATTATGTGATTGATTATGGTGTATTGAGATATATTGTATGATATTGTACTATACCACATACACTTTTTATGTTGGGTGATGTGTAAGGCTTATGTATATGTAAGTATCTTGAAATAAATAATGAAAGCATGTAAATAAGATAATAATGAGATATTATAGTCAATCACTTCATGGTCATTTAATATTTTTTTATCTACATCAAGTCAAATTTATGGATGGGGATGTTGTGGTTCCTTCAAATGGCTAGACTAATTGACATATAAGAACTATCTAATTGGTTAGACTAATGAAAATAAGGGCCACTTTGGAATCTTTTACATTTTGGGGCTTTAGGATATGAAATGTTGGGGAAAGGGCGATCTTAGGTCGTTAATGCAAAGAAACTAGGATTCAAAGGGCCTGTCCCAAAATTCATTAGAATAACTACCAACAAGGCAAAGATATTAACTTTCAACCTTACTCAAGCCTAGGTTGATAGGATTATTTTGGATTCTTAGGATGATTAAGAATGATTAAACTAATTAAACTATATGACCTAATATGTAAAATGAAGATTCTTGAAAATAATCAGATTGTAACAACACTTTGCAGGTAGATCTGGGAGATATCAGAGAGCGCATACCTATCACCAAAAGTTCATTCTATACATGTGTAGGAGGACTAATTCACCCATAGGTGAATGGGTCCTTGTTAGGGCTTCCAAAAGTACCTTTTATAGTCCTCTAGTGCTGGATTTGAGATGGCGTTGTCCACCTACAAACTTGTCACAATTTTTGAAATGAATTCTACAACTTAGTTTTTGTAGGTTGACAAGAATGATGAAAATAAATGCAAAAATGAAAATTTCTTTTCAAGATCTCTTCAATCCTTTTTCAACCTGTAACTTGCATATTCAAAGAGGGAGAAAATTTTAGGCCATTTGAAGGGCTTGTGTTAGTCAAACCTCATGAATAGTGTTTCCACTTTCACATTGGTAATGCCAATGATAGAAACCTTGGATTGATGCAACTCATCACCCTTTAATTGCTTCCTTGAAGGACTGAGGTCATACACATCATGTCAAGGGATTGTATCTTGCTTGCTTGATTTTCTTGAATACTTGAATGCATGAAGACTTACAACACTTGTTAGCCTTCACAAGACAACATGAACACACATATACTTTGACATGATGTTAAGATCTTGATTGTTATTGATAATGAATAATAATGTTGCTCTTGAATGCACTTGACAATAATATTTTCTCTTGAATTTCACCTCTTTCTTCTTGTGAGATTTCAAATGATCAAATGGCTATGTATTTATAGGTGTTTATCCAATTTCCCAAAGATTAGATTCTAAAAGCTAACACTTACAATTTTAATCTTGATCATTAAATTTTCACCAAAAAGTATTTTAAAATGGGTCCTAGCTCATAAAAGGGATCCATTCACCCATGGGTGAATGGGTCTTGTCCTATATCTCTAGGACATAAATTATCCAAGACAATTTAATTATTAAACACATTTATTTAATGTTGGTTCCCCTTTCAAAAAATAGTAAAAATAAGGCTTTGGAATGCATAATTTGGAAAATTAGAAGCTTAATTAAGTCTAGTAAAATAAGGGACCCAAACATAGTGTGAAATTGTAAAGTATATAATCTACACTACATTTAACCTCCACTTTAGTGAGAGTATAAACTTACACTCATACTCACACTAAAGTAGAGAAATATATGTCAAGGGAGGTCCAATTGTAATTTTTTTGGAAAGATAAGATGACAAAGGATCACAGAGAGTGATCAAGCCCCCAAGATCTATGATCTCATGGAAAACCAACATAGGAAAGAAAAAAAACACATGTGTAGTAGTGATACAAGGTACATAAACATTCAATGTCAAAGATAATGCAAAAATGGAAAAAGAAGGATGAACTAGAAAGTTGTGTTATGCTATATGTCCATAAAATATACTGACAAGGGCTAGTGAAGTTCAATATTCACTAGGTGCTCCCCAAGGCTAAGATGAGAAATACGTAGGGTCTAGTGAAGTCTGATATTCACTAGGAGTGTACACATAACCATACCAAGAGTTATACCCCTTGATAACCTTGATAAGGTGCCACAAAATGATCAATATGCTATGCCAATGCTTACACTAGGTTCAACTTTCTGTGAACAAAGTAAAGCCAAAAAAATGTCAAAATTGTCAAATGTCAAAGCATCACTAAGTTCATCCTATCAACAAAGTGAAGCAAAAATAATGCTAATATATGCCCACACTTTAAAGAAATTGCTAGACACCATGTTGTGAGCAATTAATTTAAAGTAGAAAATGATAAATTCCATGTCACAAAGGATCATAAGAGCTTATTTGGAAATACTTATTCCAATGATATGTTCCAAATAAAATGAATCATGATAAGAGGTTTCCCACCCAAAATATAATGCCATGAAACATATACCAGGGATCCACGGATTTGGGGTCAGTATATGTCTTTTCTATAGTGATATAATAGAGCTTAGAAATGTCATCATCCCCCAAATACTCATGGAACAACAAACACAAAGGAGGAATAGAACATAGAGATAGGGAAAAAAAAGCATTTGGGTCAACATGATAGAGACCTAAATGTCTCAATTCCTTACATCATCCCCAAATGAAAAAAAAGACAAAGAAATGATAAAGTTTAAACAACATATAGAAGAATGAAGATAAAAATAGAAGAATGTTACAATGGATTCATTTCCTTTGTATCCTTATACCAAAAGAGAAACAAGGGTCATCCAAAGAAAACTCACAAACATAAAGGAACTCTAAGCAATACGATATGAGAAACCACATTACATACAAATAAACACAGAGAACATAGAAAGAACATGAAGCAATACATCACATGCTAGTCATCCTAGAGTAGGTAATCTACATCCCAATCTTGCTCACCATAGTTGGAAGGTGGATAAATAGCCAAGGGGACTACAACAAGTTGTGTAGTAGGAACATCACCAAGTTCAACACATGGTGGGTCACTCTCATCAGGAGGATCATCATGGTTTCCCATATCTAAGTTCATAGAAGGGGAAAATAGCAAATTCAACTCATTATGGACTTCATCAATCTTAGAAATCTCATCATCATTATAAATTGATCACAATAGGAGGTTTTATGATTATTGCATTTGAATCCTCTTGTTTCACCTATTGTTCTAGTTTAATGTCTTATTTTTGTGAAGGTTTAATTTCTTCTTAATTTGTTTGCATGAGTGTTGTTTTATTATTTTCTTCTAATCGATGAGCAATAGCACCACATATCAGCCTATGCTCTTTAGCATTTTAGTTTATTTCTGCACATTTTTCAAGTTGTGATGGTCTACAAGTAGGTTCATCCACTATTGGTTTCTTTTCTTCCCTTAGGAGAGGAATGAAAAGAACCATCGAGGGTTGGGAAACCACTATCCCTTTAGGTCTATAGACTTGTTTTATCTTCAGAGGTACAAAAGAAATCATCTTATTGTCTCTTGGCCTCTTATAGGAAATGGGTGGAGGAAATACAATGAATTTATTTTGGTTACTTGGAAGGGCTTGTGGCTCAATCATAGGTTCATTAATGGAAGGTTGGGAGGAAGGAATAACCATATAATTAGGAATATTTCTAAGAGATAATTCTTCTATATGATTTTCCTTGAAATTTTGATACAATTTGAAAAAGAAATATTCACGAGGTTTTATAGGTTCCATAGGTCTAGGACAATTAAATCCAATGAAAAGTTTCCACGAGAGGACAAAGGATTAAACCCACTATGATGCATGGTAAATATCTCATTTCCAATGAGAAAATTTATGCACTTGTGAATAACTGATGGGACAAGATTCATGGAGCTTAATCATGAGTAGCCTAGCTTCACAAAAAATTGCTTTGACAATGGGATTATGGAGAATGAGACATATAATTGTTTAGGTCCTACCTATAATAGAAGAGTGATTGAACCTATTATAGGACAAGAAAAATATTACATGGTTGAATCAAATGATTTTGATTATTCATAAGTATCTTGATAAATTTATTGCACAAATAAAAAATTCCTTGGTGATCACATTCTCTACACATATGAGATCAATAAGTATTCCTTTTGTGGGTTTGTTATTGATACGACCAACAATGTATCTAGATGACCATCAGGTGCATGTCTAAGTGCATAATTATTAGTGAAAGAAATGTTAGGTAATAAAGTGGTTTGGACCTTACAAGGTTGAACATCAATGAGAGCAATCATGATTTCTAGAGGATCATCCTCATTATCACTCTTATCATCAATCATCATTTATTTTATTTCATCAACATTCATCACACCATTATTATCCTCACTAGCTTTTACAAAGGTGATTGAATGATTTGGCATTGGGTTCATGAATATTTGTAAATTTTGGTTTGGTGGGGTGATAGAATTATTACCTTTATCATTAATGCCACCCAACTAGATGTGATTAGAATCAACGAGGTTTTGCACTTGATGTTTAAGAAACATGCATCTTTTCATATCATGTCAAATTTATTGATGATAGTGAAAAAAATCATTTGGGTTATGGTTTGGATGTAAAGGCTTGGCTGTATCAATAGGTCTAATTGAAGGTAAAGTGATTATGTTCTTATGGAAGAGTTGTAACACAATTGAATGAAAGGAATCAGGGAGTGGGGTGAATTGCCTAGCTCTATCCCTAAATTGGCATGGAGTTTTTTATGGTAGCAACTTGAGGCTCGACATGAAGAGTTGTTTGAGGTTGATTTATTTTAGTAAAACCCTTGTTTTTCTTCTTAAATGGTTGAAAACGTTGTGAGGGAAAAATTCAGATACTTCATCATGATTTAAGGAAGTTTTCTCTTCATATTGACTAACTATATTTTTATAATCATGGAGAGCCACACACAGATGTGTAAAGGATGGGAACTTCATCATTCCAAGCCTATCTCTTATTTCCTTTTGTAAGTTATCAATGAACATTATTTGAAGATCCACATCAGGGAGGTTAATATTGATTTACAAGTAAATAAATTGATAATGTGCTATAAAATCCATGACCTTTTCTCCTTGTTGTTTCTTACATCTCATTAGGTCAGGTAGAGCCAACTTAGGACCAATGTACACTTGGAAATGGCTAATAAAGGCATCAAAAATCTCATTGAATGAAAGAATTGAATTATTTAGTAATGATTAAAACCATTCCAAGGTTGTCTTTCAAGGACTTAGGAAATATTTTAGCCAAGAGCTATCTTCAAAAATGAAGTCACTACATAAGTTTGTTGGAATCAAGGAACACTAAGAAGGGTGGGGGTGAATAAGTGTTCCTTGATTCCAACAATTGGTATTAGAGCCTAGTTCCTCGAAAGAAGTTTAATAGCTTGGGGAAGACCTAGGAAGGTGATTCAATGGATTCTGGTAGTCTTCATCAACAAATTTTGGTGGCACTAGATGATCTTGATCAATCCAAATATGAAGTTTAGGAATTACAAGAAAGCCTCATGAATGTTGAGAAATTCATTTAATCATTGAAAGATCAAATCAATAAGTCCAGGGAAAAGAGAAAGGATCTTTGTGATCAATTCAAGCAGAAAGAGAGTAAAAGCATGGAAGATGATCACCTAAGTTAATCCTTGAAGGGAAAGATAGAAGAATGTGAAAAGCTCACCAGAGATAATGCTATCCTAAAGCATGAGATGGAATCTATTGTGATGAGGATGGCCAAGGAGATTGAAGAGAAAAAGAAGAATGAAGAGAATCTTACTCAGTCCTTGAAAGAAAGATTTGATGAATGCAATAGAATTAATGGTGGATTCAATCAGCTAGAGCTTGAATTGCAACAATCCAAAAGCAATGAAGAAGAGCTTGAAAGATAGATTGTTATTCTCAAGGATGAACTTGCTACTGCAAATGAATACAAGGATAATTTCAAGATTAGCTTAGCTAAGCTTGATGAGCTGATTCAAAGTCAAAAGATTGGAAGTGAGAAGCAAGGTTTGGGATATGAGACAAGAGAAATCTATGGATTTAGTCAAAGGAAATTTAGGCTAGGAAATTAGATGAGCAAAGCTAGAAGGTATCCTGTAAGATAACCCAATGCTCAAAAGTTCAATGGATACTATTTTGTTTGCAATAAATTTGGTCATATGGCTGCTCAATGTAGAAGTAGAATGAATCCAAGTGGTCCATCATTCTCTGGTTAGTGTTTCAATCGCAATAAGTATGGTCATAAGTCAACTAAATGCAAAAATATGATAAACAATTTTTTCAATAGAAATGTTAGATGCTATGCCTATAATAGATTTGGCCATATTGCTAACCAATGCAAATCAAGAGAAAATCAATGGAATAACTAGTTTTGACAAAGAAATGTCATGTGCTATATTTGTAACAAATTCGGTCGCATTGCAAGATTTTGTAGAACCAGGAAGGGTTCGGTAAACAAAGGGAAAAATATGCAAAAGGATGATAAGGGAAAAGGAAAACTTATTGTGAATGAGATCAAGAATCAAATGAAGAAGACATGGGTGAAGAAGAGTGTTTCTGATGCAGGAAATGAATTTGCACCACAATCTGGTGTTGGAAATTCCTCTAGGAATTAGTTTAAGGCCTCTGGCCTAGGGGGAGCTCTCAAGAAAATATTTTACCCCCTACCAGTAGTTGGTACCAGAATTTGGAAAATTCCAACGAGTGAATTAATGATCTACAGATGTTTTGGGAACACTTATGGAGGAAATTTATGCAAAATTGAAGGTCTATAGAAGAATTTTCTTTCATAGACTATGAAAACAGGGTATTTGGAAGACCTAGGGACAAAGCATTTATTGTGATAAAAGGTTAGATGTGTGAATGATAAAAGGTTACTTCTATCCCTCATTCGTCACATTGCATTTTGAGAAGAAGAAGTTTGGAGAACTTTGCAAGTGAATTTTGGCGAGATACAAGTCTAAAGGTGATTCGACGAAAAAACCCTAATATGGTGAAAGTATTTATCTGCAAAACTTGTGAACTTGAAATTTTTGGATATGGCCGCTCTGTTAGTTGTTGATATTAAGGATATAGCCCACCCAAAATTCAAATGGCACCCATTCAAATCCATTGAGACAGAACCATTAGGTGCATTTTCTTCCATTCCATATGGTGTTTTGTACATTGAATATATTACGACATATATTCATGTGAATGTTGAGGAGTTAGGAAGCTCCTAGTTGTTAAATCTATAAACAAATCACATTGTGGGAGAAGATCTTTGTGTAAGGCTTGAATTTAGGACTTTGGAGGAGAAGAAGTTCAGACAAATTGTGAAGTTTCTCGTCTTCAATGAAAATGAAGGGGTCTGGTACATACTAAGTCGAGTGCATGCCAATTTTATGTGGTTAAATCAACCCTTCAAGATCACAAGAGAATCTATAAGCATAGTTACTAGTCTGAATTCATCTGATGGGTTGCCCACATTGAAATCTGTGAAGAACCAAACAATCACTAAGGCAACCGGTTCCATTTTCAACATAAGAGCCATGACAATTAATGGCATCATTGAATTGGATGTAAAAATTTCTTCTATGGTTACTAGATATAAAATCTATCACTCTAGCTAGGATAACTCTATATCCAGTACGGAAATCTATGTAGCTTATCAAATGATCAAGGAAAATGTAGAATATGATATATGTGAGTTACTTTGGAGCCAGCTAATTGAAAATCTTGGTAAAACCAAGAAGGACAAGAAGAACTCTTTGAAGTATGGAAATCGGTTGTTATATCTATTATTTTACTTCATGAATGAAGTTTTGGGATTTGGTAAAGTGCAATAGGAAGGTTACAAACTAGTAGTTGTTCAATCAGAGACATATTATATAGAATTGGTGATAGCAAAGCAAGGAAAACTGCTATCTAGGGTTACTTCAAAAGCTTCTAGAGTGAAATGCAAGCTAGGAAAAGGATTCCTAAATCTATTATGGAAAAATATAAGGATACTATTTGCTTCATGGTTGACATTGATCAGTGTTTCATGGAAGCAGTAAAACCTAAAAGAATTTGGATAATGCTTATGGGATATGAGGTTGAAGAACACATTTTGGAGTTGTATTCCCAAAACTTGTTGAGTAAACCTCAAGATCTGATAGAAGAAACGTTTGGTACCTTTGAAGAGAAGAATATGCAAGTGCATACACAAATGAAGAAGCCTATGATAGTCTAGAAGGTGAGAAAGGAAGTTGAAGCTTTTGCAGAAAGCATTGGAATATTAGTTGAAGCAATAAGGGAAGCTAGGAAGAAAAGAGAACAAGCTAAAGAAGGGGAGCCTGCTAGAATTGAGTTGGCTAGTCTGATAGAATCCTCTACTAGATCTAGATATAAAAGGATCTTTGCACCCTCATCTAGTCCTACAAAGAATTCAAGCCTAGTAAAAGCTCAAGTTAAGACATCCAAAAGAGAAGGAAAGAGGAATATGGATACAATCACAAGAGTCTATGTTGTTGAAGATGATGAAGAAACCGAATTAGATGAAGAAGTAAGAGAAATCAAGAATAAGGGCACAAAGGCATCAAAAGTCTCTAAGGACAAGCCCTCTGATGAAGAAAAATCCAAGAAAAAGGTGAAAACTGATAGATCAGGTATGACTATAAAGGAAGTGGAAAAAGGTTTAATTAAGGATGGTAATCTCAAACCACTTTATGAATGGTATGAAACTTTTGATAGTGTTGGTCAGAGAACTCTTGAAGAAGCCACAATAAAATATTTGAATATTGTCAATATGACTCTCATAGAAATAATGCCAGAGTTACCTAAAGGGTTATATGAAGTATTAGAAATGAGGAGAGTAAATGCAAGAGCTGAAGATGAATGAATGAGAGAATGAATAATTGCAAATTTATGTTTGGTAATATCAAAAGAAGAAATGAAGAAAATTCTCAATGATGATAAAAAGGATTTTAAGAGAAAATCAAGAGTGAATAAGCTTATGATCGGCTAGACTGAGGAAGTAGCAGAAGATATTGAGAAAATTCTTAAGGCAGTTCTGTTGATGAACAGATATAACGTTGTCTTTGAAGAAACTCATGATGAAGATGTTCCATCTGGTCTGAAAGTTCAATATGTTCAGGCTAATATTGAAGAAGTGATAGAAGACACAATTGAAGACACTCATAATCCTCTAGATATGAAAGATACTGAAATTCTCATGGTGACTAAAGCTCCAAAGATATGTTAGTTGAAGAAATAGAGTTTCCCAAAGCCAAGCAAGAATCTATGATTGAAGAAAAGAAGGTTGAGGCAAAGGAGGTTGCTATGAAAGGAAGAGACATTACAAAGGTAATAAAGAATTTTTTAGAAGAAAAATAGGATGTGTTTGACCCTTAATTGGTTGAAGGTCCTATCAACTTGGCTAGTCTATCTCCTATTCAGAAGTTGAAGGACATCATTTGCTTAGGCCAAGGCAAGGGAGGAGAAATTGAAATCTCACATTGAGGATAGTAAGCTGCTAAGTCTTGCATTTGGTATATTGGAGAAGATCATTACCACATATATCAAGGGCTCATCCAATTCTCACTCTGATCAGCTGAAGAAACTTATCAACTCTGTAAGTACTCACTTTGAGTCTCTTGAAAATTCAGCTAAGGATAAGGTCTAGAAAGAATTTGATGCAAACAGGTTAGTAGATTGAAGTGTATGATTGCTAATGATAAATCCTTATTAGCTACCTATGAAAAGAACATTGAAAGTGAATTATCTAAGGGTGGAAATATCTACAAGTCATGCTTATCCTTGTCAAAATTCATTGAGGTCATTGAGAAGAAAATTAAGTAATATGAGAAATAGTTAGCAGATATTTCTCAATCCTTTGATCCTCTAACCATTTCTGTGAGTAAGCAAGAAGGTCAAGTCATATTCCTACTTGAAAAAATTAAAATTTTGAAGCCTGAAAAAGATAGAATTGTTGAAAGGGTATGTGAGATCATAGGACTAATTGGTCCTAAAATGGAGACAATGCTTAGTGCATTAAAGGAAGCATAGGATGCTATGGTTGTTAGTGATTCGACAAATCTTGAGTCAGCAGAGATGCAAACCAACCTGTTCTGTGGTCACATGAATTTTTTGGAGAGTCTCAAAAAGGGATAGGACACTAGTTTAAGCCTATTGAAGAACAATTTTGTAGACATATTCAAGTCCATGTAAGTTAGAAAAGCATGTTTGTACATATATAGTTTGTTCATAAAAATTTTGTATGATTTTTGGTATGCAGATTCTTGTCTTTTCCATTGATGTCAAAGGGGGAGTGTGGGATAGTGAAAAATGTCTTATTCATCTCAGGGGGAGTTGTGATTAATTTTTTTTTTTGAAGTTTTGAGGATTGTAGTGTATTCATGTTGGTATTGATTCTGACACTTAGTCATTTTTTACTAAGTGTTGCCATCAACGCCAAAGGGGGGGATTGTTGGCAAGAGAAACTACACAAGTCATCTGGTGTTTTCATTGATGGAAACTCTAGTTAGTAATCCCATCTGCACCTCAATATTTTCTTATACGATAAGTTAGATTGAAGATATGTGTTAATTGTTAAAGCTAAAATAGGGCGTCTGATAGAGTTGTGTACATTGAATCATATGTAATTTCCTATTGTCATTTTGTGTTGTGGATCTTAGGGAAGGTATTTTGATGTATGAACTATCTTTGAATCATAGGGCTTCACATTGATTGGTGTGCAAGTTAGAAGATCGATTTTATTGATTTTCAGTCTAACAGTGTAAAAAGGCTGACTAGATGAGTATAGCATGTTATGGATCTTCAAGGAATAATTGTTTAAGGTGTTTCATGTTCGAGACATGTTGTTTTGGGTCTTTACTATTTTTTTTCTAACATTATTTGTTTTGCATTGATAATTGTTTATGGATTGGGCCGATAGTTTGCACATGTTTCATATTTTGTTGGGCTGACATGTAGTTGATGTTATCCTTAGTTTCAGATATATATGATCGATTGTTTATACCATTTGATGGTATGGTGTGTGATGTATGTTGTGTTCTAAGTTTGAATAATGTTATAATATTTCAAAGGAAGAAGTAAAGTGTGAAGAAGAGTGAGGAGATGAAAGTGTTTATATGCTTAACTGAAACTGTAATTAGGCATTAGAAGATGCTATTTTCTTAGTTCAAAATCTTTCCGATGTAGTCCGAATGTGATTGTAAGATAGTGAGTCTTCTTTTGGGCAGTAATTCTTTTGTATTTGAGCAGTGTGCTCTAGGAAGTGTTCCTGAATGCATGTGCATTCCCCATTTGTAATACTTTTAACAAGGTATACTCATCTTGTGAATTAACCTCCATCATGGTTTTTCCCCTAACATGGTTTCCACATAAAATTCCTTGTGTTATGGTGTTGTGGTTGATTTCCTCGTGTTCTTGCATCTTTCTTTTGGTTCAATGCTATAAATGGTTTAAGGATCAAGTTAATAAATTTAAATTTTGCAAAACACTGATTCACCCCCCCTCTTAGTGTTCCTTGATTCCAACAAAGGTAGTATATGTTGATACATGGTTACTAGGATCTCCTTTACCATCATATTTCTCAAAGCGAGGTATCTCTATACCTTGTGGCAATTGTATTTTCAAAATCTCTAATGACAATGGGTTTCTTTTGACATATTGTGAAGGTTTTCCATTTTGGTTTTGGTTCAATGTTGATATTTGTTGTTGAAGGGATGTGACAATTTGTAAAAGTTTGTTTATGAAAAAAAAATTGGTTTTGTTTTGGGATGGAAGTGAATATGGTGGAGGTGTATATGTATTTGATGGACAAATATATTGGAAGTTTGTGAGAGTTGATGGATTTGGAGAAATTATGTTTGAGCTCACAAAACTAAAAGAATTCCCAGTGAATACCCAAGGTTGGATTCATACCATTGTTTGGTTGCATCATTTCAGTAACAGTTGGATTTATATATTTGGGAATAGAGGTTATAGTTGTAGGGTGGAGGAATTTTATTTCCTCTATGGCTTTGAGTATATCCCAAAGCTTGAGCACAACTAGCCATTGTTGGAACATGATCATTAATAATATGAGCTAAACTACACACAAACTCTAATACTTGGTCATTATTAAGCATTTTCCTCATGTTATCTATGACAATAACTATAGTACCAACAATATACTCCATTCTCATATAGTCTTGAAGTTTTTCTAAAGCTTTGTCCAATTGTTTGAGTTTCCCTCGAGGAACATGGGAAACCATGGTTTCAACATTAGTAATGGTAGTTGATAGTAAGGTGGTCATGGGAAATATGGGATTAGGAATGGAATCCAACATTGGATGGCTATTGTCAACACTTTGTGTGAAAGAGTTGGAAAACCCAAGATCCACAGAGGATGTACCAACAGTGTAGAATGCCATGAGTCTTGAACTACATTTCACAGAAGTATTAGTAGTAGGACACTACATTGTGAAACTCATGCAAGTTTTACAATCTTAAAAGTGCACCCAAGATGAATGCCAAAAAACTAAATAAAGATAGAAAACACCCAAAATTAGGAAGTAGCAAGTGGGAGTAAACAACAAACATAGTAATGAAGGTCTCAAGAAAATTTTGTTTAGCAAATACAAGTAGGACAAGGTTTCCCAGGTGTGAATGGGTCCTACTCAGGGGTTCTACGAAATGTCAGTTTGGTTGCGAACTACATTGCTTAAGGATCCTAAATCCACTTGTAGACAATTGAAACAATAAATGAATTTCTAGAATTTTCTTAGTGTATTCTAGTGTAAGTATACAAGAATATTAAAGATGTTTGAATAAATTTTAATGCAACTTTCAGATCTAAAATATGATTGATTGACTGAGTGTAAGATGTAAAGACTTGAAAATGATGACTTTTTAATGCAAATTTTGATTCTAAACAATGCACTTTCTTTTACCAAATGAGTTGAATGTAAAATTCCCCAGGATATGCAATTTTTGAAACTACAACATATATCTACAAGTATAAGAAAGATAAGTAGTCAAAGACATGAATGTGTGCAAAAAAAATTAGAAGCACCTACACAAGGGAAAGTTCAGCTAGGGGTGAATGAGTCTTTGTAGATGGTTTTAAAAAATTAAAGACTAAGTGTCTAAGTTACTATTTATGATTACTATTTTTGGTTACAATATGATTCTATAATGACTATTTTTTCCAGTTTTTTAATGAATCCAAGTGCAAATGTATGACATTGTGTAAAAAAAATGAAACTTTTGAGTGCAATTTTGAATAAAATTTTGATCTAAATGACTAAAACACACACTAATGAAAACTATAATGAAAATGTATGCAATATTTTTAGATTTTTATGAGTTTTTAATGATGCAAATATGCAATATGCAAAACACAAAGTTGCAAATCCTAGATCTAGTGTTTGAAAGACTACTAAATCAAGTTATGATGTAACAATTTCAAGTTCACCAAAATGAAATGTTGGGGAAAGGGTGATCTTAGGTCCTTAATGCAAAGAACCTAGGATTCAAGGGGCCTCTCCCCAATTTTCATTAGAATGGTCACCAATAAGGCCAAGAGATTGACTTTCAACCTTACTCAAACATAGGTTAATGGGATTCTTTTGGGGTCTTAGGCTGATTAATAATGATTAAACTAATGAAACTATATGACCTAATATGTAAAATGTAGATTCTTGAAGATAATAAAACTATATCAACACTTTGCAGGTATATCTAGGAGATATCAAAGGTCATGTACCTATCACCAAAATTTCATTTTGACATGTGTAGGAGGATTGATTAACCCCTAGATGAATGGGTACTTGTTAGGGCTTCCAAAAGTAATTTTTATAGTCCATTGGTGTTGGACCTGAGATGTTGTTTTCCACCTACAAACTTGTTAGAATAGCAAAAATGAATTATGCAACTTAGTTTTCGTAGGTTGACAAGAATCATGACAACAAATGTAACAATAAAAAATTTCTCTTCAAGATCTCCTTAATTCTTCTTCAACCTATAACTTGCACATTTAAAGAGGGAGAAAATTTTGGGCCATTTTAGGGGCTTACCTTAGTCAAACCCCATGAATAGTGTTTCCACTTTCATAATGGAAATTTCAATGATAAAAACCTTGAATGGAAAGGAAGGAAATGATGAATGAACAATTGCTACAACACAATGCCATTCAATTGCTTCTTTGAAGGACTAAATTCATACACATCACTTCAAGGGAATTGGATCTTTCTTGCCTAATTTTCTTGAATACTTGAATGCATGAAGACCTACAACACTTGTTAGCCTTCACAAGACAACATGAACACACATAAACTTTTACACAATGTTAAGATCTTGATTGCCACTGATAATGATTGATAATGTTGCTCTTGAATGCTCTTAACACTAATATTTTCTCTTGAATTTTACCTTGTGATTATTGTTATATTTAAAATGATTAAATGACTATTTATTTATAGATGTTTATCCAATTTCCAAAAAATTATTCCAAAATATGACACTTACAATTTGAATTTCAGTCATTAAAATGAAAAGATATTTTAAAATGTTTCTTGCTCATAAAAGGCACCCATTCGCCCATGTGAAAATGGATCCTAGCCTATATCTCCAAGAAACAAATGATCCAAGGCAATTTAATCATTAAATGCATTTATTTAATGGTTGTTCCCTTGTTGGAAAATGACAAAAATAAGGCTTTGGAATGCATAATTTGGAAAATTAGAAGCTTAATTAAGTCCAATAAATCAAGGGACCCAAAGATAGTGTGAAAATGAAAAGGTATACAATTTACCACAGTACAGGGCAACAAGTTGGGTCTTAGATTGCAAGATATCATTCTCAAGCATCTCCACATGGCTCATAAGATCATCCTCTTGTCTACACACTTCTAGCTTTTGATATGGATTTGGGGTGGACACGTAACTACTTAGCAAAGTAGATGATGCCTCACTATAGAATACTTTAGCATTATAATCATCATATTAACTAGATGAAACACTTGAAAGAGTAGAAATAGGACAATCACAATAGTCTCTTGATTTCTATAACATAAACACTTAAAATCATAGTAACAAAGTCACCACCTCTCCACTAAAAAAAAATATTAACACAATAATGATATTGAAAGGTTGAATTGTGTATAGGTTCTCTCCACTAGTATGACCCTCATACATACCACCTACAAACAAGAAATATAATATAGATATAGAATAAATTATCACATACATTCTATATCAATATATTTACAATGACATCCCTATCAATAAAACCATTAATATGTGTAGTTTGGTAGGCTACCAACTACACATGGAAAGATGAAATGACCATAAAATAACCTATTAGGTGCTTGAGATATTATAACAAAGATTCAAATAATGAAAATGATATCAATATAAATGGTGTCATTTTTTTGGCATGCAAAGTGTATCTCCATGAATCCTAGAGAATAATCCAATACCTAATTGCAAGGAAGGTCAACTTGGTACATTATAAAGAATCTTCTGATAATACTATGGACAAGAAAGGGTCAATATATAAGAGAATAAGGTGAATCAATTTATAATTCTAATCATGTAGTTTTAAAACAATTATTTGTAAGATCCCAAAGGATGGTAGGCTTGATGTATTTGTGTTTATTGACTTGTTTTATGAGGAAATTTAAACTAGTACATTAGGAAATTTTAATATTTTCATGTTTCTAGGGTTAAGTTTTCTAAGGATGCAAAAAAAATTCTAGAATACATTCATAGGTTTATTAGCATAGTCATGGGTTCATTAGGACAATCATAAATTTATAAGGAATATTATAAATTCATTAGGGTATTATAATTGTGATAGGTTTAATAGGGCTATCATAAATTCATTAAAATCATCCAAGGTTTATTAGGAGATTCATAACTTCATCAGGACTATCATAAATTTATTAGAAATGTCATAAATTCATTAGGACAGTCTTAACTTCACTAGGACTATCATAAATTTATTAGGGAATTCATAACTTCATCAAGACTATCTCCTAATATGCTCATTACATTATGACTTTCATGTATACCCTATGTTCTTTTTACTCAAATTCCATCAAGGTTTAAAGGCTTTGAAGATACCACCATTGGAAAAACAAGATTATCATGATATGTATGCTCTCAAACTGTTGAAACATTGTCACATATATGTTGCAAGAATGGAAAGAGGAATGAAAGTGTTGTCACTGATGTCAATTGGTCAAATGGTTATCTACTAGTTGTTGTTGATTATATATGTTGAGGATATTGAGAAAATTATATTAAAGGAAGATTACAGGTATTTACTATTGAGGTTGTTTCTCTGGTACTTGTCCCTATGTTTGTGTAGATCAGATATGTTAGTCAAGGTTGTTGAAGGTTGCTATATCTAGATTATTGCCTATTGGTTCTTTGTGAAGATCGAGTTGTGTTCACCAATTGGGAACTATGTTTTATTGTGTACCTGCTAAGATCTGGGAGAAATTTTGCTGGTCCAGATTTCTCTTCAATGAAGTCTTTTGACTTTTGGATCTAGAGATAAGATTTTTTGATTGCATTGAAGATATTTTTCATTTTTGGAAGTGTCGAGCTTAATCATGCTATGTGTTTTACACTAGTTTGGTCAAATATGTGTTAAGAACTATCTTCAAAGCTGATGAAGCATGTTGGATCTATTATGGGTCCTGGTAAAGCATGTGTTTGGGTCACCCTCATTCTAATTCCACCCTAGGATGTTTGGCACTGACCTAATTTGAATTTGAAGTTGGATGGCTGACTTTGTATCTTTTCAAGGTTGGAGATAGTATAAATACAAAATGAGCTAGCAATGAAAATTGTACAAAAGAAAAGAAGGAAGATAAGTGAAAGAGCATACGTGACTTTGATGCTATTCTAAAAGTGTGTGAGTTATGTCTATGGTTGATTAGTGGGAAGCTTAATGTTGAGTTTCTAAATGTAGTGAGCAGAAGGAAAACTCTATCATTCATGTAGGCTGATCAATGATTGTGGTGGAATCCTTTATTGCATTGGGATTGTTGTCTCTCTATAACAAGTCTTCTTTATCTTCTTTTGTATCTCTGGGTTGTAGCTCTATGGATAAGGAGTCTGGAAAATGAGTACTTATTGTAGGTAGTGAGCCTTATCTCAGGTAGTGAGCCTTTTTGTAATTGGTTTTGATATTCTCTATAGTGTGAGTTAATCCTCATCATGGTTTTTCCCTCATTGGGTTTTCCTCGTAAATCTGGTGTTATTGTGTTTGTACATTGGAATTCGATGTTTAATCATTCAATTAGTTTATGTGTTAGGTCTGGTAATTGAGTTGAAGGTTATAATCTGTGACAATTGATTCACCCCCCCTCTTAGTTTTCCTATCCAACAATTGGTATCAGAGCTTGGTTCCTTGGTGAAGAGCTTAACCGCTTGAGGAAGGTCCGAGATGGCTAGCAAAATGGTCTTTGATTATTTGAGGTTTGAGGGAATAATATCTGGAGTATTACGGATATGATGTAGAGAAAGCTTATAGGAATCCCTAAACTCCTCCAGCTAATGGTTTGAGTACATCTAAAGAAATCAGAGCACATGAAGCGAATAATAAGGAAAAGTTCATCTTGAAGAATAGTTTGGTACATTTCTAGTTGATTAAGGTTTAGAACTTGAAGACAACTAAGGAAGTATGGGATGCTTTAGAAAAAAGAACTCGATGGTGATGAAAGGGTAAAAGAGGAAAAAATATAGAATTTGGAAACAAATTTTGATATTATACATATGTCTGAAGATGAAAATGTTAAAGCTTATCTATAGAGATTGGATGAGGTAGTGGCTAGAATGTGATTTCTTGGCGCTACTATAGATGAAACCAGGATTGTAAAGAAGATTCTCAGAACTCTTCCTAATGCTCATAGTGAAAAGGTGATTGCTATTGAGCAAACTATAGATTATAAGACTTGTACTAAGGATCTACTGCTAGGATTCTTGACATCTTATGAGATGAGGAAGTCAAATCTAAGAAGTGGAGGAAAAACATAGACTACTTTTAAAGCTACAAAACTGAAGATACAGATGAAGAAAGCTTTGATGAAATCAAAGCTATCCTTGTAAGAAGAATGAAAAAAGGATCCATTAAGTATGAAGGTAAACTACCCTTTAAGTGCTTTAGTTGTGGAGAAATTGGTCACTATGCTGCAAAGTGTTCAGAAAGAGCTAAAAAGAATAAAAAAAGATATGAGAAAGAAAAGAAAGGAAACAAGATTAACAAAGCTTACTATGTTAATGAGAATGCTAGTATTTCAGATGAATATTTAGAATATGAAGATCTAGATGACAATGAATGCTTGTTCCTAGTGATTAAAGATGAACCTACTTCTACTAATTTAGAAAAATAGATAAAGGAAATTCCTCCAGAGAAGGAGAAGGAGAAGGGGAAAAATGAAGGTACAATTATTTCTGCCCTACATGCTAAACAAGAAAAAAAAATTGGGTAGTTGATAGTGGTTTCTCACAAAACATGACTGGTGATAAGAGTAAGTTTGTGAAACCTGAGAAATATGATGGAGGTCTGGTTATGTTTGGAGATGATATTGGTATTAAAATTTGTTTGATAGGTTTAGTAAGTTTTGATGGAAAGCATCATGCTGATGATATTTACTATGTTAAGGGTTTAAGGCATAATCTATTGAGCATTAGTTAGATGTGTAGAAAAGGATATGATCTTGTGTTTAAGGATGAGAAATATGAGATCCGAAAAGGATCCAAAACATTGATTGCTATAGGAAATAAATCTAAAGGGGGTATTTATTAGATTAAGGGTACTGATGGACAATTCTTTATGACTTAGATAAATGATAGTTGGTTATGACATAGGATAATGTGTCACCAAAATTTTGATAACTTGGAAAGGACTAGTGTTGTTCAAGTCTTGAGAGATCTACCAAGAATTACAAAGCCTATAAATTTTATCTATAGGAATTGTTAGTTTGGGAAGTAAACAAGAAATCATTACAGAGCAAGAGAACATTCTACTACTATATTACTAGATTTGGTTCATACAAATGTTTATGGTCCTATGAGAATGAAAAGTCTACTTGGTGAAAGGTACTTTATGATTTTAATTGATGATTATTCTAGATATACACGGCTTACATTTCTAAGAGATAAATTAGATGCATTAGATAGATTCAAGAAATTCAAGGCTATGGTTGAAAATGAAGTGAATTTGAATATAAAATGCTTGAGATCTGATAGAGGTGGAGAATTAACCTCCCATGAGTTCAATATGTTTTGTGAAGTGCATGGAATAAAGAGATAGTTATCTGCTCTGAGAATTACTCAGCAGAATGTAGTCATTGAAAGGAAAAATAAAACAGTTCAAGAGGCTGCTAGGTCAATGATCACTAAAGCCAAATTACTAGAAGCTTACTAAAAATAAGCTATTAACACTTCTCTATATGTATTCAATCGAGTTTAGGCAAGAGAAAATAGTACAAAGACTTCCTATGAGCTATAGTATGGGATAATTCCTAATGTTAAATATATCAAGGTATTTGGAAGCAAATGCTATATCAGAAGAGATGTGGAAACTTTGTGCAAGTTTGTTACAAGAAGTGATGAAAAAATATTTCTTGGATACTCTACTAAAATCAAGGCATACAGATGTTTCAATAAAAGAATAAAGAATATTGTAGAAAGATTGAATGTGAAGGTTGATGAAATAGTGAAGAACTCTATTAGTATTGATGGATATGTTTCTGATGAACATGACTATGGAAGAATAGAAGAAATTATGGAAGAATAGGATAAAGATGAGTAGAAAAGGAAGAATGAATAGAGTGAAAGAGAAGATCCTCTGGTTATGTTCTCTAGGACACCGAATATGTATAGAGGAATCATTCAAAAAATTAGATTATTGGTGACAAGACAAAAGTTGTGTTAACCAGAAGCAAAGCTGCTGCTGAAGTAAATTCATGCTTATTCTCTAAGATTGAGTTGAATTTAGTAAGTGAAGCTTGTAAGGATGAACATTGGAAAGAAGCAATGAAAGAAGAAATTTTGTAGATTGAGAAGAATCAATCTTGGGAATTGGTCCCAAGACCAACAGACAAAAATATCATTGGATCAAAATGGGTATTTAGAAATAAGTTGAATGAGCATGGGAAATTTGTCAAAAACAAAGCAAGGCTTGTGTGTAAAGGGTACTCATAAGTAGAAGGAATATATTTCTAGGAGAATTTTTCCCCGGTAGAAAGAATGGAACCTATAAGGATGTTATTGGCATTAGCTACTTATAAATATTTCAAAGTCTATCAGATGGATGTCAAGTCCAATTTTTTGAATGGTGAACTAGAAGAAGAGGTCTATGTGGAACAACTAGAACAATTTCAATTAATAGAACAACTAGATATGGTGTGCAGATTGAAGAAATGTTTATATGGATTGAAGTAAGCTCCTAGAGTTTGGTATGCAAGGTTAGATGAGTATTTGAGTTAGCAAGGATTTAACAAAGGTATGATAGACAATAATTTGTACTTATAGATTGAAAATGACAAAATCTTGATTGTAGTTGTATATGTCGATGACATTCTTTTTGGAGGAAATGAAGAGATGTTGAAGAATTTTGGGATGGAAAATTCCAAACTAGTAAGTACTCCTATGGTGACTGGTTATAAGTTGGGTAAAAATGATGTTTCACCTAAGGTTGATCAATGCAAGTATAGATCTATGATTGGTGAACTACTATATTTGACTACTACTAGACCAAATATTATGCATCTGGTTTGTCTTGTAGCTAGATTTCAAGAAGATCCAAAAGAAACACATCTTACTATAGTTAAAATAATATTCAGATATTTGAAAGGCAGTTTGAATTATGGATTATGGTATCCTAAATATACTAACTTTACACTTAGTGCCTATATAGATGTAGATTGGGCTTGAAGTATACATGACAAAAAGAGTACAAGTGGTGGTGCATTTTTTCTTGGATGTAGCTTGGTGGCATGGCTGAGTAAGAAGCAAGATTTAGTCTCTTTGTCTGCTACTAAATCTGAGTATATTTTTGTTGCATCTTGTTGTACACAAGTGTTATGGATGAAACATACATTGAAGGATATCACAGTGCTATATGATGATCCTAAGTCTATCTTTTGTGATAATGCAAGTGCAATTAAAATTTCAAAGAATCCTATGATGCACTTGATAATGAAGTATATATCTATCAAGTATAATTTCTTGAGAGAGAAGGTCATGGAGAATGAATTCAAGCTTGAGTATCTTCTAACGAACAATCAAATTATGGATATATTTACAAAGGCTCTTCCTAAAGATACTTTTGAGTATCTCTAGGAGAAGTTAGGGGTTATTTCCTCTCCTTTCATAAAATAAGGTGCATTTGGAGGTGCATCAGTCTAGTGGATTCATGGTTCTATCTTTTTGGAATGATGTTTTGGTGGATACCTCTCAAGGAGAGCAAGTACTTTCAAGTGTTGTCATTATGTGTATTTCATGTCAAAGGAAGATTCAATGAACATATATTTTTCCTTTTCCATTTGTGTCTAATGCATAATAGAGGTGGAATAGGTTCAGTAATCACAATTCACTTCTTTCTTCAATCTCCAAAACCCAACAATGGTGGATTTTCACAATTTCACTTGTCTTCACTACTAGGTCTCCAAACCTAGTTTTTCATGCACATATTTTAGAGAAGGCCATTTCACCACTATACCAACAAATTTTTAGATACCCATTAGGCTCAAATTCATCATATCTCCTTTTAGGCTATGGTTGTTTTGGGCCAACTTGCTCCAATTAGGTTTGCTAGGGCAAAAATAATGCTAGTTAGGCCACTTTTCCAAAGCACCTACAAGGAATTCAATCTCCAAACACCAAAACACTAAACCAATAGTATACACTAGTCACATAGGTTCCAATTCAATATGTTTTATCATCCATAAACCTCTACAAATTGTTTTCCTACTACTTCTCTATCCTACCTAAGCCTAACACATGAAGATGTTAGGCTAGGGATTGGAAAAAAACCCTGCAAACTCCATCCCTACTCCAAAAGACAACAAAAAACTAAAATCAAATCAAAAACCTCCATTCCACCAAGTTTGGCTAGATTTGAATGGCATAATGGACTGATATTTATATTTCTTGGCTACAAACCCTTGAAACTAGGGTTTACAGGCGGTCTACAATAAAACTACTAAAACTCCCTTATTTCTTTATGAAATTCAATTAAATCAAGACCAAAGTGCAAATTATTCAATTTTCCAACTATTCACATGAGTTTTAGATCACCACACAACTATACGGGGCCATACATGACTAGTAAACTATAGAAAACATAATGAAATTATAGAAAATAGAGTAAATTCTTATTGTTTTATCCTCCAAGAGCTTCAAAAACCTTTCCTTGATGTTTATGAGGCTATTTAAACATGTTTCAACCAATTACCAATGGTCTACAACTAAATTTCAAAGAGATGACCATTCAACTTCTTCACAATACAAAAATTGTCAAGTTGCCAAACAACTTTTACATCTTTTGACAACTTTTTACAAACACACCAAATGGACCCTAAATGACACAAAAACATAAAATATGGTCTTAATTTGACCTTATTAGATCAACCAATGACAAAACACACAGAACTCCAGAATAAACACCTATTGACATCAATTGAGCAAAAATGACCATGGTGGCCCTGCACCATACACCCGGAGAGGAAAAATTATTTATTAGGACTTCCAAATACACTATCATATCCCATTTGAGGAAAAATGGACCCTACATGACACAAAAATAGCAAATATGTTCTTCATTCGACCTTATTACATCAATCAATGACAAATACACTATCATATCCCCTTTGAGGAAAAATGGATCGTACATGACACAAAAACATCAAATATGCTATTCTATCAACCTTATTACATCAACCAATGACAAAAAACACAAAAAATACAAACTAAACAATTATTGACATCAATTGAGCAAAAATGACCATGGTGCCCTTGCACCATACACCTAGAGAGGAAAATTTATTAGGTCCCACCTAAGATCAACTCCTTAACTGAGGTTCCATGCTACTTGATATCATATTCAAACATCCATGTTGCATCTTCTGGAGGTAAACTATGCCATTTGACAAGATACTCATTGTAAAATTTATGCCTAGTCCTTTTCACCTCCTTAGTGTCAAGGATTGCTTCAAGCTTCAATGGTTCAGAAGGAGGAAGATCTTTCACCCATTCTTCATCAAAAACTTCATCATCTACACCTGGACCTACATCCACAAATCCCTTAAAATGATAGAGGTCAACAACATTAAATATAAGGGAGATAGAAACTCCAGAAGGGAGTTCTATCTCATATGCATTGGCCCCAAACTTGTGGACCACTTTGCAAGGCCCAATTTTCTTCATCAGCAGCTTGGTGTACTTTATTTTTGGTAGTCTCTCCTTCTTAAAGTGTGCAAGGACCAAATCTCCCACCTTAAATTACACATCTCTCCTCTTCAAGTCAACATGATTCTTATATTTCTCAACACTTTTCCACAAGTTTTCTTTCACTTGATGGTGGATCTCTTTCATGGCTTCTACAAAAGCTTCACCTTTAGAACTTCTCTTCTCCATCCCTGTCAGATCTCTAAGCTCAAAGAAACCTCTTGGTTTCAATCCATCCACCACTTCAAATAGAATTTTCCCTATGCTCTTATTAATGGAATCATTGTAAGCATATTCTACTTGGGTAAGAACTAAGTCCCATTGTTTCCCATGATCCTTTGTGAGACACCTCAGGAGGTTTCCAAGTGATCTATTGACCACCTCAGTCTTCCCATCCATTTGTGGATGGTAGGCAATACTGAAATTCAAATTGGTTCCAAGCTTTTTCCAAAGTTTCCTCCAAAAGTGACCAATGAACTTTGATTCTCTGTCTGAAACAATGGTTAGTGGAAGACCATGAGTCCTTACAATTTCCTTAAATAATAGGCCTACAATATGAGAAGCATCATTTGTACACTTTCAAGGAATGAAATGAGCCATCTTATTGAACCTATCAACCACAACAAATATACTATCATATCCCCTTTGAGTTCTTGTTATTCCTAATACAAAATCCATGCTTAAACTTTCCTATGGCCTATTAGGAATTGGTAAGGGCTGATATAGTCTTGCATTAAAAGTAGTTCCTTTGGCTCTTTCGTAGATTTTGCAACTTTAAACAAACTTTCTGACATCTACTTGCATTCTTGGCCAAAAATAGAACCTTCTTACTTGATCCAAAGTTTTGTCAATCTCAAAATTTCCACCAAGACTTCCACAATGTTTCTCCTTTATTAGATTTTTCCTCATAGAGCACTTTGGTATACACAACTGAGCTCCTTTGAATAACAAGCCATATTTCAATAAAAATTCAGAATACTCATCATGGAAATTATCTTTAAACTGATTACAAATAGAAAATACCTCATTGAAGTCATCATCTGCAACATACATGTCCATCAATGCATCTATACCCACACTTTAGAGTTGTATCTCATGAACCAACATTGAAATTCACCTAAGAGCATCACCAACCTTGTTAGATTGACCTTTCTTGTTTTTTATGTTGAATGTATAGATCTACAGATATTCAACCCACTTTGCATTTTGTGATTCAATTTGTCTTGATGTTCAAAAATTACAAGGAATGATTGTCGGTGAACACTATGAATTATTTTGGAAAAAGGTAGTGCCTCCATTTCTTAAGATCTTACACGATTGCATACAACTCAAGATCATATGATGAATACTTCCTCTTAGCTTCATTAAGCTTTTCATTGAAGAAAGCCACCAATCTTCCTTCTTGGCTTAGCATTGCACCTATTTTAAAACCACTTGCATTAGTTTCTATGGTGAAAACCTTATTGAAATTAGGGAGAGAAAGTATTGGTTGATGTCCCAATCTAGTTTTCAGGTATTCAATTTGTCTCCCTTAATGGTGCCAATGATAGGTGAGAAAATGTGACTAAAATTCTTGATGAATTTTTTATAGAAGCTTGCAAGCCAATGAAAGCTTCTTACGTCTCCTACTGACCTTGGAGTTGGACAATTGAGTATTTCCTCTAATTTGGTGGGATCCATATTCAATGAACCCTTGAAGATCACAAAAACAAGATATATTAATTCTTCTTTCATAAATTCACACTTTTTGAGATTTATCATCAATTTCTCATGTAACCTCTACAAAACCATGTCAAGGTACTGCAAGTGTTTTTCCTTTGTTTTACTGAACACAAGTATATCATATAAATATACAACAACAAATTTACCAATAAAAGGCTTCAACACTTGATTCATGACTCTCATAAAGGTACTCGAAGCATTTGATAGTCCAAAGGGCATCACCATCCACTCATGTAGGCCTTCATTAGTTTTAAATGTAGTTTTCCATTCATCTCCTTCCCTTATTCTAATTTGATGATACCCACTTTTCAAGTCAATCTTTGACAAATAGCATTCACCTCCCAAGCAGTCCATTAGGTCCTCCATTCTAGGTATTGGAAACCTATATCTGATGGTTATTTTGTTTATAACCCTAGAGTCTATACAAATCCTTCAATCCCCATCCTTTTTAGGTGCTAAAACTATTGGGAAAACACAAGGGCTCAAACTTTCCCTAATGAGACCTTTATCCAACAATTCTTGAACTTGTTTCCTTATTTCTTCAGTTTGTTTAGGGGTCATTTTATATGCAGCCTTATTTGGAAAACTAGAACCAAGGATCAGATCAATATGATGACTGGCATCTCTCATGGGAGGCAAGGAACTTGGAAATTCATGAACTGCAATATCTTTATACTTATTCAACAAGGCTTGAACTTCACTAGGAATGTCTTCCATCTTATTTGCTGCTAAAATAGAATTGGACTTAGTTTTGATTACTAAGGAAAATCCCTAACCTCCTTCATCCTTCAAATTTTTCAAAAACTCCTTCTCCCCTACTACCAAGACACTAGAACCAAATTTCTTATCAAACTCTTCATCTTGTAGGGGTGTCAAAGTGTATGAGGTACCAACTTTATCTATCACATAGAAATTCTTATGGCCATCATGCTTGGATTTTTTGTCATACTACTAGGGCCTTCCTAGTACCAAGTGACAAACATCCATGGGGATGATGTCACAAAGGATTTTGTCCCTATAACCCCCAATATTGAACTCTGCCCATGAATTCTCATTTACTAAGACTTGTTGACCTTTGTTTAGCCATGACACTTTATATGGTGTGGGATGAGGAATTATTTTCATATTCATTTTTTTAACCATTTCTAAAGACACCAAATTATTAGTAGACCCTAAATCTACAGCTACTTTGCATACCTTTCCATGTGACTTGCATGTAGTCTTGAACAAGGATTTCCTTCGTGGAGGCTCTTTGGTTGTAGGCACCTTGGTAAGTGTTCTCCTTATCATCAATGAATCACCTACCACAGGGGAAGCATGCTAAGATGGTGAATTCATACTTTCAATGTCTTCTTCATGTACAATTTGAGTCCTCTCACCACCATGAGTGCTTGTTGCTTTTTTATCTAGGCACTTCCAAGTTGGGTGTACAAATTGATTGTAGTTATAGCATCTTCCCAAGAAAGTATTGGATCATCTCCCTTGTCCACCAAACCTTCCTCTACCACCAAATCTCCTTCCTCTAAAGTTACCTCTGCCACTTGACTCTCCACTTTGCTCTTGTTGGCTGCTTGATTCACCTTGTTTCTTTTGTGACTACCCTCTTGCAACAAAGTTGCCTCTACCTCTAAAATTTTCCATCTTCCTCTTCCTTGTTGCTCTTGCCTTCTTTTGGTTCTTTCCACTGCCTTGATTGCAAATTGGAAACACTCCTCAATTTTCCTAGGAGTTGTAAGGCCAATCTCATCTTGTAAATTGAGCCTAAGCCCATTCAAATATCTTACCACCTTCTCTACTTCATATTCTATGTGTCTGACCCTTATACTTAGTTTATGGAATTCCTCAGTATAGGACATCACATCTAACTCCCTTTGCTTCAAGATTTGTAGCTTTCTAAAAGTTTGTATTATGTAATCTGTAGGCAATAATTGTTTCTTCATTTTGGCTACCATCCGGTCCCATGAGTTTATTTTTGCCTTGCCCTTCTTGAATCTTTCTCCTTGGGCATAGTTCCACCATGTTAGGGAAGTTCCCTTCAATTTTGTTTTTGTAAACTTCACCTTCTTATCCTTTTGTACCTCTTCAAATTCAAAGTTGTAAAACTTCCTCACTACCCATCTTACCACCATACATAGGTACTTCCACTTTCACCTTTGGAGTACCATCCCCCTTGATATCCTTTAGAATCTCGATCATCCTCATTTCTTTAGGGTCCAATTCCTCTTCTTCATGGAATCCTACTAGAGGGTTCTCACTCTCACCCTCATCCTCAATGCCACTTTGGTCACCATTGACTATACCTCTTCTCTGATTCTTCTCCAGGGCTGCTATTTTGGCTAAGGTGGCTTCTTGAGAATCCTTGTAGATCCTCTCCTTTTGGAGCAACTACTCTTTTAGTTCTTTAACCTCTTTGGACATTGGATTATTATTTTGAGGCATCTTTCTTATGCCTAGTCTCATTCAATTTCCCACTTCCAATCAAAACCTATTTTCTAATACCACCTGATGTAGAGCAGGGGTAGAATAGGTTCAACAATCACAACTCACACAATTCACTTCCTCCTTCAATCTCCAAAACCCAACAATGGTGAATTTTCACAATTTCACTTGTCTTCACTACTAGGTCTCCAAACCTAGTTTTTCATCCACATCTTTTAGAGAAGGCCATTTCACCACTGGACCAAAAATTTTTTGGATACTCATTAGGCTCAAATTTAGCATATCTCCTTTTAGGCTATGGTTTTTTGGGCCAACTTGCTCCAATTAGGTTTGATATGCCAAAAACAAGGCCAATTAGGCCACTTTTCCAAAGCACGTACAAGTAATTCAATCCCCAAACAACAAAACACTACACCAACAGTATACAGTAGTCACGTAGGGTTCAATTCAATAGGTTTTATCATCCATCAACCTCTACAAATTGTTTTCCTACTACTTCTCTATCCTACCTAATCCTAACACATGAAGATGTTAGGCTAGGGCTTGGACAAAAACCCTATAAAATCCATCCCTTGCTCCAAAAGGAAACAAAAAGACTAAAAGAAAATTAAAAACCTTCATTCCAATGAGTTTGACCAGATTTGAATGGTTGAATGGACTGATATTTACATATCTTGGCTATAAACCCTTGAAACTGGGGTTTAATGGTGGTCTACAATAAAACTACTCAAAATCCCTTATTTCTTTGTTAAATTCAATGAAATCAAGAGAAAAGTGTAGATGATTCAATTTTACAACTATTCACATGAGTTTTAGATCACCACACAACTATACGAGGTCGTATAGGATTGGTAAACTACATAAAACATAATGAAATTGCAGAAAATAGAGTAAATTCTTATTGTTTTTTCCTCCAAAATCTTCAACAACCTTTCCTCAATGTTTTTGAGGCTATTTAAACATGTTTAAACCAATTACCAATGGTCTACAACTGAATTTCAAAGAGATGACCATTCAACTTCTTCACAATACAAAAATTGTCAAGTTGCTAAACAACTTTTACATCTTTTGACAACTTTTTACAAACACACCAAATGGAACCTACATGACACAAAAAAATAAAATATGGTCTTCATTTGACCTTATTAGATCAACCAATGACAAAAAACACAAAAATTCCAAACTAAACACCTATTGACATCAATTGAGCAACAATGACCATGGTGCCCTTGCATCAATGTCAAAGGGGGAGAGAAAGTTGATAAGAGAAAGTAGGTAATGTGGAAGATGATCTTCTAAGGGGGAGAAGCAAAAAGAAAAATCATGAGAATTATTTCTAGAATTGGTATGTTTTCTTTGATGGTTTTTCACATCATGTGTTTCCATCAATAACAAAGGGGGAGATTATTGCAAGAATGGAAAGAGAAATGAAAGTGTTGTCATTGATGTCAACTAGTCAGCTAGTTATCTACTAGTTGTTGACTATATATGTTGGGGATATTGAGAAAATTGTATTAAAGGAAGATTACAAGTATTCAACTATTGAGGTTGTTACTCTGGTACTTGTCCCTATGTTTGTGTGGATCAGATATGTTAGTCAAAGTTGTTGAAGGTTGCTATATCCAGATTCTTGGCTATTGGTTCTTTGTGAAGATCGAGTTGTGTTCACCAGTTGTGAAATTTGTTTTTCTATGTATTGGTTGAGATCTGAGAGAAATGTTGTTGGCCTAGATTTCTCTTTGATGAAATCTTTTGACTTACAAATCAAGAGATAATATGTTCTGATTGCATTGAAGATATTTTTGGTTTTTGGAAGTGTCAAGCTTAATCATGCTATGTGTTTTACACTAGTTTTGCCGACCTTGTGTTAAGCATTATCTTCAAAGTTGATGAAGCATGTTGGATGTATTATGGGTCCCAATGGAGTGTGTGTTTGGGTCGCCCTCATTCTAATTCCACCCTAGGATGTTTGGTACTGACCTAATTTGAATTTGAAGTTGGATGGTCGACTATGTATCTTTTCAAGGTTGGAGATAGTATAAATACAAAATGAGCTAGAAATGAAAATTGTACACAAGAAAAGAAGGAAAGTGAAAGAGAAGACACAACTTTGATGCTATTTTGAAAGTGTGAGTTATGTGTGTGGTTGATCAGTGCAAAGCTTAATGTTGAGTTTCTAGATGTAGTGAGCAGAAGGCGAACTCTATCATTCATGTAGGTTGATAAGTGATTATGGTGGAATCCTTTGTTGCATTGGGATTGTTGTCTCTATGTAGCAAGTCTTCTTTGTCTTCTTTTTAATCTATGGTTTTTAGCCCTATGGATAGTGAGTCCTTATTGTAGGAAGTTTTCCTTATCTCATGCGGTGAGCCTTATCTTAGGCAATGAGCCTTATTTCAAGCAGTGAGCCTTTTTGTAATAAATTTTGATATGCTCTATAGTGTGAGTTAATGCTCACCATATTTTTCCATCATTGGGTTTTCCACATGAATCTATTGTTATTGCATTTGTGCATTGACATTTAATGGTTAATCATTTAATTAGTTTATGTGTTAGTTCCAATAATTGAGTTGATGGTTATAATCTATGACAATTGATTCACCCCCCCTCTCAGTTGTCCTATCAAACAATATCATTATTTATTCTTATTTAATATACACACCTACCTTGTTGAGAATAAATTCCTCATGACTATCCTTGAATACTCTTATGCTAATTTTTAGACCCTGTCCTCAATTGCTCAATTTAAAGATAAATTTCAAGATCCATAATTTGCATTTCATGTTTCATGGGGCCAAACTAATAGTGCTAACATGTTTTTATGTGCAATTTTATGGTATAAAAGGTCCTATTTCACACCCCATCTTGACCAAACATTGCAAGATACATTATGTTGGCACTTTCTCTTAAGAGTCTTAAGTGCCAAAAATTGGAAAAATTTGGTGGGTTGTTTCTTATAAATTATGGCACATAAAAATGTTTATTCTAAAGTTAAATGGTCATGTAGGTTCCCTCCATAATAACCTTTTTTAGGTTTTAAAATCTCCAATCCACTTGACCATGGTGAGAATTTTTTAAAATGTTGCAAAAAGCGTCAAATGTGTTTAGTAAAAAATTTTTTTAGATCCATAATTTTCACTTTGTTCATCATGGCGCCAAACAGATAGTTCAAAAATGTTTTTTTTGGTAGGTTTATGCTATGTAAGGTCCCATTTCACACCCCAAAATTCCTAAGTTTTCAAGATTACATTGTGTCAATGCTTTCTCTTAAGAGACCTAAGTGACAAAAAATGGTAAAATTTGATGAGTTGTTTCTCAAAAAATATGGCATTGATAAAAATTCTATTTAAAGGTACAAAGTCACATAAGGTCCCTTCATAATAACCTCTCCCAGTTTTTAAAATCTCCAATCCACTTGACCATGGCAAAAAAATTTCAAATGTTACAAAAAGTGTCAAATGTATTTAGTAAAAACTTGTCAAGAGCCATAATTTTTGTTATGTTCATCATGAGGCCAAACTGATAGTGCCAACATGTTTGAGTGGGTAGCTTTATTCTAGGAAAGGTCCTATTTCACACCCAAAATGCTCAATCATTCCAAAATAAATTGTGTCGATGCTTTCTCTTAAGAGCCCTAAGTGCAAAAAATTGAAAAGATTCGATAGGCTATTTATTGGAAACTATAACACTTAGAATAATTTCAGTTGAAGGTACCAAGTCATGTATGTGCCCCCCAATAATCTATATCAAATTTTTAAAACTCCAATCCCTTTGGTTGTAGTGATGCTTTCACACATTGCAAAAAGTGTCAAATGAATTAAAGAGAAAGTTGCAAGGTAGCATATTTTTTGTTTCATTCATCGTATGGCCGAACCGATAGTTCCAACATATTTTAGTGGGCAGTTTTATGCTATGAAATTTCCTATTTCATTCCCTAGCATGCTTGATAATTCCATACTACATTATACTAGTTCTTTCTCTTAAGAGCCTTAAGTGCCAAAAAGTGGAAAACTTTGATGAGCTATTTCTTGAAAATTGTGGAACCTAGAAATATTTGTTTAAATGTACAAGGTCATGTAGGATCCCTCCACAATAAAATCTTTCAAAATTTTAAAACTCCAATCCATTTGGTTGTGGTGAATTTTTTTTGCATGTTACAAAAAGCATCAAATGTGTTGAAGATAAAGTTACAAGGTAGCATATTTTATTCTATTCATTGTGTGGCCAAACTAATAGTTCCAACATGTGTAGGTGGGTGTTTTTATTCTAGAAAATGTATTATTTCACACCCCAAAATGCCTAATTATCCCAAACTATATTGTGACGATGATTTATTTTAAGAGCCTTAAGTGTCAAAAATTGGTAAACTTTGATGAGTTTTTCATAGAAACTAGAACCTAGAAACATTCCATTTGAAGGTACAAGGTCACATAGGGTCCCTCCACAATAGCCTCTCTCAAATGTTTAAAAATCCAATCCATTTGGTCATGGCAACAAGTTTTGGGACATCAAGGTAGCATGATTTTCGTTCTTCTCATCATGAGGCCAAATCAATAATGCTAACACTTTTGAGTGGGTAGGTTTATGCTAGGAAAGGTCCTATTTTACACCCCATCATGCCCAATTGTTCAAAACTACATAGTGTTGGCACTTTCTCTTAAGAGCTATTTCTTGAAAATTGTGGCACCTAGAAATGTTTCATTTGAAGGAACATGGTCATGTAAGGTGTCTCCACAATAACCTCTCTCAAATTTTTAAAAATCAAATCCATTTTTCCATGGAAACAATTTTTCACACGTTGCAAAAAGCATCAAATGTATTGAAGAGAAAGTTGCAAGGTAGTATAAATTTCATTTAGTTCATCATGGAGCCAAACCAATAGTGCCAACACATTTAGGTGGGTGGTTTTATGCTAGAAAAGATCATATTTTGTAACCTACCATGCCCAATCATTCCAGACTATATTATGTTGGTGCTTTCTCTTAAGAGCCCTAAGTGCCAAAAACTAGAAAAAATTGACGACATGTTTCTCAAAAATCATGGCACCTAGAAACATTTTTTCTAAATTTACAAGGTCATGTAGGGTCCCTCCACAATAACCTCTCTTAGTTTTTGATATCTTCAATTCATTTCACCATGGAAACAATGTTTCAAATGTTGCAAAAAGTGTCAGTTGCATTTAATAAATTTTTTTGAAGAGGATTTTTTTACATTCTTCATCTCATGGAGCTAAACTAAAAATTCCAACACATTGGGGTGGATGAATTACTACTATCAGAGGTCTCATTTTGTACCCAAGCATCTTGATCCTTTTGACCTAAATTTGACCAAAAATATTTCTTACTTGAAACATTGCTATCTTCAATTACTAATGCTTGAAGGTCCACCTGCATGACTTAAAAGAGATAGTTTGTTTTCAAGGAGAGTTTGAGTTCAAAAAAATAGGTCCACTTTAGGGTTTTTGGTCACCATAGGTCTCTTTGCATAATATTTTTCAATCCTTGATGGTGGCTAGGGTTATCTTAAAACTTTAATGGGAGGTATCTAAGAGGCTTATGTTCATTCTAACTCCTCTACATTAAATATCTTCAAACTATAATTTATATGGACCTATAGCATGGGATAGAAGATAGTCGTATGAACACCTACACATATGACATTGGGATCATTTCATACAAAAAATGAATTAAATGATGTATAAGATGATAAATTTTTTCACTCACGAACAATGCATAACCCATGATAGTGAGAATTAGGATGGTATGGAAACTAAATCCTTGATTGAACCTAATAATTGAGATCATCATTACAAAAATGCAAAAAGAAACTGAGATTGCAGGGAAATAAAAGACTACATTCTAAATGGTAGCAGTCCAAGAAGATATTCATGAATTACATCCATAGTATTATTCTTGGTTACGTTGACATAACATAAAGGTATATAGGAGGGAGTAAAATGCAGCTCTATCTTTTTTAGTTCCATGTTAAATTTTTATTATATCTTGCTAGTGTAGGAGTTCTAAGGAGAACACTCATGGTAGGACCATATTTAGAAGCTTGTATAATAACCTAGTGAAGCCATATACTCTTATGACTACATGATCTACACCAAAGAACTATTCTCCTCCATGGATTGAACTCAAGGTAGTCATAAACATTTTGATCAATAGGAATATATTTATTTGAGAGGAAGGAAAGTGTGGGCATAAGGAATAGTTGTATAAATGTGAATAGTGATTTCTTTGTATTACCTGAGTGAAAGATCAATGAGCACCTTCACTACTAGGTGTTGATGTTGAAGGCCCAACATTAACCTATTCAACATCCAAGGTGAGTTATAAGAATACATTTTATATAATATTCAACTATTCACATGCATTATTTATAACTCTTTACTAGCTACATACCTCCACACTTGACATCATGATGGAAGTAGGGTGAACATTGTGACTTAAAATTTCATTATAATCATTCTACTAATTTAGTTAATCTTAAATTTCAAAATAGAATTTAATAAATTGAATTAAATGAACTTGTTGACATTTACTTGACTATCAAAGCTAAATGTATCACTCAAAAAATCTTATGTCATGACCATCTAATCCAGTGCAACTGTATGCTGGGAACATGCTTCCTAACTATCCTCAATATCATAAACATAGATTGACCAACAAGACTAACATACATGAGGTGGAATTGGATGCTTGGAAGACTCACCCACCTCACCCTATACTAGATACCTAGTATGCTAAATAAAGGTTTGAGTGAGTGAGACAATTCTCTATAAGGTATCCACCTCAACACCCCCCTCCACAATGGAAGGGATAGTCACATGCTCATAGTTTATTCTAGCCAATGGTCTCACTATTTGGTGTGGGTCAAGATCTTCCCCCACTCTGTCTTGTATAGATCCCCTACCTCTACCCTAGAACTCCTGCGTGTCAAAATAGCGGGATTTCATTGAGGATAAACTCACAATAGAGTTTCCTCAAAAATTATTGTGGTACCTCATTGTTATTACATGGAGGATGGTCAAAAACCATCCACCACCTATCACAAAAAATATTCTTTATCCCTTGGTGGTGGAACCAATGGATTGGGAACCTCTTGCATGCATCATGTAATGTTTGATTAGTTCATGGGTCATTGAAGAGTGCACACAAGTCGTATTTCAATTTTTTTCTTTAACTTATTGATATGATAATTTATTTGCATAAAATTAGTTTTGTTCTTGCCTCTTTTTAGATCAAATATTTATTTTTCTGCTAGCTAGGTCTATATGGGACACTATGTATTGCAATGATTGAGCAAGGGTGGGCCTATGGGAATTTTTTCTTGTAGGATCTTTCAACCTTGCAATTAGCTCAAGTTTTTTTGTATTATTTAAATTTTTCCTTAATATGTTTTGTTCTGTTCCTAGAGGATGACGAGGAATTGTAGGTGTTTGTTATGGCTATTTTTCAAGAGGGATTTTGTGATCAAGTGAATTAAGATTTTGAAGATTTAGGGGTGAATTATCAACTCCTAAAAATTAAACAAATTTTAATTAAAAATAATAATTAAATCTACCTATTTAATACAAATATGACCCTAAAAAGCTAAAAATACTTACTCCTTTGACCTCCTCAGTGTCTTGGTGACATTTTGAAAAATATTTGGAAATTTTTTTGGTGTAAAATCAACTTTTAAAGAACACAAGCTTGCTTGGGAGGGTTTGCAAGATGTGAGATAAATGAGATACAAAAATGAAGATTTTTTTTCTTTTATTTCTTGAATGAGAAATAACATGAGCACATTATAACACACTCACTTTATTGCTTTGATGGGGCCAAAAAGTGGGGTGGCCACTTTTTGGTCCCCCATATTTATGCACATGCCCTATTCTAAAGTATCAAGTCAAGTGATAAATTCTTCCAAATCAAATTCTTTTTCACAATACATCTCCAAAGGTTATTGTAATAATTTTGTCTATTTCTTAGAACAAAAATTCTTCTCTTCATTGCTAATATTTGGGTATTCTTCTTTTCACAAATTCTCACAAATCTTCTTTCTAAGAAAAAAATGCATCTTCTATTTAGAATCCTATTGTTGCATGGAAAGACAAATGGTTATCTCTTGCATGTAGATTGGTTATGAAAAAGGTTGTTTTGTTTACAACTATAAACTATATTATGTCAGTCCTTAAATTATCAAATATGGTTCAGTAAAAAATCAATTAGGAAGTTTATTTGGAAAGGGAATGAGATTAGTAAGGAAAAGAGTAAGAATCCTCTAGTGTCATGAGATAATGTATGTAGAGATAAATGTTTTGGAGTAGGTGTTGAAAATATTGAAGTAAGAAATCTTTCTTTGGGTGCAAAACTTTTTTGGAATATTTTTCTAAGACCAAGGAGAAATGGTGTAGAAACATGCAAGCTAAATATTTGGATTCTCCACTACTAGAAAGAACTTTACAATTTAAAATCCATAAGGTGGCTCAAAGATGTGGATTTTTTTATTGAATTGCATCTAGATGTAATTTCTCCATATGTCACCTGGGTTGTAAAAATGGTGAAAGGATACTGTTATGGGAAGATTCTTGGAATGCTTATCCCCCCTTGTATAAAGAGGAGGCTCTCTAGGAAGTAAAATTTTCCCTAAAAACAACCTAGGGGAGTTAAGTAAAGTATTATGTGGAAGTCTTCAAAATATTTCAATTCAAATATAAAATGGAGATATTTTAATGCCTATAATATTCTTGAAGATCAAAAAAATATTTTAGCCTCTCTATTGAGAAATAAAAGTTTAATGTTTTAAAATAAAGAAGATAAATTGATAAGGCTCCCTTTAGAATTAGGTTTTTATAGTGTGAAATTGGGTTATAAATCTTTGTTGTATTCAAGTAATTCTAAAAAGGTGAAGTGTGTTAGAGTCACTCAAGAAATAAAACTTCTAAGATCACTTGCAAAAACCCAAAAAAACCTTCTACAAGAGGGAAAAGAAAGAAGATGAATTTTCAATAATGGATGCAAGATTATGGCCACTATGCTATACTCAAGATTGCAGTGGTATTGGATTGATTGAATTGAATTAGGATGTACAAATGAAATCTTTCTTTTAAAGGAAAAGATGTGAGATAAGATTAAAAAAGATATTGATGTGTGTCTTATTCTTGTATAATGAGAAAAATACCTTAACATTATTAAATGATCTAGGGAACAAGCATTGAATAAAAGCCAAATAGATAAGATCTTATCTAGATAGCTAAGAATTCTAGAAAACACATCTAGGACCTAAGTTGACTTAACACGTAAATAGGACCTATTAGACAACTAGATGGGTAAAACACCTATCTACACCAACACAACTTTAAGGGAGTAGATTATTATGCAAATGATGCAAAGACGGATCCAAAAAACAAGGCCATGTTAGGTACCCATGTACATATGCAAATGAAATCTCTCACAAATAGAGAAAATGAGATAACCCAATGCGACAAAAATCCTCCCCAAAGGAGAGATGAAATACAAACTAATTTGAATTATGAATGAGAAGGAAAAACACCATGTGAAGGAAAAGAGTCCCATAAGAGAGAAGAAGAGAGACCATAACCCCCCCCTCAATAGCAAGTCTCCTATAATGGTAAAAGCTCGACATTGAATGTTGAATATGATCCAATCTCTTTGAAAAACATTCCTCCATTTAGGAAGAAATAAAGACATGTCAATATGTATGATTTCTTCCCATTCCTGAAAGGAAGATTCAAGAAGAAGGATGATATTGATGTCTCCAAACTATGCTCAAGTGTATCCATGTCAATGCCAAAAGATGACACACTCCAAACAAGAATTCTAGCCACATTGTGGAAGAAGGAAATCCATACTCCTAGAGACATATGTAAAAAATAATCCAAAGAAAAAGATACAATAAATGGTTTCTCCCAAATATAAAATGTGGGACTCAACAAACAAATCAATAATTTTTTTCAAGTATGCATCCCAAGTAGATGTAACTGAAGACAATGTAGATCTTGCTACTCTGAATCACAAGAGGCTAAAACTGTGACACCATGAGCATCATAAAATGTAGTAGAAGATAAAGGAGATGAAACATAAGGCTCAAGAATGGGATCCATTGTGAGAAAAAAAAGTTCAAGTAGAAAAAATTCTCCTCAAAATCATGGTCCACACTAGAAGTGTGATCAAAAGTCAAGGAACAAATTCATCATCAGAAGAAAAATATGCAAAGGTGTAAAAATTGAGATGTATGATCAACCATCCTAGTATCAAGAATCTCTCTACTCTCTAAGTCTCTAATAATAATTGAATAAGGAGTGAATTCCATAGTCTTCCCATCTCGACCATGTGTAATCTCATAGATAAAAAGAAGAGCATTCACCAAATGGGGTACAAAAAGATATCATTGGAATTACCCTCCCCAAAACCAATAGATCCCTTCTGAATCACACTCATGTATGTAATGTTTCCCATCAAAATAGGAGACATAAAATGGGGCTCAAAATAAGATAATATAGATTGTATATGATGAGATGCTCTTGAATGTAGTAGTCATCTCCCTAATCTAAGACCTAAAAAAGCATAAAGAGATATTCCATTTCTTCTCAATGTAGTGGACAAACTGGCACGACCTTTGTTCTTATTAAACTATTTTGAATAAGAAAGAGTTGACTCAAACATTCTAGAAGGTAAATCTGTAGTGCCCCTTGTACTTTTCTCTTATAGAATAACAATTGTTTTGTTTTGGGATCATACATTATGACAGTTTGTTTGATGTTGGACTCACTACTACGATGATATTTTGATGATGCTTCAATTACTGGTTTTTTATGCTTATGTTATGACTAGTATATGGACTCAATTGATTATGTGGATTAGTCTTATTATGAGTATTATGTGATTATCTAGTGATTGTTCTTATCTTGTTGTTAAGCACCTGATTTTTATGTGTTGATGTGGTCACTTTTTTGATGTGTTTTGGTGAAAGGGACAGTGTCACATTACTCATTCATGAGTACCCTGCTACGTTGTGATTTCCTTTCACGGTGTCCCTGATTGTATGATTATGTACATGCTTAATCGTTTTGTGTGTTGTAGGTTGCAAGTACAAGAATCAACTCCACCTAAATTGAAAAGTCTAAGCATGCCTTAAACCCAATGGAATTGTTGAACTGGGGTAGCACTTGGTCCCCTTGATTCAACCATCATCCTTGAAGAGGATGAGTATCCAATTTTCACACCATATCAATGTTGTTTGTATAGTGGGTTTGGTCCATCAATGTTGTTGTGGTCCTTTTTTTAGATTTTTCTTTGTGGTCAAGTATTGTTGGGTATTTAGTCCATTTGATTTAAATTTGGTTGATAAATATTTCTAATTAATTATCACATTAAAATAGAATTATGAAGTTAAAAAGGTATTTGATAAGTAAAAAATAAATGCTTATAAAATAAAATTACAATGTAAAGTTGAAGTTAATAAATTGTTGGTATAGTTAATATTTAATTACACTTTGCATAAGTTTACTGAGGCTTTATTTAATTCCTAAGTTATAGGTTCTTATCTTTATCTTATTGAGCTATCTTGTTGCTCAAGATAAGATTAGGGTTATGCATCTTTACTTTTATAAAGCAAATCTTATCATGTAATTATGAATTCCTGAATAATATTATGTTGCACATCTTTTTGCAACCTCTCTGCTTTTTTGCTTTTCTCTTCTGTGGAAGGTCTATTCTAGTATGCAAATTTGATCTTAGTTTCTAACATGGTATCAGAGCCTTGATTTGTAGCCTCTTCTCAGATTTTTGAGAAAATTTTCGTTCGGGATTCCTCGAGGGTATCATGCCTTTAGTTTATTTATGAGACATTTTGGATCAGATTGGGCTTCACCATTGGATTCAGAACGCTGGAAAAAGTCAGGATTGAATTTTTTTTTGCAGATTTTGGCCAACATTTTTCAGATCTATGAGGGTTTCAAGCTTGAATATTTTTTGTAAGATCTGGGGGTAGCTGAAATTTTGGAGCAGTTTGAGCACAAACGAAGGTCACCATCACGTTCGCAGCGGCCAAAAACCCTAAAAATGCATTTCATTTCATCGATTTTTGTGAAGTTGGTCCGAAAGGCAAAAAAAAATTTCCTAAGGGCCGTACAACCTCCCCAACTCGCTCCCCGAGGCACAAATTTTTTTTTTTTTTGCTTTCTCAAAAATCATGTCAGTGCTCCCAATTCAGCAGGCCACAGCTATTGGGTGGCCACCAAGCGGCCACCCACCGGTCGCTCAGCCGAGCGACATTGCCAACCCGCCGCCATTGTGCATATCCCCTGTGGCCCTTCTTTGCAGGGGTTGTGGTTCTATTGAGGATCGAGTACTTTGCACCCAGCCTCGGGTGAGCTCAGCCCCCAACAATGGTCACATTGGTGACCCGGGGCCATGCTCAGCCCTTGGCAGCCCCCTACAATAGCTCGCCAGTTGTATGGGCTACTAGGGGCTCCACCCTAGCCTCCAGCCACTAGCCCCCTGGTCCTAGGGCTAATTTTTTTTAGCCCCTTGGGCGCCCTGCAACCCTTATTGGGCTTTCTGGAGCAACTTTCACTAAATCAGGCATATTTTTTGCATACGATCTTTTTTTTTCGCAAACAAGATACCGTTGGAAAGCTTATTTCGACGCCGATCTAGTGTTATAGTTTTTTTTACCATATTTTTCTCCAGATTTATTTTTCATTCCTTTGAACTCAAATGTTGTTGTTTTCACTCTAGAGGGCATATCTTTTGACTCGATGATCCATTTTTTGTCATTCTTGTGGCGTTGGAAAGCTGATTCAGTCCTCTACAAAGATCTAAGGTCTATTTTATTTTTCTATTTATGCATGTTTGTATGCTCTCATTTTACAATAATTGGGTTATTGTAATAAATGAACTGAGATAAAGTTCCATCAAGGGGTTTCTTGCATAATAATCTAATTAGATTGTGTATACACTTTGATCTCCATCTCCATCTTGTTTTGATGGCAACTCAAATGGGTTATATGGTTTCCTAGTTTCTTTTGGCCACTTTTTTGCTCTAGCTTGACACATATCAAATTCACATCAGTTCACACTTTAGATTGGGAGTTTATGTTTCTAGATCCGCATTGGTTCAGATCCTTCTCAGTTTTAGAGCCATATTTTTATGGTTAATGTTCTAGAGTCTTTTTGGTACTCCTTCCCATGGAAGATTTTTAGTCACAGTTTGACATCGACACCGAGATACATGGTTCCTAAATTCTGTCATCATTTCATTTACTATTGCTTCATAGATTCCAGGGTTGTTCCAATTTGTGAGTTTTCCAGTGTTCCGTGGCATCGGGTCTGCTGTCACATTATTATGATTCTATTTTTGGTTTCAGTTGTAGACAAAAGTATCTTTCCTTGCTTGTCAGATTACGGTTCCAGTGTTACTCCACAGTGTTCTTCCAGTGCTTCTTTGTAGCAGTCATCTCATTGTAGGGGGGTTTTGTGCCACTGGGTTTTCCTTCTCTACCTCAGCATTGCATTTGTAAATGAGTACCTGATCAGGCCTTATTGCCGGGACTAATCTTGGCTTAATAATTTTCTTCTCCCTAAGTTGCATTTATGGGGGGTGTTGATGTAATTAATATTTAATTACACTTTGCATAAGTTTACTTAGGTTTTATTTAATTCATAAGTTATAGGTTCTTATCTTTATCTTGTTGATCTATCTTATTGCTCAAGATAAGATTAGGGTTATGCATCTTTGCTTTTATAAAGAAAATCTTATCTTGTAATTATGAATTCTCGAATAATATTATGTTGCACATTCTTTTGCAGCCTCTCTACTTTTTCTGATTTTCTCTTCTATGGAAAGTCTTTTCGGTTTGCAAATCTGATCTTGGTTTCTAACATAAATAAAATATTAAAAGGTGATTATTAATTTTAAATATAAATTATAATATATCTAGTTGAATAAATATAAAAATAAAGATATAAATAGTTGTATTGAATGTAAAATATAAGATAAAATGATTAAATAATAGGGTTTGCATGTAGCAACAGGCACTCTCAAACAACTATTAAGAATTGGTTACTTGAAAATAAAGAGGGGATTTCAATAAGAATCTTGAAAATAATCTTGTTTTTCTCCCTATGAATGTTTTCCTTGTTTTGGAGATTTTCATCTTGTTTTTAACTAAAAAAAGAGTAAATTGCCTATAAATTTCAAGTACTAGAGATTTTGAATTTGGATTCTACAAAGATTGTTTGGGGTTTCTTAAGAGATTGGAATTGCAAGATGAGATTTGAGAGCTCAACATCAAATATTTAGCCCTATCAAGCAAGAGAAACTAGGTTCCATTCCTTTCTAAATATTACCTTGTTTAATTTTGAATTGAAATATTAATAAATGAAAATTTTGAAGAATTCTTTAGTTCTCTTAGCAAATCATTTTTTGTATTTCCTACAGCCAATGCATTCCATGATTAGATGCCTAAACTCCCCACCAAATGCATATATTAAAAGAAATTCTTGATCTTTTTTGCAAACACATTTAATGCATATCCTGTAATTTTAATTCCCTTAATACAGTGCTCAATTTCATCTACCTGAAGTATGTCTTGGAATTATTTTAAGTTCTTTTTATTTGATGCGAATTGAGCCTCCTGCTATCAATTCATCTTTAAAATAAGATCCATTCAAAGGCATTTCTCAGACAATTTATGCCTAGCATTTCTTTCCCCAACAGATGGTTCCTAAGTCTTTTCTTTTTGCAAGTTCATTTTGTGCTTACTGGTAGTCTTTTTGTGGCATTGCATTCATTGAAAATTTCTAAGGTCTTTCTATCACTGCTTTAGCACCCTAACTATTTTATTTGGCACTGGTTTGAGGACCGGGCATGGTGCCTAATGCCTACCATGGCCTGTGGCGTTTCTCCCTCTTGTCTTCCGGTGGACTACCGTTTAGTAGCACCGAGGGTAAAGGCTACAATCATGTTGGTTATTGCTTATATTCAATGTCATTCTTGTGCCATTCATAATTTATGTTATAGTTGATATTGATAGATATACAGTAAGCATGAAGTCAATTTATATGCATTATAAATTTGATTTACTTTCCTTATAAATGGTAATCATTAAATAATTTTTTATGTTTGCATTTGAGTAAGAGTAAATCGATGCATAAGAATTATGGACATTCGATACTATAGGTTTAGTGCATATTTTATATGATCGGCATTTGTTACTGGGTATTGTGTTTCCATATCGATGAATAAAAATTTTAAGATTGGTATACGATGTTGTATGTTAGGAATTCAATGGAAATTAGTTATATGATTTGGTGTTCTATTTATCTATTTATGTATATAAATGTATATTTATATATGTACAAGTATATGTATGGGTGTTTACCATATAAGTATTTGATTCATTATAATAAGAACAACATTTTGATTGTAACACACATATATATATACTGAAATATGTATGCATATATATATATCTATATGTAAACATGTATGTATATTATGTTTATAGTGGAGGAATATTTCTTCTTATGAGAATTAATTGATAATGTTAGTTAAGTGAATGGAGTAATTAAATAGAGGAAATTGATTTAATTATAATTGGATAAATGAAGTATTATTTAAATGAATGAGTTAGACAACCTTTTTAAATATTGTTTTCCTTCATAATCATATAACGATTGATTTGTTAATATATGAGGAGTTGATGGTTGCATTGTTTATTTGTGTGATTGTCTAAATAATATATTTTATTATTGGATTTTGGATGATTTTGGTTATTTTTTAAAACTAGGAGTCTTTGTGCTAGTTGTTAAGTTGGATTGTAGAGGCTTAGAATGGAGTATTTCTGTATATAAGGTTCTTTTGATGGTTACACTTTGGATGAATTTTGGAAATGTTTTGTGTGTATGCAAGAAGGTCCATGCCTTGTGTTGTATATTGATTCTTATGATTATGTTTAGCATGCAAGATGGTATATTCCTTGCTTGATTGTGTAGGGTTTACTAGTTGCAAGTAGGAAGAGTGGATCTCAATGGAGGCTGGAACCTAAAGTGGTATCCAGGACAACCCATTAGAGAGTTTCTTAATCTAGTGATAGCCTAAAAATGAATTAGGGGGAATGGGTAGTTCTCACATTAATCAAGATAATGGATGCCTCACACATGCTTGTAGTGCTTGTTTAGGCTAAGGATGGGTTAAGAAGACCTAGTTGGCAAGATCAATTTCCTTGTCCTCACAAAAGGAACATTGGTTCCACAAGTGTCACCCTATGGGGTCAGGACCTAGTGAGAGGTTTACCAGGACAACTATAGATGGGGGCCGATGTCTAGTGAGAGACTATTAGGAAAACCCATGTCAAGACCATGTGATGACACTCTTCCCTATTGTAGTCTAGCATTCCCTAGATGTTGTTCTCCTTTTGTTGCATGTGTGCCTCTAAAAGTGATGTCAGTGTTGTATAGCCCTTTTTTATGTTAGTCTATTGTCTTCTTGATTGACTGTTTATGGTGGGACCTTGTGTTATCTCCTAGCACGGGGGGTGGACCTTAGGGTTCCACATGGTTGGGAGGTTGGAACTTTTCCTCCATTGGGTTTCCTTGCTACTTGTTCATGTGTGTGGAGGTTGTACCTTGAGTAGCAGTTTCTAGATCATGTTCCCATTCATGAAAACATTACTTTATGTATATGTAATGGATTTTACTCTAGTTGTACCATCTATTGTAATTTAATGTACTCTTCCCTCATGTATTAATGGAAGCATTGATGTAACATTTGTAATGATGCAACAAATAGTGTTGTACTCTCTTGTAATGGAAAATGTTAGTGATGTATTTTTCATATAATAGTTATTTAAAATGATCTTAAATGTTATTTATTTGATGGCATGTTATGGAAGTGATTAATACAGGATTTAGTAATGTGGTGGTTTAAAATAAACTTTTCTTGTTAGTTAGCTCATGTTACCATTGTAGTTAATGAAATGTATCTTGTTAGCTTGGTTGATAGTTATGCTAGTAGCATAGTCATGGAACTTAGAGGACATAGGTTTAGATTGCATGCTATCTTATGTTATGCAATCTATTGTCTATTTTATTTATAAAAAAAATTGTTCTGCTATTAAGTCATGTATTTTTTCCTCTGGGGTTTCATGGTGGGGTGTTACACATGGTATTCGAGCTCAAGTTCTAACACTAGGTACTCTAGTTTTATAGGAGCCCATTATGTTGTCTTAGTTGCTTTGAATCTAAAGATTATGTTTCCCTTTTTTCATCCTCACCTAACAACCTGAGACTTGTCCTTTGGTGGTGTTTATGTGGGAAGATGCCTAGAGGTCGAGGTCGAGGTTGGGGATGTGATATAGGTTGAGGTGGTGGCCATGGGGCTAACTGCCGAAACACCCCATCTCAGAGTTCCCACGAGAGTGAATGTGAGGAACAACAATGTTATTAGAATGATCAGGAAAGCAAGGGTTAGAATCTAGGTTAGCTAGAGTTAGAGGGATCCTAGTTGCATCTTTTGGTCGAGGAGGTCCTTGTCCATCAAGGTCCTAGACATGAAGTTAATCAGTAGGTAGATAGAGAGAGAAAAGTCTCCTAGGAGGAGAGATGTCACAACAAAGCATGAGATTATTTTAGCAGGTTATATAAGGGATCTCTTAAGGGAATGTCCTCCTACCTTCGATGGTTTTAGTGGTGGTTTGGAGGTAGAGACATGGTTGCTCAATCTGAATAGTTTTTTACCATGCATCCATACGGTAGTAATACCAAGGCAAGATGGGCCATCATGCACCTTAGCAATTTTTCCTCTACATGGTGGTGGTTGGAGGAACAAAAAATACATTTGGATATTGGTTTAGTTTCTTTGGAGATGTTTCTAGAGAGGTTCAAAGCTCATTTTTTGTTAGACCATTGGAGGTAGAGTTGCACTGATGAGTTTCATGAGTTGAGGTAGATGGATATGTCTATGGAGCAGTATGAGCATAGGTTCTTTGAGCTTAGGGAGTATGTAGGTATTGGGGATGATGAGGCCATGTAGGTTCAACAATTCATTAGGGGTTTAAATGATTGTATAAGTGGGGGAGTCCCTATTTTTGAGTTGAAAACCATGGAGGTGGTAGTAGAGAAGGCTTAGATAGTAGAGGAGAATCTGGCAATGGCATTAGGAGGACAAAAAGGTGTGTAGATTGGTAGTGCACCTCTAGTAGGCTTCAGATCCTGAGGTGGTCAGTATTAGGTAGGAGGTTCCTCTAGGAGCCATCATGAACCCACTAAGGGTGGATAACAACAATGTTCCCAATCGAAACCTAAGAACTTTCAGTCTCAGCAAGGTGGTGGTTCTCAGTCTAGGAAAAACTAGATTTGGTAGCAAGCCATTCATTATCATCCTAAACAACCAGCTTAGAGCACATAGTTTATAGTTAGTAGAGGTAGCTTCTAGCAGTCTAGTGCACCATCAGGTGGCAAGGGGTATGGTAGAGGTACAAGATGTTTTTCTTGTGGCTAGTAGGGCCATATAGCCATGAAGTGTCTTCAGAAGAGCACATTAGGATTTGGTCAGAGGCCAATAGCTTCAGAGTTGATAGTGGGTGATGCAGGAAAGTCTCACAAAGTGTTTGTAGTGGTTGATAACCACTAGGCAGAGCATCAGGGCACAGTTGTGGAGACCACATGTTTGTTGCAATGTATTGGAATTTCTATCCTATTTGACTCTGGTGCTTCTAATTCTTTTGTTTCCCCCTCTTTAGTGGTGCGATTTGGATTGGTGTTAGCAAAGTAGGATGATAGGTGGCTAGTCAAATTAGTCTCTAGAGCTAAAGTAACAGTAGAATACCTTGTATATGGATGTGGTTTGAAGATTGGTACTCTCTTTACCATAGTAGATTTTTGCATCATACCCTTGGGATCTTATGATATAACATTAGGTATGGAATGGTTGGATCCTCATCGAGTCGTGATAGATTGCTGACATAAGTCAGTGTGGTGTTTGGATGATTCAGGCAGGGAGGTAGAGGTAGTTTTCATTCAAAGACCCATCTCCTTGCATATGATTTCTGCTATGCAGTTGAGGATATGTATGCATCAGGGTTGCTATATTTTTTCCATGATAGTTAATGATTTGAAGTTAGGGGAGAGTTGAGAGGTGACCCTTGATGATCATCTTATCCTTAGGCTTTATGCTGATGTCATTCCCAATAAGATTCTGGGGATGCCACCTAAGCATGACATTGATTTTAGGATAGATCTTGTTCCTGGAGTAGAGCCTATTTCCTGAGCTCCATTTTAGATGACCACTCAGGAGCTTAAGGAGCTTCAATTTCTACTAGAGGAGTTGTTAGCTAAGGAGTTCATTCATCCTAGTGTCTCTCCTTGGGGAGCACCAGTCTTTTTTTTTTTAAGAAGGATGGATCCCTTTGGTTGTGTATTGATTATCAACATTTGAATAAGGTGATGGTGAAGAACAAATATCCCTTGCAGAGGATTGATGACCTCTTTGATCAAATCAGGGGATCTAAGGTGTTTTCAAAGATTGATCTTACGCCAATGTATCATTAGTTGTGTATCTTTGAGGAAAATATTCATAAGACTACATTTCACACTTGATATGGGCACTATGAGTTCATTGTTGTGCCATTCAGGTTGACAAATGCACCGTCTATATTTATGAGCTTGATGAGTGGAGATTTTTGTACCTATCTTGAAAAATGTATCCTTGTGTTCCTAGATGACATTTTTATTTATTCAAGGAGTATGGAGGAGCATGAGGAGCATTTGTAATAGGTATTGTAGTGTTTGAGGGAGAATCAACTATATGCAAATTTGGAAAAGTGTGAATTCTTTCAGAAAGAGGTTAGCTATTTGGGTCATCTCATTTTTGGAGAGGGTATTGTCATGGATCCTTCGAAGATCCAAGCCATCATAGATTGTCCTATGCCCACTAGTGTTGCTGAGGTTCACATTTTTATGGGTTTAGTATGTTATTATTGGCAGTTTGTACAGGGATTTTTAAGGATAGCTCACCCTATCACATCTCTTCAAAGGAAAGGGAAGAAGTTCATTTGGTCAGAGTAGTGTTAGGAAGCCTTTCAAACTCTCAAGGAGAGGTTGACTAGTGCACCTATTTTGGTAGTTCTTGATCCTACCAGAGACTTTGTGGCATGTACTAATGCATCTTTGGAGGGTCTAGGAGTAGTATTGATGTAAGATGGTCACATGATAGCCTGTGTCTCACAAACTCAAGGATCGTGAGTTGAACTATCCTACACATGACTTGGAGTTAGCCACCATTTTTCATGCCTTGGTGAAGGGGAGATATTTTTTATTGGGGCATCAGTTTGAGTTGCATAGTGATCACCACAATTTATAGTACATTTTCATGCAACTAAACCTGAATGCTAGGCAGAGGCAGTGGATGGAGTTCCTGTGTGAGTATGATTTTGAGGTGATGTTTATCTAGGGTAAGGAGAATGTTGTGGTAGATGCTCTTAGTTGGAAGACATGATCTTTTAGCAGTGACTCTTGGAGTAGATTTGAGGAGCCAGATCCTTGCAGTGTTTCTTGTAGAAAATTGGTATCAGGAGGTGAGATCTAAGGTTGAGTTAGGCAGAGCTTTGGAGGGTAGATTTTCAAGTTATTCTCTTGAGTTAGATGGTCTCTTGTGCTACTTGGGTCACATTTATGTTGCTTCTTCAGGGGTCCTTTATACCTTGATTATGTCAAAGGCACATTGAGCACCCTATTCAACTTATCTAGGTGTCAAGAAGATGCACACAGACCTTCGTCAGTTGTATTTTTGGGCTAGAATGAAAAGGGATATTGAAAATTTTGTCTCGAGGTGTTTGGAATGTCAGAGGGTTAAGGTAGAGCACTAGCACCCTACAGGTTTTTTGTAGCCAGATCTTGTTCTAGAATGGAAATGGGACATCATTTTAGTGGATTTTATAGTTGGCTTGCCAGTATCTTCTCGTCATCATGATGCCATCATGGTCACCATGGACAAGATGACTAAGGTGGTGCACTTCTCTCCTATTTAGTCATCATATAATACTTCTTCAGTGGCTAGGATTTTCATGGAGGATATAGTCAAATTGCATGGAATTCCTCGTAGGATCATCTCTGATAGAGATCTAGTGTTCACTTTATCTCTCTAGAAATATTTGCAACATGCATTGGGGACTCAGTTGAACATTAGTTCATCTTACCACCTAGATAATGATGGGAAGAATGAGAGGGTTAATCAAGTTCTTGAGGATATGCTCAGGATGCATGTAATCAAAGAGCAGCCTCATTGGGAGGATTATCTATACTTGGTGGAGTTTGCATACAATAATGGGTACCATAGTTCTATTGGTATACCTCCTTTTTAGGCATTGTATGGTCATCCTTGTTGGACCCCACTAAGTTGGGATTGACTTGAGGACAGAGTCCTCTTAGGACTAGAGATTCTTCAGGAGATGGAGCAGCAGGTTGTTCATGTTAGAGAGAATTTGGTGGTAGTGAAGGAGAAAAAAAAGAAGTATGCAGATGCTCATAGGGTTGATCGTCATTTTTTTGGTTGGAGATCAAGTATTCTTGTGGGTGCATCCATGAAAGATTCTGATCTAATATGGAAAAGACTCTAAGCTCACACCACATTTTGTTGGGTCATTCGAGGTTTTGGAGAGGATTGGTCCTATTGTGTACCATCTTGCCTTGCCACCCAATCTATCACACATCCATGATGTATTTCATGTTTCAGTTCTTAGGCCATATTATCTAGATATTTCTCATGTTCTTGATTGGAATGCTTTATAGGTAGAGGATAGGCAACTGGCTCTCGAGCCCGTGGGAATTCTATAGCATAGGAGACTCACCCTAAGGGATCGAGACATTGAGTAGGTCAAGGTCTATTGGGATCCTAATGATAAGGCCTTAGCTACTTGGAAGGATGCATCCCAGATGTGAGAGTTATACCCTGAATTATTTGTAGGATTATAGGAGTAAGCTTGATTCTAGGGGGAGGAAGTAGTGCCCCTCATACTTTTCTTTGATAGATTGACAATTGTTTTTTCGGGATCAGACATTATGGAACTTTGTTTGATGTTGGACTCACTGCTATGATGTTAGTTTTATGATACTTCTATTGTTGGTGTTTTATGCTTATGTTATGACTAGTATATGGACTTAATTGATTATGTGGATTAATCTTATTATGAGTATTATGCAATTATTTGGTGATTGTTCTTATCTTGTTGTTAAGAAATTGATTGTTATGCGTTGATGTTGTCAATTTTTTGATGTGTTTTGGTGAAAGGGATAGTGTCACATTACTCATTCGTGAGTACCCTACTACATTGTGATTTCCTTTCATGGTGTTCCTAATTGTATGATTATGTATATGCTCAACCATTTTATGTGTTGCAGGTTGCAAGTACTAGGCATCGACTCCACCTAAATTGATAGGTCTAAGAATGCCTTAAACCCAATGGAATTTTTGAATAGAGGTAGCACTTGGTCCCCTATTTAAGCCATCATCCTTGAAGAGGATGAGTATCTTATTTTCACACCCTATCAGTGTTATTCGTATGTTGGGTTTGGTCTATCAATGTTGTTGTGGTCTTTTTTTACTTCACTTTATGGTTAGGTATTGTTGGGTATTTAGTCCATTTGATTTAATTTTGGTCAATAAATGTTTTTGATTAATTATCACTTTAAAATAGAATTATGAAGTTAAAAAGGTATTTGATAAGTAAAAAATAAATGCTTATAAAATAAAATTACAATGTAAAGTTGAAGTTAATAAATAAAATATTAAAAGGTGATTATTAAGTTTAAATAAATTAGAATATATCTAGTTGAATAGATATAAATAGTTGTAGTGAATGCAAAATATAAATAAAATGATTAAATAATAGGGTTTGCATGCAGCAACAGGCTCTCTCGAATAGTTATTAAGAATTGGTTACTTGCAAATAAAGATGGGATTTGAATAAAAAACTTTAAAATAATCTTTTTTTTCTCCCTGTGAATATTTTCCTTGCCTTGGAGATTTTCATCTTGTTTTTAGCTAAACAAAAGGAGTAAATTGCCTGCAAATTTCAAGTACTAGAGATTTTGAATTGGGATTTTGCAAAGATTGTTTGGGGTTTTTGAAGAGATTGGAGTTGGAAGCCAGGATTTGGGAGCTTAGCATCAAAACTTCAGCCCCATCAAGTGAGTGAAACTAGGTTCCATTAATTTTTGAATATTACCTACATTTAAATTTGAATTGAAATAATTAATAAATGAAATTTTTGAAGAAATCTTTAGTTCTCTCGACAAATAATTTTGTGTATTTCCTGCAACCAATGCATTCCATGATTAGATTCCTAAAATCCCCACCAGCTACATATCTTAAAAGAAATTCTTAATCTTTTATGCAAACACATTTTATGCATATCCTATAGTTTTTATTCCTTTAATACGATGCTCAATTTTGTCTACTTGAACTATGTCTTGGAAGTCTCTTAAGCCATTTTTATTTGATGTGAATTGAGCCTCATGCTATCAATTCTTCTTTGAAATAAGATCCATTCGAATGTCTTTGTTAGACAATTTATGCCTGGTGTTTCTTTCCCCAGTGGATGGTTCCTAAGTCTTTTCTTTTTACAAATTAATTTTGTTCTTACTGGTAGTCTTATTGTGGCATGCATTCATTGAAAGTTTCTAAGGTCTTTCTATCACTTCTTTAGCACCCTAATTGTTTTAGGAAAATATACTTTCATGAACTACTCAATAAACATGGATGTGTTGGGCTTGTAATTCATAGGTATTTTCCTACAAATAACTATCATTCTGCAAAGCAAAGAATGCCTAGATTCTCCTCTATTTCTTCTTATGTCAAGAAAGGCATCCAAAATATTTCTGAAATGTTCATCATTTTTAGATTGTTGGTTCCGATATGTACCTTGCTGCAGATTCTAACTAATATTTTCAAGTGGACTAGAATTGTGTTGCACTTGACATTGATCATATTGACAATCATGATAACTTACCAATCTTTGTCTAGGAGGGACTAGATAAGCATTTACTTTCTTTGACGGTAGTGGTGAATAAATATCTTGTTGTGAATAAAGTGCATTTCCTTCATTGTGAAAATTCCAAATTGCATTATGAGGCGCTTGAGGGGTCCAATGACTACCTACATTTGTATATTCATTCTTATTGCAAAATGGTATATTTTGTGATGCATTTGGAACACGCTTGTTTCTCAATTGTAGCAACTGTTGGTCCAATTGTAGCCGTTGTTTTCTCAATTCTTTGATCTCTCTTATTAACTATTGCCTTGTAATGCCATAAATTTACTCCAAGGTAAAACATGACTAAATTTTTTTTATTTTTTTACACACATGTTTGCAAATTTGCTATCGATACACTAACCATGCGTAACATGATGATGTAATACACTCATCGGATGACATTGCCCCTGTAAGGAGATCAACAACACATCACCTAGGGCGAGGGTTTAGTATAAAGGCGAGCAGGTATGTGTGAAGGCCATCACTCGTACCCTCAAGCGATCATGAGAAAAATTGGGCCCAACATTTGAGTATGAGTAACTACTAGATATAAGTAAGGATTAATTGATGAAACATTGCTTAGTTGAAAGCTCTACCCACAAAATCATCTTGTCGATCTACATTCAATATTTCAACTAGAAATTTAAATATGAAAGTGAATATAATAATTACAATTTGCAAGTTAATAATTAGATTTCTATTTTAATTTATTTATTATTATTATTACTTAATCGTTATTAATTTAATTATATATACTCTAAAATAAATTTATAAGGTATAAAATAATTTAAACATATAAATACCTTTTAAAACTCCTTATCATTTTACATGTTGCTTATTTCCCTAAATACTAGTAATTATTTTCATTTACATTTTGCATATTATTATTTTTCCCTTAAAGGGAAAAGAAAGAAGTTTGCAGATAAAGAGACCTTAAAAAGTGTACAGATAAAGAGACCTTAACTTAATTTTAAAGAATTTTATTTTAACTAATAATCTTTACCTTGGTTTATAATCCTATTTAATTTAATAGATTCTTCTTGTTAGAATATGGGAACATATTCTCCTCTCTAAAGGATAATTGTATTCTAAGTATTTCCCCACGATGGCTTTTAAATACTAAAGAGTGAATTCTTACGAGGGGAAAATGATGGTTACCTACGTTTCAAGATATATATATAAATATGCGCTAACAAGGATTTTTTTTTGGTAATATTATTAAAACAATGGTATGCCCTCCACGCTCAAGAATGCTAATGAACTAACATTAATACTGCCCTTTTTAAACATAGTTCAGAATCCTCTTATTTCTGATAATATCCTTTCATTCTAGAGAGATTGTTTGAACTCTCCTACAACCACTATGTTTGTATTCAACGGAGGAAAAGATATAAAAACGTAAGGAATGCTCTACTGTTAAAAGCTAAACATACTCAATAATAGGAGCTTGGCCATCTGAAACACGTCACTACTCACTTTATTCATCACGAATTTGCTGCAATATCACTCGGCGTATGTAATGAATCCTCAGAAAGTAAAATGAAAGAATGCTAGTCTCCTCAAGCATCGTAAGGGACAGCGATTGACAAATATTCGCATTCAAGCCATTTATCTCAAGGTATTCAATTCGAACAGGGAAAAGGATGGGGAATCACTATATGGGAGTATGCGAGCATTCAAGGACACCGTGCTATCACCACCAAACTCAGAAGCAGGATTAAATGTAATGACTTTTCATCATACCGAGGGGATGTGATTTGAAGAATATTATAATACTGTGACTTTCTTTCGTCTGGGACACATTACCTGCTTTAGTTTTCACCCATGAGAAGAATACCATATATTTACAGATTTCTCCAACCTTCTACGTTAATGGTTTTTGAATGACTATGCCCAAACCTGCATTACCTCTGACAACATGCATTAAACTCTGATATCTTCTCAGATACGGCGGCTGTTGGTTGACGAGATTTTGAGACTTATTTCATGCTTTAACCAAAACTTCATATCCTAGAGTAATTAATGCATCATTTGCAGTGCCAGGGCTACTCTCCATCTACTTAGAATTTTATATAAATATATATATGTATCTTTTTATATACCCACAGTCCAATGACAAGACTCAAGAGTCTCCATTCTTGCAAGAGTAAATACATCTGAAGATAATTGCTCATATTTCCCTCTCTCTTTTTGTTTCTTTATTGGGACACGCGATGCTCCCAGGATGGCCTTTTTGTTTCCAACTTTAAAGCTGAGTTGACGGCACAATTGTCTTGCACAGGTTTCGATAGGTAAGGGACGAAATCTCGATCTCCTGCCAAATACCTTATTACATATGTAATGATACTCTTAATTTCAACGAACAGTTTAGAGAGTATTCATTATTTATCATCAGGATTATTATGTTTATACACCGTAGTGTGAAGTCCAACCTATGGTCTCTTTTTTTTTCTTTCTGTGCACAGGGAGATACCGGCACCTATTACCATTGAAGAAGTAGCATATGCATTACTGTTATATCATTTTAATCTTTTCTTGTTCAAAGGCGTTGGCATTCTGCACTACGGACCCCTTTCTTTTTCTTTAAATACACTTGAAGTAATTTGCAGCATAAGAAAAGAAGTTACTCATTATCATCAAAATGATGACTCTTCTTTAACACAATAAAGGGAAAAATAACACTTCCTACGGGATGAAATGTATTTGTCCAAAAACCCAACCCAAGCATTTAAGTAGCCAACTAATGGTGATAGGTTACTGTTTCCACAGTAGCCTCCTGTCATCTAATCCTGAAGAAACATAAGGGTCATGGTAATCGCCACACTTGCCTGTGTTGCCTCTAGAGAGTAAAATCGCCAGGTTGAAGCGTATTATTGTCATTACTTTTATTTCATTTTTCCTTACTACCTCAAGGAAGCGATGGCTGCTAGGAAGTTTCGAGGGAGCTTGCAGACAAGGATGGAAGTGTCTTAATAATATTACAGCCTGGCACTCCATTGCCTGACTGTGCCATTGAGGAGGCATGGAGTTTTCAGTCATGAATGATTTTCTTTTGGGCTACCAGTTTGTAGCAATATTATTTCGAATGGGTCAATCTTAAATGACCCCCCCCCCCAAAATGACTACCTTCTCTAAGAGTTCCGAGGGACAGCTCGAGGACTAGGCTGATGGGTCAGCGTTGCACTCACAGCTTAGTTGTTCCCATCCTTGGCAGTAGCGTGTAAGGTGCAGACAAATATCAACTTACGCATGTTAGTTATGTTTCTTTTTATATTTGACTCATGCTCTTCACCATAATTGTATTTAGACAAACATTTAGTGCATTTGTGACCATCAGGATTATGACTTAGTATACAATTTAAATTTTGCAAATCATGTTCAAAAGCAACTAGTAATATGGTATATATTGATTTGCATATTTTAATAACACAATAGTTTGAACCATTGAGTTTAACCTAAATACATTTCCAGAATAGATATGCCTTCTACAACAGATTGTAACATTAAAACAAGTAATGCTTATAAAATTTTATTGGAATAATTCTTATACCTTCCCTCAGTATAGACAAATAGACACATTTACATTTTATCTTTCACATGTTTAAGTGTGATGTGTATCGCGCAGTTTACGGCTGCAACTAACAGCTAATATAATTATAGTAATTTCTTATGTCGTTGACAACAGTAATGAGAATAAATTTTGCTCAGATTTCTTATGTATACAAAAGCCATAGGCCCATTTTATGAAATGATAGATTTGAGTAACTGAATTTCCTGGTAACATACTTTTCCTATTCATGAAAATCCTTCTAAATCCCCTGTAGTAGAACTTACAACAGAATACCTTTTACTTATTTAAGCTTCATCTTTACCACATTGCATAGAAAAGAAATAAATGACAAATCATTGCATAAGGACTTTCTCCTTTCATTATTTTATTATTCAAATAAGCAGCCCATCTTTTAAACTTACAGCATTACCAATATTATATAGACAGAATAAGAAATGAGTTTATTTGCAAAGGAATTTAGGCTTGCTATTTTCCATATTACAAACAAATTTAGAGAAATATAATGAAGGAAACACAACTAATTAAGGCTTGCTCTCCACCCTACCATAATGGCATCATGGAGCCTCGTGGGCCCTAGCCATACCCCCGAGCAAGGAATTTTCTTGGCTCCAAGATGATGAATGGAGTCTCTTTCAAATCTTTACAAAGGTATAAGAATAAAATAGCGCCAAATTTTCATGTATCTAAGTTCTATACTCTCTTTTCCAACCATGGTCCATGCAACATACCACTTCCTTACATAAAATAAACAAAGGGGGAAAAATGGAAGTAAGGGAACTTATCTCTTTGCTTTTAGATGAAGAGATTGCACTCTTGAATCCACCTTTTCTTTCCAAGCCAAACCATCTTGATCACTATCTTTCCAAAGAGGTAGACTCATCTCCTCCTCACATTCTTTCTACCATCTCCTTTCAAGTTCTCCAAGAGGAGAAGTGGGTAGTGTCCAAATCATCCATCTTCTTGAGATATAAAGGGATCCTACACTCTTTCCCACAAGTGCTCACACATGTGTGAGTCTTGTGCCAATTCCAAGAGCTTTTTGGGGAGTAGAAGGTTGAGAGTGACAATTCACTCTTCCCAAGCCCCAACACTTTTTGAGTTGTCACATTCATGAATGTGGACTTTTGAGGGGTCTTTTCACACTCCAAGGACAAGTTCACATGACAAAAATGTTCCAAACCCATAGGTATAGGTCCTAGGGGTCCATTCTTGTTCAAAAACCAAGGAAAATGACTCAATAATCCCTTTTCAAAACCCACAAAAGAATCCATACGAATTTTGACCCTAACCAAGGGTTCCAACCCCAACCATACTCACATCACATGTCCTACAATTGGATTCTTACTCAAACATAATCACCCAATCAAAATATCAAACCTCAACCCTTCCAAGTCAACTAGGGCTACACTTAGAACTTCCCAAGGATGTATTTGATTTGATTCCAACATTTATCTATCCCCTTATTTGTTTATTTGATTCCTCTTAATCTATCAACATATTAACTTTAAATCCTCAAGAAGATATCTTTTGATTTTCTCTCGATGGTCCTCCCTTCTCATGCTAACACCGTTACCTTCCTGCACATTACCAACATGATCATAAATAACATTTTATATCACATTAATCTATTAGGTGAATCTTCTAAACTTTAACCATATAATAATCCATTTAAATTTCAATCTACATTCCATAGTATACTAGTGTATTCCACCTTATAATGTCAAAATGAAATTACAAGGATTTTGCTAAGAGATCTCCTTATTTATTATTCATCATATATCTAATCATAAATTGAAGAAATTCATGTCACAAATTATGTTTAGCATTAATCACTTGTGAAACGGGGTCTTACATGCCTTCTTTCTTCTTTTGACATCTTGACAAAGTGCTATTTGTACCACAACATCTATGCATTATCTATCAAATTTTACTAGAGTTGCCACCCACTTTTCAAAAAGTAGGAAAATGATTCTTTTGAAATTATTTTTGATTTTCCCCAGTAGAATCTCCTCACTCCAAATGTGAAATTTATATTGACTCTTTAAATGGAAATGCTAGAACTGAATTTTCTAATGTTATTCCCCAACGGAGTCGCCAATTTGTTAGCTCTAAAAATTTTAGGTAAAATACCTCAAGAGGTTGCCAATCTCTTGATATGTTTCAGGGTAACAAACAAGGCCAAATGGTTTAGACCTTCTTCTCTTCAGGTGTTGCTAGACCTAGGCAGTGTACCTATAACAATGAAGCAGACTTTACTTCTGTTTATTTCCTAAAGTAATTTACCCACAATGGAAAATGGGAGTGGATAAATAAGTTTTATTCTAGTGAAAATTGTATAAGCAATATCAAGGCTAAAATCTAATATTTTCATGTGCAAAAATGAATGAAACTTAACAGCTGAATGGTAGAGACTAGTGCAGGTTATTGGGTGTGTGGAGTCAAATGAAAGATTTGAAATAAGTATCTTCTTTCTGGAAGATAATCTAATTGTTTGGCATATAAATTTAAGTTTATAACTTGTATAAACATGAAAGAATATGATTACCAAGCTCTCTTAATGATCCAAATGAGATTCCCTAATTACTATGATTGACTAAAAGGATTTAATCTTTCCTTGAAAGAACCAATTAATCAAACCATACAAATACAAGTGTGCATTGATAAACTAAAAAATATCCTTGATATATCAGTTTAAATAATTAGAAAACATCAACCTTGGAAACAACTTCAGTAATACTTTCAATTAGCACAACAAAAAATTGATACCAGCAATACGCCACCAAATCAAAGAACTTCCATTGATATCTCCATTGTTTTAGACATGCATCATAGTCTCATAATTGTAAAACATTCTAATCTACTGTATTTTTCCTCTTCGCTCTCTCTCCCTTCATTCGCTACCAAAATGAGTATTTATACATCAGCTATTCGAAAGGACGTGTCCTTTCATATTCAAATCTTGGCCAATTATTTCATCTGGTATTTTACCAACGTTCAGCAGACACCCGCTAAGACATCCTATAGTTTCACTGATGTTTTTTAGTCTTCCTAATGGTTTTGTCCCTTCAATCTTGAATATGTCGCTATGAATCCCACTGATGCAAACCTATCCTCTGCGTATTTTGTGTCATTCTGATGATCAAAACATATCGCCAAGTTTTTACAAATGCAATCTTGTTGATGTGACATAGGGGGTTAGTAGGACTCCTTGACTTCATCCTGATAACATTGACAAAATCCTCCTCTGCTTTATCAACAAGACTAGATGAATGTTACAGGACCTCACTCTGACGGCCCAAGTCTGGCCGATATAGTTCTTTGAGCTTTGATTGGTAAGACACATATGTGCTCGATATGACTCACCTCGATGACTGTTGTCTTGCCGATAGGATCCTTTTGTTGTTGAGACTGCGAACTAAATCATGCTGATATGAATCCTCAAATGAAAACATATTGAAGTAAGACATTCCTGACCTCTTGCCCATAGACTGAAAAAGAATTTATGCATTCAAATGCTTAGGGACAGGTGGATTCTATGGGACCAAATGACTAAAACATGAGAAAATATGTTATGCAAAGCAGATTCTTGTACTTATGGTATGGGCTTCTTAGGAAGCTTATGGGTACAGACAGCCATAAAATTTTCAAAATTTTACAGTTCTAACAGTGGCTCTGTCTGGGGATGAATGATTGTGAGATCATTGCAAGGATCCAGATCTCTGGATGAGCAGACCAAAATTTTAAGGTTATGGACTAGCGAGCAAGATGGAATGAATGGAAGTGGAAATGAACATGATCCTATACTACTATACATGGAAAGATTTATTTTGAATGAAGGAATGTTAGGATTGTCCATGTACTAGCAATTCTTGTTCCTTTTTATTTCCTAAACTACCATGCATGAATTTTTTTTTGAGAGGATTGTCAAGAGTTTTCCATGCATTGGAAACCCTTAAACCTCAATATCCCGTTTAGCAACAAAATCAAACTTCATTCTTGTTTTGAACTGCTATGGTCTAGAATTCAAACCACAAATGATGGCTTAAGGCCACCCAAAAGAAAGGCCCATATTTTCCTCTGTCATAAATTTTATTCTAATTTGAACTTAATGAACTCTCATTGAAAGTATTCATGTCATCTTACTTGCTACTCTTGCTATCATAAAGATACTTGAAACCCCTTCCCCCATTCCGATCTGAATCATGCATCATGAAATGATATCCCTGCTAATTTGAAAACTAAAAACATTCTTTGTTCATCATATAACTGAGATTGATCTACACAAGGAATTTTCAATCATTATGCAACCAAGAAATACAAATTTCATGTGCAGGAGAAGAGAAACAATCATGATCATCTATGCCACTCATCTCAACATTTGAGTACTTCTCACACAAATATGAATGCTTTGTCATAGTAACACTATTTGAGACAAACAAATCTGAAATGTTCTGCACCTCTTCCATATCACCATTAGGAAATGGCACTGAATTATAATTCATATCTTCATTATCATGCACATCTGGACCAATCAATGTCAGACTTCTATCATCCTTGGTATGCAAATAAATGTCTTCTCCACATGAGCCAAAAATTTCTAAATCACATACCTCTTCTTGAATAGATATAAATTTTTGATCAACTTCAAAGGTTTCTCCATCATTTTGAGAAATGTACATGGAGTCATATGATTCATCACACAAAGTAATTTCACTGTCAAAGAAAATGTAGGATGGACATAGGACTTTGGAATCAACATTGTGTGCACATCTCTGGTATTCAAGAGATCACAAATCTGAAATTTTCTCACTGCTGAGTGAACATGTTTCTTCTTCCATATCTTCCATTATTTCTCCCTACTCTCGATCTCCATAACAGCTGCAAGAATCACCTTGTTGTGAATCAAAATCCATAGGTCCATCTTCACAATATGAATACTCATTGGGTTCCTCATAGCATACACTACTTTCCTTGTCACAATCTATTATGCAAGAGAGATCTTTTGTATCATCTTCATCATGCGGGCTATCATAGGAATCATTTTGACTTGCGCATGTCTCATCCTCTATTGGTGGCATCATCTAATCAATATGCTCATACTCATCAGTGATATCACCATTGTCTTCATACCTTTTCCTATCAATGATTTCAATTAGCACATTCACTTGGTCAAAAGTGACTGGTTTTAGTGACTTAGGCCAACGAATTGAATTAGGCCAATATACTTTCATGAATTGCTCAATAAACATGGATGTGTTGGGCTTGTAATTCATAGGTATTTTCCTACAAATAACTATCATTCTGCAAAGCAAAGAATTCCCAGATTCTCCTCTATTTCTTCTTATGTCAAGAAAGGCATCCAAAATATTTCTGAAATGTTCATCATTTTTAGATTGTTGGTTCCGATATGTAACTTGCTAGAGATTCTGACTAATATTTCCAAGTGGACTAGAATTGTGTTGCACTTGACATTGATCATATTGAAAATCTTGATAACTTACCAATCTTTGTCCAGGAGGGATTGGATAAGCATTTACTTTCTTTGACGACTATGGTGGATAAATATCTTGTTGTGAATAAAGTGCATTTCCTTCATTGTGAAAATTCCTAATTGCATTATGAGGCGCATGAGGGGTCCAATGCCTACCTGCATTTGTATATTCATTCTTATTGCAAAATGGTATATTTTGTGATGCATTTGGAACACGCTTGTTTCTCAATTGTAGCAGTTGTTGGTCCAATTGTAGTGTTTCTTCATCCAATTGTAGCCATTTTTTTCTCAATTCTTTGATCTCTCTTATTAAATATTGCCTTCTTTCTTTTTTTGACATCTTGAAAAAGTGTTATTTGTACCACAACATCTATGCATTATCTATTAACTTTTACCAGAGTCGCCACCTACTTTTCAAAAAGTAGGAAAATGATTCTTTTGAAATTATTTTTGATTTTCCCCAGTAGAATCTCCTCACTCCAAATGTGAAATTTATATTGACTCTTTAAATGGAAAGGCTAGAACTGAATTTTCTAATGTTATTCCCCAACGGAGTTGCCAATTTGTTAGCTCTCAAAAATTTAGGTAAAATACCTGAAGAGGTTGCCAATCTCTTGATATGTTTTAGGGTAACAAACAAGGCCAAATGGTTTAGACCTTCTTCTCTTCAGGTGTTGCTAGACCTAGGCAGTGTACCTATAGCAATGAAGCAGACTTTACTTTTGTTTATTTCCTAAAGTAATTTACCCACAATGGAAAATGGGAGTGGATAAATAAGTTTTATTCTTATTCAAATTGTACAAGAAATATCAAGGCTAAAATCTAATATGTTCATGTGTAAAAATGAATGAAACTTAACAGTGGAATGGTAGAGACTAGTGCCTTATTGGTTGTATGAAGTCAAATGAAAGATCTAAAATAAGTAACTTCTTTCTGGCAGATATTCTATTTTTTTGGCATATAAATTTAAGTTTATAACTTGTATAAACATGCAATAATATGATTACCAAGCTCTTCTTAATGATCCAAATGAGATTCCCTAATTACTATAATTGACTAAAAGGATTTAATATTTCCTTGAAAGAACCAATTAATCAAACCATACAGATACAACAAGTCTACATTGATAAACTGAAAAATATCCTTGACATATCAGTTTAAATAATTAGAAAACATCAACCTTGGAGAAAACTTCAGCAATACTTTCAATTAAGACAACAAACAATTGATACCAATAATACACCACCAAATCAAATAACTTTCATTGATATCTCCATTGTTTCAGACATGCATCATAGTCTCATAATTGTAAAAAATTCTAATCTACTATATTTTTCCTCTTCGCTCTCTCTCCCTTCATTTGCTACCAAAAAGAGTATTTATACATCGGTTGTTCGAAAGGATGCGTCCTTTTGTATTCAAATCTTAGGCAATTATTTCATTTGGGATTTTACCAACATTTAGCAGACACCCACTAAGACATCCTATAGTTTCACCAAATTTTTGAGTCTCCCTGATGGTTTTGTCCCTTCAGTCTTGAATATGTCACTATGACTTTGTAAGTCGAGCAAACATTCCTCCACTCATTTTGTGTCTTTTCGATGATCAAAACATATTGCCAAGGTTTTACAAATGCAATCCTGTGGGTGTGACATAGGGGGTCGGAAGGACTCCTTGACTTCATCTTGATAACATCGACAAAATCCTCCTCTACTTTATTGACAAGACCAGATGAATGCTGCAGGACCTCACTCCGACGGCCCAAGTAGCGCCGATATAGTTCTTTGAGCTTCAATTGGTAAGACACATATGTACTTGATATGACTCACCCTGATGACTGTTGTCTTGCCAATAGGATCCTTTTGTCGTTGAGACTACAAACTGCATCATGTCAATATGAATCCTTAGATGAAAACATATTGGTAAGACATTCTCGACCTCTTGCCGATAGACTAAAAAAGAATATGCATTAGTATAAAATAATCTTTTGGATTGGTGAGACCTGCATCATGTTATGCCGCTATGATTTATACATTCAAATGCTCAGGGATAGGTGGATTCTATGGGACCAAATAACTAAAACATGGGAAAATATGTTATGCAAAGCGTTTTCTTGTACTTATGATATGGGCTTCTTAAGAAGCCTATGGGTACAGACAGCCATAAAATTTTCAAAATTTTATAGTTCTAACAGGTTTGAGGGCTAGGCATGGTACCTAGTGCTTGCCATGGCTGGTGTTATTTCTCCCTCTTGTCTTTCGATGGACTTCCATTTAGCAACACTGAGGGTAAAGGCTACAATCCCATCAGTTATTTCTTATATTCGATGTCATTTTTGAGCCATTCATAAGTTATATTATAGTTAATATCGATGGATATATAGTAAGCCTGAAGTTGATTTATATGCATTATAAATTTGATTTACTTTCCTTATAAATTTTAATTGTTAAATAAGTTTTTATGTTGGAATTCGAGTATGAGTAAATTGATGCAATAGAATTATGAAGGACATTTGATACTATAGGTTTATCACATATTTTATATGATTGGCATTTGTTACTAGGTACTGTGTTTCCATATCAATGAATAAACATTTTAAGATTGGTATACGATGTTGTATGTTAGGAATTCGATGGAAATTAGTTATATGATTTGGCATTTGATTTATATATGTATGTATGTATATATATATATTTATATATGTAATAGTATATGTATGGGTGTTTACCACATTAGTATTTGATTCATTATATTAAGAACAACATTCTGATTGTAATATATACATACATATATATATATATATATATATATATATATATATATATATATATATATATATATATATATATATATATATATATATATATATGCATATATATACTAAAATATGTATGTATTTATATATATATATATATATATATATATATGTATATGTAAACATGTATGTATATTATGTTTATAGTGGAGGAATATTTCTACTTATGAGAATTAATTGATCATGTTAGTTAAGTGAATGTAGTAATTTTATTTTAAAGTAAAAGTGGTAGAGCCACTATATTTTATTAATTTTTAAAATTTGTATAGAACCTGTTTCAAGCAAGCATACCAGAAGGAAAGAATTGGGAAGAAAACCTTTGGTGAATGGAGTAATTAAATGGAGGAAATTGATTTAATTATAATTGGATAAATGAAGGATTATTTAAATGAATGAATTAGATGACCTTTTTAAATATTGTTTTCCTTCATAATCATATAATAGTTGATTTGTTAATATATGCAGAGTTCATGGTTGCATTGTTTATTTGTGTGATTTTTTGAAGAATGTATTTGATTAGTAGAGTTTGGATGATTTTGGTTATTGTTTAAAAGTGGGAGTCTTTGTGCTAGTTGTTAAGTTGGCTTCTAGAGGCTTAGAAGGGAGTATTTTTGTATATAAGGTTCTTTTGATGGTTTCACTTTGGATGAAGTTTGGCAATATTTTATGTGTGTGCAAGAAGGTCCATTCCTTACATTGTATATTGATTCTTATGATTATGTTTAGTGTGAAATATGGTATATTTGTTGCTTGATTGTGTAGGGTTGACTAGTTGCAAGTAGGGAGAGTGGCTCTCAATGGGAGTCAAAACCCAAAGTGGTATATAGGAAAACCCAATGGAGAGTTTCTTAATCCAGTGATAACCTAAAAATGAATTAGGGGGAATGGGTAATGCTCACATTAATCAAGATAATGGATGCATCACCCATGCTTGTAGTGCTTGTTTAGGCTAAGGATGGGTTGATAAGGCTTGGTTGGAAAGATAAACTTCCTTGTCCTCATTAAAGGAACATTGGTTCCACATGTGTCACCCTATGGGGTTGGGACCTAGTTAGAGGTTTACTAGGACAACCATAGATGGGGGCTAGGGTCTAGAGAGAGACTACTAGGACAACCCATGTCAGGACCATGTGATGAAACTTTTCCCTATTGCAGTCTAGCATTCCCTAGCTATTGTTCTCCTTCTGTTGCATGTGTGCCTCTGGAAGTGATGTCAATGTTGTATAGACCTTTCTTATGTTAGCCTATTTTCTTCTTGATTGACTATTTGTGGTGGGACCTTGTGTTATCTCCTAGCATGGGTGTGGACCTTAGATTTCCACATGGTCGGGAGCTTGGTGCTTTTCTTCCATTGGGTTTCCTTGTTGCTTGTTCATGTGCATGGAAGTTGTACCTTGAGTAGCAGTTTCTAGATCATGTTCTAGTTCATTAAGACAATACTTTATGTATATGTAATGGATTTTACTCCATTTGTACCATCTATTGTAATTTGATGTACTCTTCCCTCATGTATTTAGGGAAGCATTGATGTAACATTTGTAATGATGCAACAAATAGTGTTGTACTCTCTTGTAATGGAAAATATTAGTGATGTATTTTGCATATAACAGTTATTTGAAATGATCTCAAATGTTATTTATCTAATGGCATGTTATGGAAGAGATTAATGTAGGATTTTATAATGTGGCAGTTTAAAATGAACTTTGTGTTGGATGTTGTGGTTGTGTTGCTGATATGTGGTTGTCATTGATGTCAACACTATTAGCATTATTGTATTGAAGGTTGTATATGTCAAGGATATTGAGAAAAAAAATAAAAGAAGAGTTGTAGGTTGCCAGTGGAATAGTGAAGGTCATGAAGGTGTATGGTTTTGTACATTGAAGATCAGTTGTTGTGGACTAAAGGGTTTATTGTTGAGAGTATCTAGATCATCTACCAAAAGTCTCAGAGGTTCGTGTGAAGATTTGATCATGTTATGAACAGTTGTGTGCTGAGAGTATTTATGTGGGTTTTGTTAGTGTTCTTGATTGAATTTTATATGCTTCTAGTAATTTTTGTTGGCACAAATGGTTCTCTATTAGTTCTTGTTGTTTTTGGATTCTTCTAGATCATTCTTTATTCTTTTGTGTGTCTGCATTGATCGGTGTGCTCGTGGTCAAAGAGTTTTCTTGGTATGATTGAGTTTTCATGTTCTTGGCTGACATGATGGTTGTAACATGTTACAGATGCTTGAAGATTTAAATTTGGATGTTTGGCACACTCAAAGATATTGTTTTAGGTTGTATCATAATATTAGCCAATGGTGTTTTATCCACATTGAAAATTTATTTGTAAATTTGGGCTAACATTGTAAATATGTTTTGTAGTTTTTGGCTGACAAGGTTGTTGATGTAATTCCATGTTGCAGATATATAAGAGTGATTGTTAGAGTGAAGTTAGTGTGCATAAGAGAGTGAATGTATGCCAAAGATAGTGCAGATGTGTGAATAGTGTTCTAATCATTCAATTGTAGAGTAGAGTGAGAAGAAGTTTGAGCAAAGTGTGAAGAAGGTTTTATGTGCTTAACTAGAACTGTAATCAGGCTTGTGTAGAAGCTATTATATTAGTTCATACCCTATGGATCTAATCCAAATTGTTGTGTATTGTTGGGAAATGGGCCCTCTTGTATTTGAGTAGTGAGCTCTAGGTAGTGTGCCTGAATGCATGTGCATTCCCATTATTTTTCATTATACTTTTAATAGGGTATAATATTGTGCACTAACATCTACCATGATTTTTACCCTAATACGGTTTCCACATAAAAAATATTGGTGTTCTCAGTGTTTCCAATGTGTTGATTGTTTATGGTTTATTGTTCTTTCATTAGATCTGAGATTAAGTTAAGTAAAGTTTGAAAAGTTAAATATTTTGTGACAACTGATTCACCCCCCCTCTCAATTGTCTATCCTTGTTCTTACAACAATTGGTATAAGAGTAGGTTCCTTTGAAGAAGTTTAAAATATTGAGGTGATCTGAGATGGCATCATACAAGAAGGATAGTCCTAGATTCAATGGAACAAACTACTCATTAGGGAAAGCTAGGATGGAGTGTCATTTGAGGTGTATTGGTGAACCTTTCGAGAAGATTACAAAGAATCCATATGTTATTCCTTAGAATGGTCCTTCCACTACTGATGAGATTAAAGAGGCTGAGAATAATGTTAGGGCTATGGAAGCTTTGTTGAGTGCTCTAACAGATTTAGAAATGACAAATGATATAGGTTTGAAGATAGCTCATGAGATGTGGATGAAGCTGCAAACTTTGTATGAAGGTGATGTACATGTGAAGATGGCTAAGCTACAAAGTTTGAAAGGCAAGCATGAAAATTTGATGATGGGTGAAGATGAAAGCATTTCTTCTTTTATGCAAAGAGTAAATGAAATAATGAAGGGTATTAGATGTGTTGGTGGTACCTTGGATGAGGAAGAAATTTTAGCTAAAGTGCTAAAATCATTGCCTCCCTCCTACAAGGAAAAGGCTCATGCTATTGAAGAAACCGGATAATTTATGAAGATGAGAAGAGATACATTGATTGGTAAACTTGCTGCCTTTGAGTTGAGAAAATATGGTGAATCTGTTCCTAAGATTGAAACTTCATGTAAGGCTATTGTATCCAGAAGAAAAAAGCAAAGATATGATCCAAGAGAGTGTTCTAGAAAGTCATTCGATTATTAGGAATAAATGAAACATTAACTTGAAGATGAAGAAAGAGAAGTAGAAGAACTGGAAGCACTAATTGTGAAGAAAGAAGGAAGAGGAAAAGGCTTGAAGCTCAACTTACTGAGTGTTGGAAAGATGGTGGACAAGGTTTATGATCTTCAGTTTAAAGATGGAAGATGCAAGATACATGGAAGATCTTGAAAAGTAATTTCTTTAAGTAAAAAGACATAAGGTAATATTTTTCACCTGAATGTTGCTAGTGAAAGTTATTTAATTGCTTAAGTAGATGAAAGCTGGTTATGGAATAGGAGGTTGTGTCATGTGAATTTTGATAACATTGTCAAAGTAAGTTCCACTCAAGCAATAAGAGATCTACCTAAGCTAGTGAAGCCTGCTAACACAATTTGCAAGGAATGTTAGATGGGAAAATAGACTAGAGTTTCTTTTTAGAGCAAACATCATCATTCAAATGGATTATTGGAGCTGGTACATACTGATCTATGTGGTCCCTCCAAAGTTAGAAGTCTTCATGGAGAAAGGTACTTTATGTTGCATATTGATGATTATTCTAGGATGATATGGGTTGCTTTCTTAAGAGAAAAATGTGAAGCATTAGAAAAGTTCAAAAGTTTCAAGGCCATGGAAGAAAATGAAAAAGGTCTAAAAATAAAATGCTTAAGGTTATACAGAGGTGGTGAGTTCACCTCTAGGGAGTTCAATTATTTTTTTAAAGAGCATGGAATTAGAAGACAATTATCTACTCCTTGAAACCCTCAACAAAATGGAGTTGCAAAAAGAAAAAATAGAACAATTATGGATGCTGCTAGAACAATGATGATAGAAGGAAATGTGCCTCACATCTATTGGAGTGAAGTTGTAAGCACTGTTGTGTACACTTTGAACTGAATAAATGTAAATAGTAATTTTGGTAAGATTCCTTTTGAACTATGGTTTGGTTATAAGCCTACTGTTAGATATTTCAAGATATTTGGAAGCAAGTACTATATCAAGAGAGATGAGGATATAGGAAAGTTTGATGCAAGAAGCGATGAAGGAATATTTCTAGGTTACTCTACTAAAAGCAAGGCCTACCAGTCCTATAACAGAAGATTAAGAAAAATGGTTGAGAGTGCAAATGTCGGAGTTGATGAGGATTCTGCTAAATCATCCAGATATTGTGGATATGATATAGATGACTAGGAAGATAGCACAAACAAAGGGAAGAATTCTCAGACACAGAATCAACTTCAAATTGTGCCATATGTTCCAATAAAAAAAATCATTTTTTTCTGGTAAAACAATGTAGTCAAGAAGTAGAGACAAGTGCAAGTGCAGAAGAAGGAATAGAAGAACCATAAGTTCAAGAGATTCCTAAAACTATGAGGTATGTAAAGCTAAATCATTCTGAAAATAAAATTATAGGAGACAAGAATAAAGGTGTGCAAACTAGAAGAAAGATTGCAGAAGAATATTGCCTAATTTCCAAGATTGAGCCTAAAGATGTCAATGAAGCTTGCAATGATGAACACTGGATGGAAACTATGAAAGAAGAACTAATGTAGATTGAAAAGAATGATACATGGAACTTGTTCCTAGACCTAAAGATAAAAATGTGATTGGTACTAAATGGGTCTTTCAGAATAAGCTGAATGAATAAGGTGAAGTGGTTTGGAATAAAGCAAGACTAGTATGTAAAGGGTATTCACAAATGGAAGGTATTGATTTTGAAGAAACCTTTGCCCCTATTGCTAGAATTGAAGCTATTAGATTATTTCTTGCTTATGTTGCATATAAGAACTATAAAGTCTATCAAATGGATGTGAAGATAGCTTTTATGAATGGTGAGCTAGAAGAAGTATATATTGAACAACCAGATGGATTTCAACTAACTGATAAGGAAAACATGGTTTTCTGATTGAAGAAAGATCTATATGGAATCAAGCAAACCCCTAGAGTCTTGTATGCTAGACTAGACAAATACTTATTAAAGCTTGGATTCAATAATTGTAGTGTTGATAGCAACTTGTATTTCAAATTGGATCATGAAAAAGAGTTAATTATTGAGGTCTTTGTTGATGACATTATTTTTGGAGGAAATGATAATCTATGTATGAAGTTTGTTGATGAAATGAAGAATGAATTTGAGATGAGTATGATTGGAGAGATGAAGTTATTTCTGGGATTGCAAGTTACTCAGTTAGATAAGGGGATCTTCATATCTCAGTCCAAATATGTGAGAGAGTTGTTGAAGAAGTTTGACATGGAAGACTCAAAACCTGTTGGTACTCCCATGGTAACTAGATGCAAGTTAACACACAATGATGATTCTCCTAAGGAAAATCAAACAAGATATAGGTCAATGATTGGTGGATTAATCTACTTAACTCATACCAGACCAAACATTATGAATGTTGTATGTATGGTTGCTAGATTTCAAGCTAATCCAAAAGAATCCCATGTGACTGTTGTAAAGAGAATCTTCAGGTATCTTAAAGGAATAGTTGATTTTGGGCTTTGGTATCCTAAGGATGATGATCTTACTTTGAATGCATACACTGATGCAGATTGGGCAGGAGATGTAGATGATAGGAAGAGTACTAGTGGTGGTGCCTTCTTCCTAGGGAAGATGTTGGTGTCTTGGTTGAGAAAAAAGTATAATTCCATTTCTCTATCTATTGCTGAGGAAAAGTATATTGTTGTTGAAAATAACTATACTTAAGTGATTTGGATGAAGCAAATGTTGAAAGATATCAAAGTAGTATATGATGAACCGATTTCCATTTATTGTGAAAACTCAAGTGCAATTAAAATATCAAAGAATTCAGTGCTACACTCTAAGACCAAGCATATATCAATCAATTTTCACTTCTTGAGGGAGAAAGAGAATGAGAAAGAAGTCAGACTGGAGTATGTTCCTACCAAAGAACATATTGCATACATTTTCACTAAGTCGTTGCTGAAGGATACTTTTGAGTATCTTAGAGCGATGCTAGGGGTGATTACCCCTCCTGATATGAACTAAAGATGCATTTATTTGCATCAATATGTGTACTTCATAGATATTTCCTAATCTGATTGATGTTTCTATGGCTGCTACTCGGGGGGAGTAGCCAGATGTGTAGATATGTGGTTCAGAGCTTGTATGTGGAAAGATAATGCTTATCATTGCCATTGATGTCAAAGGGGGAGAAGATTCATGTGAAAAACTATTGCTTATTTGGGGATAAGAGCCTTGTGGGAGAAGACCATGTAGAAGAGGTTAAGGAAGTAGAGTTAGAATCTAAGGGGGAGTAAGTGTTGATTGAGAGTTGTGTTGATGGTGTTTCTCACATCATGTGTTGCCATCAATGCCAAAGGGGGAGATTGTTGGATGTTGTTGTTGTGTTGTTGATATGTGGTTGTCATTGATTTCAACACTATTAGAATTATTGTATTGAAGACTGTATATGTCGAGGATGTTGAGAAAATTGTTAAAAGAAGAGTTGCAGGTTGCCAGTGGAATAGTGAAGGCCATGAAGGTGTCTTGTTCTGTACATTGAAGATCAATTGTTATGGACTAACGAGTTTATTGTTGAGAGTATCTAGATCATCTACTAGAATTTTTAGAGGTCCATGTGAAGATTTGATCGTGCTATGAACAATTGTGCTCTGACAGTATTTATGTGGGTTTTGTAAGTGTTCTTGATTGAAGTTTATGTGATTTTGGTAATTTCTATTGTTGCAGAAGATTCTCTATTAGTTCTTGTTGTTTTTGGATCCTTCTAGATCATTCTTTATTCTTGTTGTACGTCCACATTGATCGGTGTGCTCGTGGTCAAATATTTTTCTCGGTATGATTAGGTTTTCATGTTTTTGGTGAACATGATGGTTGTAAGGTGTTGTAGATGCTTGAAGATTTAAATTTGAATGTTTGGAACACTTGAAGATATTGTTTTATGTTGTATCATAATATTAGCTAATGATGTTTGATCCACATTGAAAATTTATTTATAAATTTGGGTCGACATTGTAAATATGTTTTATATTTTTTGGCCAACAAGGTTGTTGATGTAATTCCATGTTGTGGATATACAAGAGAAATTGTTTGAGAAAATTTAGTGTGCATAAGAGAGTGAATGTATGCCAAAGAAAGTGTAGATGTGTGAATAGTGTTCTAATTATTTGATTGTAGAGTAGAGTGAGAAGAAGTTTGAGCGAAGTGTGAAGAAGGTTTTCTATGCTTAACTGGAACTATAATGAGCGAAGTGTGAAGAAGGTTTTCTATGCTTAATTGGAACTATAATCAAGCTTGTGTAGAAGCTATTTTTTTAGTTCATACCCTATGTATCTAATCCAAATTGTTGTCTATTGTTGGGAAACGAGCCCTCTTGTATTTGAGCAGTGATCTCTAGACAGTGAGCCTGAATGCATGTGCATTCCCATTATTTTTCATTTATACTTTTAATAGGGTATAATATTGTGGACTAACATCCACCATGGTCCTTCCCCTAGTAGGGTTTCCACATAAAAAATCTTGGTGTTTTCAGTGTTTTTGATGTGTTGATTGTTTATGGTTTATTATTCTTTCATCAGATCTAAGATTAAGTTAAGTTTGAAAAGTTTAAATATTTTGTGAGAACTAATTCACCCCCCCTCTTAATTGTTTGTCCTTGTGTTTCCAACACTTTTCTTGTTAGTTAGCTCATGTTACCATTGTAGTTAATGGAATGATTCTTGTTAGCTTGGTTGATAGTTATGTTAGTAGCATAGTCACAAAACCTCAGAGGAATTAGGTTTATATTACATGTTATCTTATGTTATGCAATCTATTGTGTGTTTTATTTTATTTTTAAAAAATGTTCCACTATTAAGTCATGTTGTGTTTTGTCCTCTGGGGTTTCATGGTAATGTGTTAAAAAATTAATATGATTTTTTTGAGATGTTTCAATTATTAATATCCCTCTTATAACACTTGAATGTTCATCATGCCCAAGATTCTTGCAATATGAACAAGTAGGCTTCTCCTTCTTAGATGATTTCTTTGTGGAAGAGGATTTATTCTTTGGTTGATCTAAATGTTTATTATTCTTTGATTTCTTTTTTTGCTTATTAGTATTTTTTTCACCTAACTAACTAACAATAACTGATATTTAGATGATTTGATGAGACCCATTGATAGAATTTTTTGTTGCTCATGTATTAACATCTTAGATAAATCTACAAATGAATGTGTAGTGAATGCAGGCATCATAGTCAAGCTATGAGTACATGCAAGCTAGAAACAAAAGCAACATAATTAGGACCAAGTTTGTTCAATGTATTATAGACCAACAAAATGTACTTCTTATCAATTCCACATACTTTACATAATTCCCTTAGATCATTAACCTTAGTGATGTAATCCTAGATGTTGTCAAAGTTCTTAAGATCAAGGCTTATTGATTCATTATCAATTTAATAGCCTTTTACTTTGTTTGTAGTACCATGCGAAGTTTTAAATTTTTCCCAAGACTCATGAGAATTCTTACATGATTAATTTGAAACAATAAATCTTGAGAAAATAGGTTACAAAGAAATTCAAGAGCTTAGTATGTTGAATCATCCATTTTATCTTTGTATCACTACTTGTAGGTTCAAGTACATTACTTTTAATATATAGATAGTGACCTGCATTATTTAAAGCACTCCATGCATGTTGATTCAAAGTTGAATAATTATATGATGTTAGAAAAGGATGTAATTCCCCAAAGCATCATCAATGAAGAGTAAAGAAAACTCTAAATCTGTGTACAATGGCCCCAAATATATTTGATCCTAAAAACAGTGAATGCATATAATGCTAAATGAGGTATAACAACTAAACAAAAAAAATCACTGATTCTTGAAGGGAATGGAAATAATCCATCTATTGAAGTAAAGAATCCCATAGGAAAAAATACATATGAAGTAAAAGAAACTATGGTTCAGCAAAAAGCAAGGAGAAAGAACCTAACTCACACTTTATTTCTATAAAACAATACATGGGTGAGTGCAAGATCAAAGGGATCCAAAAAGTGGTGATATGACAAAAAAATGGCTAACAAATTTTTCTTCATCCAAATTTGATGAAGTTAAAGGTTTTATTGAGAAAAATTTCAACTTTCCACCAATTTAAGATATGCCGTTATTTGAGTTTAATATATCATTATTATTAATTTTCTACATGTATTATGACTAAAGTCCTGATTGATAGGCTGATTGAAAAATATCTATAATTATCAAACAATTTCATATTTTTTGAATCCAAAAGATGCAACACATTCTATGCTTTTCATACTATAGGATAAAAAATAAAAATTGAATTTCATAAATTTTTGACCAAGTTATGGTGGTCATACAAACATGTTTTAATATTTTTAGAAAAGTTGTATTAGAAAATTCATAACTAATTATTTACTTGCAAAAAAGATACCAAAAAAATGTGATCCAAACATGTGCCCTCTACTTATATTGAAAGTTTCAAAAACAAATATTATTTTTTCCTTATACTTAGGTTGGTTAGACATACACCTGCTTTTCATTTTTTTCTTGAAAATTTAGTACTACTGCATTGAAATTTCAAATTTTTAGCTAATAGATTTACTTTTTTCCAAAAAAGAACTAGTATCTTAGTAAATACATTCAATTTTTTACAAATTCTAACAAATTCTATTCTTACATATTTTTCAAATTATGTTGAAAACCTATTCAAATCTTTATATCAAGTTTCCTAACTCTCTTTTTTTAAACTTTTATTGCCACTTCAGAGCCTAGTTTAGACCCCCATGATCTTGCACTGACCCACATAGGTATGATCGCATAAAATCAAGTAAAAACCAAAGAAAAAATGGGAAACTTAGCATGAGAGCAAGAACAACCATGATTAACCAAGCATGAAAATACCTAATGCATATTAGATCACTACACAATATGATTTTAAGATAAGAAGTGATAAAGAGAAGATCTAATGTAAATAACTATATTGTCTTGAAAGCTATACACTAATATTTTAAAAACCCCAATGCAAGAGGGATTACAAATGAAATTTGTATCATACATAGATTAGAGTGTTTTCCTACAAAAGAAAGCTTGTATGCACCTTGCTTCTATAAGAATGTGAAAATACAATATGCCAAGACCATATTCCCCTTTTTCCTACGAAATTTCTTCTACAAGTAGCATAATACAAAATACAACAAATAGGTGACAAATTATCATATTTCTCCACTACAATTTCTAAAACTCCATATATCAATATGTAGACAAGGTTAAAATTAGTACAAGACTTCTCAACCACAATAAAAAAATAAGAGTTGATAGAGATATTGTTGCACACATTCTTTGAAAAGTTTCAAACATCAACTCATTTTAACAAAAAAATTCTTAATAATGTTCTTTTACAATCTTGAACCATTCTTCTTTATAATGTGTTCGAGCTAAATATACGAAAATTTGGGCATCAGTTCCAAAATAGAATTTACTCAAACAATTTTGATATATTTTCACTACAAGTGCAAACTATCCTTTAATTGAAAAATTTATTTGAATAATGAACAACAAAATGAATGGAACATGAAAAAATATATATAAATGTATTTGTTATCTTTGATTTCTTGTTGGATAGCTTAAAGGAAGGAAATAGATGATTTGGGTGATCAGTTACAAGTCTAAGGCTGGGTTAGAAATATGGGAATGCAAGCATTGAGTGATTAACTTGGGGTGCGTACAGATAAGAAAATTTAGTGCAAACAACAAGGTGATAAATAACTACTTGAAACCAACTGCCACATAAATAAATAAATACTAATAAAAAGGAAGATGAGATTTGAATAATTTAGGCTATCACTAAAGAATGTTTGATGATCCGATTGGATTGGATTGTTCAATCTAAAATATAACATTTAAGTGAAAGCTTGGAAAATACCTCGTAATCGCTAAATATTCATACACAAAATCTTCTATACAAGCAAGCATCCTTTAATGGCATTGAAAGAGCTATTACCTGACGCATTTTCCAATCGAGCTACAAAGGCACCTGGAAAACTTGAGCCGACTCAGGAGTCTCTCAGGCGTGGCCTCCAACATCCTAAAGTTTTTTCCTCCCTTTCTTTTTTTTCTTCCTTCAAGTGCATATTTTAAATCCTTCCAATCTAACCAAATATTTCAAATGTGACTACTTCATTAAGGGTTAAAATATCATTTCAAATATAAGAGTTATTTTATATTTTAAAAGCTATAATTACATTTGCACCAGAACTAATTAAATATCAATAATAGATAGATTTCTTTGAATATGAAATTTTAATTGATTACTTTCCTTCAACATTTGTTTTAGGAATGAGAATGTAACAATATTATTTAAATCTATGTATTTGACTAAATTCATTATCCAATAAAATTATAATGTTATGCTATGCATGAAATTGAAATTGAGTTCTAAGTAATAATGATATTACCAACAATGAAACATCTCAATCATTGCATACTTGTGAAAATAAGAAATAGGACTCGCCCAGCTATCACACAAAGTAAAAAAAACCACTAGTTTAGTTAGAAATATAAGCAACTTGATGTATAGGTGTGATAATCACCAATGTATATTGTCCAACATAAAGTAACATGAACCATAAGTAACCCACAAGATCAATAAGGCCACAAGGGACGAGGCCTTACAAAGGAACCTTAGAATGATCCATGGAAAAGGAAGAACACAAGAAAAAAAGATAAAAACAATGCACCAAGATACTCCTCCCCACAAATCACTCAATCAAGAATCCCCCCAATAAAATTATGTGGCACTTTATATATGTAGTGAAATGACAATACTAGAATTGTGTTTCATAGAACTTTTATAATACCAAGATGGATCAAAGATGGAAAATTACAACAATATCTCAAAATGAGATCCTCAAACTGAAAGTACACTTTCCAAATATGATCTAGACTGAAAATGAATCCTTCCCAAGAGGACAAGTCTTATCCAGGTGTTAGAATGAAAACTTAAACTAATATATAAATAAAAGATAACATAGGGATGAATTTGGAAAAATCCATGAATAGAAATGTAGATCTCTTTGATATCTTTTCAATGCCATAAAAATATGATGCTAGCTCAACATATATAGGTGAATATTTTCTTGAATATGTTGATTTTGATTCCCTTTATAGACCATGACAACATCATATAGATCATACAATACATATTGTATGGATTATGTACAATTGTAAGAATGAATTTCTATATCTTCTAGTCAAACCCCCCAAAAATGGTCTGAATTTTGATTTCACCCAAATATCAAGTATTCTATATGGAAATGGAGGTTTTTGGGAATTTTGGACTTAACCTTGAGGTTCATTTCACCCCAATTTGTACCCAAAAAAAGATCAATCTCAAATCATCCTTAGATCTAAAAAGGGGTTTTGCAAATAGATAGATATAATACCATGTTAGAGTCACTCAAGGACTCAAGCCTTCAAGATCACCTACAAAAACCAAAAATATTCTACAAGAGGGAAAATAGAGAACATAAATTTTAAATAATGGATGCAATATTATGACCAATATACAATACTCATGATTTCAGTGGTATTGTATTGTTTGGATTTAATTAGGATGTACAAATGATGCCTTACTTATAAGGTAAATATGTGAGATAAGATTAGACAAGATCTTGAAAAGTGTCTTAATCCTATATAATAAGACAACTACCTCAACATTATTAAATGACCTAGGACACAAGCATTAAATAAAATCCAAATAGATAAGATATGGTAAGATCTTAACTAGACAACTAAGACTTATAGAAAATACATCTAGGACCTAAGTGACCTTAACATGTAAATATGACCTATTAGACTTGACTAGATAAGTAAAATACCTATTTACAACAATAAAGTGGCCATACAAATTATGCTTAATAATTATATTCTTCTTAAGGTGGTTGCATTCTGTTGGTTATATTTAAACAATACAATTCTAACAAGTGAAAGGTTAGTTAAGTTGGGAATAATTAATTCTTTTGATTATGTTTTTTGTGGAAAATATGAGGAATCTATGGATCATTTGCTTCTTAAGTGCAACTTTCCTCAAATTTGTTGGAAATGGATTCAAAATAAACTTAATTGGAAGGAACCTCTTTTTAATTCTTTATTGTAGGTTTTTAATTGTTGGCCTCTTCTTTATTCTTCTTTAGTATTTTCATTATTATGGCTTGTATATCCTTCATTATTACTTTAAAAAATTTGGTGGATAGAAATGGGATAACCTTCATAAATGAGAATAATTCAATCTCAATTTTTTTATAAAACTTGGAATTATCAATTTTAGAAACAATCATGGCTTCCATTTTAATGTTGAAATAAAGAAAAAATGAGAACCCTAGGTTTAATGTATAAAACCTAGGATTAATTTGTGTGTGTTCATTTTATGAGGTTTCATTAAGATGGAGATCAATGAGGTGAGCAAATCAAACCTAGATCTACTTTTTTTTGAGCCTTGGAATGGATTGGAATTAATTTTCCCTAATTAACCTAATTAGACTATGTGACCTAATATGAAATATGCAAGATTCCAAAAATTGATAGTGTTAGTGTAATTAATATTTAATTACACTTGCATAATTTTACTTACGTAATTATTTAATTCCTAGGTTTATTATTCTCATCCTTATCTTGTTGAGTTATCTTGTTGCTCAAGATAAGATTAGAGTTATGCATCTTTGCTTTTATAAAGAAAATCATATCTTGTAATTATTAAATTCCTGAAGTATATCATGTTGCACATCTTTTTGCAATATCTCTGCTTTTTTGTTTTTCTCTTCTGTGGAAGGTGATTTTCTAGTTTGCATTTTAGATCTTGGTTTCTAACTGGTATCAAAGCCTTGATTTGCAGCCCGTTCTCAGATTTTTGGAGAAATTCATTACAGAGCACGTTCGAGGTTCCTCGAGGGTTTCATTCCTTGAGCTTATTTATGAAGCATTTTGGATTAGATTTGAGCATTCCATTGAATCTAGATTGTCAAAACAGTCAATTTTTCCTTTCGTTTCATCGAAAAAGGCCTCTGTTTGTCAGATCTACAAGGATTTGAAGTTTATGAGGGTTTCCAAATCCAAAGTGTACCTAAAATTTTGGAGCATTTTCAGCCAAAACAGACCTCACCATCGCATTCAGAGTGCCCAAAAACCCCAAAATTGACTATCAAATTGTCAAAATCAGACATAGTGACTCCGGGAAGTAATTTTTTTTCATTTCCGGGTCGTACGACATGCAATCCAAAAATTAAAAAAAAAAACCATAGTTAATGGATGCTGTCATCAGTTAACCACTAGCGGTTAACCGCTAGTGGTTAATGCTAGTGGTTAGCCTAGCCGCTAGACTTAACTCCAAAGCCTTTTGGAGGAGTTTTGGTATTTTTGGCATAACTTATGTGTCCGAACTCGGATTTTCAAAAACAAAATATCGTCAGAAAGCTGGTTCCAAGAACTATCCTGTGGTGTAGTTTAGTTTTCAATATTTTTCTATTTAGCTACATTTATTGCTGTTTGAAGTCAAATGTTTATTTATGGCTTCTGAGCTCATAACTTTTTGCCACGATCTCTGATTTTCATCTTCTTTGCGACATTGGAAAGGTATTGAGGAGCTCTATTTTTTCGTCATGCACTTTTTTTTGTATCTATTCCAAGTTTATCATTATTCCAAATTTGTCCCGATGGGTGTTTTGGAGATTACTTGGATGTTTTGGTAGTGGGAAGGGTGAAACTTGAATATTTGCACTTCATTTTAGTACCAAATCATTTTATTTTTTGTTTATGCACATTAGCATTCTCTCCTTTTCCAATCATTGGGTTATTGTAATAAATGAACTGAGATAAAGTTCCATCAGGGGGGTTTCTTGCATAATAATCTAATTAGAGTGTGTATGCACTTTGATCTCCATCTCCATCTTGTTTTTATGGCAACTCGCATGGGTTATCTGGTTTCCTAGTTTCTTTTGGCCACTTTTTTTCTCTAGCTTGACACATCATATTCACATTGGTTCACACTTTAGATTGGGAGTTTATGTTTCTTGATCCGCATTGGTTCAGATCCTTCTCAGTTTTAGAGCCATTTTTTTATGGTTAATGTTCTAGAGTCTTTTTGGTACTCCTTCCCATGGAAGAGTTTTAGTCACAATTTGGCATCGACATCAAGATACATGGTTTTTAGATTCTGTCATCATTTCATTTATTATTGCTTCACAAATTCCAGGGTTGTTCCAATTTGTGAGTTTTCCAGTGTTCTGTGGCATCAGGTCTATTGTCACATTATTATGATTCTATTTTTGGTTTTAGTTGTAGACAGAAGTATCTTTCCTTGCTTGTCAGATTGCAGTTCCAGTGTTACTCCACAGTGTTCTTCTAGTGCTTCTTTGCAGCAGTCATCTCATTGTAGGGGGGTTTTGTCCCACTAGGTTTTCCTTCTCTACCTCATTTTTGCATTCGTACATGGGTACCTGATGAGGCCTTGTTGCTGAGATCCATTCATGCTTTCTTTCATTCATCTTAGTTTTTAGGTGCATGCTTTTTTAGTCTCCCCAAGTTGCACTTATGGGGGGGTGTTAGTGTAATTACTATCTAATTACACTTGCATAACTTTAGTTAGGTAATTATTTAATTCCTAGGTTTATTATTCTCATCCTTATAATGTTGAGCTATCTTGTTGCTCAAGATAAGATCAGGGTTATGCATCTTTTTCTTTTATAAAGCAAATCATATCTTGTAATTATTAAATTCCTAAATTATATCATGTTGCACATCTTTTTGCAATATCTCTGCTTTTTTGTTTTTCTCTTTTGTGGAAGGTGATTTTCTGGTTTGCATTTCAGATCTTGGTTTCTAACAGATAGACTATAATAGAGATTTGTAGGAAGATCTGGGAAGGTAGAGTGTTGTGTACCTATCCTAAAAATTTGGTACTGGTCAGAATAAGAGGAAATAGGCACCCAAGGGTATCTCTATCCTTGTAGGAGTACTTATGTTCTATTTTTGTAGTCCTCTAATGTTAGATATGAGACTCCCATTTCCATTTTCAAACTTGTTAGATCATTGTCAGATAATTCTATAGGTGATTTTTTATTACTTGATAAGGTCTAGGGATTTAAATGCAATGATGAATAAATAATATTGAAACTTCCTTCAATCCTCTCCAAATTTGAAACCTTCACATTCAAAGAGAGAGGAAGGGTTGTGCCATTTAGAGGCTTTCCTTAGTCAAACCCCATGTTAGTCTTTCCACTTCCACAATGGCAATGTCAATGATAGGAAAGGTAAATGATAAGAAGGAATGATGAATCAACAAAGTGCTACAATTCACCACCCTTCAATGGCTTCCTTGAAGGACTAAAGTCATGCACATCACCTGAAGGTCTTGGATCTTGCATGCTTGATTGATTGAATTTATTGGAGACCTACAACAATGATTAGCTTTCACAAACAAATATAACATAAAATGTACATAAACTCACATAAGATTTGACATGATGTTTGGATCTTGAATTGCTACAATAAAGCTCTAAAATGCTACTCTTGACTTGCTTGATAATGCTCTTGAAAATAATATTTTCTCGAGAATTTTTATTTTTTTCTAGATAGCTTTCAAATGATTTAGTAACTAGGTATTTATAGGAATTTATTCTATTTTCCACAAATTAGAACACAATAGCCGATATTTACAAATTGAATTTTAAATGTTTAAATACCGACACAAACATATTCAAATGTGCCCATCAAAATAGGGGGATAGAGCACCCATGGGTGTCCTAGTCTTGGCCCTACTTTTTATGGATTTTGGTGTTGGGGGAAAAACATTAAATAAATGTATTTGTTCTATGCTTGTAATTTATCAAAAAATGGTAAAATAGGCTTCAGAATGCATAATTTAGGAAATTAGGGGGTTAATTAGGCTCAATAATTTAGGGGGAGAAAAACATAGTGTGAAATTATTAAGGGTGAAAATTTTAAATGCTATATTTAGCCCCCACTTTAGTGAGAGTATGAACTTATGCTCAGACTCACACTAAAGTAAAAATTCTATGTCAAGAGAGGTCCAATTGTTCAAATGTTGAAAATATAGAATGACTAAGGATCAAGGGGGAGTACACAAGCCCCCAAGATCTAGGATTCCATGGAAAACCAACATGAGAACAAAGTAATTTACATTTATGCAATATAGCAAAACAAAATACACAAATATAATTTTTGGAAAACACAAAGAATATATGATAAAAATACATGACATAACATAACATATAAACAAAAAAAAAAATGAACACAAACACGATGTGAACATGGAGACACACAAAAAAAACACAAGGATAGTGCTAAATGGATTCGAGTTGGCAGGGTAAAGATATCTTAGTCTTCAATTGTCTCAAATACCAAATGTTATCCATCGAATAAATGTTAGTTAAAGGAATGGTCCTATGAGGACTAGAAAGTTGTGTTATGTGATATCACTCATGAGCCACATGGATCTACTAGCTAGAAAGCTATGTTATGCTAGGTGTCCATGCAATATGATGAGTTCCACAAGGCTAGCAAGTTGCATTATATGCTAAGAATTTATGAAACACATATCTCTATTGTTAAGAAAGTTGTGTTATGCTCAGTGACCATGTTAAGGTGTTCATTACTCAAACAATAACAAAGTCTAATATTTTCTAGGAGAATCACAAATAGAAGGCACCACAGGCTAGTGAAGTTTGATATTCACTAGGTGGGCCCTAAGACAAAGTAGCAAAATGAGATACACACTAGGTCTAGTGAATTCTTCTATTCACTAGATGTGCACCCATTGAAAACCATACCAAGAGTTATAATCCCTGATAACTTTGATAAGGTGCTACAAAATTGATCAAAATACTATGCCAATGGAACCCTAAGTTCAATGCGTGTGAACAAAGTGAAGCAAAAATGATAAAGTCAATGCACCACTAAGTTCAATGTGTGTGAACATAGTGAAGCAAAAATTCCAAACTCACCTAAGAAGGTGCACAAAATTTCCTAAGGAGGCACATAAATGATGACAAGATAAGGCCAAAACATCAAGGGGTGTTATAACAACACTACTGCAAAAGGTAATTTACAAAAATAACAAAGGGACTTTGCTCAATATATGAAAGATCATGCCTTAGGTACTATCACACATGACTTCACCACCAAGGGAGGACTAGTCATGGAATAGAAGAATTCACACCTTAGGGAATACTAGCCATATCATTACCGCCAAAGGGAAAATCATATGCCAAGAAAGGTCACACTCTTATGGGACATCAATCCTAATATCACCACAAAGGAGACACTAAAATAGATCAAGAAGGACACATTTTTATCCCCAAGGTTACACTTTCTAAGAGATATATACTATCATCACTAAAAAGGGACCATTCCCTATGCTAATAATAAGGAAGGGACCATATTTCCCATTTAAAATGTATTTCTTGGTTGGTAGAATTTTTTTTGATGTATAGGTGGAGGACCTTGCTAACCTATTCCTTTTATATTTTCAAATGGTGTTTATTCCAAAAGGTAGTGAATCTCATGTTCATTATTTATGTCGCATCCTTGTTTTTTCAATATCTTAAAGCTTTTTCCATAGTTTTGATCAAGGTTAACAGGTTTGTTTGTAACTTTATGCTCATATGATGAGAGATTGGTTGATGTTCTTTCCTTGTTATTTTTAATGATAGATGTTTCCATGTGTATTGGTTGAGGTATTAAAATTTTCAAGTCACTTTTCTTATGCAATGTGGAAAAAATTTCAAGTGGTGGCATGATATGCTGTGTAGGTTGTTTGGTGATTATTCTCATGGTTGTGCAAAGAATTATGTATGAATTCATTCATGATCTCCTTATCTTGTACCAAGATATCTACAATAAAAGGTCATGAATTGGGAGGTGAAGGATCATGAATATTCTCATTGGAACTAGGATCATCACCAAACACACAACTTGAAACATCAACCAAGGATTTAAAAGAATTCAACATCTTCCCAAAATATTCAGCCATGATGATGATGCTTTTACTAAGGTTTAGACTATTATGCAACAAATGATTGGAATATAGAAAAAAAATTGGATAGAGGATCCTGAGAGAACTCTGTCATAGAAGTTTTGAGCCAAAAAGTGGAGGAAAAAGTCACCCAAGGGCATCCCTATCCTAGGTAGGGTTTCAGGAAACTCAAAAGTTGACTATGTGTGATAGTGCTTAAGGTTTCTAGTTCTATTTGTAAATAGGTCTGAAAGTGAATAGTTTTCCAAAATTTACTTGATTTATGCCAATGCAAATTTATAACAATGTGTGAACAAGAAATGACAATTTTGAATGCAATTTTTTGATCTAAAATGTAAAAATTGATTGATTCTAAGATGCCTAAATCTGAAAATGATGATTTTGATGTAATTTTTAATCAAAAGAATGTAATTTTTTTCACTTTTTTGAATTATATGAAATATTCCTAAATGAATGCAATTGAGAATTCCAAATTAGAGATTTGTAAGTAGAAATAGAATGAAGACACAGAGTCAAAGACCTAGGTAAAATTTTGTTGATCCAAGTGTAGCAGGAAAGAGGCACCCAAGGGCATCTATGTATTTGATAAGGTTTATGAAAATTTGAATGTTTTCTAGATTATCTAAGAGTTTTGTTTCTGTGTGCAAACATGTCTACAATTGAGCATGTTTCTAAATTTTTTGCAATTTAAGACAATGTGATTCAAATGCAAATGTGTAATGATTCTAGCACAACAAATACAAAACATGAATACAATTTTTAATGTAGATCTAACCTAAATGATTGAAATAAATCTTGATGCAACTTGTGATGGAATATGATATGTAATTTTTTTTGGAATTTTTATGCCTTTTATGATGTAAAAATGAAACCATAAATGAACAATACAGAACAATGCAATGATAAACCTAGATATAGGGTTGAATTACTTTATATTTTATAAGGTTTATGATGTTAAAATTTTGAGAAAACCAAATGTAACATAGAAAAAGGGAACCCTAAGTTTAATTTATAAAACCTAGGACTAATTTCCTCCTTTTTTAAGGGTACATTAGGATGCAAATCAACAAGGCATTTAGATTTAATTTCAACCATGAACATGAGTCAGTCATACCTAGATCTAATCCTTTTGAGATTTGGAATGGATTGGAATTGATTTTCCTTGATTAACCTAATAACACTATGTGACCTAATATGAAAGATGCAAGATTCCAACAATTGACAGATTGTAACAGAGATTTTCAGGAAGATCTAGGAGGATAGAGTGTTCTATACCCATCCTAAAAATTTGGTATCAATCAGAATAGGAGGAAATAGGCACCCAAGGTTGTCTTTTTCCTTGTAGGAGTACATCTGTTCTCTTTTTGCAATCTTTTGATGTTAGATCTGAGACTCTTTTTTCCACTTGCAAACTTGTCAAATCACTATTGAATAATTTTGTAGGTGATTTTTCATGAATTGAAAAGGTGTAGGGATTTAAATGCAATGATGAATAAATGATCTTCAAAATTCTTTCAATCCTCTCCAAACCCAAAACTTGCACATTCAAAGAGAGAGGAAGAGTTGTTCCTTTTAGGGGCTTTCCTTAGTCAAACCTCATGTTAGTGTTTCCACTTCCATAATGGCAATGTCAATGATAGGAAAGATAAATGATAGGAAGGAATGATGAATCAAAAAATTGCTACAACTCACCACTCTTCAATGAATTCCTTGAAGGACCAAAGGCATACACATCACCTTAAGGTCTTATATCTTGCTTGCTTGATTGCTTGAATTTCTTGGAGACATACAACAATGGTTATCCTTCATAAATAATGATAACATAAACATACATAAACTCACATAAGATTTTACATGATGTTTGGATCTTGAGTTGCTGCAATAAAGCTCTGAAATGTTGCTCTTAACTTGCTCGATAATTCTCTTGAAAATAATCTTTTTTCAATTTTTTTTTCTAGATAGCTTTTAAATGATGCAATAACTAGGTATTTATAGGCATTTATTCAATTTCCTACAAATGAGATCCTATTAGGAAACATTTGTAGATTGATTTCAAATGTTAAAATACCAAAACTAACATATTCAAATTTTGAGCTTGGGAAAATAGGGGGACAAGGCCACCCATGGGCATCCCAATCCTTTCCATATTTTCTAGGGATTTAGGTGTTGGGGGTAAAACATTAAATGAATGTATTTTTTCTATGATTTCAATTTATCAAAAAATGATCAAAACATGCCTTAGAATGCATAATTTAGGAAATTAGGGGGTCAATTAGGCTCAATAATTTAGGTAGAGAAAATAATAGTGTGAAACTATAAATGGTGATGATTTTTGACACTATAAAGTCACAATCATTTTCTAAAAATAAACCATTTATATCATAGGATTCTCAAATTTTATCTAGATGGAAGTTCCTCTCTTTTCCAAATCTAGGGTCAATGTCTTCTTCCAACAAAAAAATTATTAATAGGAAGTCAATAACCTATAGTCCTCTACAAAACTCAATGGTGAACCTAAATTTTGATGGTGTTTCCTAGGGGAACCCAAGAAAATCTAATGTAGGTTGTGTGCTAAGAGATTTGTAGGGTATAATTGTAGCTTCATTAACACTAAAGCTTTTAGACGGTTCTATCAATAGAGAAGAAGCTTAGGCTCTTCTAACAAGTTTAATTATTGTAAAAAAGTATAATGTCCAAAACAATTAGATTGAGGGGGATTCTATGAATGTGAACAATGCTTGCAAAAAAATGAAAACTCATAGCTGGAACATTAACTATATCTTGCAGTAAGTCAAGGGCTTGTTATCTTAATTTCACTCTTTTCATTTCAACCATTGTTATAGGGATGCAAATCAATTAGTTTATAGTATTTCAAATTTTTCCTACAACTCTTCTGAGAGGGTCATTATGTTGAAGGGAAATAATTTTTTAATCTAAATTCCTAGCTATTGTGTTTATTGCTTCCAATGAGAGTAGGTCCCAAAGTAAGGGATCCTTCTAACAAATGTTTGTTTTAAATTGTAGGTATATAGGCCTAGATGGAAAAATCTGGATTTTTGTTTACACCATAATGCTATATTTCGTTTGATAGTGCATTTTTTCATGGGAAATGTTCATTACCATAAAGAGTATTTCAAGGACAACAGGTGATGTTTGTTTTTCAGAGGCTTTATTCCAATCATGTCTCTTGATGGTTTTGATGCATGTGCAATGATTAAGTGTAAAGGTGGTAAGATGTAATACTTCCATAATGGCGAATTGGTGATTTGAGGCATGTGCAATCCCTTTTAATTGAAAACCATCTCATTTGGCATTCATTCTCCACATTTTGATTATGATTTGGTAGTTTTTTTCTAATTGAGAAACAATAGAAATTGAGCTAATAAAATATTTTCATCCTCATTCCAAAATGGGAGTATCCAAAAATAGGGATTTTCTCTTCTAAAATATGAAGAAAGTATTCAAGGTCAACTACTCACATGTGGAGTTGGTGATTTGAGTGGTTGTAGGAAATCAAATTTTGCATGTGACTTTGCAGTTGATGTACCCCTCATAGGTAGTGTCTTTGTTTCTATCTAATTCCATGGATATCCTTCAATATTATGGGTTAGATTCTCAATTTGTGGTAGATTATGTTCAAGATAAGTTTTTTTTTGGTTAATTCCTTGAATAATATTATTCAAGAATATGATCTAGACATAATGGAAAAGCTCTAGTTGGGGGTTGCATTAGGCATAAGGATTTAAGGAAAAACTAATTTTGTGTGTTCACATTGCTATTAAATGAGCCACACATGAACGTGATGATTATGTGGTTTAAAATGCAAAAAATGTGCATACAAAGGAACTAGATTCCCTATTGTGTTGAAAAACAATGGAGGCTCATAAATAAATGATGGTTCTACTTATACTCATGGTTCTCAACCTCCATTGGTTCTTGCTACACCAACCTTGGATGAAGAAGAAGGGTAATTGAAAATCTATAATCAATGCTCGACTATTTTGTGGTTTTCTTTTCTTGGTAGGGTTTTGTTTAAGACATTTTCCATTACATGTTTGTTTTTTCTTTGAATGGTGAGTCTTTTTATTATGGTAGCAATATTTATCTTTCTTCTAGGTTGGCTAGCTTTTCGTCTATAATGGGATTTTCTATGGACAACTCTATATAAATCTCTTTTATTATTAATATATGGTTTAGTTCAAGCCTTGGTCCTTTTATCTAAAAAAAAAATTTAAAAAAAAACTAGTCACATGTTATTATTATTAAATTGTGCCTAATTATATAAATGACAAGAAAAATATTGAGAACTTATATAGAAAAAAATAAAGTAAGAATGTAGAGGAAAATACATTTTGTGAAAGGAGATAATGCAGATAGATATTTTCAAATCAACAATATGTAATTATGAGTGAAAAAAGATTTTTATTTTTATTTATCAAAGTCTTGTGAATAGATCTTTAGAATTAATTAGGGAAAAACTAATGATGAGATAACTTCTCTTATTGAGTTGTGCCTTCAATACATGTTTTGAACACTTTTATCAATCTAATGGGGTTGTCATTTCTTAGCCATGACTAAATTACAAAGGATTTCTCTTACTTTCTATTATTTGTAGTTTTTCATATTTATTTCTATAATTATAAATTAATATATTGATTCGTCTTAATATTTATTACATAATTATATGCATATGTTCCTTTATTGAGCCCTCCACACACCCACAAATATAACAATCAAATAAAACAACTAGAATGCATTATATTTTTTATTTTATTTTCATTATAATTTTATGTACATTATAATGCACTCTAGTCATTCAATTTGATTGTTATTATTATAATAAAAAAAAATTGTGAGAGAGAGAATTTTGTAAATATCTATGCCCATTCTCTTCTTTCGCAAAAATCCTCTCCTTTCTATTTGTACAATCTTATGAAGACTTTATTTATTTTTGTAAAAGTTCTTAATAGCTCTATTCTCTTTTATATAATGAGATACAATTTAGTAATAGTTTACCATATGACTAGTTTATTTTTCAATTAATATTTTATTCTTTATTTTATTTCTTGATTTTTTTTTTAATTTATCTGTTTTTTTCTTTATCTCTTCATTTTCCTTGTAACTTCTCTACTTTTTTTAGGTTTATATTTCAAATTATTATTTTTCCTCATCTTGATGATGAATCATTAAATGCAATTTAAAAATTTGATGACAAAAAATATACACAATTGACTCTACATAAATATCAATTTTTTTAATTTTTTGTCCACCGCTTTCTTGTGAAGTTGGACTCAGAATCCATTATTTAAGATCAAGTATTTTGAAGGACTAGTGAATCTCCTTTGGAGGATTGATTTAGAATTGACATAAATTATGTATATCTTTGCATCTTCTAAGTTGATTTTTTTGGTTAGAATATTCTTAGTTTTTTCTTTCCAAGTTTCTATACTTCTTATTCCCTATGACAACGACATTTGATTTTATTTTAGATATATTCTATATAGTTTTTGTGATGTCTTTGCCTCATCACGAATGCTCTTTCGACTTTCCTTCCATATTTTATGAGCCCATTTCACATGGATAGAAGTCATTGAACAAATTAAAGGTGGTATAGAAGTAGTTGAAGATGTAAATATGGTTTCCAAGTTTCTATACTTCTTATGCCCTACAACTGCAACATTTGATTTGATTTTAGATATATTATATATAGTTTTTGTGATGTATTTTCCTCATCACGAATGCTCTTTCAAATTTCCTTCCATATTTTATGAGCCCATTTCACATGGATAGAATTCATTGAACAAATTAAGGGTGGGAAATAAGTAGTTGAAGATGTAAATATGGTTGTAAGAGAGCATCCTATCATTGAGTTATTTGTGCATTCCCTTTTCACATTTGACATGTGATGGTTTTGATCAAAAGATATGTTACAGATATGTGTGTTCACTTTCCCAAACTAAATAGTTGGGGAATTCCCTTGGCCTCCCTCCACTTGAAAAGATTAAGTAGTACTGTAACAATATAGCTTAAATATAAGGATTGAAAAGTTGTAAGAAATAACATGTATAAAGTAAAATATACTAGCTTATGTTGGATTATCATTAAATTGTTAACAATAAAGGAGAGTAATGTACTCCCCACTACTTTGCGGAGGCAACAACAACCTATCATGGCCTCATATTGGCTAAAAATAAGGAGGTTTCTAAACTTTGGTTGGAGGGGGACTCTCTTAATGTTATAAATTGCCTCTTGAAAAATTTCCCTCCCTCATGGTCTATTGTTCATTTTATCAATGACTCTATTTCTATCTTAGATTCTTTTAAGGAATTTAAAGTTTCACATGTTTTTTGTGAAGCTATTAGGCTGGTTGATGGTGTTGCCAATGTGGTGTGGTGGAGAGAGTTGATTGGGGTTCATTTGAATCTCTTCCTCTTAATCTCAAATGTATATCTAATGATGACCAAATAGCTTGTTTTTAAGACTGATGTGTTTGGGGAAAGTTTCTTCATAATGTTTCATAGTTGGGATATGCTCGATGAACCTTTGGCCTATATGATTCATTATTATTTCCTTGGTTTTTGTATTATGAAGGCCTGGCAGCATTGGCAGGGAAGTACCTTGAATGAAAAGCCCACACGTATTGTGGGTGTTATTTGTGTTTTGTGGAGACTTTGGTTTTTTTTGCATTTTTTTAACTCTCTAGTGTCGTTCGGTTCTACAACTTTTCAAGCATCCATGGGTGGAGACTGCTGTAGAATTGAGTTGAGTTCATGCGAGGAATTTTAGAATAATCCTATTGTTTGGGAACATTTGGAGCTAGGTGGGGTTATGCAGTTCATGCAAAGAATTCAAGGTCTGGACCCTGATGCTACAAATTGCTTTGTGAAAGGTTGGAATGGGATGATGCTACGTTATAAGGGTGTGGAGTTTAAAATTGATGACAAGTTTATAGCAAAGGCCGCTAGTTTGGCAGTATCTGGGAGGAAATTTTTCAAGGATAGGGGAGTTGCTAAGGATTTTGCAATTTTTTTCAAATTTGATGAGAAGAAGAAGCTCTAGGAAATTGGGAGTGGTGGCTACTCTCATAAGTCCTTGAAGCTACTTCGGAGGGACCTCGTGTTAGTGATAATGCACTATTTTACACTTGAAGGTAGATTCTTTGTTGTTTATAGCTACCATTTCATGCTTTTGAATCATTTTAGGCATAATTTGTTGGTCTCCATTCCTTTCTACCTATTAATTTCCATGGAAAAGAGTATAGAAGATCACAGAAAAAACCCTAAGAAGTTATTGCTATATGAGGTTCTTATGAACCTCTTATTTTTATCACATTAAGCTGAAGTTAATTATAATATCTCCTAAAATCCCTAGTAAGAAGGTTGTTAAAAACACTGGTTATGACACTAGAGACTCTGCTATGGAAGGGGTTGGGAGTTCTGAGGATGAGGAAATCGAGTTTGAGAAAATGTTTGTGGATGACGATGGCTCTGAGGAAGGGGAAGATGACTTAGAAGAGTGGAGCAAGGGCTATGAAACAAGTGTGGAGCTGAGGGATTCCATGGTAAATTTTGTGAAAAATACTTCGAAAGGGAAATAAAAAGGACCCAAGAAAGAAAAAACTTCAGCTAAGAGGAAGATGGAGGTGGCTTCCAGTTCTAGTGAGAAACCATTAGTGGCTCCTAGGGAAGGTGATGTGAAGGATAGCCCTTTTGGGAAAGGTGGTGTTAATCATTTTGTTAATGTTGATATTGAGAATGTCTTTGTTGGGGATCCTTTGCCTAGAAAGGGGGAAATTTCCTCTCCATCTAGTCCCAAGGTGCTTGAAGTTAAGGGTATATGTTTGAAAGTTCTTGCTAGTGTTGTTAATCCTAGTTCTAATGAGTTATTGAGTGGGCTTGGACCTATGGAGGTGTAGGGGATGGAGTCAGTCAAGTATTCTCAGGGGTTTTCTTCAGTTGAAAGGGCTGTCAAAATGGAATGGTTGGAAGTGTTAGTTGATTTAGCTAACTTTCCTTATAAGGAGTGGATTAAGGTGGAAGTGGTTGAGGTCGAGGACTCCCCTGTTGAAGAGGATGAAGAGCATAATTTGGATTAGTCTGATGCACTTGGTAACATTAAGCTAAATGATCAACCTCCTATTAATTGGGATGATGTGAATATGAATATCTTTTACAAGATGGCCAACAATAGGATGCAAAATTTGTTGTCTTTGGTGAAGTGGTTGTTTTCTAAGGTTAAGGAACTCAATATTTAGATGAAAAATTGGAAGGATCTTTGTGTTTCTATGCTCCATGGTAATCAAAAGGCATGGGATATTAAAGGAAAAGTTAAAACTATGAATGTAATATTGGACAAGTTGATTAAGGGTGTGGATCGTTGGGGGGCTTCTCATGAGGAGAGGATTTCCTCTTTGGAAATGCCGATCAATAAAAGATTAGAGGATCTTGTTGCTAGACTTGAGGAGAGAATTGGTAAGATGTTAGATGGTTTAATAATAGTGGTTAATATTAGTAACAACTCTCTGAAGACTAAAGCTAGGGGGCTCTCTATTTTAAATGAGAAATCCCTTAATTGGACAGGTAAACCTCTTGACTTGGGTGAGTTAGAGAAAGTGATTGATGAGATCAATTGCTTGAACCAGGTGGAGAAAGTTGAGGAGTCTACTCTAGTGTTGGAGAAAGATGTATAGGCTGGGTTGTGTCTTAGGACAAGAAGCAAGACTACAAAGAGAGATGATGTGTATATGGATGAGATTAAATATGTTGTGGATATGTAAGTGGAGGTGATTAAGGAGAATATAGCCTCGGTGAATGTCTTGGATAATATGTTGTAGCTGAAACTTTCCTTTTTGTTTGATTAGTAGGGTTGCTGATGTTTTTTATGTTGTTCTGCTAATAGGTTCCTTATGTTTTTTCTTTTGTCATCTTTTTGGTCTTTTGGGTTGCTAGTTTTTATTGCTTAGTTTCTCTTGCAACTTTTCATTCTTGTAAAGGGTTTTAAGGCCCCTTCAAAACTTGATTTTCCTTATAAAAAATGTACTCCCCACTACTTTATATGAGAAAAACATCTATCTCCTTAGACAAAATATTTTTCAACTTGCACTTAGTTGTCTTGCTTGTCGATTCCCTTTTGAGATCTTGGCATTGTCACATCCAATAATGAGAAGAAAATGCCATGGAAAACCTCCCTATGCCTTTATGCACAATGTATAGAATCCCCACAAAATATGGGAATAATAAAATCATTTGAGATCTAAAAGTGATTTTTTGAATGGGTAAACATAAGACTCTGTAGCACTTTGCAAATTTCATTATAGTGAGCTCGTAAAAGATGCAACCCTTGAAAAATAAGTTTTCTTAGCTTAGTCTTTCTATCTAAAATAAAGTCTTCTTTAACAATAAGATGACACCTCTATTACTTCAATATTAAATTTCTCAACAATAGATGACAATCTTATATCAACAAATTGTATAGGAAAAAAAATGATGAAGCAATAATACTCTTAATTGATCATTTGATAAAACCTCTATTAGCTTTAAAATTAAATCCTTGTGAATTCATGTTGCTAACTAAGAAACCATCCACACACATACCTTAATCTAATAAAATCACTTTGACAAACCCTAATGCAACTTGATTTGACCAAGAAAATAGAGTCCAAAATCTATTCAAAGGTCTTACTCTTCTAGTGAGGATTACAAACAAAGGTACTGTTTCACCATTCCATGAAAATAAGTAGCCACCTCAAGACAAGAAATCAAAACCTTGAACTACCAATTCAAAAAACCATGACATACTAAATGAAAAATATGTTTAATACTACATAGATGGAAATTTAAATGAGGAAAATAATGCACATAAATTAATGAATATTGTATCTATCACCCACATCACAATCATGTACACCCTCATCAAAATTCTACCAACAATTTAAAGAAAGAGAACCTTAGGTACCTAATGAGGTTGTATGCTTTTTTTTAATGGAGGTTTAAAATATAAATAATCATCCAAATCACCCTAAGAGGAAATCTAACTACTACACACTACTATTAAAGGGTGGTTTGGATGTAAGGCATTTGATTGGCTAGGTAATTAGCTATTGATATTCTCACTCTTGTGACAATGTATGAATGTGTCCTTCTTGAACCATGTAGATGGACAATAAGCATCCTCTATATATTTTCTCGATTTCCAATTGAGATGATTTCCTTTATTCATTTACAAATAGATCACAATTAACTAATTTTGGTAATGGATAAAGTATCCCTTCTACTTTTCCCTTGCTTGTTTGGGCCCTCCTTGTGAACTAGGCTTAATGGTGCCTTGATTGAATGTTGTAATATGTTTGACACATTCACATTAGGTATTGGGCCCTTGTGAACTAATGAACATGAATGGTACCTTGCTAAAGTGTTGTAACACACTTTCACACTTTTCTAAGGTTTTATTAATTAATTACACCTAATAAACCTCTTTTTAACTTTAATATTGTCATATTTTAAAGTGTTGTGAAGTGTTGTGACACACTTTCACACTTTTATAGGGTTCTTAAATTAATAATTAGGCTTTCTTATGCTTTAACTGTCCATATTTTGCATCCACAAACCTTGTTTAATGCATCTTTTCAAGGATAATCCTAACATAAATCATCACCCAATCATAATTTAGGTGTTTCAGGCTTGAATGGCCTAGATTTAGTGATCTAGGATTCATTTGTCACCTTGGGTGAATGAGTTCCACCTAGGTTTTTGGGTTCCGATCTTGGTTTCACACATTTCTAAGCATTTTTAAAATTGGTCCCAAAATTTAGGCCCGGTGGGAATCATTCACCACCTTAGGCTAATGACTCCCGTGTGGCCCAAAATCAAAATTAATTCAAGTTTCTGGTAGGATTTTATCCTCCTAGATTTGATGTTAGCTTGTAGTGTTGTAATTTTAGGAATTATTGCATAATTGACTATAACTACAAGGTTCTTTCTCTCATTTTCACCCCAAGCATTCAAGTATTCATCCTTATAGCAAATTTTAGTTCACAAGTGCATTCAAGTGTTTTCAAGAGTATTCAAGGGTAGATTATCAAGCATTTTAGAGCAACATTCAAGCATCAATCATCATGTCAAGGATTTCATGTATCATGTTTCTTTTGGAACCAACAATTATTATGTAGGATTTTGTGATTCACACAAGAATTTCAGTCAAGATCTATCCAATCCAAGAAAGAGTCAAGGTCTACATCCATTGGAGCCATCTCTTACATGTTTACAACACTTCATTGCTAGAGTTTGGTGAGTTGCAACATTCTTATTTGATTTGATTTCAAGAATTGATTTCCAAAATGAGGTTTGACCAAAGAAAAACCCTATCCACTAACCCAACAATATTTTCCCCTCTCCTTTGTGTGTGATTTGTAGGTCTAGGTTGTAGATTTCCTAAGGAGAAAGATTGGAGAAAATTTGTCAAGTCATTCAAAGTTGTCAAAGTTGTCATCAAGTCCCGAAGAACATTAGAGAAGACCTACATGTTACAAATAAGGGTTTTGGATCCAGGAATTAATCAAGAAGGAAAGAGAAGATAGAGAAGAGTAGGATAAAAATTTGAAGCTTTAGGAAAGCCTAACTGGACTAATTCATCACTTCTAGTGAATGAGTCCCAGTTGTAGTAAAAATTCATATTTTTGTAGATTCAGATACCCTTTTGATAGATCTTGTTCTTGCATAGTTTTCCAAAATCTGGACTAATTCGCCCAGCCTAGCGAATGATTCCTAGTCAATAGTAAAAGCATATTTTCTAGTGTTTCAGACCTCCATCCAACAATCTCTAGATTTCCATGTGCACACATTCTTATCTATAACTTTATGTGTTGTTTCATTCACTTTTCTAGGTCATTTTATAGGTAAAGAATCTAACATATCTAAAACTGAAATACCTTTATTTAGCAAATAGTCAACCAACACATCATCAATTTTAAGTTTCTGAACCAAAGAGTACACATTCCACATTTCACCAATCTTCTTCATCTCAACCTTATCCAGTAACATCCGTATATCCTCTATATAAGATCTAGACAAAAAATATTCTTCATTCTTCTCTTTTAGGACACCTATTACAATATTTTCCTCTTTTTTAGTTCCGGAGGAGACTCACCAATGATAACTTCCAAATCTCTCTTACTGTAGGATGAAACCACTTCAAACTAACTTGATATTGACATACCATAGCATAGATTTGTTCTTAAGGATGTGAAATATGATCTGCAATCACTTACATTATCTGACTTGTTTCCCAATAGGAATACTGGATTCCCACACAACATTTTCTCTTCCTAGTAGGGAGTTCAAAAATTAAAAATCCAAGCACACAAGAAAAGATCCAAATTGAAATGCATAACTATCAACCACCGAAATTCAAGCATTCTCAAATAGATTTTCATCTAATAGGCTACACAAATAAAACCACCTATTTTCCTTAACCAACATATGTGCACTATATAGAGCAATAGCTAATGTCAAGCCTAAATGATTTCTGAAATAGATTTTGTAAGAAATGTCATGCGCAACATACCTTATAGCCAAATCCATAAGTGTGTTTATCAATAAGAGGTTGAGGGTCTTTATTAATGCCAGTAAGTTCTTCCACATCTCTGTATTTCACAGTTTTCTTTCCAGGAAGATCCCCAATACTGCATAAGCTAGTAATCGCTTTGATTGCTTCCTTTGTGATTAATACAATGTTGTTATTGAAATGACTCAACAAGAATAAGATGAACTCTTTATCAACAAAACATGAAAATTCTCCCCATAAATCCATACCTAGGGTTTTTTATGTTTTGTAATTCATTTTTCGTTAGCCCTAGTTCCATTTCTTTCATCTTCCTATGATAAAATTCTTCCAATTCAACTCCTTTCATATTCAGTGGAATTTTTCCACTCGATCCTCTATCCATTTCCATGTTTAATTCGTTAATATGTAGTCAAGACTTCTCTTTTTCCTTTGCAGATTGAAAAATAATTCTTGAATATCCATAACAATTTCTTTGACTTATTTTAGAAATGCTTCAAATTGCCTCAAGATTGTTCTTAGATGCCTTTTCAAACTCTTCAAATTCTCAACTAATAAAAAATGCTTACAAATTTTATCTTATACACCATCGATTTTCCCTAATTCATATTAAATGTGGCAGACATCAAAAGCTACTCAAAATATTCTTCTCAACACAAAAAACCCTAATTTGATCTATAAATTATCATGTCAACATGTTTTCTTTTGGTTCATTTTCCAAAACCTCTGATTATTCCTTCTTCACATTCCATCCTCATGCTAGCCTCTAACACACCATTCATCCAAGGGGTCTTACAATTTTTTGATAATGCTCACCCTAAGACCATGCTAGGTCTAATTTTCAGAGGAATTGCCTATACCAGATGAGGGCATAAACACATCAGTAGTTTCATGTTCTCCTTCCTCTTTCTTCTTCCATATATTATTCATCTCTTGCTTCATTTCTTCTTTGTTGATCTTCTTTACCAGATGATTCTTTTTCTATTGGAGCAGATTGCTTTCCCTTCTTACTTATGAAAACCTTTGAGATATGTCTAGGTTCATTACAATTATAGCACACAACACTTTTTTGACTATTCTGATCTTCATTACTTCTCAATCTACATGGATTTTCTTTGTGTCCAAATTTGTTACAGGTATAGCAATAGCCATTAAAATATTGATTCATCCTACCTCCATTAAATCTATTCATCATTACCCAATTGATCTTTCTCACTTGAGATCTACATTTAGAAGATTTATGCCCAGCCTTCTTACATGAAAAACATTTTCCAAAGAAAGAACCAGGAAACTGATTCATCCTGCTCCTACATTTTGTTGCCTTGTGACCATATTTAAACAAATTATATTGAAATAGGGATACCTTTGTGCATTAGGCCATCTCACAGGTGGTCTCCTTGCAAAATTTCTTGAATTTATTTTCTACTTCCCTTTGTCGTGAGTCTTTTGATTGTCCTTAGAACTTTCACCTACTTCATTTCCTAGGCCACCTTTTTCTTCACTTGGTTTCTGTCTTGCAAGTAGTTCTCCAAGCTTATTGGAGCTAGATCTAAAATTGTTCTCATAGAGTTTTTCCTTCTCTAGCTCAACTCTCAAATTTACTACCTCTTGTTCAAGTTTAGAGCATTCATCAAATTTTTTTTTCACCATTATATTCAGACATTATTCAATTCTCTTTTTTTCTTCTACAAGCACTTTCAGTCCAATTATCTCTTGTTTCAGCTTCTCACTCACTTCTTTGTGTTTTTCCTTGAATTTATTTAATTGTTTTTTTAGATTCTAGACATATTCATTTTCTTCATCAAGATTATCTTTCATAACTCCATTTTCATTTTCAACTTTGTCAAAATCCTCAAGTGTAGTCTAGAGTTCTTCTTTGTCATCCATTTGATCAACCTTCAGGATCTACCTCAAGTAGTTAAGCTCTAAACCAAGGAACCAAAGCTCTGATACCAATTGTTAAAAGGAGCAGGACAACTGAGAGGGGGGCGAATTAGTTTTCCCCAAATTTAAACTTAAAACTTCAACACTTATAAATTCCACAACCTCACTATTCTATTATTAAGTATGAACATGAGACACAAATAACATAAAGTAAACTCAACAAAATGAACTCAAGATTTTTATGTGGAAAACCCAATAAGGGAAAAACCATGGTGAGGATTAACTCACAATATAAAGTAGTTTTAAAAATGAATATATAAGGCTCACTGCCCTGAAAGGAATCACTGTTTGGATACAAAAGCTCATTTCTTACAAGAAGGTTCACTTCCTACAAAAATATTTACAAAACAAAATTGGGCTTCACAACCAAAATGAACTGAAAAGAGTGTGCCTAATAAGTGTTGATGCAATTCTGGTGATGATAAATAGACTGAATTAACACACTTCATCATTTTCTCTCTTCTTCACTTTCACATTCACTACTACTTCATCGATTACACACCATCTTCAAAAACTGTTCAACACATATATATACTCGATCTATCTTCAAGCATCAATTAGGTTGACCTAATTAGATGCATTTCCTTGCTTACCAAAAATACCAACATATCAGCTTCAAGTATTCACAAAATCTTCCCAAATGGAAATTCAAACACTTACTATGCTACATCATGTTGGCATAGACCAAAGATAGGTCACACATATATTTGTATAACAAAATTAATTCACCATATAATGACTAATTCAAGAAGCTGGCCAAATATAGATTTCATTACAAAATTTAATCAACAAAATGATGTCAATATGTTGTACGAGCATCAAAGCATGAGAAATTTTGAACATACATTCCTTTAACAATCATAATAAGTTTCCTAAAATCACAAGCACCAACTGTCAACTGTGGAGGATTGCAGACTAGAATACCAGACGATGTAGCTTGAAAAATGGCTCAGATACTAGACCAAAATACTGGATCAAATAATAACTTACACTTGTAATCATACCATGGTGGTGTGAGTGGTGTTCCAAGGCTTGCTTGCACAATCAACTAGAAGACCTCTTCACTGTCTTCTTCCTGGAACCTAATACCAATAGGTTTTTGTTAGGCTTGGATGATTAACCAAGTCCTACTCCAACTCTTCTCCAAGAGTTTTCCTCTTGTGCTTCACCCTAGAAGACCAACACCTCTTTGCAACTGGTAAACTTTCACTTCCACTTAGAAGATTCTAAGTGCCAACATCACACAATACTTTGAACTTCTTGTAGGGGTGTCTGAGATACTGAAATCTTGCCAAACACATCCAATTGAATTCATCTTGGATGGTCTTCTATCTTCACACTTACCGATTTCAAGAACTTGCCTTGGTGAGGCCTAATTCCTTGTAGCCCTTACCAGTCACCTTTTTTCTTTTCTTGCTCAAAATTTCTAAACAACCTAGCAAATAAACTTCACTTCCAGATACCCTTTTTGAGTCTTTAAATGTTTCACAGGGTTTTAGACCCCTGACTCCTCCGTACAGTGGGTTCCTACAATCTAGGGAAAATAGGGCTAATAGGCCTAATTCCTAGGGTTTCAATGATCTCTTGCTAATTTATCACACAAATGGATTGATTAAGCCTCAATCCTTCTAGAATTCTTAGGTAAGGTTATGCCCCACCTAGAATTGTACTTGTTTCGTATAGAACCTCCTTCCCTTGCCTGTTCTCTTCAATTTTTCCCTATCAAACCTCTAACCAGACTTCCCAAGCTCGCATAGGGTTTGATTTTAAAAATGCTTGCTTGACTCAACATGAATCCTACTGCTAAATATTTACAGACTACTGGCTCCCCTAACATATCCATCCCTCCTCAGGAAGATCTCGTGGTTAGATTTCATGGGGGAGCCATAGAAATGACTGACTGTTTAGAATAAAACAACAAAGATCCTAAACTCTATTAATTTACACAAAACACCTAACTTAAATCAAATGAACTTTCTTCCAAAAGAAAGAATGCTTGGATATGTTTTGTAAACTCAGATCCAATACCAAATCAATACAAACAATCCATTTTATGTCACTGTCACCTGAAAACACACAATTTTTTTAGAAAAACAGAGTTCTTTCTATTCAAAAGCATAACATACTACTTAATTACAATCTCCTAATCTGATATCTCAAGCCTCTTGCATCATAGATTCCTTTTTCCATGTTTCTAGGGATGTTGATCGATCCCACACTCCTAACTTTGAGGGGATCCAAGACAACTAAGTTGCATGCAACCTGACAAATGTTGTCATGCAACTTTGCAACAACTTTTTACAACTTTGTCCTTATGCCATGATCCTAAATATTAGGACCTCTACCTCCTTGATTCCAAGAAACCAACCTCTTAACTACCTCTTGGCATCTTTCTAACAATAAGGATGTGTTTTAGAACACATTTAAGGCTCAACATTCCAACATAAGCTATTTGAGCTAACTAAAGCAAAAATTAACAACAATGATTAAACTAAGGTGATTTTAGTCCTAGTGACTAACTCACCTATTCCACACACAAGCAAGACCTTCTAAGGTCCAAAATAAACACACTAGCATCCTGACATGGCTAAGGTTAGGTACAAGCCAAAATTGTCAATTAACCAAAATTGAGGTTAGCCTAGGTGCTCCTGCACCATCCTCCCCAAAACAAAAGATTTCAATCCACCCTTGGATTGAGTAGATTGGGATCAATGCCCAACTTCTTGAACTCTGATTCCTGGATCCATACTACATCAGCATCAGGTTGACCATGCCTTTTAATCAGATGTTCCTTGCATTCCTTAGTTCTGGTCTTCTTATAGACCCTGGTATCCAGTATACTGTCAGTTTGTTTGATTGTAGCAGAAGGTAACTTGAGCTCCTCCACATCTTGGATGAATTCACTGAGGTTCTAATCCATGTCTAGTGGTGGTCCTTTGTGATGAGCCAAATCTGCAATATTGAAAATAGGGGACAGTCCACTGTCTTCCAGTAGCTCCACCCTAAAAGCATTGTTGCCATACTTTGCTAAGATAGGACAGGGACCTATCCTCTTCATGTACAACTTCTGAGGAACTCCTTTTGGCAACCTAGACTTGTTTAAATGCCCCATCACTAAGTCTCCAACATGGAACTGTACTTCTCTTCTATGCTCATCCACCTTGGTCTTATGCTTCATTGTATTTTCTGCCAATGTCTTCCTGACTGTATCATGAATCTCCTACATTGCATAGGAAAAATCATCATCATATCCACTTCCCTTGACTCCATCCTTTAAGTCTCTCAACTCATAGATACCTCTAGGATGTAATCCATAGACAATTTCAAAGGGACTCTTCCCTGTTGATCTGTTTACAGTGTCATTGTAGGCATATTCAACTTGCCCAATCAACTGATCCCATTGTTGACCATATTCCTTGGTCAAGCACCTTAATAGATTTCTAAGACTTATGTTTACAACTTCGGTCTGACCATCAGTTTGGGGATGGTATGCAGATCCAAAGGATAAATTAATGCCCATTCTCTGCCAAAGAGTCTTCCAAAAATGACTCATAAACTTAGTGTCTCTGTTTGATACAATGCTCATTGGTAATCCATGTATCCTTACTATCTCTTTGAAGAAAAGAGAGGCTATTTGACTGGCATCATTGGTTGTTTTACATGGCAAAAAGTGAGCCATCTTGCTGAATCTATCCACAACCACATAAACATTGTCCATTCCCTGTCTTGTCTTGGGTAATCCAACTACAAAATCCATACTCAAGCATTCCCATGGCCTAGTAGGAATAGGCAGTGGTTGGTATAGGCCTGCATTTGAAGAAGTACCTTTGGCCTTTTGACACACTATACAACTCTCCACATACCTCCTAACATCTAGGTTCATCCTTGGCCAATAGTAGAACCTTTGAACAAGTTCTTGAGTCTCGGTGATCCCAAAGTGACCACTCAATGCACCATTATGCTTTTCTTGTATCATATTATCTCTAATAGAGCCTCTAGGAACACATAGCTGATTTCCTTTAAACAAAAGATCACTTTGCAAAGTATATTCAACATATTTACTATGAAAATGATTCTTGTATTCAGCACATACCTTATAAATGTCTGCAAAATCTTCATCATCTGCATATAGATCCTTGAAATGATCTATTCCCATGCTCTTCAATTGAATTTCTTAAATGGTGAGGACTCTTCTACTCAAGGCATCTTCCACCTTGTTGAGAACTCCTTTCTTGTGCTTGATATTGAAGGTGTGAGCTTCCAGGTACTCCACCCATTTCATGTGTCTGTGACTCAAATTCTCTTGTGAATTTAGGAAACTAAGTGCTTGGTTGTCTGAATACACTATGAATTCCTTGGGAAGCAAGTAGTGCCTCCATTTCCTTAGGGCTTGGACCAATGCATACATCTCAAGGTCATAAGAAGAATACTTCTTCTTGGCTTCACTTAACTTCTCTGAATGAAAAGCCACCAGTTTTCCCTCTTGACTGAGAATAGCTCCAATAGCCACATTGCTTGCATCACACTCTATAGTGAATAGATTTTCAAAGATTGGAAACACCAAAACAGGTTGGGTAGCTATCTTTTCTTTCAACAACTCAAAGCTTTTATTAGCTTGTTCATTCCATACAAACTTAGTCTTCATTCCTCCTTTAATGGTGTCCAACATAGGAGCACAAATAACACTAAATTGTCTTATGAAATACCTATAGTATTGAGAAAGACCATGAAAACTTCTTACCTCTGTTGTTGTCTTTGGAGTAGGCCAATTGAGGATGGCTTCCACTTTACTGCTGTCCATTTTCAAGTTGCCATGTGATAGCACAAATCCAAGGTATACCAGCTCTGTTTTGATGAATTCACACTTTTCTGAGTTGATCATCAATTTCTCTCCCTGCAGCTTCTTGAAAACCAACTCTATCTGTTTGAGGTGCTCCTCTCTTGTTTTACTAAAGATCAGTATATAATCAAGATACACCACTACAAATTTTCCAATGTAGTCTTTGAGGATTTCATTCATGAGTCTCATGAATGTGGAGGGGGCATTAGACAATCCAAATGGAATAACTAGCCACTCATAAAGACCCTCATTGGTTTTGAAGGCTATTTTCCACTCTCTCCCTCATGTATCCTAATTTGGTGATAGCCACTCTTTAAGTCTATCTTGGTATAGTACCTAGCTTCACCTAGACAATCCATGAGATCTTCAATCCTAGGGATAGGAAACCTATACCTAATGGTTATCTTGTTTATTGCCTTAGAGTCAGTACAAATCCTCCATTCTCCTCCCATTTTAGGTGCTAAGATAGTGGGTATTACACATGGGCTGATGCTCTTCCTAATGAGACCTTGGTCTAGGAGTTCTTGAATCTATCTAGCTATTTCCTCATTTTGTTGAGGAGTCATCTTGTAAGCTGCTTTGTTTGGTAGGGTAGCCCCTGGTATCAAGTCTATCCTATGAATTATGGTTCTTTTAGGGGGTAATGTTGGTAGTTGTCCACTACTCACAATGCCTTCATAGGTCTGCAACATTCTCTATATTTCTTTTGGTAGCTCTGACTGTTCAACTGCTTTCTCATTGCTTAACTCTCTTGGCCTTAGCATCACTGCATAGCCAACTCCTTCTCCTTCTTCCAAGGCTTCTAAGAACTCTTTTTCACCAACCATGAGTAGTTTAGGACCTGCTGTCTGCACCTCTGTATCTTCTAACAAAGACTGAATTCTAAATGTCACCTTGTCCTTCTTGAAAGTATAGGAGTTCTTGGATCCATCATGCACAACTTGGTGATCAAATTGCCATGGTCTACCTAGGAGCAAGTGACATGCATCCATAGGTAACATATCACTCAAGAATTTGTCCTTGTACCTACCAATTGAAAACTCCACCCATGCTTGTTCATTTACCAAGACATGTTGACCTTTATTGAGCCATGTGACCTTGTATGGATTGGTGTGGGGTATCCTTGTCAACTTAAGCTTGCTGATTGTCTCCTCTGACACAATATTGTCAGTGGATCCTAAGTCACTAATGACTCTACACACTTTCGCCATCATCTTACATTTTATCCTAAACAGGGACCTCCTTTGGCTTGGTTCCTCTTTAACCGACTCCTGATCAAAGTTCTCCTCATCATGAGCTTCTCACCTTCCTCTGAATTCAATGGTACTTCAGGATGTTTATTTTCTGCAACTATCTCATCATGAACAAGGTTGGTTCTCTTATCATTTCCATGAGAGGTACCACTTTTCTGTGGACATCTATAGGCCGGGTGTCCCATTTGATTGCAGTGGTAACACTTCATGTTGGTAAAGTAACTGCCCCTTCCTTGTCCACCACTTCTTCCTCTAGAGTTAAAGCCTCTTCCTCTACCACCTCTTTGTCCTTTGCTGTCTTTCCCTTTACCTCTACTCTTGGAGGTTTACTCTTGCTTCTTTTTTCCTTTCTCCTCTATCTTTAAGGCCATTTGATAGCATTGGCGGATGGTTTTGAAGTTCACTAGGCTCATGTCTTCTTGGATAGACCATTTAAGCCCATTCAAATACCTTGCTAGCTTGATGCTTTCATCTTCAACCACCTTTGATCTGAGACATAATTTTTGGAACTCCTCTGTGTATGTTTGGACATCCATATCTTTTTGTCTAAGATTGTGTCTCCTCCTATGCAACTGGACTTCATAGTCATCAAGTAGATAGGTTTTCCTTATTTTGGTTACCATGCCTCTCCATGTAACTATAGGACCCTTGCCTTCTTTCTCTCTTTCAGTTTGTACAAATTTCCACCATGTGAGAGTTGCACCTCTCAACCTTGACTTGGCCACCTTTACTTTTTGGGACTCTTTTATACCATCACATTCAAAGTGATTCTCTATGCTTTCAATCTAGTCTACAACTAAATCAGGGTCCATTTTTCCACTGAATAGTGGCACTCCTTCAAAAGCTTTGCCACTTATGGCCTGCAGTGCTTTCAAGAAGGGTTCTTCAGCAAGGACAGGGTTAGGTTTTGGAGCTTCCTCCTCCAAGTCCTCTTCTTTTTCCTTTGCTTCTTGCTCTTCCTTCAATTCTATCTTATCCTTTACTTTGTCTACTATTTCTTGGACTTCATCCAAGAGCTTCTCCATTTGAGACAAACTTTCTCTTAGCAGTCGGTTGTCCTCTTCTTGCTCTTCTACCTTCTTGGCTAACTCAACATTAGTCACCATGGTTCCTTCTTCCTCTGGTGTATTCTCTCCTACTGACTCAATGGGTTGCAACATCAATCACAAGCCTAATAAAAAAAAGCTCTGATACCAATATGGTGTGAGTGGTGTTCCAAGGCTTGCTTGCACAATCAACTAGAAGACCTCTTCATTGTCTTCTTCCTGGAACCTGATACCAATAGGTTCTTGTTAGGCTTGGATGATTAACCAAGTCCTGCTCCAACTCTTCTCCAAGAGTTTTCCTCTTGTGCTTCACCCTAGAAGACCAACACCTCTTTGCAACTGGTAAACTTTCACTTCCACTTAGAAGATTCTAAGTGCCAACATCACACAATACTTTGAACTGCTTGCAGGGGTGTCTGAGACACTAAAATCTTGCCAAACACATCCAATTGAATTCATCTTGGATGGTCTTCTATCTTCACACTTACCGATTTCAAGAACTTGCCTTGGTGAGGCCTAATTCCTTGTAGCCCTTACCAGTCACCTTTTTTCTTTTCTTGCTCAAACTTTCTAAACAACCTAGAAAATAAACTTCACTTCTAGATACCCTTTTTGAGTCTTTAAATGTTTCATAGGGTTTCAGACCCCTGATTCCTACGTACAGTGGGTTCCTACAATCTAGGGCAAATAGGGCTAATAGGCCTAATTCCTAGGGTTTCAATGATCTCTTGCTAATTTCTCACACAAATGGATTGATTAAGCCTCAATCCTTCTAGCATTCTTAGGTAAGGTTATGCCCCACTTGGAACTATACTTGTTCCATATAGTACCTCCTTCCCCTACCTGTTCTCTTCAATTTTTCCCTATCAAACCTCTAATCGGACTTCCCAAGCTCGCCTAGGGTTTTATTTTAAAAATGCTTGCTTGACTCAACATGACTCCTATTGCTAAATATTTACAGACTATTGGCTCCCCTAACATATCCATCCCTCCTTAGGAAGATCCCGTGGTAAGATTTCATGGGGGAGCCATAGAAATGACTGACTGTTTAGAATAAAACAATAAAGATCCTAAACTCTATTAATTTACACAAAACACCTAACTTAAATCAAATGAACTTGCTTCCAAAAGAAAGAATGCTTGGATATGTTTTGTAAACTCAGATCCAATACCAAATCAATACAAACAATCCATTTTATGTCACTGTCACCTGAAAAAACACAATTTTTTTAGAAAAAATAGAGTTCTTTCTATTCAAAAGCATAACATACTACTTAATTACAATCTCCTAATCTTATATCTCGAGCCTCTTGCATCATAGATTCCTTTTGCCATGTTTCTCAGGATGTTGATCAATCCCACACTCCTAACTTTGAGGGGATCCAAGACAACTAAGTTGCATGCAACCTGACAAATGTTGTCATGCAACTTTGCAACAATTTTTTGCAACTTTGCAACAATTTTTTGCAACTTTGTCCTTATGCCATGATCCTAAATATTAGGACCTCTACCTCCTTGATTCCAAGAAACCAACCTCTTAACTACCTCTTGGCATCTTTCTAACAATAAGGATGTGTTTTAGAACACATTTAAGGCTCAACATTCCAACATAAGCTATTTGAGCTAACTAAAGCAAAAATTAACAACAATGATTAAACTAAGGTGATTTTAGTCCTAGTGACTAACTCACCTATTCCACACACAAGCAAGACCTTCTAAGGTCCAAAATAAACACACTAGCATCTTGACTTGGCTAAGGCCAGGTACAAGCCAAAATTGTTAATTAACCAAAATTGAGGTTAGCCTAGGTGCTCCTGCACCACATGGTGACATCAATGAAAACAAAAAACTATAGAGATGATCATTCTTCTTCATTCTTCCAACAAAAGTTGCTAGTTTTTTGCTCTCTTCTGCTTGCTGAACTATTTGGCCAACTACTAAAATATTTTTCTCTAATCATTAGTCTAGACATGGGGTTGTGATCACCCTTTTTTCCCCATGTGGTGGCATGCTTATGTGGTTGATGATGGATCTGATCCCACTCATTGGCTCATCTAGATTATTTTGATCATTGATAATCATTCCTTTGGGAATATTAATGTCTACACCTTGAATGATGGTATTGAAAGATATTTTTTCTGGCGATGGATTTGTTGACTCATTGATAGCTGCTACCTAGCTTCTTTATGGGTATTTCAATATGGTTGAGATGGTGTATGAAAAGGATGGTACTCTTCCATTTTGATGGGAAGCTGGCAAAAGAGAGGCCTAGTTTTACATGTGCAATAAATTAGGTCTTTTTGATCCCAATATTGGCCACTGCCACTCTCACTCTCTCTTACATACTTGGTGTAATTATCGAGCTAGTTTTGATAGGATATTTTAATTCCTTGATCGTGCCATGATCTCGGCTCAATAATTGTTTTCCTTTTCCAACTCTTCCCCACTTTTGGTTAGGTCATTAGTGGATGTGACATTGTTAGACCACTTTCCCATATTTTTTGGCATTGAATGGCGAGTGAGGTAGCCTCACACTAGTAGGACCTAATTTTTCTAAATATTTCTTTGCTGAGTCACTAGCCCATGCTGGCCCACATCATAACTATTTGGAATCTTGAATGTAAATTTCTCCCCTCAACTGGATAGATCAAGTGGTGGAATAATGCCATCACCCATATTGTGAGGTTTCCTAGCATTTATGGGTGCCAGTTGGATATTTTTGTAAATGGCCTTATGAGGCAACAACGTTTGACCTTCATACTGCTACTAAGGCTTGTGCAGCTAACCCCTTCTCCCCTTCTTTGCAAATCAAGGTTGCAGAGTTAAGGCATCAAAAGCAAGTGGGTGATAATTATATGGCTAGAGTGGTGCAAATCAAGTCCATATTGCACTGTCTCAAGATTGGGGACCATGCCTCAAAAGAACTCTTTCTGGCTCTTTGTGCCAAACATTCATCATCTAGCATCAAGAAAATCAAAGATGGAAATAATGTGCTTTCTGAGCTTCTTGATATTCTCCAAGCGTTTGTTAAGCATTATGAGCAAGTTTTCATAGCTCAAGATTACACACTAGAGCAGATTAGTGCACTCCAAGACTACCTTACTATTGTTCCAAATAGGATTTCTATAGTCCAAAAAGCTTTTTGTGAGAAACTAATCACAGTGGAAGACCTCAAAGAAGTTTTTTACACAATCGCTAATGACAAAGCTCTAGGAATTGATGGGTTCCTATGCAAATTTTACAAATCACTTTGGGACTGTGTGGGAAAGGATCTGTGTAAAGTTTACCTTGATGCTTTTCATTCTACTTCCTTAGGTAAACTCATCAACAAAAGGCAATATTAAATTCATACCTAAAATTGGTGATCCCAAAAATATTTGTAATTGGTAGCCCATCACACTCCTTAATGTTTCCTACAAAATAATAGACAAAGACCTCACTTTAAAAATCCACCATCTTTTGCCTCAGATTGTTTGTCCTGAAAGGATTAGTTTTATTAAATCCAATTTCATCTTAGACAACATAATTAATTTCTGGGAAGGCATGAAGTGGGCAAGATGCTCTAATAAAAAGGATTTTTTTTTCAAAATTGATTTCACCAAAGCTTATGATTGCATTGAATGGAATTTCATTTTGGCTAGGCTTTTTTCATTGGGATTTGGCCCAAATTTCATTCATTCTATGAAAATGTTGCTCTATGAGGCTTTAGCTTGCATCACCATTAATGATTGTCAATCCCAATCCTTTGGTCAGTTTCACTCCATTTGTCAAGGTTGCCCACTTGCCTCCCCACTTTATGTGCTGGCTATTGAGGGGTTTGGCTATATTCTTACTCACTCCACTTCCCAGGGGATTATTCAAGGAATCTCTTTGCCTACCTCACCAACTCAACTGGTCAATGGTAACTTTGTAGATGATTCCTTCCTTACCTTGCTAGAAGAATAAAATAATGTCAAAGCTACTCTTGGTTGTCTTGAGACATTTTGTTTGGCCTCTAGTTTTTCCATCTAGTGGCACAAAACCTTATGTTACAAACCATCTTTTCTTCTCAATCCTCTCTAGATTCAACAATATGGGTGGAAGTGGATTACTCCAAGTGAAATCTTTAGATTTCCTGGCATCTATTTTTCCTTTCAAGCCTCTTCTATTGATCTCTAGCAAGTAGTTCTCTCTCAAATTGAGAAAAAGTTAGCATTATGGATTACCAAGCCACTCTCTCTAGTTGGTAAATTCCTAGTGTGCTCTAAAATCCTAGTAGCAACCCATGTGTATTACTCTTCATGTTGAGCCCCTTCCAAGGCCTCTTATGAAAAGCTGAAAAAATTTCTTAGATATATTCTTTGGGCCTCCTCTAAGACACAAAGGTTTTCATTGTGTTGCCTAGGAGTTATGTTGACTCCCCAAAGATTCTGATGGGCTTGGCCTTCTTTCCACTTAGTGATAAGGGACTACTCTTTGTTTCAAATGGATTATCCATGCCCTTACTAGGAATGAGCCTTGAAAAATTCTTCTTAGGCATTAGATTGAAGTGGGTTATTCTACTCGTAGACCTTCTTGGAAGGGAATTGGATTTTAAATCCCTATTATTGTGAGGGAGCTTGTTTAGATTAGGGTACCTTTGTTTCCAAAAGTATTTGGTGGGCTAGAAGGTTGCCAAGCCCTAGCTCTGCTAGACTGGGAATAGATTTTGTTATGGGCTCTCATTCAATCAACATAATATTTGGTGGTCTCCTCTTTTTTATAATGTAGGTTGACCATTGGGAAAGCTTTCTTGGCTTAAGGCCCTCAAATTCCACAAGAATGGTATTCAAACCCTTCAAGATTTAATCCATAGACCCACCATGAGTATTTTGTCTTGAGAAGCTTTTCGTGCCCAATTTATCTTACAAAACCATGACTATGAAACCTTGAGAAATTTGGTGAATTCCATTCCGATTGATATTCTTCATAAAGTGGGTATCCTCTCCACTAAGCCTTGGTGGAAAGACTAGAAATGGTATCTAGAAACCTTATTCAAAAATTACAAATATTAGTTTGGCTATCTAATGGCTTTCACCTCATTTTCTAATGATTGAAAACTTGAACCAGAGGTGGAACCTCCATTCCTCAATGTATGTTTGGTGCAAAAGGTTTTATGCTACATGGTATTCCATTATTGAGCCCAAGATCACCCACTTTGCTTGGTGTATTCTTTTCAAAGGATTACTAGTAGGGTCTAAAAGTTCTCATTGGGGGTCTAGGACCCTTGTTTCCCTTTTTGTGGGTAGATCAAGGTGTTTAAGTATCTCTTCTAGTTTTTCACCAGAGCTCAATAGCTATGAAATTAGATTCATGATTTATTTTGGCAATTTCAGCCAAAGCCTTTCTCTTGGCATATGATTTTGTTGGGGGACTCTCCTAGACTTATTGCTAAGTATACCTAGACTTGGCAAACTTTCTAGGTGTAAATCCTCTTTAGTATTTAGAAATATAGAAATTCCTACATTTTTTCTCACAACCAGATTGATAGATTTTTTTCTTTATATTCTAAAGCCATTATTTTCTCTAATGTTATTTTATAGATTCAATTGCAAACAAAAAGAGTTACACTTGAATTTGATCACCTTCAAGAGCTTCTCGACCATTGGGGTGTGCCCCTTGCACTGGGGATCGTGTGCCTCCCTCTCCCACTTCCTCTTGAGGTCGGTCTCCTTCATAGGGCCTACAACAAAGTGGCTCCACTAGGGATTTTATCCCTTGTTCTTAGGCTCCTCATCATGGCTCTCACCCTCATAGGCAGTCACCTTCTCCTCCTTCATGGGTTAACCTATTGTGTCCTTTTGGAGGAGCGATGGTGGGTGGAAGTAGAGCTTCTGGGTGGCATTTTGGTGATTCTCCTAGAACCAGTTCTTGTTGGCCCATTGATACCTGTAAGTAGCTCCTGCATTTAGATCTACCAATTTCACCTCATAACCATGAATATAAAGATAAAGAGAAAGAGAAAGAGAAAGAGAAAGAGAAAGATGATGATGGTTGGGATCCCCCTAACATCACTCTAAACCCCACTATTGCATGCAAAAAAATGGATGATAAGGACCTACCACCCTTTGTTGGCATTGCTATGGCGACTTGCTGGCCTTTTTTATTTCTATTATTTTAATGTTTTCTTATTTGTGGGAATGGCCCAAGACTTTGATATTCTAGGATCTTCCCATGTGACTCTCAGGATGTTCCTTCTTACCACTCACTTTTTTTGTGAATATGTGTATTTCTATCTTTTATTAATATAGATATAGAAACTTATTCATCAAAAATAATATTTTTGCTAAAACTATTTGACATCTACATGGCATAAAATTTTTAGGCCAAAGTTCTCTTTCATCCAAAAATATTAAATTTATTTAGTTTGCATATTAAAATTCAAAATAGCTTCAATTTATATGTCACTGTATCAACCAAAACCTTTCTAGGTTAGTTTTTGGTGAAACACTTTCACTCAAAAATATCTATGTGGCTACTCACATTGATACCTAACCCCTCTTTTGGGGAAAATTCAATAAAAAATAATTTCATTTCAAGTTTTCTCCAAGTAAGGGTATTTTCATGAAAAAATAAAATTACCCTTTCATAGAGCTTGGAGTCTAGAATATATTTTACAAAAAATTGGTTAGTTTTATTATTATTTTTAAATTATTACACATAGTTTATTATAATAAAACATGAGGGTAATTAAGAATTATAAAATATTATAAAAGATTTAAAAATATACAATAAAGTAGGTGAGAGAATCCTCTCCAAGAGGATTTTTTTTTTTTAAATTTAAAAAGTTTAAATAGAAGTTGCAACTCATCAAAAATATGGAATTTTGAGTAAATTTAACTTTTAAAAAATATTTTAAAATTATTATTCATCAAAAGTTGTTTTTTTATTAATGCACTGAATTTTCAACTTATCTATGTGGAAATAAAATAAAATTATAAATTAAATTTATTATATTTTTTGCAACATCCTATCGACCTCACCTCTTTCTAAATTTTTTTTAGTTTAATTGAAAGTATTCCATGATTTTTTAAAAAATAATATTCAACTAGTATGTTTTTATAATTATAAACATTAATTACAATATTTAAAAAAATAAATGATTATTTTATGATATTTAAAAATTTAAAATATATCTTACTTTAAGGTAACTTCCCAATTGAAAAACTATATTTCTATTGGCCATTTCATTTCTATATGTGTGACATAGCTTTAAACATTCACCCTTTAAATCCACTAGCATACAATACTTATATATGTGTCTCTTAAATCATTTCATGGTTGGTTCTTGGACTTATATTTAGAGTCATTCAATAGCCAACTAGTAATCATGTAGTGTCATTCTCAATTAGTCATGTTTACTTATAATTTATAATTAATGATAGTATCAATAAATAGGACACTATATGTTACAAAAAAACAACTTGCTAAACACATATCCTATTCACATCTAAAACAATAACTTATCACATGCATATTAGAGTTTATTTTAATACTCAAAATGTGACCCAAAATATCACTTAGTATTAGGGGGAGAGGTGATAACTTAACTAATTTGATGGGATGTTTATAAGTGAACTTCTAATTCCTCTATAGATCAATTTTTATAATTCAATTAGAGGAAAATTAATTCACTATGTCGGTCTTGCTAGGGTTTGAAGTTGTCTTTATTTCTACACCATGTACAATCTTCTATTATGTGAAAGTCTCATAGCACTAAGGGAAATACTTAATTTTAACTCTAATGAATTTAAAATAGGAAATAATGGCCAAACCAATGCCATATAGATTCAATGCAATCCTATCCCAATTTTGGAAAGCTAATTGTTAAATACCCATTAGTAACACCATGACATGAGCTAGAAGAATCATTATGTATATGTATATGCATATGCATGTGTATTCGTGTGTATGTATGTATATGGATGTATATATGGGTATACATACACAAACATATATACATATGCACATACACATAAACACACACACATTCAAAATAACTTCTATTTATATGCCAATGTTTCAACCAAAGCATTTTAAGGTCTATTTCTGGTCAAACACAAGTTTCATAAAAAATTATCTATGTGGCCACCCACATGACTACCTAACCCCTCTTTTAGGCTATATTAAATAAAATTAACTTCAACTCTAGGTTTGCCCAACTAAAGCTATTTTCATGAAAATCTAAAAATACCCTTTCATAGAGCTTGGAGTCTAGAATATATATTTTTAAAAATATTTTAATTAGTTTTATTATTATTAGTTTCAAATTATTACAGATAGATTATTATAATCAAACATGAGATTATTATTTTTAAAATACATTATAAAAGTTTAAAAAATATACAATGAACTAGATGACATAATCCTCTTCAAGAGAATATTTAATTTTATATATTTAAAAAATTTAAATAAAAGTTGCATCTCATCAAAAGTATGAAATTTTGAATAAATTCATCATTTAAAAAAATAAATATTCATCAAAACTTAGTTTTTTCTTCATGCACTAAATTTTCAACTTAAGTGGAAAAAAAATTAAATAAAAAAAAATATTATATTGTTTGCAACATGGACTATCAACCTAACCCTTTTTAAAAATTTCTTTAGTAATTGAAATTATTCTCTTAAATTTTTCAAAAGTAATATTAGAGTAATATATTTTTTTAAATTATATTATTTTGTAATATTTTAAAGTTTAAAATTGCATATCACATTTAGGTAGTCCAAGTTGAAAACTATATTTTATTTTTGTCATTTATTTTGTAAAAGTGTGACAAAGATTTGGAAAATCACCCTTTAAATCCTCTAGCATATAATACTTCTATGGGTGTCTCTTAAGCCATTTCATGGTTAATTTTAGGGCTTCTATTTAGAGTTATTCAATAGCCAACTAGTAATCATTCATTTTCATTATCAATTAGTCATGTTTACTTGCAATTTTATAATTAATGATAACATCAATGAATAGGACACTATATGTTACAACTAAAAAATTGCTCAACATATATCCTAGGGTATTCACAAATAAAAAAATATCTTCACATGCATGCATATAAGGGTTTTGCTTTTTAATAATCAAAATGCGACCCAATATATCACTTCAATATTGGGGGAGATGTGACAAGATTTTTATATGTGGAGTTTTAAGTCCTCTATAGATCAATTGTATAAGTCAATTAGAAGAAATTGCATCCACTATGTTAATCTTACTAGGGTTTGAGGTTGTCTTTCTTTCTATCACCTATCCAATATTTTATTATGTGAGAGTCTCACAAACCTAGACGAAAATACTCAATCCTAACTCCAATGAATTTAACAAAAGAAATAGTGGTCACATCAATGTCATATAGATTTAGTGAAATCCTACCCAAAATTCTAAAAAAAAATTGTTAAATGCCCTCTAGTAATGACATGACATGCACTAGAAAAATAATTATGTATATGTCTATATAACACAAATATATATATATATATATATATATGCATATATATATGTGTGTGTGTATGTGTGTGTGTGTGTGTATGTATATGTATATGTATATGTAAATACTAATATATATACACATGTACATTTATATGTATATATATATTTATGTATATAGATGTATATATATGTAAACCTACATATATACATACATATACATATATGTATATTTTTATGTATATACATATATATGTATACATTTACATTTATATGTATATATACACATATGTGTATATATATATTTACATATATATACATATACATATACACATACATACATATAGAAGCGTAAGGAAATAGGATGCTTCACCTTTTAGGAGATGGAACACAAGGGATAAGGACCTATTTCACTCTAGCTCATTAAAGGAGACCAAGATCCCTCAACCAATTTATTTTATTGAGGAATGCACTAGGGTTAGGATGATTTCCTTGTGTGATTATAAAAAAGGGGTTTCACCACTAAGCAAAGGCTTAGAAAGAAGGAAATGCAAATGATATGCAAATGTAACTATATAACCTAGGAAATGAAACTAAAAATAAGAATAATGAACTAAGAATGAACATAGGTGCACCTGGAAAATTGAAGAAGCTTGAAACAAGATAAGTAATCCCTAAATTCTAACTTTTAATGCACACTAGGACTCATATGCTAGTAGGGGCAATTTAACTATCTTAGTTTAGGGTTTTAGGCTGAAACCAAAATTTGCATATGGTAAACTAGGATCTACAAAAAAATGTCTAAAAACTAGTATATTAGGACTCATATGCCATTTGTGGTGATTTAGTCCTTGTATCTAGGTTGATATGAAACTCTAGTATCCTCTAGTGGTCTTTTGTAGCTTCTCTCCCTTCCAATATTTGAGTTTAAAACTTTGAATTCTGAACTATAGGTTACTTTACGTGAAGATGACAACTTTGTGACAACTTTGACAAATTTCTCCAATCTTGCTCTTCAATGGATCTTGAACCGAAATCTATGATTCACACATCAAAGAGAATAATTTTTTTTATTTGTTTGTGTCACAACCTCTCTTGTTAATTCTAATTACTGTTACTTTTTGAATTTTCTATTTTATCCATGTGTATCAAAACATAAATTATAGTAAAATAGTATCATGTACCTTTAATGAATTTGAGAATAAAATTCAAACAATAATTAACTCAACAATTGATTAGGTCATAATATAATTAACTCATTCTATAGTTTGAGATGAATTTAATATAGCTTTATCTATAAATCAAATAGATGGGTCTGTGTTGAGGGCACTCTAGTTCTACGGTCCTATGTTCTCTATACATTGAAAGCCTCTAGTGAGTGTTTGAATTCATTTTGTCCAGGGAGTAGACGTGTTGGACTGAGCATTCCCTTTATCTCATACTTCAACTAGGAGTTAGCGCAATGGGTAGGAATCAAAGAATTTATTTTGTTTCTAAAATGATTATATGTATAACCTTCAATGTATTACATTTAGGCATCCCAGAGAATTAGATACAATTTTATATTGTCTTAGATATTAAGTCTTACAAATGATAATCAACTCTATGCAAAAGCAATATGATGTATTTTTACAACTACAAGAATAAAAATGACTATCTTAGGGGAGCTCAGATGAATTTTATGATACTTACATGTATAAGATGATCTATTCTAAACCTGAGTCTAATTCCTAACCATAGATCCTCCATCAATAATTATTTCTACATCTACACCCCTCATGTTTGGTCTTAAAAAACTTTAATTGCAATTTAGACGAAGGATTTCTAACTATAAACCTATATCCAGATTTGAAATGATTTAGCTGCAATAGATAGATGACTTAATATGCCATTAGTTTTCCACCATCTAGTTCCATAGACATAGAGGTAGGGTGATATGCATCTTATACTCTTGTACCTATGCCTAGTTTAATTATATTTTGTGCAAATTTGGTGCCTTGATTACTATGAAAGAGAGCTAAATCTGACGCAAATAATCCTCTCAATGGCTGTGAAAAGATATTGTAGACACGTAAAATGTACTAATTGACATTGGACAATTGATCCTGACCACTAACATCGCTTCATCCTAAATCATCCTTCGACCTAACCATTTAATCAAATACCCTCATTTGATTAAATTCATTAATATTCCTCTCTTAATTAAATAAATCAATTATCTAATTAATTCATCCTTTCTCAATAATTAAATTAACCAATTTGATCTAATTATCCCTATTTAATTAAATAATTAATTTTATTTAATTAAATCTCTAAAGTCTATCTATTAAATTAAATAAATTTAAACCTTATTTAGTTTAATCTAACATCATCTCTTTTAATTAAATAAATTAAAAGTCCTTATTTAATTAATCCTTATCATATTCTTCTCACATTTGATTTAAAAAAATCCACAAATTTAAGTCAAATGGGTCACATCATTTAATCCCTCATTAAAATAATTAACCTTGATTAATTTAATCTCTTCTCATGTCCCATCCTCCATCTTTTTCCACTTGCACATGAAAATAGAGTTATTTGATTTATTAAATCTCTATTTTCTTCAACACAACATCTTTTAAGGAATATTCCTCAAGTTTGAATTTAAAGTCCAAGTGGAATTTTTCCTTCCAACAAGGCATTTACTCCACCTACAAAGTCCTTTTTCCTTGAGCCAAGTGGCATTCAATGCACCTTCTTTCCCTCTTACATGTCATTTCAACAATTTCAAAATTTAAATATATTCATTTATTGGCACATTCTTCAAAACTTGCACATCCTCCATCCATTCACATGCTGACAAGTGACACTTTTCCATTGGATGAAATTTAGTCCCACATTTCTCTAGTTTTTGGCATTCTTTCAACTTGTCAATCTATAAATAGAGAGCTCCTCTATTGTATTTGGCATCCACAACTTGAGTAAACTTACTATACTCAAATTCATATCAATCTTCACCCATCTCATTGAGTTCTATAGCTAGGTTATGTAGATTTTGTCTTGGAAGCATTCATCAATCTTCATCAAAGTGGATCACTCTTCATGGCACATCAATCTTGTATCATTGGAGTTGGGAAAGGGCCAATTTTCACATCAAATTGGCACCAATTCTCCCATGGGATCAATAGTTTTCATTACTTTCAATAGGATTTAATCTATTTCTTGGTCTTTCATTATATTCTTGTTTTCACTCCTATTTTGAGTTTTGTTAATGGATTTCATGGGGAATCCTTGTTCTTACTTGCATATGATATTCTAATGTGTTCTTTTGTTGTATTTTGTAGGTATTTGGATTGGGGGTTCTACATTTGGTGCTAGGAGGGCTATCTCATCTTCCAATCATGTTTTTGTAAAAAATTCCATGTTTTTATTTGTCTACAGGAAAACTCTGTCGTTGGAAGCTTAGCATCATTGTTCAGCACCGCTGGTTATTCAGCATTGCCATATAGCACCACTGGAAATTCAAACTACGAGGCCTCAGTCTTCTCACCCATAAATTTGAATTCCAAACTGTGTCACTGAACTAATTAGACCTGCGAGAATCTTGCAAAAACCCAAACTGCACCATTGGCCAAAAGTGCGACACATTCATGCTCACTAGTCTAGTTGCAAAGTGACATTTGTTGGAAAGCGGCGCTATATAGCATCGCTGGGGAAATCAAACTATGACGCCTTCATGGATTGCACCACTGGAGGGGAGTATAAATAAAAAATTTATTTGTAACACGTGCTTTTTTTCAAATTATGGTTCTTTTGTCTATTTTTTGTCCTTTTGACCTCTATTTTTGTAGAAATTAACTTATTTTATTGTAGGTTGGATCTATCAAAGATGAAAAGAAAGGAAAGAATGATGATGTCATTTTACGAAAAAAAGTGTTTTTAAACACTATAGTGTTTGTTTAACACTCTTGGAGGAGTCACTATTCCTCTTAAGGAAAAACTTCTTGTCTTGTATGCTTAGGACTTACTAATTTCATTTTTGGCTTTAAAAAGAACCTTTTGAATTCTTGTTACAAAAAGGCTTAAAAAGAACATTAGGATTCAAATCTACTAGATTTCATTTGAGGTTAACAAATTGAACAAAACAACTTTCATTTGTCCTTTGGTGCTTTAAAAAGAACTCACAATTGCTTTGAAAGGTTAAAATGAACATGTGCAACTTTGTTTTCATGATTGCTTACTTAAACTAATATTATTGAAAAGGACGTATGTGCTTCTCTTGTGCTTCATAGTGATCTTGAGAATCAAAAGGCCTTTTTGATGATTTTAGGTTGAGATAAAGTGATCACCTCCACACTTTATTTTGGGCTTAAAATTGAACAAAACATTGTGCGAGTGTGAGTAAACCTATTGTATGTGTTCTCCCTTTGTTTCTAAATGAGGGTTGATCGAACCATGAATATTTTTATTCACTTTTGTTTATCTTAGAGGGCCTGCCTTGGGGAAAAGGTACTCACCCAAGGGAACAACTCAACCGATAACACTCTAAATGCGAGAGTATTTCCAGTCATGATATAAATGTGGGTATTGGAGTAAACACAAATATCACATGATTGGATCTGATGAGAAGGGAAACAATGGTCTCTCACCACGTTGGGTCAACTCCTACGAATGGAAAGTCCGAATTAAAACCCATGTTTTAGAATTTCCAAAATCCTTGATCTATTTGTTGGTGCAATAATGGTCATTCTGAAGCTGCCCCACACTTTTATGGTCATTAGTAGAAATGAAAAGCATTCCATGGTAGTTTCATGGGTGTTGGGGCTTGGCTGCCCCGTATAAGTGAGTTTTGTGGAGGGGAGCTAGTGGGGTCAAGCATTTAACCATTCGCTAAAGATAAGCGTAGCTGGACTTGTCCAAGTGGGGACTCAACAACTATTGTCTTTCATAGCCAGAAGGTTTTACTTGCTCTTGGTTACAAAACACTTTTCTTATTAAAAAAAGCTTGGAAACAAACACTTAACTTCTTCATCAAAATTTCAAACCCTTTAGGAGGAAAATACAATTAACTAAATTTATGTGTTATTGCTTGCCCTTGGGATTTACATCCTTAAAGATTTCTAAACACTTGGATCTACATCTCAATTTTCCTACTAGAGATAAACAATAGGTAACCCTTTCCTTGACTTCATCAAATTTCCACATAACATACTTTGTGGGATTTGAAGAAATTAAGACATTGGACACTTAGTTTGAAAACCTAATCAAAAGAATTGTTTGTGGTAAAACAAAGTCACTATGCAAATATAACAAAATTGACTCTCACATGTGTTGAAACCTCATGATTTCCAAGAAAGTCAAAATCCCAAAACAAAAGTGCTTGAGTCAAAGATAAAAATTTAGGAGTCACACTTGAAAGGTCATCAAGAGATACATTAGGAAGTGCAATCAAAAGAAACATATCAAGATAAGAAAAAAATTCACAAGGTTCTATAGACTCATCCCTTTGAACAATCTGGAAATGTATGCTCAATTTGAACCACTTTTTAGTTATAGAGGTCCTTAGAAGTATTGTATGTTCTTCACTACCAAGGTCTAGTAAATAAATCATCTTTTTAGGTACATCCTAGGATCAAAATACAACCCTCATCCATCCTTGGACATCAAAACCAAAATCATCTCATCAAAAACTCTTCAAAAATCTTGGAAAAATCCTTTATGTTAAAATTTGGGAAAATCGTTTGAAATCAAATCCAAAAATCACCTTGTTTGATTGAATGTGTGTAGATGCATCCTTCTCCACATATTTGATCAATTTATCAAAACTTGTGAACAAATTCATCCCTTGATAAAACATCAAACATCCTAGGATTTAAGAGTTCATTATCAAAATCATCTTGTTTGGATAGGAGTGTTTAGATGAATCCTTCTTCTCACACCTAGACAAATTAGCATCTTGTGAATGATTTAACTCTAGGACAACATCCAACCTCTTAAAGTTTATGAGTTCACCAAAATACGAATCCAAAACAAAATCAATCCTAAATCAAGTCCTAAAGTTTAACATACCCTTCAAGATTTTCTCAACAGTTCCAATCATCCATAAAACACCCATCTAACATCCATATCATCATCACCGTTTGATCCTTAAAACATCCTAAAAATTTCTCCTTTTGTACCTACAGATATATCAATCCAAAGAATTAGAGATTCATCTCCCATATTCTTGAAAGATTGATCTCTATTTTATGGTGCAGACTAGATCTCAACACAATAACATGGAAGCCAACAAAGAAACACATGCTTCAAGTGACCTAAGCCAAAAAATCTCTAAAATGAATCCTGTTGAATCAAGCAATCCTTTGACTAACTTTCTCTCATCCTCACAAAATCCACAAGAGGAAAACCAAGAAGATCTTACCTTTGGGATGTCACACAAGGAAATCACCGAAATGATCCAAAATCCAGAGAACTATAAGATCATCAATATCATGATGAGACTTAACCCTTCACTATACATGCTCGAACTATCAAAAAAAGGGGCTAAACTCCTTCTGATTTTGACGTGAGCTCTATAGTGGAACCATCTTTGGAGGTTATGCCTCCAATTTCATCCACACTCCCCATCTCATCTACACCCCCATCCTAAAGCATCACTCAAAACATCCCGCAGATCACAACATCTTTTGCTCCAACTCAGCCTAATGTTAACAAAGGAAGTGCATTTCTTAATGCCATTCAAACACACACCCTTGTCAATAATCAAGACTTGGATACAAACACCATTTTCGAACAAAACATACCCCATAATCCATTACATAAATATACCCCTCTCACTTTCCATGATCCTAATGATCCATCATCATCATCCTTTTGTGCAACACCCCAAACCTCTCTCCCCATAACTTCACAAGGAGAGGGTGATGTATTCAGACCAGGGGGAATTTTGGACACTGCACCATTTTCTCAAGAGATCACATCCCTCACATTTTCACCTCTTCTTCCATCATCACCATTATCCACACCATTACTTGGCTTAGGGCTTCCACCTTTACCAAATATCAATCAAAATCAAACCAACATCCTGAACATCAATCAAAACATCACACCAAACTCTCAAAACTTGTCATCGACATCGCAAAAACATATGACAACTACACAAGCAATCGCAACATCATCAACCACCCCCCTAACATCTCAAAGCATGGTCTCTCAAGGACCAACCACATATGCTTGTAATGCATTATTCATACAATAGTAAGTGAAATCATACATGGCTTAGAAGAATGTGAAGATACCATAAAAAAACACACCAAACAACCCACCCACCGAATTGATAATCGAACAACCTCATAACACTTTCATCCCACCTCCTGATCCACAAAACAATGTGACAACACAAATCAGGTTGCTCTCACAACAAGTGCTTGACCTTCAATTAGGGAAAACCACAAAAACATCTAGCAACTTATGTCCTTATCCATTTGATAGGAGCTTTGTGATGAAACCATTCCCCAAGGGATTTGAGATCCCAAAGCTTGACAAGTACCATGGGATGGGAAACCCTGAAGATCATATTAGGGAATTCTAGGTTCATTGCATGGAATTCGCGTATGATGATGCTTATTTGATGCAGCTATTCCCTAGGAGTTTGGTTGGCCATGCCATGGAATGGTTCTCTCACCTACCTACTGGCATCAAGACATTCCAAGAAATCATAGACACATTCATCAAAAACTATGCATGTAATATCACCATGGATGTTAGTCTAGAAGAACTCTCAACTCTAAAACAAGGTAAGAATGAATCATTTGCTTCATTCCTACAACAATGGAGATCCAAGGCCAATCAGAGTAAATGGGTCATGCTCAAGGAACAAAAAGTATACACAACCATATCCAACCTTGAAGGCCTTTTGGAATTTCATCTCAAGGTCCAAGGGATCACCATGTACGACCAATTGATTTCCAAAGGGCTCAGCATCAAATGAGCCCTTATGACACAACCTGGAGGATCAACTGCATATCTTGAACAATAGAAAAATTGCCCATCCACAAGTTACAATGACAAACCTCGCACATGGGAAAGGAAAAACAATGTCACAAATGATGGTGTGGTTGATGCCAAGGTTGTAATAAGTGCTCCAAGGCAAAACACCCAAAACTACCAACAACCACAAATCAATGATCGTAAGAACACTTAAACCAATGTGGTATCACAACACCAACCAACCAACAATCAAGCAATCAATAACATAAATGATCAAAGAGGACCGCCTCAGGGAAACAAGAACTTAACCAAGTGAAAGTACACTGCTCTTGGGGAACCACTTGAAGTCATCATGAAGAAACTAATAAACAAAAACCTCATCAAGATTCCAACCTATGATAACTACCAAGAACCAGTTGTTAAACCTCCTTGGTATAATGAAAATTAGTTTGCAACTTCCACAAAATCAAAGGGCACACCAGAAATAGTTGCATGAGGTTAAAGAACCTAGTCGAAGACCTTATTGATCAAAGAATTATAAATGTGCAACATCCAACAGGGAATCAAAATTTCAAAATATACAGTAATTTGATGCTGAACCATAACAATAAAGGTAACAATAACACTGATAAGGGAAAAGGAACCCTCAAAATCATAAATCATGTGTATGAAACTGTTGTTGCTTCCCTAGATGAATACTATGCAGTAATCACTATCAAAGGATCCTACACCAATTGTGGAGTCACCACAAGAGGTGACAAAGTTACTATTGCATAATCATCCCAACCAAACATAAATTCCATGTCCAATTCAAGATTTGTTCCCAATGGTTACAATGTCATCAATCAACTAAAAAGAACACCAACACAAATCTCCATCATGGAGTTACTAAAAATCTCATCTTCCCATAAGAAAATCCTTGAGGAAGCATTGGATTCATCCACCATCCTCACAAATCTTGATGCAGAACAATTCTAGGTTATGGTTAGCAACATCATCACCCCAAACCTCCTTACATTCTTTGACCAAGATTTTCTCACTCAACCATCTCATAACCTTGCACTCCACTTAGAGGTCCTAGTGTAGAAAAGTAAAGTCAAGTGAGTCTCGGTGGATGGAGGTGTAGGCTTAAATATTTGTTCCCTCAAGTTCATTAAGTAGTTAAAAATCTTAGAGGATTCCATCAACAAGGGAAAATGTATTACCATTAGAGCATATGATGATCAAGAAAGAGTGTCCCAAGGCACAATCAAAATCCCTATTCAAGTAGGTCCAGCTATCATGGAAACCACCTGTCAAGTCTTGGACCTTGACTTGCCTTATAACATTCTCCTAGGACATCCATGGATTCATGCAATGCAAGTGGTAGCATCAACCTTCCATCAATGTGTAAAATTCATATATGAAGGATAAGAGATCACCATCCATGGAGATCCTAAACCATTCTCCTACTGCAAAAACCTTGAGGCAAAATACTACAAAATCCCTCAAGTGCCAAAAAATGATGAAGGCCCATCAACACCATACATTGATCCAACCACTCTCGCATCCACTTCTATGAAAGAGACACCCACCACTCTCGCCATTCCCACCATCTCTGATATTAAACTCATCATCTAGGATAATGGTTGTGGAAACTACACAATTCCCAAGAATGCTTTTGTAGTAGGAGAGTTACCACAATCTCCTAGATCAAGAGGACGTCTGCAATCAAATGAAGCCTCCACACCCTCATCATCCACAAAAGACTATCCCAACTTCACAAGTTGGGGAGATCTCGGTTGAGAAGTAATAGAGGAGGACCCATCTCATCTCCTATATCAAGATGATAGACCAACAACCAATCTACCAATGGATGACAGAAGTAAAGGTTTGCAAATGATGCTCACAATGGGCTATGACAAAAAATAGAGACTTGGGAAAAATGACAATGGGCTTATAATACCTATCATTCCAGAGACGCGAATGAGAAATCTTGGCCTTGGATGTACCCCTTTGAGTATAAGCATATGTGGATGAGGTACCCCAGTTAAAGCAGTCAAGACTCCCCGTGAACCAACACCAATTGAACTTCACTTACCTGTATCCACTGGACACATCATAGGTAATTTCACTTTTGATATAATTGACGTCTGTAGTAGTAGTGATGATGAGGATCCCATAACCGACCTACCTAGGATTTTCGAGGATACCACCCTTCTCATGATTAGCACTTTATCCTTTGATTCTAACCATCGAAATCATGAAATCCGCCTAGTTTACCCCCAACTCATCTATTATGGCCAACGAGGACCACCGGTTCTTGACACATTCGATAATGATGAGGTGCTCTCAAAATTCATGGGATTATGAGATAACATTCTATGTGGGGATCACAAAGTAGGGTTCATCATTGAGCTAGATACACAGACCTATTATGGGAAAATGATTGAATCCCTCGGTCGTAAAAGTGAAAAATTAAGAATAATATCTAAGTCCTTGAGTGAAAACCACACTGTGGCACTCTCTGACATGAAAAAAGTAAAAATAAAGGACACGTCCAATGGTGAAAACCTCTTGAAGTTGCCTAAGGATGGGGGATTCAATCTTCCTTTCAGAGCTATCCATCAAGAAAAATCAACAGTCCTAGCCGAAAAGTGAAATCTAGTGAATCTAGGAACAAAGGAGACACCGCACATCACATTCTATGTGGAACATTACTGTCAGATAACAAGAACTCCTAGCATCCTTCTTGAGAGAAAGGAAAATAAACTTTGCATGGAGCTATGCAGACATGCTAGGGCTCAATCCAAAAATTGTAGTTCATCACCTAGCAGTATATCCTAAAGCAAATCCTGTTCGACAAAAACTCAAGAAAATACACCCTCAAATTGCCCTACTAGTCAAAATGAAACTAAAGAATCTATTGGAAACATGATTTATTCAACCAATTGACTATCCAAAATGGGTGTCAAACCTAGTTCCTATCTCAAAACCCGATGGGGGCATTTGAATCTACACAAATTTTAGGGACTTAAACAAAGCATGTCTAAAAGACAATTTCCCATTTCCCAACATTGACATGATCGCAGATATGAGGGTGAGACATGAAATGCTTTTCTTTATGGATGGTTTCTTAGGATACAACTAGATAATGATTGCTAAAGAAGACCAACACAAAATAGCCTTCACTTGTCCATGGGGGATTTACTGTTGGAGTATGATGCCATTCGGCTTGAAGAATATAGGAGCAACATACCAAAGAGCCATGACATGATCCATAAAACTATCAAATATTATGTCGATGACATACTAGCCAAATCCAGAAAGAGGAAGGATCACATAGCAACCCTAAGTGCCATTTTTGACAGGCTAGAAGAATACAAGGTCAGATTAAATCTGAAGAAGTGCGCCTTCGGTGTAGAATCAAGAAAGTTGCTAGGGTACATAGTGTCAATGAGAGGTATTGAGGTAGACCCAACAAAAGTAAAAGCAATCCTTGAGATGGAGGCACCCAAAACATTGAAACAATTAAGAGGTCTCCAAGGTAGGCTTCAGTCCATCCAAAGGTTCATAGCAAAATTGGCAGATCAACATAATCCATACTCTCACCTACTTCACAAGGGAGTAGCATACAAGTGGGATAAAAAGTATGAATAAGCCTTCAATAAGATCAAAGAATATCTACTTACACCACCAGTCCTAATGCCACCAATCCCAAGAAATCCATTAATTCTCTATGTCAACAATAGCCGCAACCCTTGGAGCTCTCCTAGCCCAACAAGACAAAAACGGGACATAAAGGGCCATTTATTACATCAATAGAAAAATGGTTGGGCATGAGTTAAATTACTCGTTCATTGAAAAAGCATGTCTAGCAACAATGTTCACTTCACAAAAATTTAGACATTACATGCTGGCACACAAAGTAAAACTCATCGCCAAAATTGATCCCCTCAAGTACTTACTATCAAAAGCAATGCTCACTAGAAGAATGGCTAAATGGGTCATGATATTATCAAAATATGACATTGAATATGTGGAGCGGAAAGAAATTAAAGGCCAAGTCATCGTAGATCAACTTACAGAAGCACCAATCTATTTAGAGAATCCTCTCATCTCAGAGTTCCCAGACGAATCCATCTTCAACCTCAACATAGCTGACCACTGGAAACTTTACTTTGATGGCTCATACACACAACATGGATCAAGAGCCAGTGTCTTCTTTATCACCCCACAAGGGGATTGCATACCAAGTTCTTATAAATTGGAATTTCCCTACACCAACAACATTGCGGAATATGAGGCTTTAACCATAGGTCTCAGAATAGCAGTGCAGTGGCATATCATGGCTCTTAAAGTATACAGAGACTCTCAACTGATAATAAACATAGTAAATGGTGAATATCAAAATAAGGATGATAAGATCACATAGTACAAGAAACTAGTGGAGACTCTCAAGGAATCCTTTATCAAGATAACATTTGAGCAAATACCCAGAGCCAAAAATAGAGCAACAGATGCCATGGCAACAATTGGATCTTTATTGGAAATCCCTAGCAACGTCCTAAAACATGAATTCTTGATAGAGCAGCTTCTCGTGCCCACACTTAAGGTACTAGAATCAGAATTTGTGTGTGAAATCATTGGTCTTGGTGATCCCTAGTAACATGATGTTTATACTTACCTATGAATAGGTGTCTTACCTGCCGACTTACCCTCAAACTTTGAAATAACTTTCATTAAAAAATCCTCTAGGTTTGTCATACTAGGAAATACCTTATACTGTAGAAGCATAGAGGGAACCTTATTACATTGCCTTAATACTGACGAAGCCTTGACTGCTTTAACTGAGGTGCATAGTAGGATTTGTGGTTCACACTCAAGTGGAATGACCCTAGCCAAGAAATTGCTGAGGATGGGGTATTATTGGCCTACAATGGAAAGAGAGGCACATGACTATGCCAAAAGGTTTCTAGAATGTCAGCAACATGGGGACCTCATCCATGCTCTAGCTCAAGAGCTTCATACCATCATCACACCGTGGTCCTTTTCATAGTGGGGACTCAATCTCATTAGAAAAATCACACCCACTTCATCTAATGGCCACAAGTTTATCATAACTTCCACTGAGTACTTTACTAAGTGGGTGGAAGCCATACCCATGGCATATATAACTGGGAAGAAGATATCAAAGTTCATCCTAAACTATCTCATTTGCCGCTATGGTGTCCCACAAGACATTATCTCAGATAATGGGACACCATTTAAGAATCAGGATGTCCGTGACTTATGTGAAAAATTTAAAATCCAACATCTTTTCTCCACCCCATACTATCCCCAAGGCAATGGCCAAGAAAAATCCACAAATAAAACCATTTTAAAGATCCTCATGAAAACAGTCAATGACGCAGGTCATGACTGGCATCTATAGCTCAATCCCGCCCTCTGGGCCTACCAAACCAGCATCTGCACACCCACTAGTGCCACCCCCTTCTCCTTAGTCAACGGATCAGAAGTAGTACTCCTAATTGAGATCGAGCTCCCATCACTAAGAATATCACTATAAAACCTCATCACAGATGAAGAGTACTGAGTATCAAGATTGAATGAGCTAGAGTTATTGGATGAGCAATGTATAGATGCTTTAAATCATTTGCAAGTCTATCAAAATAGACTCAAGAGGAGCTATAACAAGAAAATCAGAAGCAAGACTTTCCAAGTCAGAGAATTGGTACTAAAGGAGAATCAGAAGAACATCCCAAATCCAAACAGTAAAGGAAAATTTGAACCCAATTGGTTGGGACCGTTTGTTATCACAACAAGCTATAAGATAGGGGCATATTAGTTATCAACACTCGAAGGGGAACCTCTACAAGAGCCAATGAATAGCTCTCATCTCAAAAATTTTTATGCCTAAGGTATAGAAAAAAAATAAAAATAAAAATAAAAAAATGTCTTAAAAAAATGGCTACTTTGACAAAAACTTGGCAAACAAGCGTCTTGGTGATAAAAAAAAATCAAAAATCCAAAAATCCAAAAAAATAAAAAAAAGGATTAAAAACAGTAAAGAGAAAAATCATCCTCTAGTGAAAACCACTTCAGTGGTACTTTGGATAAGTACCTTGGTGAAAACCTGGCAAACAGGCGCCTTGTGTAAATAAGCACTTTCCATCCACCAGGATCTTCATGGCTTGTTCTACATCATCCATCTTCCATCACATTCCATATCTCCATCCATCATCCACCCACATCCGCACCATAGCTTGGTCATGTGTTCGTATCATGATCCCTCTTTGTACTACTCGACTCATCCTCAAGGTTAGTTTGTCCTACCTTTATCAGAGTAGTCTATTGCAACACGTTGGGGGAAAGTTATCATCGAATCAGATTCATGTATATTATTGAAGTCCTAAAATCAAATAATCCAAAACATCAAAAAATAAAAAAAATCCAAAAACATCAAAAAATTACAAAAAATCAAAAAAACATATCACAATCCAAAAATAGGTCAAAAAGTCAGTCAAAAAGTCATCTTGTTGAACTACGGGTCTCTGAACCTTGAATGTAGGCAAGGTTGATCTTTGATCATTCCCCAAGACACTTAGGTCAGTCCTTTAGGAGTCTATCATAATAAACTGACATTTCATCATGTATATCTTCCTCTGTAAATCGGTCAAATTGTTAGTGAAACTATGTTGCCTCTGAGCCTTGAACGTAGGCAAGGTTGATATTTGATCATCCCCCGAGACAGTTAGGTTAGTCCTTTAGGAATCTATCACAATAAACTAACATTTCATCATGTATATCTTCATCTGTAAATCGGTCAAATAGTCAGTCGAACTACGTGCTCTTTACATGTATAACATAGGCAAGGATAATATGTTGATCAACCCCCAAGGCGCCTAGGATAGGTCCTTAGGTTAGTCTCTTGGTCAACATCTCAAAAAACCCCAAAAAATTCAAAAATAAAAAATAAAAACATTTTGAAAATCTCAGAAAATACCAAAAACAACCTCAAAACATTGCAAAACTCCAAAAACATCCAAATATCTAAAAAAATCCACCTGTCTCATCTCACTTTCACTCGCAATAACATCACTCATGATAAACGATCGTCATCCTCAACCTTTGGTGAAATAATCAGAAACAAGTCTAGCAAGTGAAAAGTGAAAACTCAAAATGTGAAGTCTCTGGTTTAAGTTAGTACGTAAACAAGTTGGTCAACTCTTTGTATTGATAGCCTATCATCCAATCAATTCCATATCAATCATTTGATAACATCATGTCCTAGGATGCATCCTTCCTACAATGGGCATTATTTATCAGAAAGAATACTTTGGATAAACAAAATGACATGCCGCCATCCACTAACATGTCCTAGGATGTATCCTTCCTACAATGGGCATTATCTTTTGGAAATAGTTTCGATTCTTATCTTTGAAAACACATTCCCTTTTGGCTAGTGGTATTGAAGAACGTCAACATTTCTGTTTCCTTTATATTTGTCTTTTGACTTATCTTATTGTGCTCATTCCAAGGACTTCTCAATGATATCCGAACAGAGGATTTAGAGAAATAGGAACGGGGCAACGATCATTATCTTTTGTCTACTGTGATTGTTGGAATTTCTTGTAATATAACCATGGTGAATACTTGCTCTGTTAGGTGTGTATGGAGGGTGTTTTGGACAACTTGTTGACTATTGCATTGATAGGTTATACCTTTCCATGTTTTGGTCTGAGATGTTTGAAACTTCTAAAGTGCATCCTAGCAAGGTTTCCATATGTTAGGTGTGAACAAGAATACTCCTATGTATTTGTCAAATCAAAGTCCATCACACTAGGTACAATGCCATCCTGTTTCTCTATACCTTGATGCATCGTACCATGTGTGTCATCAAACATGAAAATTGGCCCTTTGAAAATCCTAACTCCTCGGCAATTTGTCATCATCATTTTCATATTCATCATCTTATGTCTTGTTGAAATGTCTTCTCTTCTTTCATCCCTTCTTTCTCTTCACGCTAACAATGTACTATGATAGTTAATCATCATCACCAATCCTCCATCTGCAAATCATTTGCATAACACATCATATAGGAAACATATGCATTGCATCTCCATCATCATATAAATATGTCATTACAAGCATTTTTCATAAATAAGCACATTTATAAATCATCACATTACATCCATTTTTTCCATTACATTGCATTCATCACATAAACCATCGCATAAACATTAATTTACATGAAACATTTCATAATCAAATATAATCAAATATAATAGGTACATGAACATTATATATATTATATTGCATTATAAGCATACATATTCACATCACATAAACATCATAAAGTCATCCTTCACATTACATTCATTTTGCATAACATAAAGCATCACCATACCACTTTGCATTAACATATCATTTCATATATTACATCACATCACAATAAATGCATCACATACATCTCACAATCCTTTAACATGTTTAGGATAATATATTTGTTATTCTAAGAATCTTAAAACCATCTCATTTACATCATCAATACATATCATATAAAACATGACCATTGCATTCACATTGCATCATAATCATAAAAACATACATATCGTCCATCAATTGTCCATATCATATAGAACATCTCATAAATAACCACATCACAATCATTTTTGCATTCAATTTCATAAATAATTTCATACCATTATAAAAATTCAAAGAATAATATATAGGAACATAAAAATACATTACATTAAAAAAATGTACATCCATCCATAATCATTTTATAAAAGCATGATTCACATATCATTCTGTGTATACACCACAAATCATCTCCATATCATTTTGCATATTACATCATCCATCTCATATCACATATCATATCATTTTCATCAACATAAATAAATCATCATATAGATTACAACATCATTAAAATGTACATCATCAAAACGTACATCATCATCCATCCATATCCCATATCATATAAATCCATTTGTATATCATATATTAACAACATAATATATATCTATTAATAATGCATACATCATTGGAAAGAAATGCATCCATATGTACATCGCATAAACACCATAACATTATTGCATAGCATATAGAAGTAGAACCATCCATAAATGTATAAACAAATGATACACATCATATCATATCAAAATCATCATCTCATATATATATCACCATCAGGTAACTGTCATAGTACAAAATAATTGGATCACTATACATGTGTGTCAATAAGTACAAAAAGGCCCAAAGGGCTATCAAAAAGGAGCCCAAATGGCACGAAAAATGATGTCTCGATCAAAATGAGGCCTATCCCTCCTATCAGTTTCCCTCGCCTCTGTCACCGTGACCTGCTATTGGTCTGTGACTGGTCCACTATGAGTAATCTAGTGCCCACTCTGCTCTGGGTATGGACTAATGGTAATGCAAGTGATAATAGTTCACCTCCTAGATGGCCTCCCTATAAGAACAAAGAGGCATTGTGCTCTGAGAGGAGGAGGCTGCCATGCTCTCCAGCTATTGTCTTTGGCCCATCTGTGCAGCCACCTGCAACTCTGCAGCCTGCCTTTGCAAAAAGGCCTAGTCTCTCTTGGCCTTGGCTTGATCCCTCTTCATCATCAAGGTATGAACTTGGGTCTGCAGTTGTGCAATCAGTGTGTCTCAGGGATCTAGCTGCCCTATTGGCTATGCTCGTGCAAGCTACATGTGAGGCTGATCCTCACCCTTAGCTAGTGGTGGTGCATCTACTTGATCTTGCTACCTGGCTGGCACCTACTCTTGGTGTTGCATCTGAACATCATCCTAAACCGGCTGAACCAGAACCCTAACAGGCTAATCATTCTGTGCACCATCTCTCCATTCTCATCCTCCCCCTCTGCCCCTCGATCTTCGTTGAGTGGAGGGTGCTCCTAAAACTATCAACCATAGGGGTGGCTGAAACCAATCTCTGTAGGCCTGTGTCATCCCTGAATATGCAGGCCCTTGATCGTATACCCATGGTCGGGCCACCAACTACCTGAAGCTATCTACTACCTTGAAGGCAGGATTGTATCGCCCCCACGAACCCTGTGAGATAGTCTGGGAAAATATGGCCACATAGTCATCATCTGGCTGGTCCTATGGCTCACCAAACTGACGTTGGACATGCCTTGGTAGGTATCTCTCCACTATCCTATGCTCCCACCCTTGCATAAAGCGGTCCTGATAGGAAAAGAAGATCTGCTCTGCATTGTCAGCCCATCCAGGGCAACCAAGGTATGGGTGCCATGTAAAAACCTACATCTCATCTAGGAACCTCCTCTAGTGAGGAATCTTGTGCTCACCCATGTGTGTAAAGGACACACCACCTCTATAACACCATACTAGGGGATCATCAGGCTCCATCGACATTGTAACAACTTGCGACCGAAGAATGGCGATGTGCTCCCATGCCAACACATGGAGAAGTGTAACACCTGCTCTGAGTGCTCTGTCGTCAAGGTAGACATAGTCATGTAAGTCCCTGTAGAGTGAAGCAAGAAGAATGGGCCCCCATGAAAAATGGACTAGCCTGTCATGAACCATCAACTCCTAGTAAAGCCCCCAGTCGAGACTAAAATATTAGCCTCATTGATTCAGGACAACGAGACCTGAGATGATTGCTGCAACCACTAGAAAAAATGGTGGCGCGAGTGTCCTATGGCACTCTAGCTCTATCTGGCCCTTGCAAAACATAACCTCATCTATGGAAAGGACTGAATGACAAGCGTCCCGCTTGACATCCATATCAAAAATAACTCGCTAACCATGAATCAAAAATCCAAGGATGCACCACACATCCTCTATGGTGATGGTGGCCTCGCTAGTAGGAAGGTGGAAGGACGAGGTCTCACTATGCCATTTCTTGGCAAGTGCTGACATCATCCCAAGGTGGGTCCACACAGGTGTTGTGTAAGCAATGTACCACAGTCCCATGCCCCACAACCAATCTTGCTCCCTATCGCAAAGGTCTTGCAGGTAACTGAAAATATCTCGTAATCTATGCTCCCGAGAATAGAGCTCCCTCGTCACGTCCTGCATCAGGAAAGGTCACCATGTTAAATTTTTTGAGAAATTTCATTCAGAACCTCCAAAAAATCATCCCAATGTCGCTATATGTGAAGGCATCGCAGTTTGAAAATTACAAACTACGATGCTGGGACTATCAAAATTTGAAAGGGCACCACCATAGTGCACTTTTCTAGAAAGTGGCATACTTTGGCAAGATTCTGGTTTAAAAACACACTGTCGCATCACACTTTAAAATGACCCCGCTAGAGATAACATGATAATAAAATTTTGGAGTTTGTTTCCAAACCCAAACTCCACCACCATGGTGCACTTTTCTACCGAGTGGTGCAGTTCATTTTTTGAGTGGAGCTATATAGTGCCGCTATGAAAGAACTAAGTTTAAAAGCATTAAATGAATGTGAAAAACAAAGCTCAAGTAAGGATCACTTACCAGTGCCCCAATGTTAGGTGGTTGCTGGTATGTACAGACTCGGTCAAAAAATGTATTGTGAGTTGTCATTGTGCCATCTTGTCAGAATGTTAGAGCTCAAATCTCAGAATTGCTAAAGGGCTGTGTGAAAATGAATTGAAAGTGACCCCTTCGAGCCTTTTTAAGCCTAAAAAATTAGGGTTTTTGACCCTATTTGACTATCCTGCTAGGGTTTTGAACTCTTGAACCTATTTTTGTATGGTTGAGGCCTGTTTTATATCTTTTTATTGTGTTTAGAAATGTTTTTGGCCTCTTGGAGCCTTTCTAGACCCGTCGGGCACCTTGTCTTTTTTTGCGAGAACACCCAAAAATCAAAATTTTCGTCCAATCTCTGAAGGGGGCAGTATAGTGGCATGTTTTCTCTAACCGGGCAGCAATGGGGCAAGATTTTGAAAATGAATTTCTTTTTTTAGCTTTGATCAAGACCTTTTTTTCTTTGAATCAACGCAACGAGTGCATTGCTTCAAAGAGGGGCAAAATGTAGACACATAAAATGTACGGATTGACATTGGACGTCTGATCCTGACCACTAGCATCACTTCATCCTGAATCATCCTTCGACCTAACCATTTAATCAAATACCCTCATTTGATTAAATTCATTAATATTCCTCTCTTAATTAAATAAATCAATTATCTAATTAAGTCATCCTTTCTCGATAATTAAATGAACTAGTTTGATCTAATTATCCCTATTTAATTAAATAATTAATTTTATTTAATTAAATCTCTAAATTCTAGTTATTAAATTAACTAAATTAAAACCTTATTTAGTTTAATCTAACATCATCTCTTTTAATTAAATAAATCAAAAGTCCTTATTTAATTAATCCTTTATCATATTCTTCTCATATTTGATTTAAATAAATCCACAAATTTAAGTCAAATGGGTCACATCATTTAATCCCTCATTAAATTAATTAAACTTGATTAATTTAATCTCTTCTCATGTCCCATCCTCCATCTTTTGCCACTTGCACTTGAAAATAGAGTTATTTGATTTATTAAATCTCTATTTTCTTCAACAAGGCATTTTTTAAGGAATGTTCCTCAAGTTTGAATTCAAAATCCAAGTGGAATTTTTCCTTCCAACAAGGCATTTACTCCACCTACAAATTTCTTTTTCCTTGAGCTAAGTGGCATTCAACACACCTTCTTTCCCTCTTACATTTCATTTCAACAATTCCAAAATTCAAATATATGCATTTATTGGCACATTCTTCAAAACTTGCACATCCTCCATGCATTCACATGTTGACAAGTGGCACTTTTCCATTGGATGAAATTCAGTCCCACATTGCTCTATTTTTGGCATTCTTTCAACTTGTCAATCTATAAATAGAGAGCTCCTCTACTGTATTTGGCATCCACAACTTGAGTAAACTTACTATACTCAAATTCATAACAATCTTCATCCATCTCATTGAGTTCTATAGCTAGGTTATGCAGATTTTGTCTTGGAAGCATTCATTAATCTTCATCAAAGTAGATCACTCTTCATAACACATCAATATTGTATCGTTGGAGTTGGGAAAGGGCCAATTTTCAAATCAAATTGGCACCAATTCCACCATGGGATCAATAGTTTGCATTACTTTCAATATGATTTAATCTAATTTCTTGTTCTTTCATTATATTCTTGTTTTCATTCCTATTTTGAGTTTTTTTAATGGATTTCATGGGGAATCCTTGTTCTTACTTGCATATGATCTTATAATGTGTTCTTTTGTTCTATTTTGTAGGTATTTGGATTGGGGGTTCTACAGATATTATAATCTGAAAAAACTCTTTTACCATGTTACCATTTCCCTTGAATGGATACTTTAAAATCTGCAGCAAAGTCTTTAAAGATTAGTTGATTAAGCTATAAAAAAAAATGTTTTTGTTAAGATCCCAACAACGTTTCATCCATATAGATCTAAAAATGTCTTTTCCAACACAAATTAATGTTATTATTGACTAAGTTATCCTTTTCTTGATCTTGCATAGTTTGTGACTTAGTAGGATATAATCTTGATTAAAACAAAGATTACATGCAAAATGAATGATACAGTTATATATTTTCTCCTTTGCTACAATATGGGATACAATTTTGATATCCAAAAAGAAAAATAGAAGATACAAAAATAGTAGTGAGTGAGCAACAAATTAATATTTTCAATATTAGCCCAAGCAGTAAAAGACTAAAACATGCATACTACTATAGCCACAACTTGCAATAGGAATAACTAATTTATAGTGAGGTTACAAACACAGTGTTGTAATAATCTCCTTTAGATTGTTATACATTTGTGTATTAATTTAGAGCATAAAAAATGTAAAGTAAATGAATAATGTTTTGTATCCTACTATAGTGGGAATCCATGATTGAACATTATCAAATAAATGAATTTTAAATAAGGTTCATATAAATAGAAATAATTAGACTCATCTAGAAATCAATTCTTTTGAAGTATCTTATAATTCATATAATTCTATTGTATGTTTGTTAAATATAGTTATCAATTTTATCAATATAATTTCCAATAAACCTTTTCTGAATGTGATCCTTAAACATTTGCAAAAATTTGAGGTTGCAGATGTAGGCACTTGTTAGATCTGCCCAATAATCATGAATTAGATATCCATTGAATATTAAGAATAAAAAGTAGTTAAGCTTACTGTTAGTGGACATTGTTCATACAATAAACAAGAAGGTGCAGCTCATTCTTCATAACTGATTTGAGTGTAGTCCATATAATATTTGTATTATAATTTTAAATTATGTATGTTGTGTGAGAATTGAATTATTATCTTTGTATAAGTAATAATTTATTATCTTTTGGACATCATTTTTGCATAGACACTTTTATATATAAGTTCCAAAGTTTTATCATGTGCATGACATGAGGAAGATTTGTATTTATTTGCTTGTATTGGGTTGGAGAAGAATTAGAACTATTTTAATCCAATAAGCTAATTCAGGTAGAATATTAGTGAGTTGAATTGCAAAAAAAACCACTCACACTTGTTTAATAATATTGTAAAACAATTTCTAGGTTTGATTCCTTATCCTTTCACCTTTCGAAAACATATTGAATTTTAAAATTTGGGTAAGAGATGTAAAAATTATTGTTGTTCAAATGTTGTCCATTTTCTGTTGAAATCAACAAGCTAAATATTGTTGGTTAATTTAGATATTATGGTTTGTTTATGTCTTAGATATGATTGTTTTGTATTATTATTATAATGATCATTATGGTTACCAATCTAGTCTTATAGACATGCAACATGCAATTGGGAATTCTATTTGTTTCCAAGGTTCTTATTTTTTGATACACTCCAAGACTTGGTATAAGTTAAAGGTTTTATATGAAGTCCCAATATAACTTGGGTTATTAAGTTTTCTCAAAAATTTTCTGTAAAAATATTGATTAAGTCATGTTCTTGAAAGAAAAATTTATGGTCATGGTATCAAAACTTAGATGAACCAATTCAGTAAAACTTGATGACTTTTTCCCAAGAAACAAAAAAAACTCTTTTTTTCCGCCTTTCAAATATATATATATATATATATATATATATATATAAGCTGAAAGAAAAAAAAATTATAGATTTTTCAAGAATAACTCTCAAAAGAGAAGCCTCTCCCAATGATTAGGAAACAAATATTCAAACCCCTACATCTACACATAAAATGGTTAAAAGATAAGAAGAAAAGAAACCACCAAAGGAAAAGAGGAATAACACATAAAGCTAATTCGTTTATTGTGTTGTCTAGTCATTTATTTATTTAATTGTTATGATGGAATATTTCTTTTATAGAAACATATTGTAAATTATCGAGCAATTTTTATTGGGTATACTAAATTATACTGGATATTATCCTTTAATAGATGTTAAAATTGTAATAATTTATGAATTTTACTTTCTTATGAGCATTTTCTTTATGAAAGATTAATTTAGATATAGTTTGAAAAGCTAATCAAAGAGAGGAAAACAAAACTAGTGGCATTCAGTATTAATGGTACCTCTGGCTCACGTTTCTGAGTAATGTCGTCGCACTTGAGCTACTACACCTATCGCCTAACATAGCTACAATAACTACATTTGTGGCACCATCCTTATAAATCATCAAGGAGAAATAAGGAACATTGGTTGATTAAATCCAAAGGGATGAAAAATACCCTTTGGATCAATAATCTAAAAAGATAAAAATAATATGAATCAAATCCACTAGTGACAACCTAGAAAACTAAAACTTAGGAATTTTCTATGGTGCAAATGTAATTCTGACGTGAAGATATAATTGTGTGGATAATTTATTATGAAATAAGTTAAATGAGTCGAGGGAGATGAATATTATTAGGGATGAGGACTAGATGAATTTTATTAGATAAAAAATCAATGGTCAAGATGATCATTTATTATCCATGTTTCCCTTCGTGGGTAGCATCTGCAAAGGAACTATCTGGGGAAATTAAAAAAACCACTTTATAACAGTTCACATAAACATAGTTTAGAAAAAAGAACTACATATTTGACACCTTGATCTTGTTTGGAAGTAGGGTATGTAGGAATTCTGGGAAATGAAGGATGCTCCCAATACTCAAGCATTTGGGCATAGGGTTTAGGGTTAGAGAGATCACATAAATAGTTATAAGAGATAATCAAATAAAATATATATAACTATACTCGAAAGAATTCCACATGGGTTTGTTTGATTCCCTGAGGCCCTTAGGAAAAATTTTGAGGTGGGTTTCAAGACTAGAATTATAACTTACATACCCCTAAGGACTGTGACCTCAGTACACTTTCAATAGGGACTGTGGTCATCAAGGAAGTCACTTAGGATCGAGTGATCCCAATGAGTCCAAGACTCTGGCTAGAGCACATACCTATCATATGATAAATGCCTACCTCGTTTAGGCGGATGCCTATTCTGAATATATGAATAGATGTATTCCTATTCCATATGAATAATTGTAATAGAAAAAACTTCAACCAAAATGAACCAAGGAGCTATAATAGGCCAACAAATCAACCAAGGCTCAATGGAGAAAGCAATAACCAACCTAAAAATCCAATGCAACAAGGACTGCCAAGTGGATGTTTCATGTGTGGAGGGAATCATTTTGATAGAGAATTTCCAAGAATGCAAGGACAGATGAGAGAAAATGAACCTCAGAGGGAACCTCCACAAACGATTCATGCAACCGTAAGAAATCGATGCACTCAATCCCAAAATGTTCTTGTGGAGACTATAGGTACACTTTTTGGAAAACTAGTCTCAATTCTAATAGATGTTGGATCATTTAACTGCTTTATTTCTTTAGAATTAGTAAGGAAAAATTTATTTAAAGTTAATCATATGGAATCATCATGGATGATCAAGTATGGGGATAAGGTAGTTAAAGAGGTGAGCCAGTGTCTATCTAATGCAAAAATACAATTTCCTAACTTTAGTACAAAGGTAGATCTTTACGTGGCACCTTTAGGATCATATGATATGATCATTGGAATGAGTTGTTTGATAAACCATCAAGAAAAATGTAGACTATTACAACAAATGGGTAGAATGTTTAGATGATGTAGGAAGAAGGGTTGTGATTCAAGGGAAACATAGACCTATAAGTATGGAAATCATATCAGCTATGCAAATGAAAAGAGAGAAGAGAAAAGGAGCTCTAGTATACATGGTTACCATGGATGAAAAGGAAGAAGGGGATATTCTGACCCTCCAAAATTCTCCTTACCTTCAAGATTTTAGTGATGTGTTTCTAGAAGAACTACCAAGGCTACCCCCAAAAGGAAAATTTGACTTCTTTATTGATATAGTTCCAAGAGTTGAACATGTGTCTAAGGCACACTATCAAATGAACATAACTGATTTGGTAGAACTCAAGATACAATTAGAAGAATTGCTTAGGAAAGGTCTCAAAAGACAAAGTGTATCCCCTTGGAGAGCACCGGTTTTTTTTGTTAAAAAGAAATATGGAACCTTAAGACTATGTATTGATTATAAAATGCTTAACAAAGTCACCATAAAGAATAGGTACCCATTACCATGCATTGAGGATCTCTTTGAAAAAATGAAAGGAGAAACTATGTTTTCTAAGATAGATTTTAGATTAGGTTATCACCAACTCAGGATAAAGGAGGAAGATATCCCAAAAATAGGCTTCAGAACAAGGTATGGGCATTATGAGTTTACAATTGTACCTTTTGGTTTGACTAATGCTCCAACTTCCTTTATGAACTTGATGAACAGTGCGTTCCATGATTACTTGGATAAATTTTTCTTGGTTTTCTTAGATGATATCCTGATTTATTCCAAAAATGAAGAGGAACATCTAGCACATCTTCAGTTAGTTTTGCAAAGGTTGAGAGAATATAAGCTATATGGGAAAATATCAAAATGTGCATTCTTTAAAAAGAAAATACATTACTGAGGTCACATCATTTCAGAAGATGGTATTGCAATAGATCCATATAAGATAAAATCCATAGAGGAATGGCCAATTCCCAAAAATGTGTCTAAGGTAAGAAGTTTTCTGGTACTTGTAGGATATTATAGGATATTCATAGAAGGATTCTCAAAAATTGCAAATCCAATCACTTCATTACAAAGGAATGGTAAGAAATTCTTGTGGACTGAACAATACGATACGAAATTTCAATTTTTGAAGGAAAAATTAACCATTGCACCTATCTTAAAGGTTCCAAAACCAAATGGACATTTAATAGTTGTGACAGATGCATCCATTGAAGGGATAGGTGGGGTACTCATCCAATATGAAAGTGTGGTAGCTTATGAATCAAGGAAACTAAAAAATCATGAAGTAAACAATGCACCTCATGATTTGGAACTTGCAACAATTGTACATGCTCTTCAGAAATGGAGACATTTTCTCTTAGTAAAACCATTTGAGTTAAAAATTAACCTTCAAGGACTCAACTACATCTTCACGCAACCTCACTTGAATGCTAGAAAAAGAGGATGGTTAGAATTTCTAAGCAAATATGATTTTGAGATAGAATATATTAAGGGAAAGGAAAATAGGGTTGTAGATGCACTAAGCAGAAGACACACTTGATGAATATTGTAATATTCAAAACCACTTTTAGAGAAAAAATGCTAAATGAGCAAAAAGAAGATTCATGGTATAAGCAGGTTAGATCGACCTTAGAAAATGATCCAACTAATCCTAGTATAAAGGGGCATTATCTAGATGATGACAAGATGCTTCGATACAACAATAGGATATATGTTCCAAACTCTAAGGAGTTAAGAGAGTTGGTTTTAAGTGAAGCCCACAATACCCCTTTTCAGGACATCTAGGGGAAAATAAACTCTATTCAAACCTTAAGAAAATATATTTTTGGCAAGGAATGAAGAATGACATAGTACTTTACATAGCTAAATGTCTTGAATTTCAGAGGGTGAAGGTAGAGCATAGTCATCCTATGAGATTATTATACTCCCATGATATACAACATCATAAGTGGAAAGTCATTAGTATGGATTTTATGCAAGGACTGCCTACAACACCTTATAGGCATAACACAATAATGGTGGTATTTGACAAAATTATCAAGGTTGCTCAATTCATAGCAAGAAATATAACAGATGATGCTCCAACTTTGGCTAAACATTTTACGAAGAAAATTTTTAGATTACATGGAGTTCTAGAAAAGATCATATCTGATAGGGATGCTAGGTTCACTTCAAGGTTTTGGAAAACTCTTCAATCAACTTTGGGAACATAATTAAATTTTAGTACATCATATCACCCCAAGATAGATGGCCAAACTGAAAGGACAAATCAAATTGTGGAAGACCTTCTACAAATGTAATATATGGACCAAAAATCTAAGTGGGAAGAATACCTCCCACTTTTAGAATTTGCATACAACAAATATTTTCAAGCCTCCCTAGGGATTGCTCCATTTGAAGCACTTTATGGAAGAACTTTTCGCACGCCTTTGAGTTGGGATAATTTGGAGGATAGAGTGGTAATTGGACTGGATATGTTGAAGGAAATGGAAAATCAAATCAAGTCAATTAGATAGAGGTTAAAGGAAGCAACAGATAGATAAAAGAGTTATGTAGATAGTCAAAGAACACAGAGGGAATTTGCAATGGGTGAAAAGTTTTCTTAAGGGTTAGGCCATTTAAAAGCTCTATAAGTTTTGGCAAGAAGGAAAAATTGGCACCCTATTATGTGGGACCTTTTGAAATCCTAGAAAAGATAAACCCGGTTGCCTAAAAAATTAGCCCTACCTCCCCAACTGAGTCGTATCCATGATGTTTTCCATATATCTCTTCTTAAGAAGTATGTACCTAATGAGAATCATGTTTTGAATTGGAATGCATTATAGGTCCAGAAGCCCAAAAAAATAACAATAGAGCCATACCAAATCTTGGGGAGATGCCAGTACCAACTGCATAATAGGATGGTTGACCAAAGTAAAGTACAATGGGATCAATATGATGAAGAAAATGCTACTTGTGAAGATAAAATTGAACTACAACAATCATTTCACTTCTTGTTTTAAGCACTGTCTAGATACTATATTTGTTTCATTGTTTTAATTTTTTTTAGATACTATCTCCTTACTAATATAAAATTATTGAGTAAACGCATCGAGACGATGCACAATTAAGGGGGGAAGGATGTCACAACCTCTCTTGTTAATTCTAATTATCGTTACTTTTTGAATTTTCTATTTTATCCATATGTATCAAAACTTCAATTATGGTAAACTAGTGTCATGTGCCTTTAATGAATTTGAGAATCAAATTCAGACAATAAATAACTCAACAATTGATTAGGTCATAATATAGTAATAAAAAAAGTCTCCACATTCCCTAAGTCCTTAACCATTAAATTGAAACCAAACAAAACTTAAGTTCAAATGTTTTGAAGTCAAAAGTGCCTACCGAACAAGCTTCAACACACCATCCACTAGTCACCCAATGCCAAATTTTTTCACCTCATCCAACCCATATTATTCACATTGGATTATAATTCAACTACCTATAATAAATTTTAGAGATAACTCATTCTACAGTTTGAGATGAATTTAATATAGCTTTATCTATAAATCAAGTAGATGGGTCTATGTTGAGGGCACTCTAGTTCTACGCTCCTATGTTCTTTGTACATTGAAAGCCTCTAGCGAGGGTTTGCTTGCATTTTGTGCAGGGAGGAAACGTGTTGGACTAAGCATTCCATTTATCTCATACTTCAACTAGGAGTTAGTGTAGTAGGTAGGAATCAAAGAATTTCTTTCATTTCTAAAATGATTATACATATAACCTTCAATGCATTACATTTAGGCATCCCATAGAATTAGATATAGTTTTGTATTGTCTTCGATATTAAATCTTACAAATGATAATCAACTCTACACAAAAGAAATATGATGTATTTTTACAACTACAAGAATAAAAATGGCTATCTTAGGGGAACTCAGATGAATTTTATGATACTTACATGTATAAGATGATCTATTCTAAACTTGAGTCTAATTCCTAACCATAGATCCTCCACCAATAATTATTTCTACATCTACACTCCTCATGTTTGGTCTTACAAAACTTTAACTACAATTTAGATGAAGGATTTCTAACTATAAACCTATATCCAGATCTAAAATGATTTAGCTGCAATTGATAGATGACTTAATATGTCTTTAGTTTTCCATCATCTGGTTCCACAGACATAGAGGTAGGGTGATATGCATCTTATACTCTTGTACCTATGCCTATTTTAGTTATATTTTGTGCAACTTTGGTGCCTTGATTACTAGGAAAGAGAGCTAAGTCTGACGCAAATAATCCTCTCAATGACTGTGAAAAGATATTGTAGACACGTAAAATGTACTGATTGACATTGGACATCTGATCCTGACCACTAACATCACTTCATCCTAAATCATCCTTGAACCTAACCATTTAATCAAATACCTTCATTTGATTAAATTCATTAATATTCCTCTCTTAATTAAATAAATCAATTATCTAATTAAGTCATCCTTTCTGGATAATTAAATTAACAAGTTTGATCTAATTATCCCTATTTAATTAAATAGTTAATTTTATTTAATTAAATCTCTAAAGTCTATCTATTAAATTAAATAAATTAAAACCTTATTTAGTTTAATCTAACATCATCTCTTTTAATTAAATAAATTAAAAGTCCTTATTTAATTAATCCTTTATCATATTCTTCTCACATTTGATTTAAATAAATCCACAAATTTAAGTCAAATGGGTCACATCATTTAATCCCTCATTAAAATAATTAACCTTGATTAATTTAATCTTTTCTCATGTCCCATCCTCCATCTTTTGCCACTTGCACATGGATTTAATACAACATTATCTATAAATCGAATAGATTGATCTGTATTGAGGGAATTGTAGTTCTACAGTCCTATGTTGTCTATACATTGAAAGGCGCTAGTGAGTGTTTGATTTTAGTTTGTGCAGGGAGGAGACGTGTTGGATTGAGCATTCCCTTTATCTCATACTTTAACAGGAGTTAGCATAGCAGGTAGGAATAAAAGCATTTCTTTTGTTTTTGAAATGATTACATGTATAACCTTCAATGCATTACATTTAGGCATCCCATAGAATTAGATATAGTTTTATATTGTCTTAGATATTAAGTCTTACAAATGATAATCAACTCTGTACAAAAGCAATTTGATGTATTTTTACAACTGCAAGAATAGAAATGGCCATCTTAGGGGAGCTCAAATGAATTTTATGATACTTACATGTATAAGATGATCTATTCTAAACTTGAGTCTAATTCCTAACCATAAATCCTCCACCAATAATTAGTTATACATCTACACCCATCATATTTGGTCTTATAAAACTTTAACAACAATTTAGACAAAGGATTTCTAACTATAAACCTATATCTAGATCTGAAATGAGTTAGCTACAATTGATAGATGACTTAATATGTCTTCAGTTTTGCACCATCTGGTTCCATAGACATAGAGGTAGGGTGGTATGCATCTTATACTCTTGTACCTATTCCTAGTTTAATTATATTTTGTGCAACTTTGGAGCCTTGAGTAGTAGGAAAGAGAGCTAAGTCTAGCGCAGATAATCCTCTCAATGGCAGTGAAAAGATATTATAATCTAAAAAATCCCTTTTACGATGGAACCATTTCCCTTGAATGTATACTTAAAATATATAGAAAAGTCTTTAAAGATTAATTGATTAAGCTATAAAAAAAATGTTGTGGTTGAGATCCCAGTAATGTTTCATCCATATAACTCTAAAAATGCCTTTTCCAACATAGATTAATGCTATTATTCACTACATTATTCTTTTCTTGATCTTGCATAGCTTGTGATTTAGTAGGATATAATCTTGATTAAAAGAAAGATTACATACAATAGGAATGATATAGTTATATATTTTCTCCTTGGTTGCAATATGGGATACAATTTTGATATCTAGAAAACAAAATAGAAGAGACAAACACAGTAGTGAGTGAACAACAAATTAATATTTTTAATATTAGCCCAAGTAGTAAAAGACTAAAATATGCATACTACTACAACCACAACTTGCAATAGTAATAACTAATTTATAATGAGGTTACAATCACAATGTTGCAATAATATCCTTTAGATTGCTATACATTTGTGTATTAATTTAGAGCATAACAAATTTAAAGTAAATGAATAATGTTTTGTATCCTACTATAGTAGTAATCCATGATCAAACATTATCAAATAAATGAATTTTAAATAAGGTTCATAGAAATAGAAATAATTAGCCTCATCTGTAAATCAATTCTTTTAAAGCATCGTATAATTCTTATAATTCTATTGTATGTTGTTAAATCTAATTATCAATTTTATCAATATAATCTCCAATAAACCTTTTCTAAATGTGATCCAAACTAAATTTAAACATCCACACAAAGTTGAGGTTGCAGATGTAAGCACTTGTCAGATTTTCCCAATAATCATGAATCATATATCCATTGAATATTTAGAATAAATAAAAGTTAAGCTTGTTGTAAGTGGACATTGTTCATACAATAAACAAGAAGGTGCAACTCATTCTACATAATTGATTTGGGTGTAGTCCATATAATTTTTTTATTATGATTTTAAATTATGTATGCTATGTGAGAATTGAATTATTATCTTTCTATAAGTAATAATTTATTATCTTTTGGACATCATTTTTGCATAGATGATTTTATATATGAATTCCAAATTTTTATCATGTGCATGACATGAGGAATATTTGTATTTATTTGCTTGTATTGGGTTGGAGAAGAGTTGGAACTATTTTAATCCAATAAGCTGATTTAGGTAGAATATTAGTGAGTTGAATTGCAAAAAAAAACTACTCAAACTTGTTTAATAATATTGAAAAACTATTTCTAGGTTTAATTCCTTATCCTTTCACCTTTCCAAAACATATTGAAATTTAAAATTTGGGTAAGAGATGTAAAAACTATTGCTATTCAAATGCTGTCCATTTTCTGTTGAAATCAGCAAGCTAAATATTGTTGGGTGATTTAGATATTATGGTTTGTTTATGTCTTAGATATGATTGTTTTGTATTATTATTATTATAATGATCATTATGGTTACCAATCTAGTATTATAGACATGCAACATGCAATTAGGAATTCTATTTGTTTCCAAGGTTCTTATTTTTGATACATTCTAAGACTTAGTATAAGTTTAAGGTTTTATATGAATTACCAATATAACTTGGGTTATTAAGTTTTCTCAAAACTTGTCTTAAGAAAGATTGATTAAGTCATGTTACTGAAAGAAAAATTTACGGTCATGGTCTCAAAACTTAGATGAACCAATTTAGTAAATCTTGATGAATTGTTCCCAAGCAACAAAAAATAAATTAAAAAATTCCACCTTTCAAATATATATATATATACGCTCAAAGAACAAATTTTATATATTTGTCAAGAATAAGTCTCAAAAGAGAAGCCTCTTCCTATGATTAGGAACAGATATTGAAACCATTGCATCTACACATAAAATGGTTAAAAGATAAGAAGAAAAGAAACCACCAAAGGAAAAGAGGAATAGTGCATGGAGCTAATTCATTTATTGTGTTGTCTCTAGAGTCATTTATTTATTTAATTGTTATGATGGAATATTTATTTTATAGAAACGTATTGTAAATTATTGAGCAATGTTTATAGGGTATACTAAATTATACTAGGTATTATCCTTTAATAGATGTTAAAATTGTAATACTTTATGAATTTTAGTTTCTTATGAACATTTTCTTCATGAAAGATTAATTTAGATATAGTTTGAAAACCTAATCAAAGAGAGGAAAACAAAACTAGCGACATTCGATATTAATGGTACCTCTGGCTCACGTTTACAAGTAATGCCATCACGCTTGAGCTATTGCACCTATTTCCTAACACAACTGCAATAACAATGTATGTGGCATCATCCCTATAAATCCCTGGGGAGAAATAAGGAACATTGGTTGTTTAAGTCTAAAGGGATGGAAAATCCCCTTTGGATCGATAATCTAAAAAGATAAAAAGATAATGAATCAAATCTGCTAGTGACAACCTAGAAAACTGAAACTTAGGAAGTTTCTATGGTGAAAATGTATTTTTAACTTGAAGATATAATTATGTGGATAATTTATTATGAAATTAGTTAAATGGGTCAAGGGAAATGGATATTATTAGGGATTAGGGCTAAATGAATGTTATTAGATAAAAGATCAATGGTCAAGACAATCATTTATTATCCATGGTTCCCTTCATGGGTAGCAACTGTAGAGGAATTGTCTAGGGAAATTAAAAAAACCTAGAAAGGGTTGCATACCCACTTTATAACAAAACCTCACATAAACATAGTTTAGAAAACATAACTACATATTTTACGCCTTGATCTCGTTTGGAAAAAGGGTATGTAGGAAGTCTGGGAAACGAAGGATGCTCCCAGTACTTAGGCATTCAAGAATGGGGTTTAGGGTTAGATAGATCATATAAACAATTATAAGAGATAATCAACTAAAATATATACAACTATACTCAGAAGAATCCCACATGGATTTCTTGATTCCTTGAGGCCCTTAGGCCAAATTTTGAGGTAGGTTTCAAGACTAGAATTATAACTTAGACACCGTTGAGGACGGTGACCTCGGTACACTTTCAGTAGGGAGTGTGGTCATCAGGGAAGTGACTGAGGATCGAGTGATCCCAATGAGTCCAAGACTCTGGCCAGAGTGCATACCTATCGTATGATAGATGCCTACCTCATTTAGGCAGATGCCTATTCTGAATATATGAATAGATGTATTCCTATTCCATATGTATAGATGAAGTGAATTCATCTTCCATATGAACAGATGATATACTTATCCCATATGGATAGAATTTCTCGAGTATACTTGTGAGTGAGTACTTGAATAGAAAAAAAAAGTGGTGTTTTGGGTTAAAAGTAATTAGGCCATTATAGTTAGTGGATAGGGGTTTACCTTAGTCAAACCCCATTTTGGTAATCAAACCTTAATGAGAAATGAATCATGAATGAAATGAAACATGAAACATAAGATGAAACAATAGAACCTTGTTTGAAACCTTGTAGATTTGAAAACAAGCATGAAGTGGCCTCAATGGATGTAGGTCTTGATCATGATTCTTGGTGAAAGATAATTCCTTTGAATACTTGAATTGATCTTGAACAATACATCACAATATTAGCTCAAAAATACATGCATGATGCATCAAGCCCTTGACATGATAATGGATCTTGAATGCTACTCCAAATACTTGATGATTTGGTCTTGAATTCCTTGTTGAATACTCTCTAATTCTCTACAATACTCTTGTGGAATATTAGGATGATTGACTTCAAATTGTTAGGTTTTGTTAGGAGAAATTATGTGAAAAAACCTTGTATTTATACTATTTATGCTAAATTTCCTAAAATTACAACACAAGCTGACATCAGATATAGGAAAATAAAGTCTCACCAATAATTAAATTCAAAATAGATCTTGGTTAAAGTGGGACACATACACTAGTTGTGGTGTATGAGTCCCAATAGCTAAAACCTCAGACACATATTTTTTAGGAGTGTCTTGTTAAATGTGAAATTTGAAATCAAGTCCTGAGACCTAGTGAAACTCATATGCCCAATGTGGTGTGCATCCCAAATCACCAGATCTAGAACACATGGCCCAAAACATTCAATTATGATTGGTTGTTTACTGAGTGTTAGGATTATCCTTAGAAAAATGCATTTAATAAGGCTTGTGGATGCAAAATAGGACCAATTAAAGCATAAAGAAACTAAATTAATTAATAAAGCCCTAGATTAGTGTGAAAGTGTAAGGATACACTTTACAACATCCTAAATAAGGAACAATTAAGTTCACTTTAGTTTGAAAGGGCCCTAAGCTTAATGTGAACGTGTAAAAAACATTACAACACTAAATCAAGGAACATTACGCTCAATTAATATTAATTATTCCCAAATTAAGTGTGAAAAATGAATACTTTTTCCTACACTACATTAGCCCCCACTTTAGTGAGAGGAGGAGAAACTTGCTTCAAATTCACACTAAAGTAGACATTTAAGAGGGGTCCAAGTGTACCAATGCGGATTGTATAGAATAGCAGAGATCGAGGGAGTGGTCAAGCCCCCAAGATCCAAGATCCTACGTCAAACCAACATAAGAATAAAGGGACACACAAAAGGTGTATGATATGCAACATCAAGACACACCAACATACAATGTCAAGAGATAAAAAAAAACAAAAACAAGCAAAAAAATAAAATAAAAGAGGTGGATCAAGCCTCGACCATTTGTCCAATGCGATGTGGATCGGATCTAAGTTGTTTGTCCAAAAATGCATGTTCATTCTAAGGAAAATTTGGGCTATCCATTGGATGAGTATCCAAAAAGGGTCGCTTAGTGAGAAAGTAATACCTTTGTATTGACTTCTCACCATATACTGAGAAATTAATTCCGACGTTTATGCTTCTCATCATACTAACCATACCAAATCTATAACTTTGATAACTCTAATAGGGCCACACTAAACATGAATGACAAGATTCATGAGGCAAGAAAAAAAGTGTATTCTTGTCACCCATGAACAAATAGGATGGCTCCATAGGAAAGAAAAGTGTGTTATGCAAGGTGGGCATATAACAATTATTGTAAATGAAAAATAGTGTAAGGCACATTCAAGGGGGTTTTTATTAGTTTATGTAAGGTATCTTCTTAGGTAACATCATGCTTAATGCCTCCAAGAGAGGAAAAGTCAAAGAAATATCACACTCTTAGAGGATATCAAGCCCAATGAAATCACCAAGAAAAGGATGCATCGCAAGAATAAAGAAGACCACATATTGAAACATGAGTGTCACTTTATGCCCCCACTTTAAAGCGATTTCTAATACCATTGCTATGAGAAATTTCTTTAAAGTAGAAGAAGACATAAGATGTTATTCAAAAATCCCTATGCCAATTCATATGTTCTCAAATGATGCTACATCATGGATAAGGGGTTGTCCCCGGAACTCAATACATCACATGCAAGCAAACATAAGGAGTGTCATCCACATCCTAAGCTTGGTCCTATATATACATGGAAAGTAGTTAACTAGCTCAAGGATACAAAGATAAATTCCATATGAGGAAAAGGATATCTAACCCCTTTTCCCGACTTAGTGAAAGACAAGGATGAGCTGAGGTGATTGATGAGAAACATGAAAATTGGTATCAATTAGAGGATATAGGTTCTTAAACATAAGAAAGAGCACCAGAACCATTAAGATGTTGAATTCAATTACTCAAAGCCTTAGATTCATTAGTAGAATGACCATGAACTCTATGATATGAACAAAATGAATTCTTGTAGTAAAACTTCTTTTGTGTTCTTGGAGGGAGAGGTATTAAATGATCTTGGGTGTCATGATTACACAAGACTCTCTAGATTGCAAGATTTTATACCTTTATTTAAAGGAAGGTGTAAAATATAATAAACTCCAATCATTACTGTGACATGTCCTAGGAGTCCTTTGTGTGATGACATCAATGTTAAGAAAATATTTCTCTATTTCTTTCATTTCTTTCAAACAACAATAACCAAGACCACTAGTGTCTATAAATTCAGTATGCACTAATGTTAAAGTTGGCTTAGAAGAATCTTTTGTAAGAGTGTTGATACTAAGTGAAGGATTGTTTGTTTCTTTTGAGGGACAATAACCAAGACCATTAGTCATTTATTGCATGTTAGGATCTATAGGGACATGGATACCTTGTTCTCTAGCACCACATCCTTTTCCACTATAACCAAGTTGTTTCATAAGTTCATAACCTTTTACATAAAGCTTTTTTATTTATTTTGGATTTGGTGGTTGCTCACAATCAACTTCATCAAAGTTTGTTGTGTAATTTATTGTCTTTTTTTCTAAAGTGGTTGAGGTGGATGCTTTGAAGGTTCAACTGAGTTTTGTGTTGACATTACTGCTTTTTATTTTTCCTTTTCAGATTCTTTGTTTATGATCTTGTATTCACTTATGAATGTAGGTGTGAAATCTAAGGATCCCCAATCATCTTCTAATAGTTTCGTGACTTCCTCAATATGTTTTTCTTTATCTTTTTTTTGCATGGGTTCCACTTGTGTAGTAGGTGTCAATGTTTTCAAAGGATTCCCATTTTATTTTTCAAGTTCTCAAACACTGTAAGGCTCATTATCAAAATTAATTGTGTGCACTTTGTTGTTGTAGAAATATTTCATTTTATGATGAATGGTATAAGGAACCACATGCATCTCATGAATCCATGGTCTTCCTAAAAGAATGTTGTATGAAAGATCACGAGGCATAACGTGAATAGGAATTTTTATTGGAACTTTTTCAACTTTAATCAGAAAAGTGATCACCCCAACCAATTGTTTTCCTATGTTATCAAACCAACTAATAGATAAAGAGGTAGGTTGAATTTTCTTGATTTACCCATGCCAAGCCTATCCAAAAGGGTTACACTATACACACATTAAGGGTTGGGCCATTGTCAACAAGGCTTTGCTTTATCCCTTTCGTATTGTATTCAGCTATTATCATGAAAGCTTCATATTATTTTTGTACTTATAATGAAGGTAACTCATCTTTATGAAAATTAATTTCTAAGTTGACTGACATTATAGCTTAAATTTGGGCTGCTCTTAATTTGATCACACATTAGGAGGAGTAGGTAATTTTTGTAAAGCACTTTGAATCATGTTATGATAATGAGGAGAGGTTTGAATAAGATCCCATGAGGATATCCTAGCAAGAGTATTATTAAGTTGTTCAACAAGATAATACTCTTTCCACTTTGTGAAGATAGAAAAGGAGGACTAGGTAAGATAGGTTGAGCTAATGGGAGTTATGTTGAAAGTGTTTTTCTTGGTTGTACATTTTTTCTAGTGTTACATGTATGACCAAAGGTGTTATAATTTGATTGTTGTGAAACATTATTCTTAAGTGGTTTGAGGATGAGGATGGGTTTATTTTGAGTTTGAGGTTTCTGTGAAGGTGGGTAAAGGATTAGTTGTGGTCAAATAATATTAACTTCTCTTAGGGAAGGAAATTCTAACATTTTCCACTTCATTATCTTCATCTACGAAAGCCTCATTACTAGTGTTTGAAAGACATGCGGAAATGTTTTCATTTTCTTGCATCATGATATCCTACCTAGTGGGAGAGGTTTTAGGAGAACTACAAACTATATGTTCATGACATTCAAAGGTTGGTTCTTCTAATATGACTTCATCAAAAGTAAGGGGATTATCAATTATTGTTTTTTCTTATTTATCAATGATGACATTCTCTTGTTCAATAATTTTTTCCCTAGGAGAAGAGAGACAAGTAGAACTCTCATAACTCTCATTTGTTTGATCGTCTAACCCCAAAATATCTTCTTCACAACTAGGAGAGATACTAGGAGAAGAACAAATGTGATCATCATGTTTATCTATGATATAACCCTCTTACTAAAACATTCTCACAAGAAATTTATGAATGAAGATTGCGTAAGGTGATGTTTAGAAATGCCTCTATGATATCATTCTCTTGTGCGATAATATCCTTCCAAGGGGGATGAGGAGGAAAAAAAAGACCTTCATGATTCTCAATGATTGCATATTATTTCACTAAGATACCTTCACAAATAGGGGAGGTATCGGGAGAAAAGAAATTGTGATTATCATGATTGTCTATGCTTGTATCTTCTTCTATCACATCATTCCCAAAAATAGTCTAGAGATAGGAGGGGGTGTATATTTAAGGCAAGTGTCAAAATTTTAACTTGCTTGCACTAAGAGACTCTCATAACTAGGAAATATATTGAATGAATGACTAAAATATTTATTGATGAATTTTTTCTTTGAGAACTTGGAAAAGACAGATACTAACATTTGTGAAAAGCAATCTATACAAACTCAAAATGGAAAGAAACTTAAAATGAAATGTGTAAATTCAATTTTCAGATTCTAAACAAGGTAATTTGTTGATCACAATATGAAACAATCTAAAAATGAAATATTGTAAATTCCATTTTGAAATTAAGCAATGTAGGAAATTAACCAAATTAAGCTAGATCTAATGAAATGAATGAAACATAAACTCAACAAACTGAAATAGATATTTGATGACAACAAAAATTTCACCAAAATGATGTTTTTAATGATGTAAAAGGAAATTTTAGGTCTAATCTGCGAATAAATCACCCAAAGGGGTGTATGAGTCCTAGTTAGGGTATTTTGAAGGTTCAAACAGTAAAAAACAAACATCACAAAATTCCCATAAATCTAGGAAAACACTTGTACAGGGACTAAATCGCCAAGAGGGGTGAATGAGTCCCAAGTTAGGGTTTTTGCACCAAATTCAACAAATTATGAGTGAATGTTAAGGTTTCTAGTTTGTATGTTATCTTGATTGTTTACAATTGAAAAAATTTAGTGAAATTGAATGATCTAAGATGAAAAAATGCAATCTAAATGGACTTTTCACTAACGCAAGATTTAGAAGCCCTAAATGAAAATTAACTAATTGCAAGATCTAATGCAAAGTTAACCTAGATCTAGGAATTTAATGCACTCTAAATAAAAAATAAAGGGTTTGAAGGTTGGGTTCACCAAAATGAACACAAGGAAATAAGGTGCTCCACCTTTTAGATGATGAGGCATAAGGGATAAGGACCTATTTCACTCGAGTTCATGAAAGGAAACCAAGATCCCTCAACTAATCAATTTGATTGAGGAATGGACTAGGGTTAGGATGGTTTCCTTGGGTGTGATTAAATAAAGGGAATTCATCACTAAGCAAAGGCTTAGAAAGAAGGAAATGCAATCAATATGCAAATGTAACTATGTAACCTAGGAAATAAAACTCAAAATTAGAATAATGAATTGAGAATGAAAAGAGATGCACCTGGAAAGTTGAAGAGCCTGAAACAAGATTTGTAACCCAAAAATTCTAAATTTTAATGCACATTGGGATTCATCGCCAGTAGGGGAAATTTAGTCCTAGTTTAAGGTTTTGGGTTGAAACCAAAATTTGCAACTGGTAAACTAGGATCTACAAAAAAAGTTTGAAAAAATGGTATACTAGGACTCATATGCCAATTGCAGCGATTTAGTCTTAGTATCTAGGTTGATCTAAAACTCTATTATCCTCTAGTGGTCTTTTGTAGATTCTATCACTTCTGATCTTTGAGTCTGAAACTTTGAATTCTGACTTATAGGTGACTTTCCATGAAGATGAAAACTTTGTGACAACTTTGGTAACTTTCTCCAATCTTGCTCTTCTATGGATCTTCAACCCAAATTTGTAAATCACACATCAAAGAGAGGCAAAAATGTTGATTTATTAGTGGATAGGGGTTTTCCTTGGACAAACCCCGTTTTGGTAATCAAACCTTAATGAGAAATGAAGCATGAAAGAAATGAAACATGAAAAATAAGATGAAACAATAGAACCTTCTTTGAAACCTTGTAGATATGCAAACAAGCATGAAGTGGACTCAATGTATGTAGGTCTTGATCATGATTCTTGGTGAAAGATAATTCCTTTGTATACTTGAATTGATCTTGAACAATACATCACAATATTAGCTCAAAACTATATGCATGATGCATTAGGTTCTTGACATGATAATCGACCTTGAATACTACTCCAAATACTTGATGATTTGGTCTTGAATACCTTCTTGAATTCTCTTTAATGCTCTACAATAGTTTTGTGAAATCTTAGGATTTTTTAATCCAAAATTCTAGGTCTTGTTAGGAGAAATTATGTGAAATAACCTTGCATTTATACTTATTTATGCCAAATTTCCTAAAATTACAACACTACAAGCAAAAATTAGATCTAGGAAAATAAAATCCTACCAAGAATTGAATTCAAAATAGGTCCTAGATAAAGTGAGACTCATACACTAGTTATAGCATATGAGTCCCAGTAGCTAAAACCTAGGACATAAATTTCTAGGAGTGTCTTGTTTAATGAACAATTTGAAATCAAATCCCAAGACCTAGGTGGGAATCATACACCCAAGGTGGTGTATGAGTCCTAGATCACTAGATCTAGAACACATGTCCCAAAACATTGAATTATGATTGGTTATTTCCTGAGTGCTAGGATTATTCTGAGAAAAATGCATTTAATAAGGTTTGTGTATGCAAAATAGGACCAATTAAAGAATAAAGAAGCCAAATTAATTAATAAATCCCTAGATTAGTGTGAAAGTGTAAGGATACACTTTACAACACCCTAATTAAGAATAATTAGGCTCATTTTAGTTTAAAATGGCCCTCAACTTAATGTGAATGTGTAAAACACATTACAACACTAAATCAAGGCAACATTAGGATCAATTAATATTAATTATTCCCAAATTAAGTGTGAAAATAGATACCTTTTCCTAAACTACACGTATACATACGTACATACATACATACATACATGTACATACATACATACATACATTCATACATACATTGTAACGCCCGTCGTGCAAACCCCAAAGGACAAACATTGCACACATTTTTTGTTGTAACTTATACAAAGTAAACATGCAACTAAACAATAAAACATATTTAAATTGCACATTAACATCATGACGTCGTGTCCTCTGGGGCATGTGAGGTCACATCGCATAACAATCTCATAACAAAAAGATAGAAGATAAAACTGAATAACTTATCTAAAATTTACATCCATCATAACATTGCACTAACCATTTATAGAAGTACATCCATGTAACCATAATTAAAAGAATAATACATCATGTGATACAACCATAATAAATATCATACAATAATGTTTACAAAGGTTCATAAATAGTACATCATTGTTTAAAACATTACATTACATGTTCTCAATAAATGAATTACAATAAATCTTCACATACATGTGGGATAAATACATAGTAAAATAATGTCAGAATTACAAATTGAGCAACTGGTATAGGCTCCAACTAAAGAATGTAGAGAAGAATAAACGTTGATGGTGAACCCAATGGGTGTGGAGCACATTCCACCCAGCCACGTGGGTTATAAATAACTCACCCCCCATGCTTAGAGGTGACAAGTAAGTAATCACAACCCTGAATGCCACATGACTAACTCAAATAAAGAATAACATGGTACAATAATTCCAAATACAACATCAAGGATTACAAAGGACATAAACGACAACATTCATGAATCAACATAATAAACACAAAGCCATAAATCTCATCACAACAAGCAAGGAAATAACCATAAACCAAGTAACCAAAGAAATAATTATAAAACATTTCCAAATGAATTTGAAACAACAATCAAAACACAATTCTAGAGGCAACCAAGAAACAAGGCATAAGGGTATCTAGTGGAGAGTGTCATTGCATAGCCTACATGGGTTATCCTGTCCCTTCCTCCAACTTGAGGCACCGACCCCCATCTATGGTTATCTTGGCCCTTCCTCCTACTTGAGGTGCCAATGCCATAGGGTAGCTCATGCGAAGCCGTTAACCTCTCTTGAGGAAAATGTTACAATGTTTTCGAACATGACCTTCTCAATCTACCATTAGTCTGTGATAGCCCTAATGCATAGACAAGGTATCCAATATTATCTTATTTGTTTTTACTACCCATCTCCTTAAGTTCTATTATTAGGTTTTTACTTTGTTAATCTACTCTTACATGGGTTATCCTGAGCTCTTCCTCCTTTTGAGGCATTGGCCCCCATGAAGAGCCACTCTCCTTGAAGACCCCAAAACAATAACAAAATCAAAACAAGGCAAGGGTTGTACTGTAAGGAACAAATCATAAAAACCTCAATCAATGACATGCGAGGTATTACCCATCTCGCTAAAACACCTAATCAAAGTCTCAACAAAACTCGTACAACCCTTCCAAAATACTAATACTAAAATCATGCAACATCAAGAGCACATAAAATGAGGATAAACATCTAATAAGAAAATCACGCCTCTGGAAAACTAAGGTTTACAACAACCATAAATGGGTTCACAATTACAATAGGGTTCCCACGTCGAAAGAAAAGCCAACAATAATGAAATGGAGAAATAAACAATTTCAAAGGGTTTCAAATTCAAATCAACATAATCAACAACACATTTTATTCTATCACACAATCTCTATCCCCAATAATGAATTTTTTAAATACAAATTCAATGATAAATAATTTCACTTTTTTTTAATAATCAATATAACCATAAATTCCATTTTCCAAAATAATAAAAAATAGTATATCATCATTCTTATTTTAAATAAATATATAAATATATATATATATAAAATATATATATATATATATATATATATATATATATATATATATATATATATATATATATATATATATATATATATATATATATATATATATATATATATATATAATATCTATGCTAAAATAAAATTTAATTATTATTTTATAAAAAAATAAAAATCTATAATATAAATAATTATATATATATATATATATATATATATATATATATTTAAGATTTAAATCATAAAACAAAAATAAATAAAAATAAAGTTGTAGACATAAAAAATATATAGATTGATCACACACTCAATCCTGATCCACTAACATCGTTTCATCCTGAATCATCCCTTAGTCTAACCATTTAATCAAATCTCCTTATCTGATTAAATTCATCAATATTCCTCTCTTAATTAAATAAATCACTTTATCTAATTAAGTCACCTCTTCTCGATAATTAAATTAATCATCTTGATCTAATTATCTGATTTAATTAAATAATCAATTTTATTTGATTAAATCTCTAAGTCTATCTATTAAATTAAATAAATTAAAGCCTTATTTAATTTAATCTAAACATCAGCTCCTTTTAATTAAATAAATCAAAATCTTTATTTGATTAATATCTTATCACATTCTTCTCATTATTTGATTTAAATAAATCCTAAAATCTAAGTTAAATAAGTCACATCATCTAATATCCTATTAAATTAATTGACCCTTGATTAATCTCTTATCATGTCCCATCCTCTAGATTTTGCAACTTGCACATGAAAATAGATTTAATTGATTTATTAAATCTCTATTTTCTTACAAGGCATCTTTGAAGGAATATTCCCAAATTTGAATTCAAAAATGTGAGTTGACATGTCCTTCCAACAAGGCAATAACTCCACCTTACATGTCCTTTTCCTTGAGCCAAGTGGCATTTAATGCTTTCTTTCTTCCCCCCTTTCAAGTCATTTCAACAAATTTGAAATTCAAATTTATGCATTTATTGGCACAATCCTCAAAACTTGCTCAACCTTCATCCTCTCACATGTTGACAAGTGGCATCATGTTATTGGATGAATGTTAGTTCCACATTGCTCTATTTTGGACATTCATCCATCTTGGCATTCTATAAATAAAGAGCTCATATCCTCATTTCATCATCCACAACTTGAGTAAACTTACTATACTCAAATTTATAGCAATTTTCATCCATCTCATTGAATCATAGCTAGGTTTTTGCAGATTTTAGCTTGGAGCATTCATCAATCTTCATCAAAGTGGATCACAATCTTCATCAAATCATCAAAGCTATCATTGGAGTTGGGAAAGGGCCAATTTTTACATCAAATTGGCACCAATTTTGCCATGGGATCAAGAGTTTGCATTGCTTTCAATATGATTTAATCTACTTTCTTGTTCTCTCATTATTTTCTTCTCTTCTTTCCTATTTTGAGTTTTGTTAATGGATTTCATGGGGAATCCTTGTTCTTACTTACATTTGATCTCCTAATGTATTCATTTGTTGTGTTTTGTAGGTATTTGGATTAGGGATTCACAAAAGTAAACCTTTATTGCCGCCACCACTACAGACTGTGCAACAATCCATACGTGGGCAGTCTGCAGCCCACAGGGATGGGGAGAAGGTACGACCCAACCGTCCCTTCCCCAAACCCCCCAATAAAATATAATTCCCCAATACATAAAAAAATGATGCCGACAGTATAGTTCGACTGAGCAATAAAATCGAAACACAACTTCCTAAAAAGTATAAAATATACATACAAATATATATATATATATAATTTCTTTAAGAATGTATATATATATATTTTCCACGATTGACTTCTATACGAAGAGACTGATTGTATATATACTATATATTTATAAATATATAAATATATATATATATACCCCAAAGGCATATATATATATATATAAATATAAATATATCTTCAAAACTTATTTAATTTAAAGGAATTGCAATCCTTTTTTTTATATATATCAAAACATAGAAAAATTGGACATTTCCAGAAGATGATTTTTTTTTTTTACAAATTGAAAACAAAGAGTACATTTTAAGAAACCCAGTTTAATTTCTTCCAATAGTTTTCTATTCAATAAATTCTAAAACTCAATAGTTTTCTTTTTCTTTCACAAAATAACATATTTTTTTAAAAAAATTCTTTTGAAACAAAAAACTATAGAAGAAGCAAATGGAACCTGAAGTTTTGCGCTGTTGAAAATATGATGAAGCTTTACTTGATCTAGAGAGCCTTTTGGATAACTCTCGTTCCTTCCTTCAGAACTTCTTCTTCTCCCAATTTCCTTGCTCAAATTTCTAATCTAATACTTAATCCAGAAGATTCAATATTTCAGAACTATTTTTTTGTGTAACTTCTGTCCAAATTTTCCCATGAATGAAAAACTCACCATTTTGCAATTAAATAAAAATATATCTCTCCTTTTTTGAAAGCATCTAAAAATACAATTTAAAAGAAATTTTCTAATTTAATCCCAGCTTTTCAGCCAACACTCAACTCTCATTTGTCCTTTTTATCTTATCTTATCTTTTATTGATTTTTTTCCCCGTTTAACAATACTTTTTGTTTTAATTTTGATTTTGCAAGCTTTACTTGCAATCCACACAATTTCATTTATTTAAATAATTTATTTCATAATTATCCTCAACAATCTTATATAATTAAATTAATAAAATACTAATCTTAAATAATTTAATTAACACTTTAAATAAATCACACGACTTTTAATATAAAACTTTTATATTTTAATAAAAATTATTCCAATACCATTATAAACATTTATTAGCATTATTAAATTATATAAATTACATCATACAAACATCAATGTAAAATAAATACCAAAATACACTCACACAAACCACAATAATAAATTGCAAAAATGACAAAAACAAAGACGCACAATACCACTCAATCAGGACGGTTTGACAACATGGGATAGGGTGACTTCCTTGTCATCTTTCTTTCAACATTATGCCTGTTGGGTTAAATTGATGCTCGCCCAGTCCTATCAAAGTAGGTGGAATCGAGACTCTATACCTGCAATTTCTACATACAAACAAGATCATGTACATATATATAAATATATAATCAAAACATCACATTGCGAGAAGGAATTGTAGCATAGCAGGGCACTCGCAAATGAGTGGTGCTACACTGTCCTCTCACCAAACTATACTAACAATTACAATATCAAAATGAAATAATATTTCTAAATTAATTGATCATAGTATAAACTAATTACTAATCCACTACATCATAATATGTTACTGAAATCAAATTATCATCACCAAATCATAATGTCATATGAAATATCCATGTCCTCAAATGAAATAGCATAATCACCAAACAATCTAACTATCCAATCCACCAAACCAAACAATAAATAGTACCATCGTAGTCTCAAAGTGTCAAACAAAAGTATAGAAAAATAACAAGTCCAAACAGTAACAGGAGGGGTATTAAATACATACTATAGTGTAGTAAAACATATCCCTTTATATTTTCACACTTGATTTGGAAATAATTAATGATAAATTGGAATTGATATCACCCTGATCTAGTGTTGTGAGGTGTTCTACACATCCACATTAGGTCTTGGGCCCTTTTTAAGCTAAATTAACTTAACTCTGCCTTAATTTAATGTTGTAAAATGTATTTATTTACATCTTCACATTAAATTTAGGAGGATTGTAAATGAAGTGGACCTAATCTAGTGTTGTAATGTGTTCTACACATTCACATTAGATTTAGGGCCCTTCTAAGCTAGAAAAGACTCAATTTTTCCTTAATTTAGTGTTGTAAAGTGTATTTATTTACACTTTCACATTGGATTTTGGGCCCTATTGCATTTATGACATTTATATCATCATTAATAGGCATCTATGATCCCATATTGTGCATCCCAAGGAATATTTCAATTGAAAACTTGACAAGATCAACATTTAAGCTTAATTTCTTCACTCATTGACATCCTAGCTGAAAAAATAGTCCTTGTGGGACCCATTCTCTACCTTGGGAGAATGAGTCCCATTTGATTTATTTTTTAGGTTTGAGCAAGAAAAAATGGGTTTTATGTTCAAATTTCTCCTATGTCGGCCTTGGGGATTAAATTAATAGTCATTTGTGTGGATTTCCTATATAAGAAAGCTTTCCAATCCTCATTTGATATAAGCAACATCATAGCTTCATTCTATCAAGTCAAGCAATCAAGAGTTATGAATTCCAAGTCTTCACAAGGTCATCAAGATAGCATTCAAGATCATTTCTAAGGCATTCAAGGGAAAAAATCTTCATCAATTGTTGCAAAAATTCAAGATCCATCATCATGGCAAGGTTTTAATTGCATTACTTCATGTTCATGCTTCATTATCTTATTTCATCATTTGGTTTAATTACCTAAAAGGGGTTTGATCAAGGAAAACCCCCATTCCCTAACAATCAACATTTTCTCTTTCTTTGTGTGATTCGAGATATATGTGTCTTGGAGCTTGAAATATCATTTAAGATTAGGTTACAAGCTTGTTGGAGTTGTCTCCCCATTTGCAAGGTCATAATCTTCACCAAAAGGTCATCTACAGCCTCAAAATTAGAATTTTGGATTTGAGAACCTAGAGGAACAGATTGAGTAGACTGAGAAGAGCAGATCTAAAATTTGAATTTCCAAAAAATCCAAGGTACTCATTCACCAAGAGTGGTGAATGAGTCCCACTATAGGTTTTTTCAAAGATTTTTATATATTTGGTTACCCATTTTCCCAAAATTTGTTTCTGTGCAAAAATCCAGAACTAGGACTGATTCACTCAAAATGGCGAATGAGCCCCACTATGTAAAAAAATTAGGTGTTTTAGAGTTTTAGAGTTGTTTCCAATCATCATCAAGTTTCCAGGTGCAAAAATTCTATTATGTAGCTTTATGTTCTATTCTTCTTGTATTTTCAAGTCATTTAGTTCAATTTTGCATCAAACTAGGTTTTGCATTTCATCTTACATGCCATTATATTTTCCAAGTTTAAACTTGGTGGTAAACCCCTCTTATAATCTGAAATCATACCCTAGGATACCTTATTGTCAAATCTCTTGCCCCTATTCCACTCTTGGGATGAGATCTCTAGGGTCATCCTTGAATGTTAAGTATATAATATCATTGCCCTAGATCCTAAACCCTAGTGGAGAAAAAATTATATCTTCCACATACATACATAAATGCATACATACATGCATACATATACATATACATATACATATACATATACATATACATATACATATACATGTACATATACATATAAATACACACGTACACACATAATTCAAAACAACTTCAGTTTATATGCTAGATTTCAATGAATGTGTTTTGAGGTAAATTTTTGGTGAAATAATTTTACCCAAAATTATCTATACAACTGCCCACATGACTATCTAACTCTTCTTTTGGGGTAAATTCAATAATTAATTTCAATTCTAGATTTCTCCAACTAAAGATATTTTCATGAAAATCTAAAAATATCCTCATAGATCTTGGAGTCTTGGTATGTGCAGGATCATGATGGGCCAAAAAGTGGCAATATGGTGGGTTTTTGTAGGGTATGTGGTTGTCAACTTATTTTTTACCCAAAATTGATGAAACAAAAAGGGTTTTTAAACGAGATTCTCAAATTTCCACCAATATAAACTATACTTTACTTTGAATTTAATAAATTATTATTATTTATATTCTATTTGAATTACAACTAAAGTCATGATTGATAGCTTGATTGAAAAACATCTATAGCTTTCAAACGGTTTCACATTTTTTGAATCTGAAACATGTGTCACATTCTATGCTTCACATAATATAGGATTAAAAAAATAAAATTAATTTCATGAAGTTTTGACCAAGTTAAGGTGGTTAGACATACAAGTTTTTTTATATTTTAAAATCTGTAATAAAAAATTCATAATTAATTATTTACTTGGAAAAAAATTACAAAAAAAATGCATCGCATCGAGACATGAGTCCTCTACTTATATCTAAAATCTTATAAAAAACATATTATCATTTTATTGTGGTTAGGGTGGTCAGACATATACCTACTTCTTATTTTTTCCCTGAAATTTAAGTACTACTGCATTGAAATTTCAAATTTCCACCAAATAGATTTTTTTTTAAAATAAACCTAGTAGTTTAGAAAATACATTCAATTTGCTACAAATTATATTCTTACATATTTTGAAATAATATAGATAACTTATTCAAATTTTTACATCAATTTTTCTTACTCTATTTTTTCTGATTTTTTTGCCACTTAAGGGCTTGCTTTTTCCATGATGATCCTCCACATACCCATCTACAATATATTTTTAAAAATATTTTGATTAGTTTGATTATTATTTAAAAAATACTAAAAATAGTTTATTTTTTTTTATTTTTTTAACGAGGGGAATCGGGTGCAGCACGGCCCCCCATATAACCCCCCACCGCCGGTAAACTTTTTACCGTGACCGGCAGTGCTGGCGGGACACACCAACCGGTACCACGGGAGTGCCGGAGAGTCGAACCCATGGTGGGCGCCCTGCTACAGGGAACACCTTAACCAACTGAGCTAGGACCGGCGCCCCACTAAAAATAGTTTATTGTAGTCAAACATGAGGCTGATTTAAATTTTAAAAATATTTTTTAAAAAATGCAATGAACTAGATGAGAAAATCCTCTCTAAGAGAGTATTATTTAAAAAAAAATTAAAAATTAAATAAAAGTTATATCTCATAAAAACTAAGACATTTTAAGTAAATTCAACTTTAAAAAAATATTAATTGAAAGTTAAAGTTTTCTTCATGCACTAAATTTTCAAATTATCTAAGTGGAAAAGATTCTTTTATTTTTTTTGCGACATCATATCAACCCCACCTTTATTTAAAATTACTTTAGTAATTAAAATTATTCTCTTAAAATTTTCAACTAGTATATTTTGCTAATTATAAATATTAATTTCAATCATTTTTAAGGATTTTATTATTTTATAATATTTTAAAATTTAAAATGTACATATCACTTTTAGGTAGTCCAAGTTGAAAAGCCATATTTCTATTGGTAATTTCCTCTCTAAAAATGTGGCATAGCTTTGAACATTTTCCCTTTAACTACTCTAGCATATAATTCTTATATGGATGTCTCTTAAACCATTTCATGGTTGGTTCTAGGACTTCTATTTAGAGTTATTATATAACCAACTAGTAATAATGTAGTGTCATTCTCAATTAGTCATGTTTACTTTTAATTTATAATTAATGATAGTATCAATAAATAGGACACTAGATCTATTTTGATTAGATTAAAAATGGAAGTAATAGTACCCATTATAAAATAGCCATAGAAGTAGATGAGGAACTCACGAGAAGTGAGAAACCTAGAAACTAAAAAAAAAAACTAAAGCTTAAATAGTTCAACCAAAAAAACAACAAGAAAAGCACACAGAGCCGAGACCAACATAGAACCACAAGAAACCTAGAGGTCTCCCAACCACTTGAGACTAGTGATCACATTCCATTCCTAAGACAAGAATTGGAGATTCTTTTCAAAAGGCACATGAACCTACTAAATGACTTGAGTATTCAACGTGACATCATGAGCCAAGGTATCCACCATTTTACCCTTCTTCTACATATGACTATCCTCCAAACCATCCACAACCTATTTCCCTTGGCACTTCCTTATTTCATCCTGAAAAATCTGAAGGGCGATGGTAGTGTTCTTCACAGTTTTTTTACTATAATTGGTGATGACTCTGAGGCATTGCATGTTTTTCTCCTAGTTTTGATGGATAACATCAATCTTAGTTAGTAAATTATTTTTTTCTTCCTCAGTATCAACAATGGCACACAGATCATCCATCTCCTTTTCCCACCTGGCCCACTTTTCGAATGACCTCACCAAAGAGGAAATCATTTCCTAGTGCTCCTTATTCTACACCTCCCTTGGCCATGGGACCTACTTCTTGAGAACCTTGTCCTCCATAATTTAGATCCATTCTTTAGTCATGATCAACTGGCCCAAAAGCTAGCTCATGATATCCTTCTAGATGTTAATTGTCTCCAATATTTCATTGATTTTTTTATTCAAGGGGTTAGCAGGGGCACAAATTGACGTAGGTTCAATTCTACTTTCCTCTAGGTTGATGTACAGGTTGGGAGAATTTTGTGGGTTAGGCTTAGAGATAGGGTGTGTTAGGAAAATCAAAGATATTTGCATGATCATAAGAGTGCAAAGGAGATTTTTCTGAGGTGGTATTCCATGACTTATCATCATTTGAGTTGTCAGAGAACATGGAGCACTGGGACATGATACACTAGATGTTACAAGTAAAAACTTGCTAAAAATATATGATAGGTTATTCACATCTAAAGTAATACCTTGTCACATGCATTCATATTAAGGTTTAAAGTAAAAAATATGTGACCCAATATATCACTCCAATATTATGGGAGTGATGAAAATTTAATTAATTTGATAAGATGTTTATATGTGGAGTTCTAAGTCCTCTATAGATCAATTTGTATGTCAATTAGATGAAATTTCATTCACTATGTTGGTCTTGCTAGGGTATGCATTTGTCTTTCTTTCTACACCATGCACAATCTTCTATTATGTGAGAGTATCATAGCCATAGGGGAAAGTACATAATCCTAACTCTAATGGAGTTAACAAGGCAAATAATGGTCACACCAATGTCATATAGATTTAGTGCAATCCTACTCCAATTTTTGAAAACTAACTGTTGAATGTGCTTTGGTAATGCCATGACATGAGATAGAAGAATAATTATCTATATGATTATGCATATGTAGGTGTATGTATGTATATATGTATACATGTTCATATATACACACACATACACACAACTATATATATAATTCAAAAAAGCTTCAATTTATATGTCAATATTTCAACCAAAGCCATTTTTGTGATTTTTTGGTGAAATATTGTCACCTAAAACTATATATGTAGTCACCCATATGTCTACCTAACACCTCTTTTGTGTTAAATTCAATAAAAAATAACTTCAATTCTAGATTTTTCCAACTAAGGGTATTTTCATGAAAATCTAAAAACACCCTTTCATAAAGATTGAAGTCTAGAATATATTTTTTTAATATCTTGATTAGCTTTTTAAATTATAATTTTTAAAAATCATTACATATATTTTATTATAATTAAACATGAGGTTGATTAAAAATTTAAAAATATTATAAAAAATTAAAAGATATGCAATAAACTAGATGAGAGAATCCTCTCCAAGAGGGTATAATTTTTTTTTCTTATTCATTTTTTTAAATTTAAATAAAGTTGCATCTCATCAAAACTATGATATTTTGAGTAAATTAAACTTTTAGAAAATATTAAAAAATAAATATTCATTGAAATTTAATTTTTTCTTCATGCTATACCTTTTGCAGCATCCTATAAACCTCACCATTTTATAAATTTCTTAATTAGTAATTAGAATTATTTTCTTATGTTTTCCAAAAATAATATTCAACTAGCATATTTTCACACTTGTTTGGGCCCTCCTTGTAAAATTGAGCTTAATGATGCCTTGACTTGTTGTAATGTGCTTAACACACTCACATTTGGTCTTGGGCCCTTATAAACTAAATAAACTTAATCATACCTTATTTAGGGTGTTGTAAAGTGTTGTAACACACTTTCACACTAAAATGAAGGAAGTTGGGAGGGGATTTGTTTCACTTCTAGGGTTTTGAACCTAAAAGGAGAAAGACCAATTTCCAACTTTTCACTCAAGAACAAACCCTTGAGATTTCAATGCAAAGGAGATTGAAATTTGGAAAAGGGAAGGTTCTAGGGATTGAATAATGTATAATGAGGGGTTCACCACCATGTGTAAACTTGGAAAAGACAATATGCTGGAAAACACAGTGTGAAATTAAGATGAATACAAAATGACCTAGAAGATGTTGTAAAACATAATGTGATATGTAAACTAAATCTAAATGACCTAATAAAGTGACAAAATGCAATAAAAATTTATGAGACTCGAAGTGTGCACCTTGAAGACTGAAGAAGATAGAATGGAGTTCTAGATCATTGAAAATTTTGTTGTTGAAGTTGACTAGGACTCATACAGTGGGTTGGGCGAATCAGTCCAACTTCTAAGAAAATGCACAACCAAAAGGGTATCTAGATCTACAAAAATATTGTTCAGGCCTATAGAGTGGGACTCATTCACCAATAGTGGCGAATTAGTCCACTTCTACTTTTCTAGAAATTCTAACGTGGATTATTTTCCTCTCGATCTGCTTTGCTCTTTTTAACTAGTTTCTATATCTAAAGCTGCAAAATACCACATGTAGGTCTTCTCCAAGGCTTGATGACAACTTTGACAATGTTTAGGGACTTGACAACTTTTCTCCAACTTTGCTTCTTGGAAAATCTACAACCTAGCTCTACAAATCACACACAAGAAGAGGGGAAAATGTTGTGGAGGGTTAGTGAATAGGTTTTTTCCTTGGTCAAACCCCTTGTTGGTAATTAAACCTTGAAATGAAAGAAAACATGAAAGGAGAATGTTGAATGAACAAAAGACAATGTTACAACTCACCAAAACCTTGCAAGAAAAGGCTACAAACATGTAAGTGATGGATCCAATGGATGTGGTTCTTGAATATTGCTTGATGTAGATAGATATTGAATGAAATTCTTTCTTGAATCACAAAAACCTACACTACAATTGTTAGCTCTAAAACAACATAATGCAAACATCCTTTGAAATGATAATTGACAATTGGAGAATGCTCTTGAATGTTTGATAATATTCCCTTGAAATTCCTTGAATGCTCTTGTGAATGCTCAAATTCTCTTGTGAACTCTCTTGAATGCTAGGTGTGAATAGTTGAATATTGGGATGAAAATTATGAGTGAAAGAACCTTGTATTTATACTTAATTATGTAGGAATTCCCAAAATTACAACACTACAAGCTAACATCAGATCTAGGAGAATAAAATCCTATTGGAAATTTGATTTAAATTTGAATTTTGGTCACATGGGACTCATTTTACCAAGGAGGTGAATGAGTCCCATTACACATAATGTATGGGGGTATGTGCAGGATCATCACGGAAAAAATAGGCCCTTAAGTGGCAAAAAATTTAGAAAAATTAATTAGGAAACTTGACATAAAAATTTGAATAAGTTATCTATATTATTTCAAAAATATGTAAGAATAGAATCTGTAGAAAATTAAATGTAGTTTCTAAACTACTAGGTTTATTTTAAAAAAAAAACTATTTGGTGAAAATTTGAAATTTCAATGCAAGTACTTAAATTTTAGGGAAAAAATAAGAAGTAGGTGTTTGTCGACCACCCTAACCATAATAAAATGATAATATTTTTTTATAATATTTTAGATATAAGTAGAGGACTCATGTCCCAATGTGATGCTTACTTTTTGTAACTTTTTCCAAGTAAATAATTAATTATGAATTTTTTATTACAATTTTTAAAAAATATAAAAAATAGTATGTCTGACCACCTTAACTTGGTCAAAACTTCATGAATTTCATTTTTTTTAATCTTATAGTATGCAAAGTGTAGAATGTGACGCATATTTTGGATTCAAAAAATGTGATACCATTTGAAAGCTATAAATATTTTTCAATCAGCTTATCAATCAGGCCTTTAGTCGTAATTCAAATAGAAAATGAATAATAATAATTTATTAAATTCAAATTAAAGCTTAATTTATATTGGCACTTGGAAAGCTAAGAATCTCCTTTAAAAACCTTTTTCATTTCCTCAATTTTGGGTAAAAAAAAGTCGTTAGCCACATACCTTACACATACACATCATATTGCCACTTTTTGGCCCATCATGATCCTGCACATACCCATGGGACCAAAATGAGAAGTGTTTAGAAATTTGTGATACCTACATTTGGGCCAAAAAGACCTAGGTGGGACTCATTTTTCCAAGGTGTTGAATGAGTCCCAAACACTAAATCTAGGCCACACAAACTAGGAACACCTAAATTATGATTGGTTACTAATTGATGTCAAGATTATCCTCAAAAATATTCAATAAATGAGGCTTTTGGATGCAAAATAGGGCCAATTAAAGCATAAGAAGGCCAAATTATTAATGACAAGCATAGAGAAATGTGAAAGTGTGTTACAACACTTCACAACACTCCAAATAAGGAAAGATTAAGATTAATTATGATTAAAATTATTTTTATTATACTTAGTTAATTGATAAAGCCCTAGAAAAGTGTGAAAGTGTGTTACAACACTTCACAACACTCTTCCAAGGCACCATTAATGTTCATTAGTTCACAAGAGCCCAATACATGATGTGGATGTGCTATCCACATCACAATACTAAATCAGGGCGACATTAAGCCAAAATCCACAATGAGGACACAAACAAGTGCAAAAAATGTCAAAGGATCATTTTTTTGACACTACACACACTTTTATAGGGTTTTCATAAATAATTGGGATTCTTTATTCTTTAATTGGCCTTAATTAATGCATCTCTTCGAGGATAATCTTGACATAGATCAACATCTAATCATAAATCAAATGTTTTTAGGTTATGTGGCCTAGATAATTTAGTGATCTGGGACTCATATGCCACCTTGGCCATATGAGTTCCACCTAGTGTTTTGGGTCTTGATCTAGATTTCGCACCTTTCTAAGAATTTTTGAAAATGGTCCCATAAATTATGCATAATGGGACTCATACACTACCTTGGGCATATGAGTCCCATGTGGCCCAAAATAAAAATTAATTCAAATTCTTGGTTGATTTTATCTTCAGGAATATATCTGATGTCAGCTTGTAGAGTTGTAATTTTGGGAAATTAGGCATAATTAAGTATAAATACAAGATTATTGTAGCAAGTTGAATGAGCATCCTTATAGAAAATTTGAGTTCACAAGAGCATTCAAGAGTTTACACGAGCATTCAATAGCATTCAAGGGAATATTATCAAGTGTTTTAGAGCATTATTCAAGCATCAAGCATCATGTTTGTTTTTGATCTAACAATTGTGATGTAGCCCGAGGGTATGTGCAAGATCATGATGGGCAAAAAGTGGCAATATGATGGGTTTTTGTAGGGTATGTGGCTGACGAATTTTTGTTTACCCAAAATTGATGAAATGAAAAGGGTTTTTAAAGGAGATTCTCAGCTTTCCACCAATATAAATTATGCTTTAATTTGAATTTAATAAATTATTATTATTTATTTTGTATTTGAATTACAACTAAAGTCTTGATTGATAGGTTGATTGAAAAACATCTATAGCTTTCAAACGGTATCACATTTTTTGAATCTAAAACATGTGTCACATTCTATGCTTCTCATACTATAAGATTAAAAAAGAAATGAATTTCATGAAGTTTTAACCAAGTTAAGATGGTTAGACATACGAGTTTTAAATTTTGAAAAGTTGTAATAAAAAATTCATAATTAATTATTTACTTGGAAAAAAATTACAAAAAATATGCATCACATCAGGACATGAGTCCTCTACTTATATCTAAAATATTATAAAAAAATATTATCATTTTATTGTGGTTAGGGAGGTCAGATAGACACCTACTTCTTATTTTTCCCCTAAAATTTAAGTACTATTGCATTGAAATTTCAAATTTTCACCAAATACATTTAAAAAATAAAAATAAACCTAGTAGTTTAGAAATTGCATTCAATTTGCTACAAATTCTATTCTTACATATTTCTAAAATAGTATAGATAACTTATTAAAATTCTTACGTCAAGTTTCCTAACTCTAATTTTTCTGAATTTTCTGCCACTTAAGGGCCTATTTTTTCCATGATGATCCTGCACATACCCAGGGTTTTTTTATTTCAAGAAAGCATTCAAGTCAAGGTCTACAACATTCAAGCAAGAGTCAAGATCCACATCCATTGTAGCCACTCCATACATGTTTGCAACACTTTATTGCTAGGGTTTGGTGAGTTGCAACATTGCATTTTGTTCATTCATCATCCTCCATTCCTATTTCATTTCATTTCAAGGTTTGATTACCAAAACGAGGTTTGACCAAGGCAAACCCCTTTCTACTAACAACACAAAAATTTTCCCTCTCTTTGATGTGTGATTTATAGATTTAGGTTGAAGGAATATTGAAGAGCAAGTTTAGAGAAAGTTTTCAAAGTGTTCAAAGTTTTCAAAGTTGTCACCTTGCATTGAAGATCATTGGGAGACTTCTATAGGTTGCAAATTAGGGTTTCAAATCCAAAAATCAATTGGATAGGACATAGGAGATATTGAGGAGTAGATTGAGATTTTGAATTTTTAGAAAACCCTAACTAGATTGATATGCCAGTTCTAGTGTATGATTCCCAGTATAGGTCATTTTCTAGGTTTTTATAGTTCTAGACACCCTTTTTCCAGATTTTAGCTTCTGCCTAGAAACCCTAATCTAGGACTAAATCACCCATTCTAGTGTATGAGTCCCAATTAGATTTAAAATTAGTGTTTTCAGTGTTTCATAGCTTCATTCAATCTCCTTCAGGTATCTAGATGCACACCTTTTATCTTAAATGTTTTTGTTTTGATTTACATGCATTTTTAGGTCATTTAGTGGATGATTGCAATGCATTAGGTTTAAGAATTAGATCCTTCATTTCATTTGTCTTTCCAAGCCCTATCTTGGTGGTGAACCCCTCATTAGTTTATAATCAAACCCTAGGACAACCCTATTGAAAGATCTATTTCTTCTTTACATACTTTGGATTGAGATCTCTTATCCTTGAATGAGAGAGTGTGAAGTTTGTTATTCTATCTCCCAAGGATAGAAGCAACAAAATTCAACCTTTCAGTTTGGTGAGCATCTTAAAATTATTGTGCAAGACATCATTGATTTAGATCAACTCTCCATTGGAGGTGTTGATGATCAAGGAAATAAGTCTATTGACCATCCTAACCAAAACCTGTAAATCTTTACCAACCCCATGCCAAAACATAATATTTCATTTGTCAAAGCTAGTGAAACTACAAAGAATGATGTGATGAATGTGGACATGGATGATGAGAACATAGATACAATTCAAAAAATTCCTATGGATACTGATCAACAAGAACAAAATCATATCAATGGTTTGGTTGCATTGGTCGAAACTCAACATCATAAGGGTAGAACTAAAAACCCTCTTGACATTTCTTTCTCCTCTAAAGATATACTTAAAAATGCACCCGATGGCCTCTTTACATAGCTAGTTGAGTCTATGATAAGCACAATAATAGATCCTATCTATGGAGAGAATGTGATAACTGAGGAATTCTTACTTCTACATGAGGTTTATCAAGAAATATATGATAAACCAAGAACATGGATCAAGACACATAATGGTTTCACTCTCCCTACGATGGGATCAATCACCTTACCTTTACAAGTAGGACTGAAAACACTAGATGTCTCATTCTCCATCATATCGACGCTAGATCAATTATGTGTGAGGCTTGGTTACCTATGGCTATGTTCCATGAGAGCAGTTCCATCAATTTTTTTAAATTCTTAAATTTTCCCTTTAACAATGAAATTTTCACTATGCATCATAATGGTTTTAATCTCTTGTCTTCTCGTGCAAATTTTTCCTTAGAATTATTTTGGCCTGAGCCTATGGAACCTATTAAACCTTGAGAAGACTTCTTTTTTAATCCTACCAAAATTTCAAGGAAAAATGCATATCAAAATTATCCCTCTAAAACATGCCTCTAACCACCATCAAGCCTACCATCCTTGAAGAAATCATGATTGAACCAGAAGACAATCTAAATAACCAAGACCAACCTAAGACAAAACCTTCACCTGTTTCCTACAATAGAACAAGATATAATAAAAACAATCCTGTCATGCCTAACAAAATAAAACAAGTTTAAAAAGTTAAAGAGAAAGTGGTTGAACAACCTTCCATGGTTCCTTTCGTTCCTCCCCTTAGGGAAGAAAAAAAACCTATGGTTGATCAATCCTCCCCTACAAAAACACAACTTAAAAATCAAACTAAAAGAAATATAAATGCTAGAGTGTGTAGACATTGTGTTCTTTCTCAAAAGTTAAATGAAGAAAATAACAAAGAAAATCAAGATCCAAACTTGGCTAAAGTAATGCATGATGAGTCTCCCCCTTCACCAAAACTAAACAATCATATACCTCAGCCACAAAAAGAGCTAAACCCTTCTTTGGAGATTATCATTCGAACTCATATTATGATTAATTTATATGATGATGATGAGATTACAAAGATCGATGAACAAGTGCATAATGAATTGAATACATTGTTTTACTCTTCCATGAGCTTAAATGATAATTCTCCTAAGAAGAGTGTTGAACCTGGTAATGGACCTAGTTCAACACTTGCTACTATCCCTTTGGCTATTTGTCTACCTTCAATATATAATGAACATGATTGGGATGTGGATGACCTACTCATAGGTTGAATCGCATGTGCCTTACTAGTTATTTGCATTATTTCTTTTTTGTGTTTTTATTTTGTGTGATTACATGTGCATAAAGTGATCCTACCATGCACTATTCTATTTGATGTATCTCTCTCTCTTTATGACATTCCTCTATTTGTACCTTCATTCTTCTCTATGTTGTAAATATTTTATTTTTTCCTTTATCTTTTCCATTTGTCTTGTGTTTTCCTTTTGGGGATGACACAAGGTGTTGAGACATTCATTTATCTTCCATTGTGATGCAAAATATTTTTATTTATCTTTTTGATTTGTCTTGTGTTTTCCTTTTAGGGATGACGTAAGGTGTCAAGACATTCATGTTTGTTCCATGTTGACCCAAAAGGATTTTCTTTTTTTTCTTTCTCTTTATGTCATTCTTCTAGTTCGATGAGTATTTGGGGAATGATGATAGTTGTGAGCTCTCTAAAAATATTGTAGCAAGAACATACTGACCCCAAATCCATAGATCCTTCATGTGTTTGGAGTTTCATTTTTTGGAGCAACCCCTCTCTTGTCTTTTTCATGATGTAGCTTTATTTGGAAACATATGACTTGGCATAGGGCTTTCCAAGTTAGCTCTCATGTTTTCTTTATTATTAGCATTTATCATTTGCTACTTTAAAGTAATTGCTCACAACATGGTGTTTAACAATTTCTTTAAAGTGGGGGCATACATAGGTGTTATTCTTTTTCCTTTCATGTTTCATGGTGTAGTCTTCTTACTTTATGTGACATGTCTTTCACTTTGTGGGTGACATTGAGTGTGATTTCCTTCAAGAGTGTGGTCTCTCTTAGCATATTATATTCCTCTTGGTGGCTTGATGCGGCATATTGCATCCCTAAGTGGTGAATCTTCTATTCTTCGATTGGTCTTCTCTTGGAGACAATAGGCACAATGTCCCCTAAGTTAAAGACCTTGTGTGAATTAAACAAGACTCCTTTGAATGTTCTTTTTATATTTGCAAAATTTAGTTATATGGCCACCTTGCATGCTTATGGAGCCATCTAGTTTGTTCATGAGTTCCAAGCATAAAAATCTTTTCTTGCCTCATAAAGCTTGAATTTCACTATTTTGTGGTGCCTTATCAAAGTTATTAGGAAGTATAACTTTGGTATGGTTTGATGGGAAGCTTGACTAAGGAATGAATTTCCCATAGCCACTTGTGTGTGTGTGTGAGTGCATACTGGCCATGTGTGTACATGTGTCTCACCTCCTTTGGATTCTCACCCAAAAGATAACCTGAAGTTCCATTGAGCATGTGTTTTTCAGACAAACAACCTAGATTTGATCCACATCATGTTGGAAAAATGGTCAAAGCTTCATCCATCAAACCCCTTTTTTTTTGGCTTTTCTTTTCTCTTTATCTTTTGAAGTGTATGATTGTTCCTTGATGATGCTCTTTATATCATTTTCATGTGTTCTCTTTTTTGCCTATGTTGGTTTTCCATGGGATCTTGATCCTGGGGGCTTGATCACCCATCTTGATCATTGTCATCCTATCTTACTAGCATTAGTGCACTTGGATCCCTCTTGAAGTGAGTTTTTCTACTTTAGTGTGAGTTTGAAGCAAGTTCATCCTCTCACTAAAGTAGGGGCTAAATATAGTGTCAAAAAATGTTGTCAATGATATTTTCACACTTGTTTGGGCTCTCCTAGTAAAATTGAGCTTAATGCTGCCTTGAATTAGTGTTGTAATGTGTTTAACACAATCACATTACGTATTGGGACCTTGTAAACTAAATAAAATTAATCATACCTTACTTAGGGTGTTGTAAAGTGTTGTAACAAACTTTCACATTTTTCTAGGGTTTTCATAAATAATTAGGCTTCTTTATGCTTTAATTGGCCTTATTTTGCATCCACAAGCCTTAATTAATGCATCTCTTCAAGGATAATCCTAACATAAATCAACATCCAACCATAATTAAGGTGTTTTAGGTAGTGTGGAAAAAATTTAGTGATTTGGGACTCATACACCACCTTGGGTGTATGAGTCCCACCTAGGGCTTTTGGTCTCGATCTGGATTTCACACCTTTCTAACCTTTTTTGAAAATGGTCCCATAAATTATGCCTAATGGGACTCATACACCATGTTGGGCATACGAGTCACATGTGGCCCAAAATTAGAATTAATTCAAATTCTTGGTGGGATTTTATCCTCCTAGATCTTATGTTGGCTTGTAGTGTTGTAATTTCAGGAAATTAGGCATAATTAAGAATAAATACAAGGTTCTTTCACTCCTTTTACACCTACCAAGTTGAATGAGAATCCATATAGAAAATTTGAGTTCAAAAGATCATTCAAGTGTTTACAAGATAATTCAATAGCATTCAAGGGCATATTAATAATTGTTTTAGAGCATTATTCAAGTATCAAGCAATATGTCAAACATATCATGCATCATGTTTTTTTTGAGCTAACAATTATGATGTAGGGTTTTGTATTTCAAGCAAGTATTCAAGTCAAGATCTACAACATTCAAGCAAGAGTCGAGATCCACATCCATTGAAGCCACTTCATACATGATTGTAGAACTTTATTGCTAGGGTTTGGTGAGTGGCAACATTGCATTTTTTTCATTCATCATCCTCCATTCCTATTTCATTTCATTTCAAGGTTTGATTACCAAAATGTGGTTTGACCAAGGCAAGCCCCTTTCTACTAACACAACAACATTTTTCTATCTATTTGATGTGTGATTTACAAATTTAGGTTAAAGGAATATTGAAAAGAAAGTTTGGAGAAAGTTGTCAAAGTGTTCAAAGTTGTCAAAGTTTCCAACTTGCATTGAAGATCATTTGGAGACTTCTACATGTTGCAAAATAGGGTTTCGGATCCTAAAATCAATTGGATAGGACAAAGCAAATGTTGAGGAGAAAATTCAAAATTTGAAGTTTTAGAAAACCCTAACTAGGTTGATACACTAGTTCTACCATATGAGTCCTAGTATAGGTCATTCTCTAGATTTTTGTAGTTCCAGACAACCTTTTTCTAGATTTTAGTTTTGCTCAGAAACCCTAATCATTCTAAATCACCCATCTGGTGTATGAGTCCCAGTCAACGCTAAAATCAATGTTTTCAACATTTTAGAGCTTCATTCAATCTCCTTTATCTTTCTAGGTGCACACCTTTTATCTTACAATTTTTTGTTCTAATTTACATGCATTTTTAGGTCATTTAGTGGAAGATTGCATTGCATTAGGTTTAAGCATAATTATATCCTTCATTTCATTTGTTTTTCCAAGCCCTAGCTTGGTGGTGAACCCCTCATTAGTTTATAATCAAGCCCTAGGACAACCCTATTACAAGATTTGTTTCTCCTTTACATACTTTGGATTGAGATCTCTAGGGTTATCCTTGAATGAGAGAGTGTGAAGTTTGTTATTCTATCTCCCAAGCATAGAAGCAATAAAATTCAACCTTTCAAATATAAATTACAAATTTTATTATTTTATTATTTTATGGTATTTTAAAATTCAAAATATACATCACTTTTGGGTACAAGTTGAAAATAAATATATTTTTTGGTCATTTACTTTCTAAAACTATAAGAAAGCTTTAAAAATTAACCCTTTAAATCATCTAGCATATAATATTTATATGGGTGTCTCTTAAAAAAATTCATGGTTGGTTCTAGGGCTTCTATTTACAGTTATTAAATAGCCAACTAGTAATTATGCAGTGTCATTCTCAATTAGTCATGTTTACTTGTAATTTATAATTAATGATAATATAAATGAATAGGAAAGTGTATGTTACAACTAACAAATTGTTAAACATATATCCTAGGGTATTCACATATAAAGATATACCTTATCACATGCATGCATATTAGGGTATTTTTAATAGTTAAAATATGCCCCAATATATCTCTTCAATATTGGGGGGAGGTTTGATAATTTAATTAATGTTATAGGATGTTTATATGTGGAATTCTAAGTCTTCTATAGATCAATTTTTATAAGTCAATTAGAGAAAATTTTATTCACTATCTTGGTGTTACTAGGGTTTGTAGTTGTCTTTTTTACTACACCGTATACAGTCTTCTATCATGTGAGTCTCATATACCTAAGGGAAAATAATTAATACTAACTCTAATGAATTTAACAAAGAAAATAATGGTCACATAATTTTTCTTATAAATTTAGTACAATCCTACCCAAATTTCTAGAAACTATTGTCGAATGCCCTTTGGTAATACCATGACATGAGCTAGATGAATCATTATGCATGTATATTTATGTATATATGTATGTATTTAGGTATGTATGCATGCATGTATTTGTGTATTTATGTATATATATGTAGCGTATGTGTATACATATGTGTATATGCATGTATATATGTATGTATATTTGTATGTCTATATGTACATGTGTGTATATATATATATGTATGTATTTATGTGTATGCATGCATGTATATACATGTATATACACTCACAAAAACATACATACATACAAATTTATATTTATGTGTGTGTATTAGAATTAAGATATCTATTACTAGTAGTATTTAGTATTTTAGTTGTTCTGGCAAGGGTTTTGGGATTGATATGTTTAAATGCTTTTGCATCAAATCTTTTTATCGGATGGTGTATTTGTCATAGCTCATCTATAATTTTTGTGCCAAGTCTTTAACATATGGGATAATAATCAAAACTTGTTTTGGTTGATAGGATAGAAATAATAAGGGGATGTACAAATCTAACAAAAAATAGGGAGATATTTTAATTATACTAGTGTGTGAAAATTTTTCATGGGAAACATAATTAGAGGGGTGGAAATAAAATTATAGTTGTTAATTAGTACCTACAAAATACATGTCCTTTATCATTGACTTTTTAAGTGATTTCACCAAGACATATATAAACCATGTGAATTACTTATTTTGATTGTATTAGGCTTGTCCAAATAATCATCCCTTATACTAGTTAAATTTTATTTTATCACATAAATATATTTGGTATTGCTTGTGAAAATTTTACTTTATATACTATTACTTTCTCTTATAATAATATACTAAAAATGTGAAGACTTGATTTCAATGGATCTATGAAATATAACAAAGTTATCAATTGTTATTGTACTTGGTTATTTAGATTTATCACATGACTACAAACTACTTGTAAAATATATGATACAATATTTTTGAAGACAAGAAGTAGTTTTGAATGTAGAAGGAAACATTACCATGGTATATGACATATCAAAGAAGTTAGTGAAAGGAATAGTATGGCAAAAAAAGTAGAAAATATTAGTTGACAATAGAACCATCTATTTTAGTCATGTGGTAGATTCAGACTATCTTATTTTTTTTTATAGCAATCGATTTTTAACAATAGGTTGTTTTGTAACAAGCCTAGTTAAATTGTCATTGAAATTTTTTAAATCACCAATGATTTTCTTACAATTATTTCATTTTGTTAGGAAGTTGAAAAGTTTTCAACACTCTCTCTTCCAATTCAAAACAATGTAAAGGGATTATTCTACCTAAGGAGAACTTCAAAGAATCACAAAAGGAAAAGGCACATGTAGGATAAGAGTATGCTCTTGTTGTAAGATTTCACATGTTTACTTTTTATATTTAAAATTGAATACCAAATGTTTTCAATAGATTTATGATCATCTATAAATATGGAAAATTATTCAAAATGAAGTATGGGTTCCAATACACCCCTTGAACAATAAATACACAATTTGTAAGTGACTAAAAATCATATGAGGATTTTTCACTAGATATTCTAGATTTGTTTCTCCTTTACATGTTTCTATAAACTTGTGTATCTCAAATTTAGTCTATATTATCCTTCGGGTAATTTAAACTTGTTTTCATATATTTTTACATAATATGAATTAAAATGTTAATTTTAATGTGAAAATTGAATTATCTTCAATATTATAAAGTGATCGTAGAATTGACATAAACATATATATAATTAAGATTTTTATGGAATCATATCTAAATTTATAAGAATAAAATTCTATGAAAATAGAGTTGTAATATTTGAAAACTATTCTTTTGTGTGTTCAAGGCGCAAAAATATTTTATTGGTTATGTCGGAAAGAAAATTTCTTTTCAAAACCCAAATTGATACAAGAGAGTGGAAGAGCACAATAAGGTCAATGAATAGAAACATGAATATAAAAATAGATGAGTATGAACCTCTACGTCCAATTTCATAATTCAGATGCTAACCCTTAAATCCTAACACTTGCGAATCCTCTCAGGCTCGAATCTAAATCATTGTGAGTACGTGAATAGTGAAAATGTAGTTTGTAGGTAGTGGGTTCTATTGATTTCTAAGGTTTCATAAAATCTTCGTGAAAACTCCCAAAATTTAATTGGTTGTGGTTGATTAATGCCAATACTACATATATCAATATCTTAAGTGCTCTCTTGCACCGAACAACGTGACCGTAAGTGGAGATAAAACTCCATGTTTGTACATACAAGAGGAGACACTCTTTTATTTCCTTGGGGCCAGACACACCGTTAGATAGGATTTTCCTGTGAAAATTTCTTCGTATGACCAAGAAAACATTTCAAAGCCAATCTAGTCCTGTGAACTTAGATTCACCATTCTATAACACTACAGATCTAACATTTAATTCAACTACCTCATCCATCTCTGGTGTTTGTTCGTTCGATTTTCCTTACACATTTTGTCAGCTCATTTGACATGGATGGAAGATTGTTGTGAGAAGTATTTGAACAAATTAAAGGCGGGATCCTTTACTAGATGTAAATATGCTTTTAAGAGAGCTTCCCATCACTGAGCTATCTGTACAGACCTCAAAATTGTTTCTTTTGTTAAAGGATTTTCTCTCACACCCAACTTTCAAATTTGAGATGTGATGGTTTAGATCAAGAGACATGTTATAGATCTTTATGTTCACTTTTTATGATTAATTAGCTTGGGGATTCTGTTGGCCTCCATTTGAAAAAATATAAAGTACTATAACAGTATAGTTTACAAAACGATTGCAAAAGTTATAAGGAGTAGCATGGATAAAGTAAAATATGCCAGCTTACGTTGAAGTATCATTAAACTGTTAAAACAATAGAGGAGGAGAATTCGACATTCTTCCCAGCGCTTTATTCGAGAAGTGTTGGAGATAATAATCACAACTACCCAGCATTTAAAACAGAAGTTTCTACATTGACTCTGCCACCGACAAGTCTAGAAAGTTCTCACCGACCATGGCAATTTGCATATGATTCACCTTTTGGAGAATTCCTAAGCCCTCTATATGTAATGGTTTTTATTCAGGCAATGCAATTAAAAGTTTTATATATTTTTGCCTCTGCCCACCTCCTACAAGAAGAAACATCATGTCCTCGGCCAACAAACTTTTCAACTTGCACTTAGTTGTCCTGCTCCGGAGAACTTGACATTGTCAAATCCAATAATGGAAGCAAATTCCGTGGAAAAGCTAGCTATGCCTCTATGCTCGATGTATAGAATCTGCACAAAACATGGGAAAAGTAAAATCATTTGAGACCTCAAAGTGGCCTTTCGAATGGGTAATCATGCGGCTCTCTAGGACTTTGCCAATGCAATTCTTGACAAACATGTTTACTTTTCTATAAGTAAGCCTTTCTATCTACAACCAATCCTCCTTTAACAAGAAGAATCTTCACTTAAAAAATCCACTATATATAATTAAGCCTTTCTATTTACAACCAATCCTTCTTTAACAACAAGAATCTTCACTTAAAAAATGCACTACTATTGCATCAACACTAAATGCTTTTTTTCCATATCATTAAATTCTTTAGGAAGAAAAAGATGATTCAACCTTACCTTTAATCGATCATTCAATAAAGCCTCTACTAGCTTTGAAATAAAGTCCTTGTAAAGAGCTCCGCCCAAACCCATACCTTCTTGACACTTTGACAATCCCTAATGCAACTTGGTTTCAGATCCAAACACTAGTTAAAGACCATACTCTTTTAACTTGAGAATCACAAACATACATCCTTTTTCACCATGCCATGAAAATAAATAGCCACCTTAGGACAAAAAATCAAAAACACCAAATCAAGGTTAGATTCTAGAAATCACTTAATGCTACATAGATATGAAAATAAATTAAAAAACTTATACATATAAATCATCGAGCAGCATATCTATCATCCACATATCACAGTCATACACCCTCATCAAACTTCTACCAATAGCTTAAGAGAGGTGAACCTTAAGTCCCCAATGAAGAAGGATGAAAAAATTGAAATTATGGATTATCCAAATCGCCCCAAGAGGAAAACTAACTTGATCTATGCCATACTATCAGCTAGATATTCACTTATTGAGTATGAAAGTATCCTCCTCGAACCACATACTTAACGAGTGAGTGTCCTTTATATATTATGATTCCATTCTTCATTTATGTATTGATCATAAGACTCCCAAAATCTAATTGGTTGTGGTTGATTAATGCCAATACTTCATACTACAATATCTTAACTGCTCTCTTGCACCGAACAACGTGACTATAAGTGGAGATAGAATTCCATGTTTGTACATACAAGATAAGATCCTCAGTTATTTCTTTGGGCCAGCTACAGCGTTTGAAAGGATTTGCCTGCAAATTTTTTTTCAAATGATCAAGAAAACATTTCAAAGGCAATCTAGTCCTGTGAACTTGGATCTAACGTCTAATTCAACTCTTTCATTCATCTCTGATGTATCCAAGTGTTTGTTCGTTCGACTTTCCTTACACATTTTTTGTCAGCCCATTTCACATGGATGGAAGATTGTTGTGAGTAGTATTTGAACAAATTAAAGGTGGAATCCCTTACTAGAAGATGTAAATAGGCTTGTAAGAGATCATCCCATCACTGAGCTATTTGTACAGACCTTAAAATTGTTTATTTTGTTAAAGGATTTGCTCTCACACCCACCTTTTCAAATTTGGCATGTGATGATTTTGATCGAGAGACATGTTATAGATCTTTTCTGATATGTTATAGATCTTTGTGTTCACTTTTTTTATGATTAATTAGTTGGGGGATTCTTGGCCTCCACTTGAAAACATAAAGTACCATGACAGTATAAGAAATAGCATGGATAAAGTAAAATATGCCTGCTTATGTTGGATTATCATTAAATTGTTAAGAATGAAAGAGGGGGATTCGATATTCTCCACAACGCTTTTTACGAGAAGATACATCATGTCCTCGGCCAACAACCTTTTCAACTTGCACTTAGTTGTCCTACTCTCTCTTGATACTTGACATTGTCACGTCAAATAATAGGAAGTACATGACAGGGAAAACCTACCTATGCCTCTATGCTCGATGTATAGAATCTTCACAAAACATTGGAGACCTCAGAGTGGCCTCTTGAAAGGGTAATCATGAGGCTCTCTTTGGACATTGCCAACATAATTATAGCAGGTCTATAAAAGATGTAGTTCTTGACAAATAAGTTTACTTTTTAATAGCTCAGCGTGCAATCTTTCTTTAACAACGAGAATCTTCACTTAAAAAATGGCATCACTATTGCATTTAACATTAAATGACTTAACAATAAACGACAACACCATATTACCAAATTTATTAGGAAGAAAAAGATGATCCAACCATATCTTTAATTGATCATTCGATAAAACTTCTACCAGCTTTTAAATAAATTCAATGTGAATTCAAGATCTTGTCTAAGGAGCTCCACCCAAACCTATACCTTCCTCACACTTTGACAAACCCTAATGCAACTTGGTTGAGAAAGAAAAAATATAGTCCAAACAATAATCAAACACCTTACTCCTTTAGTGAGGATCACAAACATAGGTCCTATTTTACTATAGCATGAGAATAAGTAGCCATCTCATGACAAGAAATAAAATATCCAAAACAAAGACTAGATACCAAAAATCAACAAGACATTACAACAATAATGATAATTCAAAGAAACATGTCATATTGAATGATAAACATGCTTAATGCTACATAGATAGGATAATAAATCATAAATTTTATACCTATAAATCATTGAACATCATCTCTATCATCCATATATAACAATCATACAACCTCATCAAGCATCTACCAATAGCTTAAGGGAGGGGATCCTTAGGTCCCCAATGAGGAAATATGAAAGAATTGAGACTATGGAGGTTTAAAACATAAATACTTATCTTAATCACCACAAGAGGAAAATTAACTACTATACATTATTATTAATATAGGTGGTCTTGATCTATGTCATACTATTAGCTAGACTTTTCATTTTTTGAAAATGTATGAAAATATCCTCCTTAAACCACATGCTTAAAGGGTGGGTGTCTTTTATATATTTCTTAGATTTTCACTTAAGATGATTCCCTTTCATCATTGACACATTGATCACAATTAACAAATACCCTTCCACTATAACAGTTTACACTACAATAAACAATGTTAACACCACACCTATTACTACTCCTTCCCACTAGATCTATGCATCTAGTTCATTCCCTACAAATAGTAATGTCATAAGGGAAAATAACATCTTACTCGAAAAAGTATTCAACTCCAATAGCCCTAGGATTATCTCATATGACACTATTTAATTTTAGTTTTATGAAACCCCTATGAGATAAATTTCTAGATTTATTATTTTTGCTAACAAGATATCTAGTCTTAATCTTCTTTTAACATATGAATAGGTATGTTTGATTAAGAGTTCTTCCCTCTCAACCTTTAATTCAACATTTTCTTTCCTCTTAATGTGCCCCCTTTTCACTCATATAGTGCCTTCTCTTTATGATGTCAATTAAATATTTTTATTTTCTTTTGGGTAATTCCCACACAAAAAATTATAGAGTAAACTTCAAAAGAACCATTTTTTTATTAAATCTAATTTGATTTTCTTAAGGTGAAATTTTAAATCTGTGTCACACTTTCAATCAACAAAATAGTTTTGAATGAAATAATTTTGTTGAATTTTTTTCTTAAAATAATGTTATGTAAAACTATTTTACCAAAAATAATTATTAATATTTTTATTATATTCACTAGCTTAATGATCTACTACTACTCTTTGATCCAATTTATATTGATACTATGTAGATTATCTATAATTAGTATTTAATGATATTTTTAAAATTTAGATTATTATATCTAATATTTATTATTATAATTGCATTTCTTTTATTTTCATCCAAAATGTATCTAACCTATCTTTTAATTTTATTAATACATAATTTTACTTATATTTTTCTCAATTATTTTCTTTATCTTTATAATTATCTTAACATTTCTTTTATCTTTTGTTATTTGCACTTTTTCATATTTGTCTCTATAATTTTAAATTATAAAATTGATTAATCTTAATATTTATTATTTTTTTATATTTTTTATATTTTTTATACAATCCCCACACAATCACAAAGATAAATAATCAAATAAAAGAACTAGAGTGTATTATAACATTTACTCTTTTCATTCTAATTTAATATATATTATAATACATTCTAACTATTCAATTTGATTGTTATTATTATAATAAAAATTAAGCATGCATGTATATGAGATTTATAAATATCTATGCTAGTTTTTCCTATAAAAATCCTCTCCCTTGTATTTGTACAATCCCCTATTGGATTCCTTTATTATTTCTTTTCACAAATTCTTAATTTTTTTTCATTTATATAATTAGATGAATTTATTATTATAATTAGGTATACTTTAATTTTACAATTAATATTTTGTTTCCTTATTTTATCTCTTGATTAATTTTTTCTTAATTTATATTTTTTCCTCCTTTATATCCCTCTTTTTCCATTTTTGTTGTCACTTTTTTATCTCTCCATCCTTTTAAGTTTTAAGTCTATAATTCAAACTATACATATACATATACATATACATATACATATACATATACATATATACATATATAGACATATACACATATACATATACATATACATATATACATATATACATATATACATATATACACACACAACAGGGGTGTCCCTACGACCCAGCCCAACGACCCAGTAGCCTATATCTTGGGTACATGGGGCAAGATAGGGTGAGAGTAATCCCCTGTGAGTGAGATTCCTTTCTCGTAAGAAGTCTCACCTCTTAAATTTTAGAGCGGAGTCGAACCCAAGACCAATGAGGAGCAAATAATATTTTTTCTTCATCTTGATGATCATTCATTGAGCATGATCTAAAACCTTTATGCGAAAAAATACACAATTGAATCTAGAAGCATTCAAAATCAACTTGATTGAATGTGAAAAACTCTTGCATACTAATAAAATGATGTTTTAATCTTTTCATATGAAAGTGGGTTTCTCTCTAGTAAATAAATAGGGCTTCCTGTGTGATCTTATCAATTTTTGATGTATTATTATTCCTAATTTATTATTTGAAATTTATAAGAAGTATTAATTTTATATTATATAAAATGGCCCACTAGTATAACTATACATATATATTTGATGACCATAGAAATAAATTATGTGAAGAATAACAATACTTGATCTCTAAGGCTTGCATGCCTCCATTTTGATGGTTGGTTGGTTGAGACATGCATGTTTCTCTTTTGTTGTTTGTTGTTTTGTTGAACTCATGGGATTAGGGGCTCTTCCCTTGCTGCTTTAATATAAAAGTAATACTTAATGTTGTTCAATATCTTTAATAAACTTGAGCAACATAAAGATACTCATAATGTCCTTGATATTTGTGTGATATTTTGATGTAATATTTTCTCTATACTTTTAACATAATCAACTTTTAAGTCAATGTATCTAATGTTTTTTGATACCTCTATGTAATCTTTTCTCTATACTTTTAGCATAATCAACTTTTAAGTCAATGTACCTATTGTTTGTTGACATCTCTATGCAATCTTTTCTCTATACTTTTACCATAATAATGTCCATAATTAACTATGATATATATATATTTAAAATTTATATGTTTATGTAATAAATAAAAATGATTTCTGATCAGTTTTAAATTGCTTTTAGATTTTGTTGCATATATTTTTCAATCTAGATTTCCAATCACACTCAATAATCTATTAAAAAAAAAACTATTAAATAAAAAAAACTTAAACTATAATGAAACTCATCCTCTATCAACATTATTAAAGTTTTAAATAAATTAAACTCTATTAAAGCGAATAGAATTTGAATTCTGTGAGTACGAAGAATATGATTTAACCAAAAAAATCAGTGTGGAGAATAAAGTGTGACTACGTTATTAAAAAATTATTGTAAGGAAATTATATTAAATTTAACAACAAAAGATTATTGCCATGCTCGAAAGCGATAAGACAAGTTTATAAGTAAACTTTGGACAGCTGGGGAATTATAAAAGCTTTTTATTTTGGAACGTTTTGAAACAAGCTTTCCAAAATATACTGAAATCCCAACAACTTAAAAAGACTCAGAAAGACGTACAATAATCTCCTCTTTATTTATAGAGAATATATAAAAGTACTCCATCGATGGACACATCGAATCATTGAAGGCATGCGGAAGGGATTCTTTTCGACGTCCACTCTCAACTCGACCAATTGTCTACCCCAACTAACTTTCTATTCTTCCACTACTTTTCCTCGCCAATGACCACTGGCTGCTTGTCTTTCCCATTCAACACGCCAATACCCATATTGCCTGGCACTGCCGAAGTTTCAATATTTTCAAGCTTTGTCTTGTCAGGGTACGAATACGAAGTGGGGAGCATTTCCGTGTGGGCTTCAGTGGAGAGCTTGCTGTCCTTCACTTTGCCCCACAGAACACCATAAAGCCCTGTTACAATTATCACTGCTCCCAGAATGCTGCATGCCATTAACTCAAATTAGAAATTTGTTTGTTATGTGACAAAGTATATAGAAAGAGATGTGGAACCTTGATTACTAAAGTAACAAACCAATGTTTTTGGTACAGAACTGTGTAGAATGTTTAAATCGTGTTTTAGATCATATTCCGTGATCTATTATTAGGAACAAGAGAAACATATTTGGTGATCTATTATTAGAAACGTGGAACCTTCATTATTAAAGTAACAAACCAATGTTTTTGGTTCAAAACTGTGTAGAATGTTTGAATCACTTTTTAGATCATATTTCATGATGTATTATTAGGAACAAGAGAAACATATTTCATAATCTATTATTAGAATGAGGAGAAATAATCATTATTAGAAAACGACCAATGAATACTTTTATTCTTTTTGATGATGGAATATGGAGTAGATCCAAAATCGATTAATGAATGCATCTTTTCTTTTTGATGATGAAATATGAAATATGATAAAAAAAAAATCGTAATTTAAAAATCTCTACACAAATTTTTGTCTATCATAATATGTTTACTTTTAACGGATTATATACTCAATTTAAATGGGAAATGGCTAAACAACCAACCTGCCCACATAGATGTTCTGATGGAGGATCATTGAGTCCATGATTGCTGAAATTATCATGGTCAAAGGACTGAATGCTGTGGCGAAGACAGGACCCTTGATTTTCATGCACATTCCTTGCACAAAATATGCAACTCCTGAACCCAGCACTCCCTGTGGTTTTGTCAATTACATTGAACTTTTCTCAGTTAGCCCTTTAGATTTTTTAAAATCAAGTTTTACCCAGTAACGGGTAACCTTTAAAATAACAGGCAACATTATATTTTTTAAGCTATTACTTCAGAATATTGAATATTAAGTTTTAATTACTGATGGGTAAATTTATAACTTAAATGATTAAGTATGTTGTTTGTTTCAATCAAATTTGTTCATAACTAAAATAATAAGAAAATTGATTAGATCGTTTTGTCAAATCTTACTATTTAAGAATTTAACCATTAAAAAAGGTGTGCATTAAATAAAACTACCAAAATATTGTTTACTTTAGATCTAACAATCACTCTTTCAATTTTAAAAATTAAAAAAAAAAAACCATTTTTGTGACATCAGAATGCACATATGATTAGATCATTTAACCATTTTCTATTTTCAATTAATTAACTAATTTGATAAAAAATGCATCTTGATGTCTGAATAGACATCGGCCATTTTTATAACTGGCTAAACCCAATGATGAACACTTACTGAATAGAAAGCAGTAAGAAGGTTCATGTCCCATCCGATTGCCCAGGTTGACAGGCGCCGCTCAACAGCCACGGTGATTATAGTTGACTGTATTGTGCCCGCAAAGCATATTAAGGTGGCAAGAGAAAGCTGGGCCGGGTACCTCTTAGAAACTATAGCCTGAATTATGACATGCATAAGGTTAGAACATGAAGGAAACCGTTTAATATGCCACATTATATTAGAAACTTACTTTTAGCAAATTTTTGTTAAAGTAATGTTAGTTACCTGAAGAACAAACAAGGATGCCCAAGCAACCATTGCAATAAGAGAACAGATGAAACCTTTTATCATATTACTAGTACTGTCATGAGAAGCACCAGTTGAGGAATGGGCATGTTGATGTGAAGACCAAGGCATGGGAACAAGAGCTCCTTTGTAAAACGTCATGAGCATTGCTCCACCAACGCACAGTAGCGTTCCAATTATCTTTGCTTGGCTACGTATCTCACGAATCTTTACTTTTTCCATTCTAAACAATATAACATACGTCGAATCATAAGCAGTAGCTATGATAAAAGCTGTCTCTATACATAAAAGTATTATGAATAACCTTTGTGACAACGAAGGATCGAAAGACTTCTTTTAATATCTAGAATATTTAATCTCAAATCCAATAAAAAATTCAGCTAAAAAAGCCCATGAACTTGCTTTAACATACGAGACAGATTGATGGAATTTGGACAAACGAGATATATTATTATATTGATTTCTGCTTATTAAAAAACTAAACAGAACAATTGAGTATATCTCACTAAACCATTGACAGATTACATATCGAACCAATCTCATCAATAATAAACAATATAATATAGAATTTCTCATCAATAATAAACAATATAATATAGAATTTCAGCTGCACTTGAGCTTTTGCAGCATGCTTTTTCACATAAAGCTGTAATTACCTGCATACAAGAGCAATGACAAAAGTTGTAGCAGGAACCAAGTTATTCATTGCACCTCCAAAGGTAGGAGAGGTATATTTCAAACCCAGATAATAGAAATTCTGATCCAGGACAGGTCTGCACAAATTCATTGACAATATTTCCTACTCTTTAATAAATATACTTCCCATTCTTCAATAAAATCTGCGGCAGATACCCAGCAAGAAAAACATAAAGCAGGTAATAAGAGCAAGATACATACCCCAACAAACCCAGAACAAAAATCTCACAAAATAAGCGAAAATTGATTTTGGTTCTGACCTTCCTGCAAAAGCATTTTGACAGAGTTGATTGATTAAGAAAACAAAACAAAAATATATGCAGTGTGTTGAAAGAAATCTAAACATTTTCAATTTTATCACACTGATCGTAGGTCAGAGAGTGTGACCTAAACACCCATTAAAAGTAAACAAACATTTATTGAATGTAAGAACCTTAAATACCTTTCAAGAAGGAAAACAAAACTTGAAACACTCATAGGTTTTTAAGAAACCATTTCTTGAATCTGAGAACCATAAATACCTTTCAAGAAGCAAAACAAAACTATAATACCTATTTCTTTTCCAAAACTATAACCATACCACTTTTTTTGTTCGCCAATTTTTTCTTTTTTGAATTGAAAAATCTTAAATACCTTTCAAGAAGCAAAATAACTATCACCTTGATCATGGGTTATTTAGGGATCAGTGAAGATGATCTAAACACAGATTTAAAAGCTAACATACAGAGTTTTTTCACCAAGTATAAGAACCTTAAATACCTTTCAATAAAATAGGCAAAAGGAGCTAGGACAACGGTAGCAACTAGATGCCTATACACAACCAGAACATAGTGACTCATCCCATCATTGAGGGAAATCTTGGTGAGTATGGCCATCCCTGCATATCCAAACTGCAGGGACGTCATTGCAATGTACGGCTTTGATTTCTCATAGAGTGCCATCCTCGTTCCCATACTTTACTGAGTTGAACTCTCCCCTCTACCGAGGATTTCTATTTTATGCCTGATCTTAATACCAGACTTGAAGCACGATATGTAAAGGTTTATAAGGGAATGAATATTTATAGGCTAACAAGATGCACCAAGACCTCCTACGGGATGCACAAAATCTCTACACGTAAAGTGACAAAAAATCCAATTGGATTTTTGAACGGTGACTTGAACACTTTGGGATAATTTCAGGCCACATAATTCACGTTATCTAACAATAGGCAAACGTGTTATATGTTGGGTTGGGCAGATATTATTCCAGCTCTTGGACATAGTTTCTCCACATGAGAGTGAGGGACACTTTTTGTGTGTTTAATTATTAGGAAAAGGATAAATGTTAGTGTAAAGAAAGCGAGAGCAAAACAAAATGAAGATATGTGCAATCTGACGTTGCTACTAGTGGGATATGAAAGCTCATTTCGCTCACATCTGCAATAAGAACAATGGGAGATACTAGAAAATATGAGTCACTTAGCATTTGTGGTCTGGTGGGGAATTAGAATAGCCCGTCTTTTTTTGGAGATGTGACGAGGAAAATAGACCAAGAAATGGGTGGGAGAAGTGTTAACAGGAGGGAAGATAGTAATTTAGAGAAAGAAAATGACAAGGCGAGGGGTGCACGAAATGGGACTCCATTAAAATGATATCTTACAACTGTACAGAATATAATTTTCTTCACTCACTCAACAAATTTCAATGCAATATCATTTTTATATTCACATAATCAACGACAAAATCGTTTCCAAATGCTCCACATTTTGCACCAGGGATTTCTATAGTATAGTAGATGGACACTTTTTTTGCTCCTTTTCCACCAAATTTCTTCTCGAGCAGAACTCAAGGATTTTTAAGGGCTAACGAATCTCCTTTAGGGGATCGATTCGGAATAGGCATAAATCATGTGTATCTTTGCATCTTGAAAGTAAAGTTTTCTCTTATTTTCGTTAGAATGTTCTTTGTTTTCTTCTTTTCAAGTTTCTATACTTCTTAGGCCCTTCGACTGTGGCTGTTTATGATATTTTAGACATATTCTATACAGTTACTATGATGCCTTTGCCCCATCACGAATGTTCTTTCTACTTTCCTCCTCCTTTGGACTTTCCTTGAACATTTTATGAGCCCATTTCACTTGGATAGAAGATTGTTGTGGGAAGTAATTGAACAAATTAAGGGTGGGATTCTTACATGAGAATGCAAGTATGGTTGTAAGAGAGCATCCTATCACTGAGCTATTTGTATATTCCTTTTTCAAATTTGACATGCGATGGGTTTGATCGAGAGACATGTCACAGATCTTTGTGTTTACTTTTTATCATAAAATAGATTGGGGATTCCGTTGGCCTCCCCTTGAAGGATAAAGTACAAATACTATAACAGTATAGATTAAACAAAACAAATTTTGTAAAAGTTATAAGGAATGGAATGTATAAAGTAAAATATACCAGCTTATGTTCAATTATCATTAAATTGTTAACAATAATGGAGGAGAATTCGACAAAGTCCCCACCGCTTTATACGAGAAGAAACATCATCTCTACAGCCAACAACCTTTCCTACTCGCACTCAGCTATCTTGCTCGCCATTTCCTCTTTAGATCTTGACATTGTCACATCCACTAATGGGAAGGAAATGCCATGGAAAGCCTCCCTATGCCTCTACGCACATTGTATAGAATCTGCAAAAAACGTGGGAATAGTAAAATCACTTGAGACGTTAGAGTGGCCTATTCAATGGCTAACCGTGAGACTCTCTAGCGCTTTGCAAATGTCATTATAGTAGACTTATAAAAGATGCAATTCTCGACAAACGTTTATACTTTCCTATAAATAAGCCTTTCCATCTACAATCAAGCCTTCTTTTACAACAAGAATCTCCACTTTAACAAATGGCACGTCTATTGCCTAACACTAAATGCCTCGACAATAGATGAAAACCCTATATCAAAAAAATTATTAGAGAGAAAAAAGATGAAGCAACCATACCCTTAATTAATCATTTGATAAAGCTTCTATTAGCTTTGAAATCAAGTTCTTGTGAATTTAGGTTCTTGACTAAGGAGATCCATTGAAACCCATACCTTACCCTAATGTAATTCCATACAAACAAGTTTACTTTCCTATAGTCCATCATTTCCATCTATAATCAATCTATCTTTAATAAAAGGAATCTTCACTTTAACAAATGAAACCTCTATCGCCTTAATACTAAAATCTTCAACAATAGATGGCAACCATATATCACCAAATTCTCTCGAAAGAAAAGGATGAGGAAAACATACCCTTAATTGATCATTGGATAAAGCCTCTACTAGATTTAAAATAAAGTCCTTATGAATTTAGTTTCTTGACTAAGGAGCTCCACCAAAACCCATACCTTCCTCTAATGAAAAAAAAATACAAACCTTAATGTGATTTGGTTTGAGCACGAAAACCTAGAATCCAAACACTAGTTAAAGACCTACTAATCTAGTGTGGATCACAAGAGGCCCTTTTTCACAATGCCATGGAAATAAGTAGTCACCTTAATGAAAACAATCAAATACCTGAAATTGAGGCTACATGTTAGAAATCAACAAGACACCACAACAATAATGCCAATTCAAACAACTATGACATACTAAATGACAAATATGCTTAATGCTACATAGCTAGGACAATAAGTGGGAAAAATAATATATATAAATCATTAAACATCATATATATCATCAACATATCACAATCATACACCCTCATCAAACTTCTACCAATAGCTTAAAGAAGGGGAACCTCAGGTCCCAAATGAGGAAAGATGAAAAAAATAAAATTATGAAGGTTCAAATTATAAATACTTGTCCAAATCACCCCAAGCGTAAACATGAATACTATATATTACTATTAAGGGGTGGTCTTTATCTATGACATTCTATTGGCTAGGTAATCAATTATTGACATTTTCACTTTTGTGACAATATATTAAAAGGTCCATATTAAACCACATGCTTGAAGAGTGGACATCCTATGTGTATTTCCCTATTTTCTAATTGGGATGATTCACTTTCCTCATTTATGTATTGGTCAGAATTAACAAGTACCCTTCCACTGTAATAATTTTCATTACATTAGACAAGGCCAATACCATACGTAATACTACTACTTCCTACTTAAACCTAATATTCATCTTATGCCCTAGAAATAGGCATTGAAGGAGACCATCATGTTAACTCAAAAATCTATTACAACTCTCATAGCCCTAGAATTATCTCATGAGGCATGATCAAATTTTAGTCTTATTAAGCCCCTATGTGAGGGCTTCATAGATTTATTGCCTTTACTTAGAAGATATTTAGTATTAATCTTCTTTAACATGTGAATAGGTATACTTAAATTAAAATTCTTCCTTCTAAACCTTTGTTTCCACATTTACTTGTCTCTTAATGTGCCCCTTTTTCACTCACATAGTATATTTTATTCAACATTATATTGTCTTCATGATGCAAAGTCAATATTTTAATTCCTTTTTGGTAATACCTTCAAAAAAGACTATATAGATATGAAAAAATGAGCCAAAATTTTTCTTCAATAAATATAATTGACGCTTTTTGGGGTGAAATTCTGCATGTTTGTCACAATTCAGGCAAACAAAATTGTTATTGGTGAAGCAAATTTTCTTGAAATTGTTCTTTCCCAAAATAGTTTTGATTGAAACTACTTTGCATAAAATTATTTGGCACCTACATGACATAAAATGGTTTTAATGAAAATTCTTTCATCCAAGAAAAATAAATTGATATAATATCATATTAAAACTTAAATTAGCTTCATTTATATGGCAATGTTTCAACCAAAACCCTTTAAGGCAACAATGTTCTGGGTGGAAAAATTTCACCAAAAACTATTTAGATGGTAGCTTATGTGGTTGTCTAACCCCACTTTTGATGTAAATCTAATATTAAATATTCAACTTTATTTTTTTCTAACCAAGGGAATTTTCATGATAATTTAAATATACCCTTTCATAGAGTTTAGAGTCTAGAATATATATATTTAAATATTTTTATTATTTATTATTATTTTTAAAATAAATTATTATACATAATCTATTATAATCAAATGTGAGGCTGAATAGAAATTGAATAATATGAAAAAAATAAAAACATGTACAATAAACTAGCAGACATAATCATCTCCAAAAGGTTTTTTTTTTTTTAAATTAGAAAGAAAAACAAAGACAAAACTTGACATCCCATAAAAAATATGATATTTTGAGTAAATTGGAATTTAAATAAGTATTAAAAAACATATTCATCAAAAAATAGTGTTTTTCTTCATGCAATAGATTTTCATGCCTTTTATTAAAAAAGCAGTGAAGGGGGCTTTACTCCTATTATAGAAAAAAGAAAAAAGAAAAACAACACAGAAACATAAAACTAGAGAGAGAAAACTCAATCACTAGAGATTGAACCTTTCAAATTTGTCCCCAAGGGCTTGTCAAGTGAAAAGGAGTCCTTAGGAATATATTTTTTCCTACATTGCACAACTATCCAAGAATAAAAAACTAGATTTGAATCATTTAGACATGGAGGGGGAGAAACCCCTTCAGAGTGACTGTAAGAAATGGAGAAACAAGAATCTCAAGTGAAACAACCATGTCCAAGACCAGATCAGTAGGAACCACAATAGAAACAACCTTGTCTAGGAATCAAGCAACAAGCGCCACAAGAGAGGCAGGACCTTCAACAATAGGATTATTCATCTGAGCAGAAGGAGGAGGCCCAAAATCATTAGTATTAGTAGAAGAAACATCGTCAGGGTACACAATTAGATGGTCTAGGAGAGAATTCCTCCACCAAGTGGAGGAAGACAGGAAGACACAAGACAAGAGCCACAAGGATAGTCACAAGCCAAGTGTTCAGTAGTAAAAAAAACACATATAATGAAATGGGATTCCTTCATAATCCACAAGTTGAGACCAAGAACAACCATTAACTTGAAGCACAACCTCACCAGGTAATGCTTGATTCAAATCAACCTCCATGAAAATTTGAGCATAAGAGGTGTGAGTAAAATTCTTGGAAGTAATGTCCACTTTCAAGAACCTATCGAGTGCATTACCAATGCCTTCAAAAGTAGAGGGGAACCATGACTATAAGGGAAGATAAGGAAATCTCACCCAAACAAGCATAACATCATGGGTTCCTTCAAGGGGTTGAAGGAATGAACTAAACAACTCATTGGCAGGGGATGAGTGTTGGTATGTGGCAACTAATCATGCTATATTGTACACTCTTCATGTATCTTCACTAGGGTCAAGGGATGGGCTATGCCCCAGGTGAGGGTTCAGGGGCAATAGCCCCCAAGAAAAAATTGTCTCCTATTTTTTGCTTCATCACTCACAAAATAAAAAATGACTTTGTAAAACCCTAATTCAAGAAGCTTCTAAAAATCTTGAAATAAGTGGTTGGGATGAGAGTTGCTAAAGGGAATTATTCAGGAGATTGTAATATGTTTTACACTAGATAAGAAAATCATTGGATGGCTATAGTTTTGTGGATGTAGCCCTTATTGGGTGAACCACGTTAAATTCTCTGTGTTGTCTTGTTGCTACTATAATTTTTTGTGTGTTTTACTACTCTATTTTATTGATCAAATATGCATTTAAATATTAGATATTTTCCTTCTAACCCTAACAAGTTGTATCAGAGAAAGGTTATGTTCAGTTATCCTCTGCAAGAAGGTCTCACAATTGAGTGGGAGTAATGAAAGATGAGGGTAAGTTAAAGGTTGAGAAGTTCAATGAGCAGAATTATCAATTATGGAAGATGTAGATGGAGGACTACCTCTATCAAAAGGATTTATGGTATCCATTGGATGGGAAAATCAAGAAACCCTCAACAATTTCTAATGAGGACTAGGATATTTTGGACAGAAAGGAACTTGGCAATATTTGTTTATGCCTAGCACAATCGGTGGCATTCAATATTACAATAACAAAGACAACTCAAGAGGTGATGAAAACCATAGCGAAGTTATATGAAAATCCTTCCGCTTTGAATAAGGTATTTCTTATGAAGCGTTTATTTAATATGAAAATGGTAGAATGTGGGTAAGTTGTTGATCATTTAAATGAGTTTAATTTACGGTTACAACTCAATTAACTTCTGTAAATGTAAACTTTGCTGAAGAAGTTAAGGCTCTTTTGATTCTATGTTTTTGCTCGAAAGTTGGAATAGCTTGGTAATGGCTGTTAGAAATTTTGTTTCTGGTTCAAATAGATTGAAATTTGATGATGTTGGTGTTATTTTGAGCAAAGAAATTTGTAGGAAAAAAATAGGTGGAACATCCACATCGGGAAGTTTTTTGAATGCAAAAAGTAAGGGCAAAAAAAGAGGAGAAAGGAAACAATTCTGGAAGTCATGGGAAGTCACGAGGAAAATCAAAGGAAAAAAGGTCCCAATCTAGAAAAAAGAAGGGTTGCCGATAGTGCGGTAAGCCAAGTCATTTAGAGAAAGATTGCTAGTCTTGGAAAAATAAAGGAGACAAAAAGTAAGGTAATAAAGAGGAAATTGTGGTAAGTAATAAATTTGATGAGGATGTTTTGATTCTTTCCCTTGATAATGTTGATGATTCTTGGGTGTTAGATTTAGGGGCTTCATTTCATTGTACACCCCATATAAGTTATTTTCTTGATTATGTCTAAGGGGATTTTGGGATGGTTTATTTGAGAGATAATGAATCTTATTAGATTTTTGGAAAGGGTAGAATCAAGATTAAGTTGTAAAATACAAACCATTCACTACTACATGAGGTAAGACATTCTAAAGTTAAGAAGAAGTTTAATTTCAGCAAGGCAACTAGATGATGAAGGTTGTGTTGTTACATTTAGTGATAAAAATTGGAAGGTTACAAAAGGTTCCTTAGTGGTAGCAAAAGGTGTGAAATTAGACACCTTATATCTTTGTATAGGTCATACTGTTCCTTCTACTTTAGCTATTGCAAATAAAAATCAATGTTTAGGAAGAGTTGCTACAGTTTAGCAGGCAAAAAATCAAATAGTTGTTGTGGATTCTGAATCATCACTATGGCATAATAGACTTGGGCATATGAATGCAAAATGTATGAAAATACTTCATTCAAAGAATGTTTTACTAGGTCCAAAATGTGTTAATATGGATTTTTGTGAAATTTATGTGTATGACAAATGAAAAAGAGTTAGTTTTCTCAAGGATGGGAAGCAAAAGAAAGATGAGAAATTAGAGCTTGTGCATACAGATGTATGGGGGCCAGCTCAAGTATCTTCTCTTGGTGGCTCTCGGTATTATGTCACTTTTATTGATGATGCAACAATGAAGGTATGAGAATTACTTAGTCAGAAATATGATGTATTTGAAACTTTTAAAAAATGGAGAAGCTTGGTTGAGAATGAGATGGGTAAAAAGTTAAAATGTCTCAGATCTAATAATGGTGGTAAGTATTACAGTAAAGAGTTTGAAGATTATTGTTCCTCTATTGGTATTTGTAGGTAGAAAATAGTTCTAAAGACTCCATAGGAAAATGGAGTGGTTGAGCACATGAATAGAACAATAATGAAGCATGTACAAACTATGAGATTGCATGTTGGGATCCCTTTAAACATGTGGGTAGCAGCTGTAAATATTGTTGTTTATTTAATTAATAGAGGTCCCTCTAATCCTTTAGGTTATTATATTCCAAAGGAAGCATGGAAAGCTAAGAAGGTGAGTTATTATTTTCTCAAAACCTTCAGTTGTGAAACATTTGCACATGTAGGTTCTGAAAATAGAACTAAGCTTGATGCAAAATTAAAGAAATGCATAATTTTTGGATATGGCATTGATGAATTTGGTTATAGGCTTTGGGATTTTAAAAATTAGAAAATTGTGAGAAGCAAGGATGTCATATTCAATGAGAAAGTGTTGTACAAAGATTAGTTACAACAACATGAGAAGAAAGAAAATGATTATGTAGTGTTAGATGATACACCGAACTGTAATGATGTTCCAGTGGTTCCTCATGCTCCACAACAACAACAAATACGACAAACTCCAGTGAATGTTAGACAATCTTCAAGGATAAGTATACCCTAGAAAAATATTCTCCCTCTTTGTATTCTATTTTATTAATTGATGTTGGTGAACCAAAATGTTATGATGAAGCTATGTAGGTAGATACCAAGGTTCAATGGGAGCATGGAATGGAAGAAGAAATTGACTACTTGCTGAAAAATCAGACTTGGGAAATATGCAAGTTGCTTGTAGGTAAAAAGGATTTACCAAAAAAATGGGTTCATAGGCTGAAAGAGGAGGATGGAGGTAAGAAAATATTTAAAGCCAAGTTAGTTGTAAAGGGATTTGCACATAAAAAGGGTATTTATTTTGATGATATTTTTGCTCTCATTGTTAAAATGACTTCTATATGCACTGTTTTAAGTAATGTGGCTACTGAAGATTTGCATTTGGAATAGCTAGATGTTCAAACAAATTTTCTCCATGGTGATTTGGAAGAGGAAATACATATGGAACAACTACAAGGATTTGAGGTCAAAGGTTATGAAAAATTGGTGTGCAGATTGAAGAAAAGTTTATATGGCTTGAAGTAAGCACCTCAGTGATGGTATATTAAATTTGATAGCTTTATGGCTAAGTATGGCTACCTTCGGTGTATTTCAGACCATTATATTTATTTTAAGAGGTTAGATGATGATAGCTACATTAATTTATGTTTATATGTTGATGATATATGCGTGCAACGAGGTCTAACATTGTTCATATTAAGGAGTTAAAACATTAGTTAGCGACTTATTTTGCTATGAAGGATATGGGGGAAGTGAAACAAATCCTTGGTATGAAAATTACAAGAGATAGGAAAAATAAAAAATTGTTTTTATCTCAGGCCGATTATATTGATAAGGTGTTGTAGAGATTTCATATGGAGAATGCTAAAGCTGTATGCACACCTTTTCCTAGTCATGTTAAATTGACAAAGGATATGTGTCCAAAGACACAAGAAGAGGAAGAAAAATTGTCCAAGGTACCATATGCTTCAATTGTAGGGTATGTACAGAATCATCATGGAAAAAACAAGCCCTTAAGTGGCGATGAAAATTTAGAAAAATCAAAGTTAGGAAACTTGATGTAAAAATTTGAATAAGTTATGATCTATATTATTTCAAAAATATGTAAGAATAAAATCTGTAGCAAATTGAATGTAGTTTCTAAACTAGTAGGTTTAGTTTAAAAAAAAAAAAAAATTCTTGAAAATTTGAAATTTCAATGTAGTACTTAAATTTCAGGGAAAAATAAGAAGTAGGTGTCTGTCTGACCACCCTAACAACAATAAAATGATAATATTTTTTTATAGGATTTTAGATATAAGTAGAGGACTCATGTCCTGATGTGATGCATATTTTTTTGTAATTTTTTTCTAAGTAAATAATTAATTATGATGTTTTTATTACAACTTTAAAAAAATATAAAAACTTGTATGTTTGACTGGACCTTAACTTGGTCAAAACTTCATGAAATTCATTGTTTTTTTAATCTTATAGTATGTGAATCATAGAATGTGATGCACATTTCAGATTCAAGAACTATTATACTATTTGAAATCTATAAATGTTTTTCAATCAGCCTATCACTCAAGATTTTAGTCATAATTCAAATAGAAAATGAATAATAATTATTTATTAAATTCAAAGTAAAGCATAATTTATATTGGTGGAAAGCTAAGAATATCCTTTAAAAACCCTTTTCATTTTATCAATTTTGGGTATAAAAAAAGTCATCATCCACATACCCTACACATACCCATCATATCACCACTTTTTGGGCCATCATGATCCTGCACATACCCTGTAGGTAATCTAATGTATGCCATGGTATGCATAAGACTAGATATTTCACATGTTGTAGGAGTTGTTATTAGGTACGAGTCATCTTGTAGTTGAGCATTGGAATGTGGTAAAATACATTCTAAGGTACTTGAGAGGTACATCCAATAAATATTTATGCTTTCGAGGCTCTAATATTGATTTAAAAGGCTATGTTGACTTAGATTTGGTAGAGGATATAGATACTAGGTGGAGTACCATAGGTTATGTATTCACAGTTGGTGGGACAATAGTAAGTTGTATTTCTCAGTTGCAAAAGGTGGGTGCTCTATCCATGCCAAAGGCAGAGTATGTTGTTGTAGTAGAGGAAGTAAAGGAGATGGTATGGCTGCAAATCTTCATTGAAGATTAGGGAAAACAACAGGCTAAAAATCACTTGTTTAGAGATAGCCCGAGTGCTATACATCTTGCAAAGAATTATGCCTTGCACTCTAAAACCAAACACATACAACTAAGATATCATTTTATTTAGTCATGTTGGAGGATGGGCAGGTGAAGATGGAAAAGATACATACAAATGTCAATCCAATGGATACATTTACAAAGGTAGTGACAAGGGTGAAGTTGAGCTCCTCTTCAGCTTTGGTTGGTCTTCATGGTTAAAAGTATAATAGAGCAATAGGGTTGAAGGTGCTTATTTCTAGTGGGAGTTGTAAGTGCAATAGTGTCATCCAGGATCAATCTCCAAGTGGGAGATTATTTAGTGAGGATCCTAATTAGTCTCCAAGTGCGATATTGTTGGTATACATGGAAACTAATCATGCTATACTATACACTCTTCATGTATCCTCACTGCAATTTCGTGGTTGAGCTGGGCCCCGAGTGGGGGTTTGAGGGCGACAACCCCCAAGAATTTTTTTCTCCTATTTTTTATTCATCACTAAAAAAGTAAAAAATGACTGTAAAAACCTAATTCTGAAAGCTTCTAAAAAACTTAAAATAAGTGATTGGGATGTGAGTTGCTAAAGGGCATTATTCATGAGAATTTAATATGTTTTGTGCTAGATAATAAAATCATTGGATGGCTGTAGTTTTATGGATGTAGCCCATATTGGGTGAACCACATTAAATTCTCGGTGTTGTCTTATTTTTGCTATAATTTTTTTGTGTGTTTTATTTCTCTGTTTTATTGATCAAATCTACATTTAACTATTAGATATTTTCCTTCTAATCCTAACAATGAGAATCTAATTCTCATAAACCATGATCTAAGAGAACCTATCTATCCTTATAATAATTAAAGAAAACAAAAAAAAATCCTCTAGCAGAAGGATAAATCTCAATAGATTACCTCCAATAATGGTGTCTAATGCTTAAAGATCTAGAGGTGTAGATTTGGGAGAGAATTCCATAAATGAAATAATATGTAGATCAAGCTTGTATTGGAGAAAAACTCAATGCAATCTGAGACTTCCTACCTGAGATAAATCACTAGAGCATCAATAACACACACCTAAGGGTGCACAAAGGTCGCCCCACCTTTGTGGAATGCACATCTTCAACAAATGATGGAGAACCCATATTTGGAAAAAAACCATGTGTAGCCTTCAAGTGAGGAGATAACATCCCCACGATAGGAGTGAGGGGTAGAAGCCTCCATCATTAGAGACAAAATGACTTGCACACTTAGATGCATATCATTAGTAGATAGGTTGACCACCAAATCACAACCCATGGAGGAGTCAATGTGTGGAAAAGTCTGGTTCAAAATCAAAGGGGAGTGAGAGGGGCAAGAGGAGTGGGAGTTCAAAATTGTAGGGGAGTGGGAAGGATAGGAGTAGGAAGCCATTGGGAAATCTAGAGTTACTTGTTTTTACTTAATATATTTTCATTTTATCTAAGGGCATCACTCCCTTCACCTCACCATTTTCTATGTAATATTTTCCCTCTATGCTAGGGCATATCTTGGGTATGTGCAGGATCATGATGGGCCAAAAAGTGGCGATATGATGGGTATTTGTAGGGTATGTGGCTAATGACTTTTTTTAACCCAAAATTGATGAAACGAAAAGGGTTTTTAAAGGAGATTCTCAACTTTCCATAATATAAATTATGCTTTATTTTGAATTTAATAAATAATTATTATTCATTTTCTATTTGAATTACGACTAAAGTCTTGATTGATAGGCTGGTTGAAAAAAATCTATAGCTTTCAAATGATATCATATTTTTTGAATCCAGAACATGCATCACATTCTATGCTTCACATATTATAGGATTAAAAAAGAAAAAATGAATTTCATGAAGTTTTGACCAAGTTAAGGTGGTTAAACATACAAGTTTTTATATTTTTTAAAAGTTGTAATAAAAAAATCATAATTAATTATTTACTTGGAAAAAATTTACAAAAAAATATGCATCACATCGAGACATGAGTCCTCTACTTATATCTAAAATATTATAATTTTTTTTTATCATTTTATTGTGGTTATGGTGGTACAAACACCTACTTCTTATTTTTCCTAAATTTAAGTACTACTGCATTGAAATTTTAAATTTTCACCAAATAGATTTTAATTTTTAAAATAAACCTAGTAGTTTAGAAACTACATTCAATTTTCTATAGATTCTATTCTTACATATTTTTGAAATAATATAGATAACTTATTCAAATTTTTACGTCAAGTTTCCTAACTCTCATTTTTTTGATTTTTTTGCCACTTAAGGGCCTATTTTTTCCATGATGATCCATCACATACCCTCTTCATTAAATTCTTCTATCGAGTTTTCTATATTTTAATCTTCTTTAAAACATTGTTATTCTAACATTATTTCAAACAGGGAGAAAATACATATACCTAAAATTGACCACTTATGTTTGGTTGATTTTACTTTGTCAGTTCATCTAAATCCCCTCTTATTTATATTAATTAAATAATATGACATTTATTTAATTAATATCATTGGTTTCCCTAAGTCCTCTAATTTTTTGAGGTAATTAATAAATTAATTATATTACCTTTTTCCCCCTTCGTTTTTAAATTAAATAAATACTTCTATTTATTTATTTTAATCATTCAACCCCCTCAAGAACTAAATAAAATATTCAATTCTTAAATTTCCTCTCTCCTTGTCACATCTCACATTATCCCTCATTAACTCCCAATCCTAATCCTAATCCTTCCAGTAATGGTGTGCACATAGTTAATCCCCGATGAAGAGGTGACACATCTTCTAACTTTTCTCACTTGTCTCATAATCATTTCTTCATTTGCCTAATTTGAACCTAATTCATCCCTAAATTGTTTGCACATTCTTAATCCCTTGATTAAGAAGGGATAATATCCTTTCTATTTATTGCCCTCTACCATGTCCAATCAACCTTAAAGGATTTCACTTATTAGAGAAGTAAAATCACATGGGTTACCTCTCCAAAGTAGACCAAAGGAATTTAAAATTCCTTTTATTCCCCTTCATCCTATCATTTTGGTGGATTAGACAAGAAATTCCTTCAAAGACATTAAATTTCCATAGTCCATAATAATGAGAGAGATTTTTCTGGATTTGACTGTGTGTTGTTTTTTTGGATCAACATTTCGAATCACACTCCATGATTTGACAAGAAATTCCTTTACAAGGAAGATCCTTTCCATCTCCCAAGGTACTTGTAAAGTACCCATCTTTCTCTAAAGCCTCCAAATGGTGACACTTGTCACCATGCTAGGATTGGAGAGGTCAACTCTCCTCCCTTTCCTCCCATGATGCCACTCGACATCACCTCATGAGTTGAAATGTCTCAACTCATCTACACCATTGATCTTCAACTTTCAATCCTAACCCTTGATCCTATTCATCCTTTAATCATTGACAAAACACAACTATTTTTCTAATCCACAATCATTTGTGGAATTTGATATGGTTATGCTACCAAAATTTTGTTGAGCACACACTGAAATCAATCACATTGAGGCTTTCTCCACATCGAGCTCATCATCATACTTGGATTTCATAAAATTTCAAGCAGGTATGATTTATTAGGACATAATCTTGATTATTTCTTGTTTTATGTATTTTGTTGGGTTTTCTTAGCACTTCCTAGCATTTAGAATATATTTTTCACTACACACAATTATGACTGAATTTATACCAATATTCTTTCTATTTTGATTTTAAATAAATAATATTATAATATATTGCAACTCAAGTTATAGGTATTGCCTCAATACTTTAATTTTTAAGGTTATGCATCACCCAAGTCTATTGGTTTATTTTTTTGAACTATTATCCAATAAAAATACATTATATTCTATGTGAAGATTTGATTTAAATGGATCTACAAAACATAACTAAGGTATCGATTGTCACCATACTTAATGAAATATTTATTTCATGACTCTAGATTACTTGAAAAAAAACATGATATAATGATTTTGAGTACAATATCTTAGTCCTAAATATAGAAGGAAATACTATAATGGTATAGGACACTTAAAAGAGATTAATGAAAGGAAGATTATATGAAGAAAACTAGAAAAAATTAGTTAGTGATGAAACCATCTATTTTAATCATGTGGCAATTTCACACTAGCTTTCAGATTGTTTAATAGTTATCGAGTTTCAACAATAGGTGGTTTTGTAACCAACCTAGTTGTTTTATCTTTGGTAATTTTATAATCACCACATTGTTGCTTTACAATTATTTCATTTTATTAGGAAGTTGAAAAAATTTCAATACCATCTCTTCCAATTCCAAGCATTGTAAAGGGGCTATTTTACCCAAAGTGAACTCCAAAGAATCATAAAAGGAAAATGAAGATGTAAGACAATAGTATGCTCTTATCCTAAGCTTTCATGTGTTGATTTTTAATATTTCATGTGTGGGAGATAATTATCAATGAAGTATGGTTCTAATACATGCCTAGGGCACTAAATACATAATTTGTAAGCAACAAAAAATATCGTATGAGGAGATTTTATTCAATCTTCTAGAGTTGTTTCCCATTTACATGTTTCTTTCTAGTTGTATCTCAATTTTAGTCTCTATCAGTTTTTATTACTATACTTTAGATAGTTTTAGCTTGTTCTCACAATTAAATTGTTCAATCTAATATGAAAAATTGATTTGTCTTCAATATTATGAAGTGATTGTGGAGTTGACATAAGCATATATCTATAATTAGGAATGTTATGAGACTATGTGTAACTTATACAAACTAAGTTGTATCAAAATAGGGTTATACCCTTTGAAAACTATATTTCTTTGTGTGCTAAACATGAAAAAATATCTTACTTATTGATTATGTCTATGAGAAGGTTGAGGAGAAGAGGAAATTTGTTTCCTTTCAAACCCAAAATTGATTCAAGAGAATGGAATAAAACAATGAATTGACAAAAAGAAAAGCAGATGAGCATGAAGGTCCATGTCCAATTTCATAACCTTGTTGAGAGATGCTAACCATTGAATCCTTCAACAAACACTTGTAAATCTTGGCAAGCTCAAATCTAAATCCTTATATTTGAATAGTTGAAAGTTAGTGTACTCTATTGGTTTTTAAGGTTTTATAAAATCTAGTCTTCCAAACAAAAAGAAAAATGGATGAGCATGAACCTGCATGTCCAATTTCATAACCTTGTTGAGAGATGCTAACCATTGAATCCTTCAACAAACATTTGTAAATCTTGGCAAGCTCAAATCTAAATCCTTATATGTGAATAGTTGAAAGTTAGTGTACTCTATTGGTTTTTAAGGTTTTATAAAATCTAGTCTTCCAAACAAAAAGAAAAATGGATGAGCATGAACCTGCATGTCCAATTTCATAGCCTTGCTAAGAGATGCTAGCCATTGAATCCTTCAACAAACACTTGTAAATCTTGACAAGCTCAAATCTAAATCCTTAAATGTGAATAGTGAAAAGTTAATGTATTCTATTGATTTTTAAGGTTTTATAAAATCTAGTGTTCCAAAAAAACTCCCAAAATGTAATTTGTTGGGGTTGATTAATGCCAATGCTTCGTATTACAATATCTTAACTTCTCTCTTGCATAGAACCACGTGACCAAAGTGGAGATAAAATTCCATGTTTGTACCTACAAGAGACCCTCTGTTATTTCCTATGGGCCAGCTACAACGTTAGAACATTTTTTCAAATGACCAAGAAAACATTTCGAAGGCAATCTAGCGTCTAACTCATCTGGACCAGATTCCGAAAAGAATCGATCTGGTCTCAAAAGAAAAGAAGAATCGTAAACTTTTACGTACATAGAATATTTCAGTGCTGAGGAATTACTTTCAGCTACATGTCCAACCAAGCAAGCAAAAAGATGGAAAAACTTTGCAGTCTAAAGGTGGTTATAAGCCTTTCCATTGTATGCCATGAAAAACAGAAACATCCCTCAGGTTGATCAATAGGAACCTTGATGTGTATCGATTTTCTCTAACAATTGAACTACTTAATCCATCTCTGGTATATCGAAGACTTTGTTTCTTCGACTTTCCTTACACATTTTGTCACATGGATGGAATATTGTTGTGAGAAGCAGATGAAGAAATCAAAGGCTGCATCCCTTACTTGAAGATGTAAATATGCTTGTACGAGAGCATCTCATCACTGAGCTATTTGTACAAACCTCAAAACTGTTTCTTTTGCTAAAGGATTTGCTCTCACATCCCCCTTTCAACTTTGACATGTGATAGTTTTGATCGAGAGATATGTTATGGATCTTTGTTGGATTGCTTAGTTGGGGTATTCTGTTGGCATCCACTTTGAAAAGATAAAGTATAAGTACTATAACTGTATAGTTTACAAAACGATTGTAAAAGTTTCAAGGAATAGCATGGATAAAGTATACTATGCCAGCTTATATTGAATTATCATTTACTTGTTAAGAATAATGGAGAGGAATTCGACATACTCTCCGCTGCTTAATACGACAAGAAACATTATCTCCTCAGCCAACAAACTTTTCAACTTCCACTTGGTTGTGTTGCTCGTCCACTTTCACATGGTCACATCCAATAAAGGGAAGTAAATGTCATGGAAAACTTCACTCTGTATGCACAATGCACAAAAAATGAGAATAGTAAAATCACTTTGAGACCTTGAAGTGGCCTTTCGAATAGGTAAGCATGAGGCTCTCGATGACTTTGACAATGTCATTATAGTAGGCTTATAAAAGATGCAATTCCTAATTATCAAGTTTACCCTCTTATAGATCAACTTTTCAATCTACAACTACTCCTTTTTTAACAACAAGAATCTCCACATTAATAAATGGCACCATTATCATCTTAACACTAAATCCAGGCCTATATTGCAGATAAGTTGGAGAAAATTCAGAGGAATTTCCTATGGATAGGTACTGAGGAAAAGAAAAAACTGGCTTTAGTAAGTTGGGATAAAGTCTACCTCCTGAAAGTATAGGGAGGTTTGGGTATTAGGAAAATTTCCCACCGAAATGAACCTTTGATGGCGAAGGTTAGATGGGACCCTATTCTAACCAACAAGGCTTGGTGCAAAATTATAAGTGCAAAATATCTCAACCATTCAATGTTCCATATTGTGCTTTCTGAAACTGGTTTCCTTGGAGGTTCTCAAAATTGGATTATCCTTAAAACCTGTAGTTTGATCTTGTTGGGCCTTAGGTGAAAGGTGGAGAATGGAAAACTTATCTATTTTTGGGAAGACTATTGGTTGTTTGACCAACCCCTTAGTGACCACCCTTCTTTTAAAAACATTATAATCCTTGCTAAAATCTCCTTTTCCCCCTAGTTTATGATTACCTTTAGCATGATATCTCTTGGAAAACGCTTTAGACTTGTTGCTGGGACCAATACCATCTACACAAAAGCTCTTTGCTCCTCCAAAATGATCTTTGTGGGATCAAATTCCCTATATTTCCAAGGTTGGATTGTTTCTTTAGGGCCAAAAGTTCTAAAGGAAACTTCTTTGTCTAGTCGGCCTATAATCTGTTGTTAAAGGACAATGGCATTGTTTGGATGAAAGTTTGGAACAAAAACCTCGTTCCTAAAATATTTTTTTTCCTGATGGACCACCATGCACAATATAATCCTAACTCAAGATAATCTCATAAAGTGTGGCTTCTTGTTACTAAATATATGTGTCCTATGCAATATGGATGAGGAAACGGTCCCACACATCATCATACATTGTCCCTTTTCTTAGAAAACATGGGGATTTGTGCTACAGCAGATTCAAATTTTCTAGCTCATAATAAAAGATCTGAGTGACTTCATGGGGGAATAGGTTAGTCATTTTCATCACCCCCTTATGAAAGAGTTACGGAAGAAGATGCCTCCACACCGCTGTTGGAGTCTCTGGAAGGAAAGAAACAATCAAATGTTTAGAGACTTGAAAATAAGTCTCAAGTAGGTCTTCTTAGCTTTCTACAAACTACTATTAGATAATATATCAATTTTTCATTAGGTCTACTTGGATTCCCCTCCTCTCCCTCTAGAATCCAAAATTGTTACTCATTAAGGTTTACCTAATTCATTCTATAATGTTGACATTACAAAGAAGATTGCTAGGCTACATACTAGATGGACTCCACCCTAATTTGGCTAGTGTAAACTTAATTTGATGGTGTTTCCAATGGCAACCCTAGCCTGGCTAGTGGGGGTGGAATATTGAGAACCCTTTCTGGGGTAGCGTTGGCAGGTTATGTTAGGGGACTTGGTGTTAATTATAACAACTAGATGGAGAGCATGGCTCTTTTATGGGGTCTCAAAATTGCTCTTCCTATTAGTACCAAGAATCTTCTTATTGAGGGGGACTCTAAAGTGGTAATTTATGTAGTGAAAGGATTTGCTAAACTTGGATGGGTGTTAGAGGGTATTATAAATATTTTCAAAAACTCCTTGGTTTTGAAATTTTTCAAGTCAAAAAATTTATCAGTTGGTCAACCAGTTGCTAATGTTATGAAACTTTTGGAGATGGACCAAAAGTCCCTATGGTGCTGACGTAATTTCTCCAATCTCCCTAATTATGTTGGAAAGCTCCTTACCTTCGAGTGGAATTGCACTACCTTTACTATTGACAATTAATGGTGTTTTTGGTTGGAAGGACTGGAACCCTATCCTAAGAAATAAGTTTTTGGTAGTGGTATATATTTTCAAGTGAGAAGGTTTAAGTTTGTTTCCATCAGATTTTAAATTTGGGAGTTCTTTTTCTTTGTATTACTGCATGCTAATGTGGATGCTAACTCTGCCTAGGGTTATGGGCCATGTTCAAGATTGGTTTCAAGAGTTGTGTCGTTGGACATGTTGCTAGCATGGTTCCTCCACACTCATCTTGGTCATGTGAAGGTGGTAGAGTATTTCCATAATTATGGTAATTATGATGAATGTACTCATTGGGTCTTTGATGGGACTTGTATAATCATCTTCTATTAGGCTCAGAATACTTTGAGTTTAGCTATGATTCTTATTGTAATCCAAATTTTAATCACTCATACCAGTGGCCTTATAAGACATGATCAAATCTTTATTTGGAGGATACTAAGTAATAATTATAATTATTGTCTAAAGCGGTTATGTAATTATTGTTATTTTGACAAAAAAAATAATTCTTTATCTTCTCATGTTTACCCTCATTGCTCGACACTTTATTGTTTGTGTAAGTTTTTGAGAAGGTTGGCTATCTTTTTGCAAACTTTTTTGTTTAGCCATGATAACATGGGTGGGGATAGAGTTTGTTTTGAACCTAGTTCTTGTAACGAGTTCTCTACTAATGTCATTATTTGGTATATTTTTTGTGAAGGAGAGGTTGCTCCACTCTTGGAGTGCCTTAATGGACATGATGAGAGTCTATCTATTTAGTTCGCTTGTTCCTGGGACCCAAGTAAAGTGAAAGTAGGTGTCATTTCCTTTAAGGTGGATTAAGAAGTTATTGTGTAGGAAATAGGTATGAACATGAAAGGAAAAAAATGGAAAAAAGAATAGTAAAGTGGTAGACAAAGGTAGTTTGTCTCTATTTTTCAAAGATGGTGAGTAACCCACCAAATTGCATGGTGGCTTTGACATGAAAAAGCTTCCTCCACCATGGGAAAATGTATGTCTCATGCTTATGAAGTTTTTCACTTTGGAAGGTAGATACAAATGTTGCTATTTCTGCCACTTCCCCCTCCTCAACCACTTTCACCACAATGCTCTAATAAGTTTCACTTTCTACCTTTTAACCTCTTTGGAGAGCTCCATTAAAAAATATTTGGGCTTAAAAAAATTACCCAAAAAAATCTCCCATTTCTTTGCATCAAGGACTTATTCTACACCTTTATCACTTTCATCTTTCCTTATTCTTGCCTAAATAAATGAAAGTCATTTTGGTTGAGTAAATCCACTCTGATTCCCTTAGGGTGGTGACCACTTTGGCTCCTCAAGGGAAAACCAAAGGAAAAAGGAAAAAGCATTCTAACCCTACTAATACCTCTCCCCAGTTGTGAATTTGAGTGAACCCTCTACCCTAACTAATACTTCCTTGCCCACCATTGTTGCTAGCCTGACTAGGGATAATCCTTCACCAAAGACTTTTTTTTTCTAATCTCAAGTAGCTCAAGGTATTTGTGACCTTAAGAATAGTCTCCCCTCTCATAGGTTGGGAAAATGTGACTAGGTGGGATCTAAGACAACTCCCCTCACCAAAAAGAAGAAATTTTCCTCAACATAGGTCTTGATTGAGATGGCCAATGTTGATGTTGTCAATGTGGAGAAGCATAGGGTTGAGGAGCTAAAGGATGTGAGAGACTCAAATCTTAGAAGATCCAACTGTCTAGCAGTCTATCCAAAGTCTATTGAAAAGGAGGTGATTGAGGATGCTTTTGAGTAGCATGTGAGCTTCTCTAGTGATGAGGAGGGGGATGAGTTTGGTTCTAAATGTTCAAAGAACACTAATGAGAGATAGTCTAAGCACATGGTCATTATTGGCGTTGCCAATGTGGACCTACCTAGTGAGACTCATAGTTTTCCATGTTGTGCTGCTACAATGGAGGAGCTTATATAGCTTAAAGGGAAGGTGTTGGAAATTGAGAATAAGATGGTTATCCTATCAAAATTCAGCTCCAAGGTTAGGAACAAATTGACCACTACGTTGTATTTGCTACAAAATAAGGAAATAAAGAAGGTTGGTGATAAGGATAATAGCCATAAGAAAATTTTCAAGTTCATCATTGAATATTGGGGTAAATTTTTTTCTTAGGCATGTGTTTTCTTGTCTTTTGTGTCTCCTCACTATTCACTATTAATGACTCTTTATGTCTTGTTAAAGCATTGCTAATGTGTTGTCTATGGTCTATGAACTTCATTTTTCAGTCTTTGAGCTCTTTTTATATGGTCCAACACCCTTGTTTTCCTTCTTTAATTATAAAAAAACATCATGCATAAAATCATAATCACATGTACATCACCGAATTATAATCATACATGTGCATCATACATCAACATACATCAATACACATCATCAAAATAATCAACTATCTATATAAACACATATACATTGTGAAAATCCATATTCATAATCCATAAAATAATAATCATCCATATCATAATCAAAGCCAAAATGCATCCATATGCATCATCAAAATAATAAAATATCCATGTATAGGTCTATTCATCCATAAAATTTCCATAACAATAAATGTCAATATACATGTGGATTATATAAATGAATGACTATGATATAATAAATCTCATGAATAATCATATAATATATCATCAAATATTGTAAATTTAGGATCCATGACCTGGTAAAAGAATAAAAATCATCACCTATACATGTTGACTCATCTCTCATCTATCAAAAAAGTTTGTGTATTCTTCCAAAACAATCACCTATATCACCCTCATGTCTACCTACTATTGTAGACATATGAGTGTATTAGGGATGGTGCCACTCCCAAAAATTTTGATGGTACTCCTCCTTTGCCTCCTTGTGGAGGAATCATCAATCTAATCCTATAAAATCTTGATCATAGTGATTGGGACCCACCTGACCTAAGTTGAATTCCTTTGAAAATGTTGACCTCCTCTCGATATCCAAGAATATAGTGTAGTATAAATCTCTATAGTATTTTGTCTCTTGGCCGACTTGTATGAGGTAATATGACATATCCACTATAGTAACTCATTCTCCTCATGCCTTGGAATTATATATCTCCTATCTATACCTATATTTATCTTCCTACAAGAGAGTCTGCTTAATGCCCCACACATCCCTAGCCAGTTGGAGGCAATCTTGGTTAGCTATGATGGTTTGTAAACTATCACACTCAATTGTTCTGGTCACTAAGTCATCTTGTGCCTACTGTAGTAGTCCCTACAGTTGGGTGACCACACTCTTCACTACCACTATCCTCTGCTCCAAATATCCATGTCTCCCTCCACCCTCTCCTCTTGTCAAGGTGGTGTAACATCGTCTAAGGTGGAAATTGTTGGGGACCTCCTCTGTAGTACCCCTCCATTTATGCTTATGTTTTCTGCTGATACGTTTTCACACTGTTAGACTATGATACTTTGTTTGGATATTTTGATTGCTGGTTTTGAGCGACAGTGGATTTACTCTGTGATATGATGATACATTGTATGGTGATTACTATTTTATGATATGCTTTGAGGTAGCGTAGTTGTTTACTTTGAGATGATTATTGCTATGTACATGTTTATGATGGACTAATAGTTATTTATTTCGTCAGTCTGATGTGACGTGTATGGTGTGGAGAATGGAATCGCATCACTCGCTTGCGAGTGCCCTGTGATATCCATGATTTTCTCCGCATGGTGTGCCTGTACAATGGTTTATATATATATATGCATGTTATTTGCTTGGTTGCAGGATTACAGGTACATGACATCGACTCCACCTGGGTACTCAGGTCTGAGCGTGTCAAGACTCAACAAAAATGTTGATTGGGAGGTAGTAGTTAGGTTCATCCTAGTCTAGTCTTTAACCCAGTAACTGTACATCGTCTATTTTAGTTCTGAGTCATAGGTTGTCCTGTATTTTTCTATTTGGTTTAATTGCTTGAACGAAAAATGTCAATTTAAATAATAGTTAATTATGTTTTATTTACTGTTATTTAAATTAATTTTTAAATGTTGAAGAAATTAGTTGCTTGTTATTTAATTAATTAATTAGCTTGTTTGGTTAAATAGTTTGATCTTAAAAGATTAAATTTATTTAATTAAATAAATTAATTAATTAAATTAAAATTGTTTTAAAAATTGTGTGTGAATGGATTCAATATTTAAATTAAATAATTTGTGGAAATGGTATTTTTGGTTATTAAATAAATTTTTGTATTTGGAAATTGTTAATTTTAAATAAATTAATTAAATGCATGCAATTTGAAAAGGGAAGTTATCCGAGAAGTGGTTGAGGATATTTTGTTTTCCTCAACATGTGTGCCAGTGCAATTATGATTTTTGGTTGAGGAAATTTGTTTACGGAGGTTATTTTGGATCTGGGGAAAAACACAAAGGTTATTGAATTTCCTCATGGGAAAAATACTTGAGCTTTGCAAAATTTCTCTGTTTGTGCTATTTTGGAAATATTGTATACTTGTGGAAGATTTCTTGGTTTGTATTCTGGTTGCTATTTAGGTTTTGTATCTCGGCAAAGAACTGTGGAAGCTTCAGGAAAAGTTCTTCACCAATCAGTTTTCTGAAGCGATGGAAAGCATGTACTTTCCTTGTGAATGTTTTATGTTCTTTTGTGAATAAATTTTGTTAGTTTCTAGAAGTTATTGTTTGTGAAAAGAAACAAGTTTAATTTTAAATTCCTATATTTCTCGTAAAAGAAATTGTCCTCTGTAACTTGATTTGTGAAAATTTGATGGTTCAGAAAACCTCTGTAATATATTATCTATAGAAATTATTTAAAATTTTGTGAGGGAAATATATGTTGAAAGAGAAATTAAACCTCTGGGGAAATTAGGTTTTCAACGGAAATATTGTGCGTACCCTATTTTTAATTTTTTTTTACAGTTTTCCCTATTTCCCTTTTGAAACCCCATCTAAAAATTATCTGTGTAAAAACCCTAGTTAATTTGTATAAATATATATATATATATAATATATATATATATATATAATATATATATATATATATATATATATATATATATATATATATATATATATATATATATATATTTATACATATATCTGATTTCATATATAAATTGGAATGTGAAAATCCTTTTATCTGTACAAGAATATAGAAAAATCTTTATACAGACGGATTGAAATTTTATTTTTTTAAAATAAATATTATGAATCACCGTACGGGCGATATTTATTAAAATCTGTTTTAAAAAAAAATAATAAATAACTTTTTAAAAGGTTTGGGGAGGGCCGAAACCCTCCCCTCACCCCTTATGGGTGGCTCAGCCACCATGGCTACTGGGCACAGCCCTGGTAAGGGCCACGGCCTCCCACAGGGAGGTCGCGAGCTGCGCCCATGGAAATTGGAGTTTTATTTTATTCGAATGTTATATTTGCATTTTTTTTTAAATGCGAATTTCATTTAAATGTTATTTAAAGGAATTTTTATATGATGCGATTTAAATTCGTATGGTTTATTTAAATTCGATTTGGTTTAAACATATATATAATATATATTATATGTGTTATATGTATTATATATATTATTATTATTAATATATATATAGTATATATGATATATATATATACACACCAGTATAAATAAGATTTGTTTCTTTAGTTAAATAAGTTAATATAGTTATTAAAATGAATAATCAAATACTATGATTAGAATGTATTTTTTTTATTGTAAGTTATTGTTATGATGAAATGCTTAAATTAGTGAAATTATATTTCATTATAAGAATTAAATTATGATATTGGATAAGTTTTAGACTTGATTAAATCTTTGAAGATTAATTTGACATTTATTTTAATAATTGTTTGACTGGATTTAATATATCTGAATAGGAGATGTTTATTTTTCCAGATATGCCTTAATTAGAATTTGTTTTTTCATTGGGTATGTTGGGAATGTCTTAACTGTACAAGTCTTCTAGTAAAATTTTAAAACGTGGGGAATGTGATTATTCTAGTAGAGTTCTTGTGTTAACTAAGGATGTGTACATGGTTTTGTATGGTGGTTTGACACCTGTTTTATGAACAATGATTTGATGTCTATTATAACATGGTTGCTCTTTTATATTGAATTGGTTATATGTACACCTTGTAAACCTTAGTCAGAAAACATAGATTCCTTTGTTATGTTTAGGGGAGTGGCTTTTTGTAAGGGCCGACACACAAAGTGGTGTCAGGGTAACTTGCAAAGAGTTAGTAAGTCAGTGATAACTAAATGACACAGTAGTTATATTTAAAATCCTTAACAAGATGTTTATGCCTTGCTTATGAATCTTGAGCTACTTCAGTCTTGAGTATAAGATGAGAAGGCCTGGAATGGCAAATCCGTGTCTTGTTTCTTTAAGAGACATTCAATTCCGCAATAGCTTGCAATGGGGCCGAGTTTCGTAAGAGGTTACCAGGGTAACCCAAGGTTGGGGGCCAGAACCTAGGAAGAAACACCAGGGTAACCTTTGCAATTTTGTGATGACACTCCACCTAAAGTAACAGTTAACCTTGTGTTTGTAATACATTCAATTGTCTAAATCTGGAAGCAATGTAACCAATAGTTTGTTATGTACTAGTGTCTAGGGTTAGTAGATTATGTCTAGGTAACCATATTACTATCTCCTAGCATGGGGGGTGGACCTACAGGTACCACATGGTTGGGTGGAACATGCACCTTACTCCGTTGGGTCCCCAGTTTGATCATAGCATCAAGAGCTTCATGGATGGAGAGCTCGCACTTGGAAACTTATGTGTACTTTATCATTGTAAATTTGTTAATCTTGTATTTAAAAACATCCCTCAATTGTTTATGAGGTGAATATTGTAAATGTAACTTGTAACTATTATTTGATCTACCTCATCAGATGGATGAGTATTGTATATTTTATCAAATACAATATATGAAACATGTTATTGCTATATGTTATCTTGAATGGAGTTTCAAATGAAATGCAATGTTTATCTTTAATGTTTATGTTATTAATTAATATGTGCAATGCGAAATACTAAAGTCGTCTATGGAAACTCAAAGTAGTGTATCGTCTCATAACTTAACGAATGTATGCAACTAATTAACTTAAAAATTATACTTAAAAAAAATTATTATTACACTTTTATACATAATTGCAACATTCCTTAGGTTATTATGACGGGGCATTACATCCTCTCCTCCACCCCATCAACATCCATCTATTGGTCCTTTCCATCCTCCTCCCTCTACCCTCCCTCTCCATCACTCACCTCCACTCCCTCCTCTATTATATCCACTCCTACATACTGCTCCTCCAAGTGCAAGAATCTCATCTATCTCAACCTGTGAGCCTCCTCCATCATAGGTTCCACCTCAGTAGCATCACCATCTCTGACATGTGGCCCGTCCACCAATTTTAATATTTAGTAGTGACTTGTGGGTCATCCACTCCTCCCTATTATTTCTAGATCACCTCCACCATGTCCCTCCATTTCACTACTACTATTCTTTGGGCTATCCATGACCCCCATTTCCATGTCTCCCATGAAACAATGGAAAATATCCACACCCTCTCTAGGATAGCTTGCATAATGAAAAACTGGTGTGCCACCCTATCAATTTTTTATCCCTCAATCAAAAATAGGTATTTTTTTATGACGTAGCACTAAGTGAACACATACCTTTAGAACCCCCTTTCCTCATACCAATCCTCCACCTCTCTATATAGATGCTATATGATGTCCCCTTCATCCAACTCATCCATAAACTATCTCTAGGGTGCCATGCTCTAGACATCCCTATACTTGAGTCCTAGCCACCAACAAAACATCATGGGTTCACCTTCCACCTTTGTTGTCCTCTCTCTTACAAACCACATAACACTAATGTGCTCCCAAACCCACACTTGTAGCAAGGTGATATGTGTCAAACTGATTGCTTTCATAGAACATACAAGATGTATGTCCATATATAATTGGGCTAGTAGGCATGGATTCCATGCATATGTTTATATCCTCTTCACAATCCCTACCACCACATTCCCCAGTTTCAAGTTCAAGAAACACCCACTCCTATCTAGTAGGAGTACTCCACTGATGAGGCCACACAAAGACAATTCCCATCATGGCACTTTATCTATGCATTTTTCCACATTTAATGCCCATCCCTATGTCTTCAGGTTTTTCATCCCAACCATCACCTACAATATCTCCAACATAGACTATGCTCTTGATGCCAATACCCTGGGACCTTAGATAGGAAGCCACAATATCCTCTATATGTCCTCAAATGTAACAATAATATCCCTTATTAGGAGGTGAAATGTGCTCATCTCTAAGATGCATCTCTCTATTAGTGTAGTTAATAAGGGATTGTGTGCTTGAATCACTACCATCTTGGAAACATACACTAGGATACATGTACCCAAAAAATCCTATTCTACATCCAAAAACTCACAATTTGTAGCACCATGGATCTTCTCTCCTGATTTTGTAGACTCATTGTCACTTGCATTCATCTAGTCCACATGTTAGGTTTTTTTAACTATTTTATTTTTTTCTCTTTTTTGGTGGATCTTCCTCTAGGTTACATCCACCTATTCTATAATAGATCCACCCCTATAGGTTGACATATTATTCTTCCATATATCCATCTCTTTGGAAATTTTTTCTTTCCACCAATAGATATGCCCTTTTGGCATATCTAACCTTCATCTAGTGGATCAACATTTATGTAGTACATCCTCCTCTGCTCTAGCAAATCTTCCCAAGGGGTGAATCTACTTGTCCTCTATATCCTACCCTTCTACCCATAGATTTTCCTTTTGGAATATCTTCCTATCCTTTGGTGGATTGACTAATGCTAGGTGCATCCACTCTTTTGTTGTGGATTCACCCTTTGATAGATTCACCCCTTCCCTAATGGATCTACCTCTTCTTGGCACATCCACCCATCCTATCAAGCAATTTCCTTTCGAAATGTCCACCTAAGTGTAGGTGCATCCATCCTTCCTCGTACTTGGGTGGATCCACCCTATCATGATGGGAAGATCCACCAAATAGTTGACTTTTACCTATCACAAATGCTAAAAAATATAAAGTACAAGGTAAAGATGAAATGTCTAGCTAACCATCTTTCTCTCCTCTATATGCCCATTCCCTCACAATGTCAGCTCGGTGTGGAATAACTCATACACACACCATTATACTCATTGTCCTCTATGTGCTCCATCAAATGATTAGGGTTCAAATGAATAGTGATTAGCCCCTAATTCCTATTTATAGAAAACCCTAATTTCTCCTTTTTGCTACCATTTTCTCCTCATTCCTCCATTTTCCTCTATTCCTTTGTTTTTCTTCCTCATTTTCCATCATGGATCTACTAATTTCCTTCTTTCCCAAGAGGGTTCCTAGGCCTCTTTTCCCCATCTACCCTCTCGAGGGGACATCACTCCCTTCACCTCACCATCTTCTACATTATCTTTTCCTTCTATGTTGTGGCATATATCTAGTCAATTATTCAATTGAGTTTAGTATATTTTATTCTTCTTTGAAACATCATTATTCTAACATTATTTCAAAGAGAGAAAAAATATAGACACCTAAAATTGACCACTTATGTTTAGTCAATTTAACTTTTTCATTTCATCTAAATCCCCTCCTATTCACAGTAATTAAATAATATTGCATTTATTTGATTAATATAATTGATTTACCTAGTTCCTCTAAATTCACAAGGTAATTAATTAATTACATGACATTTTGTCCCCCTTCATCTAGAAATTAAATAAATACTTTTATTTATTTTATTTAATAATTTATGTTCCTCAAGGACTAATTAAAATATTTAATTCTTCAATTTCCTCTTTCCTTGTCACATCTGACATTGTCCCTCATTAACGCCTAATCCAAAGGATAATCCCTCTACTAATGATGTGCACACACTTAATCCTTGATTAAGAGGTCTCATGCATCCTCCAAATTTTCCCATTTACCTCATAACCATTTCTCCATTATCCTAATCTCCACCTAATCCATCCCTTAATTGTTTGCACATTCTTAATCCCTTGATTAAGAAAGGGATAATCTCCTTTCTATTTATTTCTCTCTACCATGTCCAATTATCCTTAATGTCTTTCACTTTTTGGAGAAGTAACACCACATAGGTTACCTATCCAAAGTAACCAAAAGGAATTTAAAATTCCTTATATTCCCATCCATCCCATCATTTTGGTGGATTGGACAAGAAATTCCTTTATGAGGAAGATCTTGTCCATCTCCCTAGTTACTTGCAAAGTACCCATCTTCCTCTCAAGCCTCCACATGGTGACACTTGTCATCATCCTAGGATTTGATAGGTCAACTCCCCTCCCTTTCCTCCCATGAAACCACTTGGCATCACCCCATAAGTTGAGATGTATCAACTAATCTTGTGGACAGTGGAAATGGAGTCACAACTTCTTTTATCCACACCTAAAAGGGGAATGAAGGAAGAGGAATCCAATTTCTCAATGATCACACTCAAGAACAATTTTTTAAGATTCCAATGCAATAAATATTGAAATATATCAAGGGAGATTGTTCCTAATGTTGGAAATTGATAAAGAACACAAATTATGCATGCAAAACTAAGAAAATGTAAAATGTTTGAAAACACAATGTGATATGTAAAATGAACTAATAATGCAAATAAACTATAACAAAAATTGATGAAATAGAAGAGGTGAACCTGGAAACTGGAAGTGATGCGAAGAGGCTCTAGAATCCTATAAGATTCACTATTGAATCCAACTAGGATATTTATGCCAAGTTGGGCGACTTAGTCCTATTTCGAGGAAATTCTGTTAGAATAGGTTTTAGCTTAAAGGGTATCCAAAACTGCAAAAAACACTTTTTAGGCCTAGCAGTGTGACTAATTCACCACTGATGGAGACTTAGTCCACCTTCAGCTTTTGGGAAATTCAAAGATGGAATATGTAGCTCCTAGTTTGCAGTTCAATTCTTGATAAGTTAATGGATCTGATAAGTTCTTTTATGGTTTTGTTAACATTAAAATACTTTGATGAATTCATGACACCTTTTAATGCCTTGCTCTTTGACAAATCTGCATACAAGACCTACAAAACACACATGCAAAGAGGGGAAAAAGGGTTAAGGGTTAGTGAATAGGGGTTTTCCTTGGTCAAACCTTGGTTTGGTAATTAAACCCTTGAAAATGAAATGAAATGAAAAGGGAATGATGAATGAAGAATAGGCAATGCTACAACACACCCAACCGTTGAAGTAGAAATATGAAGATATGCAAGTAATGACTCCAAAGTGCTTGAATGCTAAATAACTTGATTGCTTGATTAGAACACTAGAAGAGCTTATGAGACTATAGATATTTTTGGAGATGAAAAATGAGAGGAAAACCCTATATTTACACAAGATTATACAAAATTTCATGAAAATACCACATCACAAGCTGACCACAAGGTTTAGAAAATCATATCCTGCCATAATTTTTAAATAATTTTGATATTTGAGCTAGGTGGGACTAAGTCGCCCCAAGAGGTGACTTGGTTCCACCAAGGAAATTTAAGTGGGTGTCAAGAATTAAAGTGTATTAAATGATGTTTAACATGATTATTCTCTAAAACACACTTAAGTATGTCCTATAAGTGTATAAAGGGGTCATTTAAGCATAAGAGAGGGTCAAATTATTCACGACAAGCCTAGAAAAGCATTAAATTTTCTTACAAAAGTTTACAACACTTTGAAATAAGGCTTGGTAAGTGATAAAAAAGGTTATTGAAGTGAATTATAATAAAAAGGTCCTAGAAAAGTGTGAAAGTTTGATACAACACTTCTTAAGTAAGACACCACTTGAATTTTGTTAATTTGCTAGGGCCCAAGACCTAATGTGAATGTGTTGAACACATTACAACATTAAATCAAGGCACAACTAAGCGAAGGTCATAAGGATAACTTAAACAAGACATAAAAAGTAGAAGGGTTACTTTTTCGGTGTCCACATTTAGCCCCCACTTTAGTGAGAGGATGAACATGCTTCAAACTCTTACTAAAGTAGACCCATGTGTAATCAAGAGGGGTTCCCATGAACCAATGCTAGAAAGATGGGACAACAATGATCAAGAGGGGTGATCAAGCCCCCATGATCAAGATCTCACGAGAAACCATCATAAGTGCAAAGGGAACACACATGATGATAAGGCATAAGCACAAAAAGCTAAAGATGAAAGAGAGAAAAGGAAAGAAAGAATGAATGAATCAGATCAAGCTTCGACTGTTTGTCCAACACGATGTGGATTAGATCTAGGCTGTTTGTCTAGAAAAATGCATACTCACTCGAAGGAGATGAAACTCATGGCTATTCATCGGGTGAGAAGGCCTAAAAGGTGAGAAACATACACTCATGGTAGGTATGCACTCACACACACGCAAGTGGCTATGGGGAAAGTCATGCCTCAAAATGGACTTCCCACTCAACCATACTAATGTTATACCTCCTAATAACTTTAATAAGGCGCCACAAAATAAAATGACTTTTCGAGATTCATGAGACAAACAAAACTTTGTATGCTTGGATCTCATGAACAAACGTGCGATGGCACCATAGGCATTCAAGTTGTGTTATGCAAGGTGGCCATATAAAAAATGCAAAATGCAACATGAAAAAGATGTTCAAAGGAGTCTTGTTTAGTTCATTCGATGTTTTTAACTTAGGGAACATTATGTCTAATGTTTCCAAGAGAGGACCAATAAAAGAATAGAAAATTCACAACTTAGGGGATGCAGTGCATTGTATCAAGCTACCAAGAGGAATGTAATATGCTAAGATAGATCACGCTCATGAAGGACATCACACCCAATGTCATCCAAAAAGTGACAAAACACATCTTATGAAGTAATAAGGCTAGACTAAGAACCAAGAAAAAGGAAGAATGCAAAATGATAATGCCAATGTATGCCCCCACTTTAAAGGAATTGCTACACATAGTACTGTGAGCAATTACTTTAAAGTAGCAAATGAAAAATACAAAAAAAATAAAGAAGACATGTGAGCTAACTTGGAAAGCCCTATGTCAAGTCATATGTTGGGTATGTGCAAGATCATCATGGAAAAAATAGGCCCTTAAGTGGCGATGAAATTCAAAAAAATCAGAGTTAGGCAACTTGACATAAAAATTTGAATAAGTTATCTATATTATTTCAAAAATATGTAAGAATAGAATTTGTAGCAAATTGAATCTAGTTTCTAAACTACTAGATTTTTATTTTTTTAAAATCTATTTGATGAAAATTTGAAATTTCAACGCACTAACTTACTTAAATTTTAGGGAAAAAATAAGAAGTAGGTGTCTGTCTGAACACCCTAACCACAATAAAATGATAATATTTTTTTATAATATTTTAGATATAAGTAGAGGACTCATGTCCCGATGTGATGCATATTTTTTTATAATTTTTTTCTAAGTAAATAATTAATTATGAATTTTTTACTACAACTTTTAAAAAATATAAAAACTTGTATGTTTGAACACCTTAACTTGGTCAAAACTTCATGAAATTCATTTTTTTTAATCCTATATTATGTGAAGCATAGAATGTGACACATGTTTTGGATTCAAAAAATGTGATACCATTTGAAAGCTATAGATGTTTTTCAATTAGAATATCAATCAGGATTTTAGTCATAATTCAAATAGAAAATGAATAATAATTATTTATTAAACTCAAAGTAAAGAATAATTTATATTGGTGAAAAGTTGAGAATGTCCTTTAAAAACCCTTTACGTTTCATCAATTTGGGTAAAAAAAATCGTCAGCCACATGGCCGAAGTCTAGAAAAACAAGGTAAGCTGTTAAACACATTTTTTGTGTTGAATTCTTAGGATTGGTATGTCCTAGCCAAATTCCAAAGCAAGCCCGAGGCTAGCCCATAAGTAGTAAGGTTTGTGTCAGAAATATCAGATATCCGATGAAATTGGATATCTAATTTGAATCAGATATATGATATATTTTAAATATGATTTTAAAAAATATAATATAGTTTATAATTTAATATATAATATACAATTTATGATAATCTATTACAAAATTATGTATAATATATAATATATTATATTATTATGTATAATATTTAAATATTATTTCTATATTTTAGTTAATGTATACATATTTATATATATATATTAACCAATATATAAGATATTATATAACTAATTAATATTACTAATATATAAAATATTTAAGGGTATGTGCAAGATAATGATGCACCAAAAAGTGGCAATATGATGGGTATGTGGCTGACGACTTTTTTTTTACCTAAAATTGATGAAACGAAAAGGGTTTTTAAAGGAGATTCTCAACTTTTCACCAATATAAATTATGCTTTACTTTTAATTTAATAAGTAATTATTATTCGACAAAAAAGATGGCGATGTCAAGCTGTGCAGGTCGAGCTAGGGCGTCCGTGCCCTAGCTCGCTCTTCGTGTAATCTTGCTGGTGCGCTGTGGGGGGGTCTTTTCCCGCGTTCTGAGGGGTGCATGGCTATCTTCTACCTTTTGTTGCTGGTTCCCTTGGCACGCGAAGGTGGGTGTGGGGTTTGTGCTGGCTGTTTCGGGCCTGTGTCTGCTGTGAGTGGTGGCATCCGGGTGGATCTTGGTGTGCTGTCGCTTGGGCGGGTTCACCTTGTCTACTTGGCTCAGGTGGGGCGGAGGCTCTTGGGTGTTGTGTGGGGTTTGGTACGCTGCCACTCTCCGTGGCTTTGGGATTTCCTACTTGGGGGTCCGGTGGTTCATTTCGAAGCTGAATCATGTGTGCTTTGGAGGGTGGTGGGTGAAGCTGGAGGGGTATTGAGGTGATCCTCACGTGAGTGTCCTCCTATTTCTTATTTTGGGGGCTTGCATGCCCGAGTTGGATATTGTTCTAAGTCATGTCACGAGGGGAGTCATATGGGATTAGCCCCAAGATGGATTTCCGATTAGCTTTTGGATCAAAACGCTTGGAACAGGGAGCTAAGGTTTTTGATAATAATTTATTTACGCCGGGTCAAGAGATGAATAGTTCTGGATTGTCTGGAGGACCTAGAATTTCAAAAATTAATGGGTGTTTGGAAAGATGTAAGGAGAGACCGAAACTGGTTATACCGATGGAGTTGCTGGCGGATGATATCGATTATTATTCAAAACACTCCTTTTATTGTAAGTTTATGGGTTTAAGGGTCTCATTGCAATTTTTGGAATCTTGGGCTCAGAGGACTTGGTTCCCGGAAGGAGAAATGGAGATCAGACTCCTAGCTAATAATTACTTTATGGTTTCATTTGATTGCATGACTGATCAGAATAGGGTTTTTGAGGGAGGTCCCTACTTCTATAACCAAGTGGGTTTATTTATGAAGCCGTGGCATGCGGGTTTCAATCCGACTGAGGAGCTCCCAAATAGGGTTCCTGTGTGGGTTCGTCTGCCATGGTTTCCAGTCGAATGTTGGCGAGAGGATGTCTTACATTTGGTGGCTTCAATGCTCGATAAACCAGTTGGGTCTTCACAACAAACGCAGTTTAAAAAGGTAATGACTTTTTCCCGTATCTGTGTTGAACTTGATTTAAGCATGCCATTGCTAGATTTGGTGGAGGTGAGTGCAGGATCATATACATGGGTGCAACAGATAGACTATGAAACTCTGCCTTTTCGGTGTCGATTTTGTCATGAGTATGGACACTTGTAGTGTAGATGTCCTCGGGCTAAGCCTGTTGGGCCCCAATCTGGCAATAATCCTCGTAATCTGCCTGGGGCTAATAAGGGGAAGGAGCCTATTCTAGGTGATGGTAGTGTAGAAGATGGATTTATTCCTGTCAAAGCTCGTAATAGAAATCGAGGGCAAAAGAGGACTCTGGGGGAGAGGCAGGATGATGTTTCTTTTAACAGGTTTGAGGTGTTGGATGATCTCAACCAGCAGGAAGTGAATCCAGGTTTGATGAACTTGGATCAAGGCACTATGGGTTCAGGAGAGAAGGGTCCTCCTTTGGAGGTTATTCAGGTTGTGCAGGACTCGGGTGCTGGGCAGATGGACACGGATCAGCAGTTGATTATTTCGGCTGGACAAGATCCTATGCATGGGACTCTGACGAATGGGGGAGAGGGTTCTCCTTTGCCTTTAAAGGTTGGTGTGGAAGTAGGAAAAAGCTCCAACTCCTCTTCTCGCATGGGTATTCTGCAAAAGGATCCTAAAATAGGGGTTGGTGAGAAGAATCCCAAGCTGGGTAGGAAAAAGGATTTAGAAAAGATTAAATCAACTGGGGAGACTCTGGTGGAGTCAGGGGCAGTTAAGACCCTGGATTCTCACTTCTTGTGTTCTCAAAAATGATTGTTATATCTTGGAATGTAAGGGGCTTGAACAGTGGCCCCCGACAAAAAGTTGTTCGTGATTTGGTTAGGAATCAATCTCCTGATGTTCTTTTTCTTCAGGAAACTAAGCTTTCTATAGAGAGTATGGTGAATATGGTACCTAAGTTGTGGAAGTATGGTGAGTGTCAGTGTCTTGGAGCTCATGGTGCTTCCAGGGGGGTGGCTTGCTTATGGAATCCACAAAGGATCTGTCCTCTCTGGTGGATGTCTTCTAGGTCGGCTATTTCGTTGGTGGCTTCTTGCTATGTGACTGGAGAATGTATTCTTCTCTCCAATGTGTATGCGCCTATTGAGTATCAGGGTAAGCAGCTTCTTTGGTCTCATCTTCGATATGTTCATAGCCTAGCCCCCTACCACCCCTGGATTTTGGCTGGGGATTTCAACGCTATTGTGGAGTTGTCTAAGAAAAGGGGGGGGAATTGTTCGATTGGAACCTTCTGCTCTGCTTCTCAGGGATAGCATTTCTGATCTTAATCTTATTGATGTCCAGCCCAGTAATGGTTGTTTTACTTGGAATAATAGGCGAACTGGTGAAGACTGTGTTGCTGAGAAGCTTGACCGGTTCTTGGTCTCCTATTACTAGGTTGGTGACTTATGGTCTACCTCCTTTGAAATTCTGGATTAGAGGGGCTCAGACCACTGGCCTATCAAGCTTAGCATCATCTCGACTTGCACTCCTCGTTCCCCCTCCTTCAAATTCTAGCTTATGTGGTTACGGGATTCTACTCTTTTTGACCAGGTGAGTGTGTGGTGGAGGGTTGGTAGACCAGCTTTTGGTACTGCAATGTATACCTTTGCTAAGCTTCTTCAATTTATCAAGTATCAGCTTAAAAGGTGGAATCATCGGTGTTTTGGCAATATTTTTCATGATAAGGTCGCTGCCCAAGAAGAGCTAAACACTGTTACAAGATTGATTCGAGATAATGGAGTTACAAAGGGTCTTTTGAGAGAAGAGGCTAGAACTTTGAAGATGGTCGAGGAATGTGAGTTACGGGAGGAGATATATTGGAAGCAAAAGGCTCGAATTGACTGGTTGCAGGAAGGGGACAAAAATACTGCATTTTTCTTTAATTCTGTGAAGGCCAGGAGGCATGGTAACACTATCTCTGTGTTAGTTAATGAAAGAGGGGATCATGTTGTCTCGTTCCAAGACATCACGACTGAGGCATCACAGTATTTCGTTGCTCTTTTCAAAGAGGACTCTCAAGGGGGTTCGGTCGAGGAGGAACTGGTTCTTTCGTGTATCCCTCAATTGGTCTCCAGGGAAGCGAATGAGGATCTGATGAGGGAGATTTCTCTAGAGGAGCTGGAGGAGATTGTGTTTCAGATTAAGAGGGGAAAAGCCCCTGGCCCAGATGGTTTCCCAATAGAGTTCTTCCAAGAGTTTTGGGAAATCATAAAGTTGGACCTTCTAGCAGTTGTTCAGGAATCCCAGAGGAACAAGCAGATGTTGCGTGCTCTTAATTCCACTTTCATTGCTCTCATCCCTAAGTGTGAAGGTATGGATAGGTTAACCCAGTTTAGGCCTATTTACCTTTGCAATGTGGCTTATAAGATTATTGTGAAGTTAATGGCTGAGAGATTGAAGAAGTGGCTTAAAGTGCTGATCTTGGAGGAACAAAGTGGGTTTGTCGCTGGTCAACAAATTTTGGATGGGGTTGTTATTGCTACGGAGACCATCCACTCCATGGCTAGTTCTCAAGAGAAGACTATGTTTATCAAATTGGATATGGCTAAGGCCTATGATAGGGTTAGATGGTCTTTCCTTCGAAAAGTCCTTGGTGCTTTTAGATTTTGTGTTGATTGGATCCAATGGGTTATGAGTTGTGTTACGTCTGTATCCTTTTTAGTACTGATAAATGGAGATCACTCTGAGCTTTTTGGGGCATCTCGGGGTCTTCACCAAGGGGATCCCCTATCCCCGTACCTATTTCTTCTTTTTGTTGAAGGTCTTGGGCGTTTTCTAAAAAGAAATGTTGGGGCTGGCAACATTCAGGGTTGGCATTGGGGTGGAGACTTGCCTCCACAGTCTCATTTACAGTTTGTTGATGATACTGCCTTGATGGGGATGGCTACTATCAAGGAAGCTACCTTTTTGAGACAGTTGTTGGATGTTTACTTGGTGGCGTCGGGGAAATTGATTAATGAGGACAAATCTTCCATCTTCTTCTTCAATACGCCTGCCCCCATCCAGAGAAGAATTGCTAACATTTTGAGGTTCCAGATAGGAGTTCTCCCTTTTATGTATTTAGGCATCCCTATTTCTATTGGTCATCTTCCCAAGGATTCTTGGCAGAACATCATTGATAAGTTGCGGGTGAAAGTCAATCATTGGACTCATAGATGGTTGTCCTTTCCTGGGCGGGTTCAGCTTCTTAAATCAGTTGTGCAAGCACTCCCTGTTTACAGGTGTATGCTTCAAGTGGCTCCGGTTGGGTTTCTTAAGGAGTTGGACTCTCTTGAGCGAAAGTTTTTATGGGCTGGATGTTGTTCGACCTCCAAGTGGAGCCTGGTCAAGTGGGAAGAGGTGTGTAGTCCTAAGCAATATGGTGGCTTGGGACTTCATCAATCTTCTTTGTTTGGAGTGGCTGTGGCTGCTAAGCTTTTCTAGTGTTGGTGGGTGGAGCAGGATCAGGTGTGGGCTAGGATTTTATCTCATAAGTATTTCCCTGGCATCCCTCGACATGATCTCCTTAGGTACCCTCTTGAGGGGAAAGGGTCGGTGATTTGGAGTACTCTTCAGAAGGGTGCGAAGCTCATTAAGGAGGGTTTATTTTGGATCTGTCATTAGGGCTCAAAAGGTCTTTTTTGGTCTGACTCTTGGGATGGTTTCCCTTCGCTTATATCTCAGTTTCCCCACCTGTTACCGTTGAGCCAAAGTTTTCTTGCGGCTGGTTGGTCACGGGTGAGTGACTTCAAGTCTTTTTCTTTTTATGGGTAGTTGGAGAAGGCCTATTGGAAGGATCCCACCCAGTGGCTGGTTGTGGGTGAGGAGGTTGGCAAGGCCGAGCTTCACGCGATTCTTCATAGTAGGTGTTGTAGTTCCCTTCAGGAAGAGGATATTATTGCTTGGGCTCATAATCCCAAGGGGAGTTATTCTGTGGCTTGGGGCTATCAAGTGTTGTTGGATCATAAGTTGGCTAGGGCAGAGGTTCAGTGGTGGAAGAGGGTGTGGAGTAAGCTATCATGGCCTAAATGGAATTGTTTTGTTTGGAATTTAGCGTGGAATAGATGCTTGACCTGGGATAACATCCATAAAAAGGGTTTCCAGGGGCCTTCAGTTTGTGTTCTCTGTGGGAAGGCGGAAGAGGATTCCTCAAACTTGTTCTTCCGATGTCCCTTTGCTGTGCAACTTTGGCATTGGTGGTGGGAGGTTTGGAAGAAACCTTGTGTTCATGCTTCCTCTTTGGTCGAGTTCTGGGATAGTATGGGAAGACCCCCCTCGTCGGCCTCCTTTTTGCAGGAGTTCTGGTATGCGGGACCTACTTTTCTTCTCTAGTAGACTTGGTTGGAGCGGAATCGTAGAATATTCTGTGGTGTTAATTTGGTGGGTCAACAGGTGTGGATGCATCTATTAGGAATGATACAGGAGTCAGTCGTGGCCAAGAGTGAAATGTCTCTCTCCTTGGGGAGAGAGGATGCTGAGTTGGTTGATAGATTGGGACTTCAGGGGAGACAATCTTCTTTAGGGGGTTCCAGGAGATGCAGACATGGGGCTAAGAGAGTGCAACGGTTGGGTAGATGGCTTCCTCCTCCATTTGGAGTCTTGAAGATTAATTCTGATGGATCTTCTAGAGGCAATCCTGGGCCTACTAGGATTGGTGGGGTTGGTAGAGATTCAGGGGGTTCTGTGATTTTTATGTTCTCTATTCATGAGGGGGAGAAGACGGTCAATCTCATGGAGGGCTTGGCGATTCTTTATGCTGTGGAGCGGGCCCTTGCTTTGGGTTGGCATAAGATTATTTGTGAGGCAGATTCACAAATTCTAATTAATTTGTTGAATGAGCGAAAGATGTCTGATATTAATTGGCAGTTGGCTTTAGTTGTTCAAAGTATTCTTCAGGTTTGCTCCAAAATGGAGGTAGTTTCTTTTGTCCATATCCCGAGGGAGTGGAATCAGGTTGCTGACTGTTTGGCTAAATGGGCTTCTGAGCATGATACTAGCTGGAAGATAGAGGATTGGACACAGGTCTCCCCTGAGTTACGTCAAGACTTGGATAGAGTCCTTGAGGAGGATAGCAGGATATTGGAAGATAGTTGATGTTGTGTTTGTTCTTGCTTTGGGACTTCTTTGGTTTTTTGGGGTTTGCCCCCTTGGTTTTGGTTGTAATGCACTCTTTTTATTTTCAATAAAGTTTTTACCCCTCTTTTATAAAAAAAAAAAAGTAATTATTATTCATTTTCTATTTGAATTACGACTAAAGTCCTGATTGATAGGCTGATTGAAAAACGTGTATAGCTTTCAAACAGTATCACATTTTGAATCAAAACATGTAATCACATTCTATACTTTGCATACTATAGGATTAAAATAAAAATGAATTTCATGAAGTTTTGACCAAGTTAAGTGGTCGACATACAAGTTTTATATTTTTAAAAGTTGTAATACAAAATTCATAATTAATTATTTACTTAAAAGAAAATTACAAAAAAAACACATTGGGACATGAGTCCTCTACTTATATCTAAAATATAATAAAAAATATTATCATTTTATTGTAGTTAGGGTGGTTGATAGACACCTACTTATTTTTCCTTGAAATTTAAGTACTACTACATTGAAATTTCAAATTTTCACCAAATAGTTTTTTTTTAAACAAACCTTGTAGTTTAGAAACTACATTTAATTTTCTCTGATTCTATTCTTACATATTTTTAAGGGCCTAATTTTTCCATGATGATCCGACATACCCTTAAATATTATCTCTTCCCTCTCTATCTCTCCCTCTCCCTCTATCTCTCTATCTCTCTCTCCCTCTCCCTCTCCTTTCCCTCCCTCCCTCCCTCCTCTCTCTCTCTCTCTCCCTCTCCACCTTTCTCATCTCTCTCCCTTTCCATCTCTCCCTCCCTCTCCCCTTCTCCCATCTCTCTCTCTCTCTCTCTCTCTCTCTCTCTCTCCCCCTCTCTATGTCTCTTTGTCTCTCTCTTTTCCTCTCTCTATTTGTCTCTCTCTCCCTCTCCCCTTCTTCCTCCCTTCCCCTCTCCATTTCCCCTCCTAATTATCTGTGTGTGTGTGTGTGTGTGTCTATCTCTCTCTGTCTCTTTGTCTCTCTTTGTCTATCTTTGTGTCTCTCTATCTCTTTGTCTCTCTCTATGTCTCTCCCTCTCCCCTTCTTCCCCTCTTCCCCTCTCCCTTCCCCCTCCTAATTCTCCCTCTTTCTCTCTCTACATCTACCCTTCTTCCCCTCTCCCTTTCCTTGTTTGTCTCTGTCTCTGTCTCCCTTTCCCTCTCTCTTTGTTTGTCTATCTGTTTGTCTGTCTGTCTATCTATCTCTCTCCCTTCTCCTCTCTCTCTCCCTCTCCCCTTCATCTCCTCTTACCCTCTCCCTCCCCCCTCCTAATTCTCTCCCTCTCTCCCCCTCTCTGTCTCTATCTATGTCTTTGTCTCTCCCTTTCGCTCTCTTTATCTTTCTCTCTTTCTCTCCCTCTCTCTCTCTCTCTCCCATCCTCCACCTCCTAATTACTCTTGGTTCTATGTGAGAAAAATCAGATATCTGATTTATAACATCAAAATCTTACCGTTGGGTATCTGCAGGATCATCATGGAAAAAGCAGGCCCTTAAGTGGCAAAAAAATAAGAAAAATCAAAGTTAGGAAACTTGATGTAAAAATTTGAATAAGTTATATATATTATTTCAAAAATATGTAAGAATAGAATCACTAGAAAATTGAATGTAGTTTCTATAATACTAGGTTTGTTTAAAAAAAATAAAAATCTATTTGGTGAAAATTTGAAATTTCAATATAGTACTACTTAAATTTCAGGGAAAAAATAAGAAGTAGGTGTTTGTCTGACCACCCTAACCACAATAAAATAATAATACTTTTTTATAATATTTTAGATATAAGTAGAGGACTCGTGTCCTGATGTGATGCATATTTTTTTGTAATTTTTTTCCAAGTAAATAATTCATTATGAATTTTTTATTACAACTTTTAAAAAATATAAAAACTCGTATGTTTGACCACCTTAACTTGGTCAAAACTTTATGAAATTCATTTTTTACTTTTTTTAATCCTATAGTATGCGAAGCATAGAATGTGATGCATATTTTGGATTCAAAAAAATGTGATACCGTTTGAAAGCTATAGATGTTTTTCAATCAACTTATCAATCAAGAATTTAGTCATAATTCAAATAAAAAATGAATAATAATTATTTATTAAATTCAAAGTAAGACATAATTTATATTGGTGGAAAGTTGAGAGTCTCCTTTAAAAATACTTTTCATTTCATCAATTTTGGGTAAAAAATTTTTGTCATCCACATACCCATCATATTACCACTTTTTGGCCCATCATGATCCTGCACATACCCCGTTACAATACATTTTGAAATATTTTTCAAATCAGATATCGGATTTTATCCGATATCAGATTAGTGGGCCATCGAAAAACCCCAAGTGGACTATTTTGGGCATCCCAACGGACCCTACATTTTGTTTGTAGGCTTTGCAAGTGACAAAAACACGATTTTAGATAGGAAGAGACAAAGATCAACTTTTTGGAGCATCTTCTACTCAAATTTTTTATAAGCAATCATTTTTTTAGCATCTTTGTGGAGGTATAGTGGGGAGCAATAGTCATTGGAAGAAAAATTGTAAGAGAAAGCTTACAAAAGAACAAATTGAAGCATATAGACAAAGAGATAGAGAAATTTATACGAAGAGAAGAGAAGGTATGTCAAATATTGGTGAACCTGAGCCCTTTGGTCTTTCAGGTGAAGAGGAAATTGAATATGTTCAAGGTGAAAATGTTGAACATGATATTGAAAGTGGGAATGAAAATGTTGAAATTGATATTGAAAATGTTCAAGGTGAAAATGTTGGAATTGAAGATGTTGAACATGATATTGAAATTGGGAATGAAATTATTGAAATCGATATTGAAAATGTTCAAGGCAAAAATGTTTGAATTGAAGATGGTGAACATAATATTGAGCCAAGTCTAAATTATGTTTCACCAAATTACATGAGAAATGAAGAACCTTGTGTGGAAGAAAGGAATATTCCAAATTCAAGACCTTCAAGAACCCCTGAATGGTTACTTGAGATTGATGAGAACATTATAAACAATTTTGAAGGAAAGAGGTCAACATGAACCATTTGGTTGTGGGATATGCAAATTTTCAACCAATATTTTAGCAATAAGACATTGACTAAGCAATGCCAAATTTTTGTACAATTTCTAAAGATACAAAAAATGAGACATTTTCTAGCCAAATTGAAATTCATGTGAACAAGAAGACCTAAAAAATTTCTATTATTGTCAAAAATATTTTTAATGCTCTTAAGTATATTGGAAAAAATAACAAGGAAAAAGATAAGAGAGCTACTCATAGAGTCATTACAACCACCCTAGTAAGCCATCAATTGAAAAAGGCTCGCTTTATGAGACAAACTTGTATTGATTTTGACATAAATCATAAAATTTTGGATATGGCACTTGCAAGAATAGAAAGAATAGATGATCCTCTTCAAAGTGATACATGGGATTTTTCTAGGAGGCTTCCATGTGTTGATAAGAAGCTAACCAATAATAAGCAGGTAATTCAACAATTTTGGCATGATAACTCTAGAGTATCACCCAATGCAAAGGATGTTTTAAACTTAAGAATTGACAATCAATACCATACACCGTGTGATCCTAAACATTTCTTGTAATCAAGCCAAACAATTTTGTTCAAAAATTTTATTGAAACACATCCAAATATGGAAATCTCACAAAGAACTTTTAAAGGTTTGAAGCCATTTTATTGTGTGCCTTTTAAAATTCATAATACTTGTTGTAAATACCATGTGGAGTTTTAAATGTACCACAAACTATTATTCTATATATTTGTTCTGCTTTTTCTATTAATGAAATATTGTAGGAGTGTGGTGTAATGCATCTTCTAAAATCATCAAGGGAATTGCTAGTTCTATTTTTATGTTCTAGAGATGATGGTTTCCTTTTCTATAGAAATGATTGTTTAAATGTGAAGTGCTCACAATGTGGTGGCTTGTCAAAGTTTGTTCAATGTTTTCATAAGGGTTCCGAAAATGAATTTTGAAAGAAGCTTGTTGAGAAAAAGAGATATGAGATAGTCAAATATACTTTGCAGAGTGAAGGTGAAAGTTCTAAATGCGAATTGGTTACAAAAGAATGCAGTGTTATTGATTTTATTTTAGATTTTAAGGAGAATATTTTCTACAAGTATGCAAGACATATCCATAGGTCTTAGTGGTTGGATCAACAATTTAGGATGTGTAAGGACTCTTCTCTAATTGGAACTATTATATCAGTGGTTTATTTTGTAGAAAAATACACATTGTACCCACAAAATAAGGTGCAATCTTAGTATTACAATTCCATTCAGATTTCTATTTTTGTCCACATAACATATAGACATGCACCTGATAGTAAAAAATAGGATCGCAAGATAATCAGAGAATATCATTTTTATATGAGTTATGATAGATCTCACTCATTTGAGTATTTCCAATTGTTTCAAGAATTTTTTTGAGTTCTTGCAGGAGCATGATATAGTAGTGAGCCAATGTCTCATTTGGTCAGATAAATGAATAGGTCAATTCAAGAATGCTCATATGTTTAATTGGTTGAGTAGAATGCATGTAGAGAGGGGTGTACCTCATATTTGGAGTTTTTTGAAGTTAGGCATGGGAAAGGGGAGCATGATGGAGCCGGTGCATGTGTAAAGAGAGCTTTAGTTAAGGAGGAATTAAAGATTTCAAGAGAAAAATTTAGTGATGCACATTCTATTGTTGATTGGTGTAGTTCAACATTGTCATAGAGAGGGACATTTTATTCAATAGTGCACATATTCTTTTGGTTGGTTGAGAAGGTTATAGTGGGAGGAAGATTGGATTATCATACAATCAAAGATTCTTCAAAGATGCATTCATTTCAAAGATCAGATGCAAGCACATGGACCATTTGGACACGAGATTTGGCCTTTTTTTGTCAGAGTTGTATTCAACTGTGCGAGTGGGATCAATGTGAGTCAAGTGAGTGGGTGGATACATGGGTTCCATAGTATATAACTCCTTTATCTTGAACAATATCCATGACAAATGCAACAATGGAAAGTTCAATTGATTATGACCATCTTTCATATCTACTACAACCAGGGCATTTTTTTGTAGTTGTTGCACCATAGGGGAATGAAGAGAGATCATACTATTGGTTGGATCAATGTGTGCGGGTAAAGCATAAGCTAACATAGTTGATGGAAGATGATGATGGGTTCATGTATCCTACAGGTTTAGTTGTGGTTGTAGGAACTTGGTTGCAAACATACATGATTAGAAAGAATGGCATACCTGTATTTGAAGACTACGAGAAACACAAAACCATTCTCATGTATTCGTACCTTTTTATAGAAACAAATGTTAAGTTGTTGAAGCATCATGCCAAACCAAAGAAAAAAAACTATGGAGACTTAGTAATGTTGATCATCAAGCAATATTGGATACTCTTAAGCAAAGAGATGACCCTTTAGGCACACTTGAATATCATATTCAAGAATGGGAGGTACAATGCTTAGGTTCATTATGCTTAAGTTCATTAGTGTTCTTTATTTAATATTCACAAAAACTAATTGGTTGGATGATAGGATAGTTAGAAAAGTTATTTTGATCATAAATATGTGTTCCCAATTCAAATTGAGGGGTTGGTGAAAAGTGAAGAAAGAAGAATGTGTTGTTTAAGCCTTGTTTTCTCTATATTTTCATACATTACAGTGTGCAAAATTCTTTTGTATGACTTTGTATGTGTTTGTATGAAATAGTAATCAATTAGAATAGATAGAGTAATGTGTTATCTTTCATTTGATTTGGAATTTGTCACAATGTTGCTTCATGTTTGAAATTTTGTCGTCTTATTGAACACAAGTTCATGTGGGGAACATGCTAAGATAGACATGATTACAACTTCATGGGTATGAAACTGATGTAACAGTTGATGAAGCTGAAATTAAGTTAATGCTCTAATATGGATATAATATTTTCAAAGCTTTTAGTTCCATATGTATATTTTTTCTCTTTTTCTATCTATTATCCAAATAGAGAATTCTCTTCAATATGTTTTCATTTAGTCATATTACTGACACATTCTGATACTATGGTAAGCTATATTTTCAATTTCATTGGAAGTGAGGGTCTTGACATTCACTTCAAATACATTGAAGTAGTAGCCAAAATTAGACAAATCAAGGAGGTGGAACATGTAACCAGAGAGTCAAACTTCTAAATTTTTGTGATCAATTTGGATTTGTACAATGCTTAGGTTAATTATGCTTAAGTTCATTAGTGTTTTTTATTTAATACTGATATTTTGTATACTCTTGCAATGTAGGTGTCTTTAATATTGATATTTTGTATATGCTTGCAATTCTTTTTCATGAGAATTCTCCTCATTTTGTACTAGATCTTCCAGATGCTTCATTTTTGAAGTAGTTCTTTCATGTTTTGGACTTGAATAAGAAAAAAATAGAGCATTGCAACTCAATTTTCTCAGTCATAGCATTGAGAAACACACGTTGTAACAAATTTTTCAAAGCAAAGACACATTTAAATCTTGTATATGCAATAAGAACACATTTTCTCAATAAAATTTTAGTATTTTTCCTTCTTAATAGTCATTTCATTATGTGCAAATGAATGATTATTTTTCTTCTTCTATTTTTTATGTTTAAACCTCGAAAGCATTGCCTCATTTCCAATGCTTTTAGTGAACAAAAACAATTAAATAAACTACCAATTGACAAAGCAGTGAATAAATATGACTAAATATAATGATTATACAATTAATAAACATTGTATCAATATACTACCATTTTCTAGAAATCAATGAAAAAAACAAGTTACCAAATTGATCAAAAAAAATTATGAGTAATAGCTCACCAAAGATTGTTGCCCTTTTTCACTTTGGACAGTTAAGAGATTTCATCGGTTGAATGTAGCTCAAACTGCTTCGGCCTATTTGGGTGTGAAAGGGTACCATACCTAACCTAAACATACCCATACGAATGTGTTGGAACAGTCGATTTGGTCACACATGTTAAAAAATGAAAGTTACACCCCTTTGCAACTTTACACTGCTTGCATCAAACACTTTTTCCATCAACTAAAAGCATAAAACTACAGGAAAATTCCTTCAAGATATAAAAAACTGAGAGATATTATTGTAGAGGGGCCCAACATGATCTCATAGCCTAATTTTTTTTTTTGTAGAAATCACATTTTTTGAGTAACAGCTAGTCAAAGATTTCTTCCCTTTTGCACTTTGGACTCTTAAGGGATTTCGCTGGTTGAACGTAGCTCGAACTGCTTTAGCCTATTTGGGTGCGAAAGGGGACCATACCTAACCTAAACATACCCATCCAGATGTGTTGGAATATTTGATTTGGTGGCACGAGTTGTAGAATGAAATTTACACCACTTTGCAACTTTACACTGCTTGCTTCTGACACTTTTTCCATCAACTGAAAGCATGACACCACAGCAAAATGCCTTTGAGCTATCAAAAACTGAGAGAGGCTATTGTAGAGGGTCCCAACATGATCTCATAGCCTAAGAAATTTTTTTTGTAAGAATCATGGTTTTCGAGTAACAACCCATCAAAGATTTATATCCTTTTGCACTTTGGAATTTTCAATGATTTCGCCAGTTCAACGTAGCTCAAATTGCTTTAGCTTGGTTGGGTGTGAAAGAGGACCATACCTAACCTAAATGTACCCATCCAGACATTTTGGAAAAGTTGGTTTGGTCACACGAGTTGCAAAACAAAATTTACATGTAACGGCCCGTCACGCTAACCCCAAAGGACAACTAAAAAAGAATAACAATAAATTTTTCTTTTTAAAAAAATAAAGAATAGACACTAGGTTTACTAATGCAATTAACATAGCTAATGATTATAAATTAAAAACTTAAGTCCCTTGGGGTACACGGGATGACATTACACAATTTAGCCCATAACAAAGTTGATACTGCAATTTCCAATTGTACTAACGTAACCCATTCATTCACATAACTCCATTTAAACATTCATTAAAAAAAAATGTGATAGGAATATTCCATATAAAACCATATAAGAAAATTACAATAAATTAAACATGGAAATATAAAGTACATATTTCCATAGATACAACATAACATTAAAAGTATTTACAAATTATAGTTCTAGAATAATTTACTTGGTGTGATTATACATTACATTAGTTCGCCAGTACATCTCAATGAACACATATACAAAATTACATCATAAGTCTTCCCAGAGCATGTGGGAGTGATACATCAATACATAAAATACATCTGAAGTACAAATATACATCTGGTAACATATGAACCTTGGATCAAATTGTATTTACAAAATTTGCACTGAAAGGTACAACTGCATCACATGGGACCCAATGGGGTGCATAGCACATTCCACCTGACCACCCTCATGCTAGGAGTAAATAAGGAAGGATCCCCGACCAAGCACATGCAAACAAAAAATGGAATACTAAACTCTAGACATGAAAAAGCAAGAAAACAGAAAGGAAACATAATATTAAAAGACAACTTCCAAAGGCTAGTGTAGTGCCCCTCCATCTGTGATGTCCTTGTGTTGCCTCTGACTCGCTTGTAAAGTTAGTATTGATTGGCATGATTTGAATTGATTCAATTTATTTGGTTTGTGTTTTGAGGTATTAAATAAAATAAAAGATATAATACTTCTGTGTTTTTTGTCAAATAAAATATTATTAATGTTTAAAATGAATTAAATAAATCAAACTTGAATATTATAATTAAATAAAAATAAATAAATGATTGTGGAAGTAATGAATAATAGTATAATAAACAAAATTAAATGCAATATTATGTCAGTTTCACATAAAGGTCTAATTATAGAATTTTGCATGTAAGGTTTTGTAGCTGCTCAGCATAAATATAGTTCTTAATTAAAGCCTCTTGGTAACTGAAACTTGTTGAAAGAAACTTCACCTTTAGAGCATTTGGAAGTCGAAGAAAACTAAAGAATTTGCAAAATAAATAATAACTATATTTAGCTTTTGGAGGGGGTAGAATTCAGGGAGAGATTGTTTTGTATAGGCTACTTTTGTACTGCATCAAAGGATAGTCTCGCAGAGATTGATTAAGCTTGGGTGCAAATCAGGTATGTATTCTTTCATGATTCTTGTGCATCCATTTATAAACTTGCAACCTTTATATTGTACATCACAGATATTACGCTTTCTTTGATTTTTTTTGCAATCCTTGATATGGATTGTTACGAAAGATCTTTTTTTTTTTTTCTCTTATTAAGAAAACAAGGGATTTAGGAAGAGGGTTTTTAGTAATTTTCTTTTATAGACCGTGAATTAGTATTTTTGTGTAAGGGTTTGATAACTATTTTCTGCGCATGTAATCCTATAATGGATCAGTCTTCTTGTATTTGTTTCCTCATCAGAATAATAGTTTCCTTCTATAACCATTCTTCTTCACTGAAATAATTGATTCATCTGTAGTGGCGGGATCATTAGTGATAAGGCTTCAGACTTGTTGTTCAGATAATAAAAAGAAATAGTGATGTCTCTCAAAATCTGAGCCTCTTCAATAAATTCTAAAGAATAGGGGCCTAATCATGTAATCCTTGTCATTAATTGCTTCCATACTTTGCAATTTCCATCAAACTATTTGTGGGTTTAATTGATTATTGGAGAAATCATGTGATCGAGACTCTAACTCTGTTTCCAACCACAAGATTCAATTATTTTAATAGTGGGAAGGGAAGGAAAGAAGCCATAAGTAATCTCTTTGATTTCATTGTCAACTAGTCTCAGCCGTAGCACTTAAACTTAATAGGGAGTTTAAGGGTTTAAATAGCCTGCTTGATTCTTCTAACAATCTATCACAGCTGCAACACTTGAAAATAACTATAATAAAGCAAGGAGATGGCGATATTTCCATATTCCAATATTCACTTTCTAATATACTTGGCAAACTATCACTGTTACATCGTTTAGAGTTGAGGCAATGTACAGAATTAAATAGTCTCCCTGAAACCATTGGCAACCCATCATAGCTGCAACTTTTCGACTTGCAAAGGTGTAGTAAATTAAATAATCTCTCTGGTTTCATTGATAACCTGTCATAATGGCGCACTTGAACATGGTAGGGTGTATAGATTTAAATAAACTCTCTGATTCTGTTTGCAACCTATCTCAGCCGTCGCACCTGGCATAATGGGAAGTTTAAAAGTTTAAATAATCTCTCTAGTTTCATTGTCAATTTGTCTCAGCTACGGCGCTTGGCCATAACAAGAAATTTTTAAAAGTTTAAGTAATCCCTCTGATTTATGTGTCAATCTAATGTAGTTGTAGCACTTAGAGTCAATTGAACGATAAAAGATATATGACAAATAGAGTAGTGAAGGGAAATATGAATAAGAGAGTATTTTAGAAGTTTACATTAGTTCACATAATGCTAAGTTAGACAAATTTATAAATAGAAATTATTATGTGTGGAATATTGGTTATTTAATATTAACAACAATATGCATTGTTTATGGAGTCCCATTAATAATGGTAAATATTTTTATGGTAGATCATTTCTTTATAATGGAATTAGTGGAAATGAAGATCATTTTTTTATAAAGGTGCTAGTAAAGAATGGTATCCCTCTTAGCTATAATTATATAGAGAATAGTTACTTGCATATGTCAAATGTTAGAAAATAATGTTCTCTTGATTGTAAAATTAAATGATTATACTATATAATGAAAATTGGTAACACATTAGAATATTGGGGAAAACAGTTATGCCTTTTAATAAATGAATAGGTTCTTACTTACACAGTGAAATTAGATGGTCATATAGTTTTAGTTAACAAGAAAACTGGCATTGTAATGTAGTGTTGGTGAAATTAGTTATCCTTTTAAATATAATTAGAGTATTAATTGGCTAATTATGTTTATATATATGTATATAGTTATAGGAATGATTATAAATCGTGAATGGGAATAAAAGAAATTGGTTGGAATGCTTTTATAAATTCTTTTATTTAATTGAGCTTTATGATGAGCATAGTGAGATGTTAGTAAGATATGTGAATATAATCTTTAATGAGTTAAAACGATTTCTTATGAAGTGAAGAGTGAAATCGTAGATGATAGTTCAATTGTTTTTTTTGAAGTTTATTGATTTTGATTTGTTGGGTTAGTATTTTGAGAGTGATAAAATATGCCTTGAGATAATTATGATATGTGATTATAGAGTTCCTTTATTTATTTTAAACTAATTCTTATTGAACGGATGGATAAATTGTATTTGAATGGTCATTGTTCATTTAAGGGTAATTTGGTGTATCCTATTTGTGGTGTCCTCTTTGGAATTTCTTGGCTTCGGAAGTGATTTCATTCCGTTGGGTTTGTGTCGATTTATGTGTGATTTGACAAATCCTTTCATTGTGACTTTTCTTGAGTTGATGTGAGTTGGCGATCTTCTTTAAGTTAAATTGTGTTGCTATTCGTTTAACCTTACGTGGTGAATTCTTGGTTTGTTTTGAGTGGTGGGGGTTTTATTAATTGAATTTGTGGTGGAGTATTTTGGATACTAAAGCAATGCTTGGTTGTGATAAGTTTATGCTTCTTATTGAATGTAGTCTTCCCACTTTTATTATTTTGGTGAAACATTAAATTATATTGTTGTCATGTTTGTTGATTTTTGTCAAAGGTCATTTGTTTACCAACTGTGGGTATCTTGTGAGGAGGAAATTGAGGTCTCCCTTGGATGCCTGGTTGCATGCTTTTACCTTTGTTGTTGAAGGATTGTTTTCGATGGTTGTATGGGGTGTGATGCTTTTGGAGACTAATTTTGATTCATGGAATCCTTTGTCATTTAATTTGTGTTGCAATGTAATTGGGAACTCGTTTTTTGTTTATGAGTTGTGGATAGTTTTTTTTTTTTTTTATTCAAGGGTAAACGCTTTTTACCGGAGCTATGAACCGGACACAACCATTCAACAATACCACCCCAACGGGGTTTGAACCTTGGTGGCAAGGACAACAATGCCACCTATAAACCAACACACCATGCCAATACGGCATGAGTTGGATAGTTGATCTTCTTGAATTTTTGATTTATTTACGTGTCGAAGTTGATTATGTAGTCTGGATGGAGTTGTTGATCTTATTTTAATGTATTCACTCATTATATTTGAATTGAAAATAGTTCTTTGAGGTCTTGCATTTATTGTTGTCAGTTCTTCATGGGGAAACTCCAGTGTAAGCCCCTTGAGATTCTTCCAGAGGCTTGATTATATTGTTGGTCAATGTTCCTCATTTTATGTGCTCTTGACATGGCAAGATATTGGTATCATTATTTTAAAAGGGTTGTACGAAACTTTGTGAGACTCTGATTTTGTACTTGTTAGCGAGATGGGTAATGCCTCGCACGCTTTTATGTTATGATTCTTTGTTCAAATTATGATGTTACAACCCTTGGTTTTTTTTGGTTTGATGTTGTTGGGTCTCTAGGGAGAGTGGCTCCTCGTGGGGGCCGTCACCCCGTTTAAGGGGAAGGGCACAGGATAACCCACGAGTGAGTTAGTAAACAAGTGAAAACCTAATAATTAACTTAGGAGGGTTGTGTAGTAATATCATTATAAGATTTAAAAATGGATGCCTCGTCTTCATTAGTTCTTCCGTAGACTAATGGAAGGCTGAGAAGGTCGTGGTCGGCAAGGTCGTGACCTCATCTTCACAAGAGGTTTATGGATCCACATGAGTCACCCTATGGACAGCTCAATTGGGAGGAAGAGTATAGGATAGCCATAGATGGGACCAACGCACCTCAAGTTGGGAGGAAAACTGAGAATAGCCCATGTAGGGGACTATGTGATGACACTCTCCCTAGTTGCCGGGTGTTTTACTTTATTGGGTTCCTCTAGAAATTATGTTATAGGAGTTAGTTTAGATTGTGGTTGAATGGACTTATATTGATTTATAGATGCTGCCTTGATACATCTTTGGTGTACTGTGGTCTTGTATGATCTCATTGATATTTGACTTATGACCTTGTACTCTTATGATGCTGTGATATGATGTTATTGTATTGTTTAATTGCAATTTAGGTGTATTCTGTTTATTATTTCAATTTGTTTTTGAAATGTTTCATGATCATCCTTTGGTTACTTGTTTACTGGTTATTGCTTTGATTTATGTGATGAGATTTATGACTTTAAGTTAATATGTTGACTCATGAATGTTTATGATTATGTCATTGTAATCCTTGAGTTTTATGATACTTTTGTATGATGTTGAGTCTTGTGGTTTCGTGTTTGGATGTTCTTGGTTGAGGACTCTTTCTTGTTAGCTCCTTAGCACGGGGGGTGGGTCTTCGGACCCACATGGTCGTGTGGAACGTGCTAAGCACCCCATTGGAGTCCCCAGTCAAGGATAGAGAGCGCAGTTAGTTGCTGTTGCGGCGAGGAAGTTTTAATCGTCTTGGAGCGAGTTATGATACTATGTATTCCTCATTAATTTGTATCATGTTATCTTGTAGTATGGTTTTAAGTTCATGATTAGAACACTTTTATCATTGTACCTCTTGAACATTGTATTGTAATGTAATGTTAAACCTTGTGTGGAAATTGGCCATGGCAGTTGTTATTTAATGTGTTGAGTTAATCATGTATATGTTGTATTTATGTACACAGATGGTTTCTTAACAATGATTTATCATGTATGTGTTACATTTGTTAATGTTTACTTTGTTATGGATTATATCTTTGGCTTTTATTCTTTATTGTCATTGTGTGGATCTAAGTCGCGTAATGACTCCTTGTGTACCCCAAAGGATGTATGTGTTAGCGAATCTTCTTAAATGAAATTCATGTCATGACTTTAAGTTATTATGTTGACTCATGAATGTTTTTGATTATGTCATTGTAATCCTTGAGTTTTATGATACTTTTGTATGATGTTGAGTCTTGTGGTTCCGTGTTTGGATGTTCTTGGTTGAGGACTCTTTTTGTCAGCTCCTTAGCACGGGGGGTGGGTCTTCGGACCCATGTGGTCAGGTGGAACATGCTAAGTACCCCATTGGGTCCCCTGTTGAGGATCGAGAGGCGCGGATTGGTGCTGTTGCGGCGACCCCAGTGTTGTATCTGTCTTGGAGCCAGTTATGATACTACGTATTCCTCTGTTCATTCATATCATGTTATCTTTTGGTATGGTTTTGTTCATGATTGGAAACACTTTTGTATCATTGTACCTCTTGAACATTGTACTGTAATGTAACATTAAACCTTGTGTGGATGATATTGGCCATGGCAGTTGTTATTCATTGTGTTGAGTTAATCATGTATATGTTGTATTTACATACAAAAATGGTTTCTTAACAATGATTTATCATATATGTGTTACATTTGTTAATGTTTACTTTGTTATGGATTATATCTTTGGCTTTTATTCTTTATTGTCATTGTGTGGATCTAAGTCGCGTAATGACTCCTTGTGTACCCCAAGGGATGTATGTGTTAGTGAATCTTCTTAAATGAAATTCATGTCATGACTTAATGTGTATTACATGTATGTTATGTTAACTTTTTTTAAAAAAAAAATTGTACAGTAATTATTGTTTAATTGTCCTTTGGGGTTCGCACAACGGGGCATTACAACATGGTATCAGAGCATAGGTTCATACATTGGGCACTATTTGTGCTCAGTATGTAACCTTGCGCTTAGACCTGTGAGTCTTGAGTTTCACTTTTCTTTTGTCATTGTTGTGAACCTGAGTTTCTTCTGTTAATCGGTGTCTGGTCGATGGTATAGGAAACTGATGGGAAAGGATAGGACCCTCGGTGTAGTGCGCAATGCACCGATATCCTTTCCTGTCGGGGATGCTCTATGGACCCTTGAGTTTTAGTGTGATGTGTTTCTTGGTGATGTGTTTTATGTGTGTGAATATGTCAAGTGTGCGTGGAATCTACAATTTTGTTGTCCTTGAGTGATGAATTATGTTTTCTTGAATCTATGAAGGTGTAAAATTTTACTTTTTTTATTGAAATTGATGTGAGATTTGGTGTTGAATAATGGTTAAAGTGGAGTTATTTGTGTGAAAATTATGAGTTTTAACGAAGATGTGAGGTTTTGTGGATAATTATTCTATGATTTTTAGTAGAATATAGTATCTTGAGGTTAAGATGCAACTTGAATTATTGGTACTAATGTGCAATGTTCTATGGTAGCTTTAGATTTACAAGAAGTTGGCTTCAGAAACATAGTGATGAAGGTAATGCAATTGTAATATGTAGGTATAGATACTTATAATTTCAAGTAGTAATTCATTTTGATATAGTAGATGAATTAGGTTTATGGTTAGCATCCTTATGTGAATATTGCCTAACTAATAAGAAGCAAACTATTTATGAGTTACTAGAATTATTTTGACTATTATGTGTGGTTTGGTGGGAGGGACAGTGTGGTATCACTCGCTCGTGAGTGCCCTACTATGCTGGGAGTTCCTCTCACGATGTATTTGTGATATATATGTATTGTGCACAACATTTGTTTGCATGCAGGATTGCAGGAACTAAGTCTCGATTCCACCTGCATTGTCAGGACAGGGTGAGCATTATATACACCCAATGGGTTTGACGTTGAACATAGGAGCTGACAAGAAAGTTTCCCCAACCTAGTTCGTCATCTGTCCTAGTGTTTGACAAATTGGTTTGGTTGCAACCCCATCACCACTCTCGTTTTGGTATCATTTCCTTATTTGGCTTGTTTAATTTTCCTTGCTTACTTGATGACGTTTAATTGATTTTTTAATTTATGGTGTTGATGTGCTTATGATCATTGATATTGTTGTGTTACCATGTTTATGCTTGAGCTCGACTTCCCGAAGTAAGTCGAAGCCTTGGGGGGGAGGATGTAGTTCCCCTCTGTCTGTGATGTCCTTGTGTTGCCTCCGACTCGCTTGTAAAGTTAGTATTGATTGGCATGATTTGAATTGATTCAATTTATTCGGTTTGTGTTTTGAGGTATTAAATAAAATAAAAGTTATAATACTTTTGTGTTTTTTGTCAAATAAAATATTATTAATGTTTAAAATGAATTAAATAAATCAAACTTGAATATTATAATTAAATAAAAATAAATAAATGATTGTGGAAGTAATGAATAATAGTATAATAAACAAAATTAAATGCAATATTATGTCAGTTTCACATAAAGATCTAATTATAGAATTTCACATGTAAGGTTTTGTAGCTACTTAGCATAAATATAGTTCTTAATTAAAGCCTCTTGGTAATTGAAGCTTGTTGAAAGAAACTTCACCTTTAGAGCATTTGGAAGTCGAAGAAAACTAAAGAATTTGCAAAATAAATAATAACTATATTTAGCTTTTGGAGGGGGTAGAATTCAGGGAGAGATTGTTTCATATAGGCTACTCTTGTACTGCATCAAAGGATAGTCTCACATAGATTGATTAAGCTTGGGTGTAGATCAGGTATGTATTCTTTCATGATTCTTGTGCATCCATTTATAAACTTGCAACCTTTATATTGTACATCACAGATATTACGTTTTCTTTGATTTTTTTTGCAATCCTTGATATGGATTGTTACAAAAGATCTTTTTTTTTTCTCTTATTAAGAAAACAAGGGATTTAGGAAGAGGGTTGTTAGTAATTTTATTTTATAGACTGTGAATTAGTATTTTTGTTTAAGGGTTTGATAAATTTTTTCTGCACATGTAATCCTGTAACGGATCAGTTTTCTTGTATTTGTTTCCTCATCAGAATAATAGTTTCCTTCTATAACCATTCTTCTTCACTGAAATAATTGATTCATCTGTAGTGGCGGGATCATTAGTGATAAGGCTTCAGACTTGTTCAGATAATAAAAAGAAATAGTGATGTCTCTCAAAATTCTAAGCCTCTTCAATAAATTCTAAAGAATAGGGGCCTAATCATGTTATCCTTGTCATTAATTGCTTCCATACTCTGCAATTTCCATCAAACTATTTGTGGGTTTAATTGATTATTGGAGAAATCATGTGATCGAGACTCTAACTCTATTTCCAACCACAAGATTCAATTATTTTAATAGTGGGAAGGGAAGGAAAGAAGCCATAAGTAATCTCTTTGATTTCATTGTCAACTAGTCTCAGCCATAGCACTTAAACTTAATAGGGAGTTTAAAGGTTTAAATAGCCTGCTTGATTCTTTTAATAATCTATCGCAGCTGCAACACTTCAAAATAACTATAATAAAGCGAGGAGATGGTGATATTTCCATATTCCAATATTCACTTTCTAATATACTTGGCAACCTGTCACTGTTACGTCGTTTAGAGTTGAGACATTGTACATAATTAAATAGTCTCCCTGAAACCATTGGCAACCCATCATAGCTGCAACTTTTTGACTTGCAAAGGTGTAGTAAATTAAATAATCTCTCTGGTTTCATTGATAACCTGTCACAGTGGCGCACTTGAACATGGTAGGGTGTATAGATTTAAATAAAATCTCTGATTCTATTTGCAACCTGTCTCAGCCATCCCACCTGGCATAATGGGAAGTTTAAAGTTTAAATAATCTCTCTATTTTCATTGTCAATCTGTCTCAGCTACGGCGCTTGGCCATAACAAGAAATTTTTAAAGGTTTATGTAATCCCTCTGATTTCCATGTCAATCTAACGTAGTCGTAGCACTTAGAGTCAATTGAACGATAAGAGATATATAACAAATAGAGTAGTGAAGGGCAATATGAAGAAGAGAGTATTTTGGAAGTTTACATTAGTTCACATAATGCTAAGTTAGACAAATTTACAAATAGAAATTATTATGTGTGGAATATTGGTTATTTAATATTAACAACAGTATGCATTGTTTGTGGAGTCCCATTAATAATGGTAAATATTTTGATCGTAGATCATTTCTTTATAATGGAATTAGTGGAAATGAAGATCATTTTTTTATAAAGGTGCTAGTAAAGAATGGTTTCCCTCTTAGCTATAATTATATAGAGAATAGTTACTTGTGTATGTCAAATGTTAGAAAAGAATGTTCTCTTGATTGTAAAATTAAATGATTATACTATATAATGAAAATTGGTAACACATTAGAATATTGCAGAAAAGAGTTATGCCTTTTAATAAATGAATAGGTTCTTACTTACACAGTGAAATTAGATGGTCATATAGTTTTAGTTAAGAAGGAAACTAGCGTTGTAATGTAGTGTTGGTGAAATTAGTTATCCTTTTAAATATAATTAGAGTATTAATTGGCTAATTATGTTTATATATATGTATATAGTTATAGGAATGATTATAAATCGTGAATGGGAATAAAAGAAATTGGTTGGAATGCTTTTATAACTTCTTTTATTTAATTCAACTTTATGATGAGCATAGTGAGATGTTAGTAAGATATGTGAATATAGTCTTTAATGAGTTAAAACGATTTCTTATGAAGTGAAGAGTGAAATTGTAGATGATAGTTCAATTGTTTTTTTTGAAGTTTATTGCTTTTGATTTGTTGGGTTAGTATTTTGAGAGTGATAAAATATGCCTTGAGATAATTATGATATGCGATTATAGAGTTCCTTTATTTATTTTAAACTAATTCTTATTGAACAAATGGATAAATTGTATTTGAATGGTCATTGTTCATTTAAGGGTAATTTGGTGTATCCTATTTGTGGTGTTCTCTTTGGAATTGCTTGGCTTCGGAAGTGATTTCATTCCATTGGGTTCGTGTCGATTTATGTGTGATTTGACAAATCCTTTCATTGTGACTTTTCTTGAGTTGACGTGAGTTGGGGATCTTCTTTAAGTTAAATTGTGTTGCTATTCGTTTAACCTTACGTGGTGAATTCTTGGTTTGTTTTGAGTGGTGGGGGTTTTATTAATTGAATTTGTGGTGGAGTATTTTGGATACTAATGCAATGCTTGGTTGTGATAAGTTTATGTTTCTTATTGAATGTAGTCTTCCCACTTTTATTATTTTGGTGAAACATTAAATTATATTGTTGTCATGTTTGTTGATTTTTGTCAAAGGTCATTTGTTTACCAACTGTATGGGTATCTTGTGAGGAGGAAATTGAGGTCTCCCTTGGATGCCTGGTTGCATGCTTTTACCTTTGTTGTTGAAGGATTGTTTCTGGATGGTTCTGTGTCAGTGTGACTGCTTTTGGAGACTAATTTTGATTCATGGAATCCTTTGTCATTTAATTTGTGTTGCAATGTAATTGGGAACTCGTGTTTTGTTTATGAGTTGTGGATAGTTGATCTTCTTGAATTTTTGATTTATTTCGTATCGAAGTTGATTATGTAGTTTGGATGGAGTTGTTGATCTTATTTTAATGTATTCACTCATTATATTTGAACTGAAAATAGTTCTTTGAGGTCTTGCATTTATTGTTGTTAGTTCTTCATGGGGAAACCCCAGTGTAAGCCCTTTGAGGTTCTTCCAGAGGCTTGATTATATTGTTGGTCAATGTTCCTCATTTTATGTACTCTTGACATGGCAAGATATTGGTATCATTATTTTGAAAGGGTTGTACGAAACTTTGTGAGACTCTGATTTTGTACTTGTTAGCGAGATGGGTAATGCCTCACACGCTTTTATGTTGTGATTCTTTGTTCAAATTATGATGGTACAACCCTTGATTTTTTTTTGGTTTGATGTTGTTGGGTCTCTAGGGAGAGTGGCTCCTCGTGGGGGCTAGCGCCCCGTTTAAGGGGAAGGGCACAGGATAACCCACGAGTGAGTTAGTAATCAAGTGAAAACCTAATAATTAACTTAGGAGGGTTGTGTAGTAATATCATTATAAGATTTAAAAATGGATGCCTCGTCTTCATTAGTTCTTCCAGACTAATGGAAGGCTGAGAAGGCCGTGGTCGGCAAGGTCGTGACCTCGTCTTCACAAGAGGTTTATGGATCCACATGAGTCACCCTATGGACCGACGCCTCCAGTTGGGAGGAAGGGCATAGGATAGCCATAGATGGGACCAACACCTCCAGTTGGGAGGAAGAGCACAGAATAGCCCATGTAGGACTATGTGATGACACTCTCCCCTAGTTGCCCAGGTGTTTTTACTTTATTGGTTCCTCTAGAAGTATGTTATGGGATTGGTTTAGATTGTGGTTGAATGGACTTATATTGATTTATGGAGTACTGCCTTGATACATCTTTGGTGTACTTTGTGGTCTTGTATGATCTCATTGATATTTGACTTATGACCTTGTACTCTTATGGTACTGTGATATGATGTTATTGTATTGTTTAATTGCAATTTGGAATTGTATTATGTTTATTAATTTAGTTTGATTTGGAAGTGTTTCATGATCATCCTTTGGTTACTTGTTTACTGGTTATTGCTTTGATTTATGTGATGAGATTTATAACTTTAAGTTATTATGTTGACTCATGAATGTTTTTGATTATGTCATTGTAATCCTTGAGTTTTATGATACTTTTGTATGATGTTGAGTCTTGTGGTTCCGTGTTTGGATGTTCTTGGTTGAGGACTCTTTTTGTCAGCTCCTTAGCATGGGGGTTGGGTGTTCGGACCCACGTGGTCAGGTGGAACGTGCTAAGCACCCCATTGGGTCCCCAGTCAAGGATCGAGAGGCACGGATTGGTGCTGTTGTGGCGAGCCCAGAGTTGTATCCGTCTTGGAGCCAGTTATGATACTATGTATTCCTCTGTTAATTCGTATCATGTTATCTTGTGGTATGGTTTCCATTCATGATTGGAAACACTTTTGTATCATTGTACCTCTTGAACATTGTACTGTAATGTAACATTAAACCTTGTGTAGATATTGGCCATGTCAGTTGTTATTCATTGTGTTGAGTTAATCATGTATATGTTTTATTTACATACACAAATGGTTTCTTAACAATGATTTATCATGTATGTGTTATATTTGTTAATGTTTACTTTGTTATGGATTATATCTTTTTCTTTTATTCTTTATTGTTGTTGTGTGGATCTAAGTCACGTAATGACTCCTTGTGTACCCCAAGGGATGTATTTGTTAGTGAATCTTCTTAAATGAAATTCATGTCATGACTTAATGTGTATTACATGTATGTTATGTTAACTTTAAAAAAAATAAAAATTGTGTAGTAATTATTGTTTAATTTTCCTTTGGGGTTCGCACGACGGGGCGTTATAGCTAGCAACAAAAAAAACTCAAGGGAATGCTAGAGGAGAGTGTCATCGCACAATCCTACATGGGTTATCTTAATTTCCTTTCTTTAGGTGCCACTCCTATGTATGGTTATCTTGATAGCCTCTCCAAGTGTCAGCCCCATAGGGTGACTCATGCAAAACCGTTAACCTCTCATGGAGATGAGGCACCGATCTTGCCAGCCACAACCTACTCGGCCCACCTTTATTCTATGAAAGCCTTAATAGGTGGACGAGACAACCATAATTATTTTATTAATGTTTTACTACCCACCCCCTAATTAATTAATTAGGTTATCACTTCTTACTCTAACTCTAATGTGGGTTATCCTAACAACCCCTTTGTGAGCCGACGCCCACATAGAACCAATCTCCGTAGAACTCAAAACATAAAATACAATACCAAGGGGTTGTACCAACAAGAACACTAAACCACAACAATAGAACAACTATGAGGAAAAACTATCTCGCCAAAATCATATGAATCAACACCCATAAAAAAATTATTACAACCCAAACATAAACTCAAGATCACCACTATAGTAAAAAACAAGGAAAAATATCAAATTAAAAGATCATAAATACACATCTTTTCCCCATGCTTATGGTAGTTCCTAACAAGTAACTTAAGCACCTATAGAAGGATAACTAAGTTAAGGGTTTTTCCCACAAGACATTATCCCTATTAAGAGAAAACCATAATTGACTCAACAAAAATTTCAAGAGTAAACAATTATGTACATGAATAAGCTATAATACAAACAACACCATATAACATATTTCATTACAAAATAATTTCACCAAGAAAAAAAATAAAAAATAAATTCACTCGAGAACATTCAACTTAATTTAAACCATAAAGTTTATTTCTAATTTAATCAATCACACTAAAATATCCAACGTTGCAAAGTTTAACATTATCCAATTGTTCCATGATTTCGGCATATATAACCATCTATATATATATACATATATATACGCTTTTGTGCGTATATACATATATATGTATATATTAATAAAGCATATATTAAAATCATGCATTTAAATCACATTATAAAATTAGCCATATGATTCATTGTAAATATATATATATATGTGTGTGTGTGTGTGTGTGTGTGTGTGTGTGTGTGTGTGTGTATTAACATATATATATATATATAGGATGTATATATATATGGATGGGAGTATTTAAATAAAAACAACATTCCTTTAGACAAACTTGATATTTTCTCAAACAAAACACAAATCTAGGCATGCACATTATAACCCCAGAATAATTTATTTTCTTTTCCAAACAAGTATTTCACAACTAATTTTATTGAAGAAAGATCAGAGGGTTTCCCAATAGTTTTCTACTAAATATTTTCAACAACAGGACCTTCTTTCAAACATGTATATTAATTTCAAGCATGGCATACATGATTTTTATTTCCCTTACATAACTATCAAAAACAAAAGAATTAATAAATCAAAAAGAACCTAGAGTCCTTCGTTTGATCGAATTCAAACACGACAACCCTTGTTCCTCCTTCGAAAACAAACTTCCTTTGCAGTTCCTTCTCCAATTCCTTCTTTCAGCTAACTTTTGGATCAATATTATATTTTTTCTTACCAAGGAAAATTTTTTTAACAGAGAAGTACACACATATTTTTCTCCAACTGTTGTTACTTCTTCTTCCAAAAAAAAGAAAAAAAAAACCATTCCCGTCCAAAGAAACTTATTCCTCTCACAATAATAAAAATAAAGAAAAATAAATAAAACTCTTCCTTTTCCAAAAATCCACAACATGCATTGGTTCCTTTTTCTTTCTTTAAAAGCTCACATTTATCTCACAAAGTTAATTAAAAATTCATTATTTTCACATTTATCCTCACATGATATTATCATTAGATTTTATAATATTAATATTTTGAAATAGATAATTTACAATTATCATAAAAAATATTTATTTAAATTAATTACTTTATACCTTTTAATTAATTAAATAAATTTTTATTTACAATATTTAAATCCAACATTTAACTAAATTACAATTATGTACAATTAATCATTAAAACAAAATAACATTAATTAATCCCATATAAAATAAAGATAAACTAAATAACAACTATTCAAAAATAAAATAAATAATCAACAACAAACAATACTGAAACAAGGACAAGGTCAAGACCATGACACCAAAAGACTCATAATGAGGTGACACACTTGGGACAAGGACACTTCCTTATCAACTCCCTTTTCAACATCATACCCATTGGGTTTATGGGACATGCTCGAACTTAGAAAACATGTGGAGTCGGTGTCCAGTACCTGCATCCTACATAGAAAAAAACGTCAAGTAGCATGTAAATATCCATTATAGACACACCGTGAAAGGTAATCACAGGGTAGCAGGGCACTCATGAGCGAGTGATGCCACTTTATCCTTTCACCAAGACTCACTAGCAAACACATCAGAAACCATAGTAGCATAGAATCACAACATCACCATATATATTATTAAAGAAAACCATAGCATAACCAAATGATATAATCACCACATAATGTATCATCAAACATCATAAGAATGTCAAATGCAGCAAACCAACCAAACTATGAATCCACACACAACCAATCTGGTGAACTAATCACCATCACAAACCAAGTACAAAACCAACATATAAGAGTATCGAAGAGTATCAACAACATGAGGTTCATTACATCCTCTACCCCTAGAACATGACTTACTCCTGGAAGCCACTAAATAAATATGGGTAAGCCTCTCTAATAAAGGATGCATCCTCCCATATTTCTGAAGTCTCATCATTCAGGTCCCACTGAACCTACACCTGTTCAATATCTCTACCCCTGAGGATGAGTCTCCAATGTTGTAGCATAACCATGGGCTTGAATACTAGCTTCCCATCCTTGACTGTAGAGAATTCCAATCAAGTATATGAGTAACATCTAGATAACATGGCTTAAGAACTGAAACATGAAAAACATCATGAATTTGTGATAAATTGGGCAACAATGCTAGGCGATAAGCACTGGGGCCAATCCTTTCCAGAACTTCTAATGGTTTGAAAAATCAAGGCGTGAGCTTGGAACCCTTTCCATAATGAATTGGGCTCTTTCACGGTCACACTCTCAGAAAGAATCGATCACCAACAGAGAACTAATGGTCAACTCTATGTGCATCATCATATTTCTTCTGTCTATCTTATGTTACGACAAGATGCTCTCTAATGTGAGCTACCTACTACTCCATGTCCTGAATAATTTTGGGACCTAAGAGAACTTTGTCCTCAAGATGGTCCCAACTTAATGGGGTCCTACAGGGATCACCATATAGTGCATTAAAGGGGGCCATACCAATCAAGCTATGATACCCATTGTTTTAGGAAAACTCTACCAGATGAAAATAATCCTCCCAATGTGACTGTTGATCCATCACGTACATACAAGGCATGTCCTCAAGAACCTAATTAACCCTTTATGTCTGACCATCTATTTCAGGATGGTAGGCAGAACTAAAATTTAGCGGAGTTCCTAAGGCATGCTGCAATGATGTCCACAATGAAGATGTGAACACTAGGTTCCTGTCAGAAATGATTCTCCTTGGAATACCATGCAGACGAACAATATCTTCCATGAAGATTCTACCAACCGAAGAAGAAGTGTAAGATTATCAGATGGGGGATAAGTGTGCCACCTTGGTCAATTTGTCAACTAAGACCATGATAGCATCATGTCATCGAGAAGTTGTAGGCAATCCCACAATAAAGTCTACTGAAATTATGTCCCACTTCCATTTTGGAATGAAATGTGGTTGTAAAAGACCTGCGAGATGTTGGTGTTCTACCTTGACCCTTTGACATTCCAAACATGTCTAGCCACCAAATCTGCAATATCCCTCTTCATGCCATCCCAGAAGTATAGTGTATGAAGATCTGCATACATCTTGTTAACTCCTAGGTCAGCAGAGTAGGGAGCGTGATGTTACTTAGTCATAATTAGAGTTCGAAGACCCTTAGCAGAAGGCACGTACATGTGACCCGAATACCTCAAAAGATCATCAGACTCCAGTGAATACCCTACAAACTTTCCTTCCAAAGCTCTGCCTGATTCAATTTTAGCCTTCACTTCCTAATACCAGCTATATGTGGGAATTGCTGTGAGGACCTTAATCCTCAAATCAACCTCGAGATCCACTACAAAAATCTCATGTCTCCACCAACTCAAAGCATCCACCACTACATTTTCCTTGCCCTAAACATAGTTGATGTCAAAATCATATTCACAATGGAATTCCATCCACCTCCTCTACTTGGAATTCAAGTTCGGCTGCATAAAAATGTATTGCAAACTACGATTATCATTGTGAATCTTGAACCTATGACCCAATAAGAAATGTCTCCATCTCACAAGGGCATGAACCATTGCGGCTAACTCTAAGTCATGTGTGGGGTAATTTAGCCCATGATCCTTGAGCTTGCAGGATTCATAATCAATTACATGACCTTCTTGCATCAAGACAGCTCCTAAGCCCTCCAAGGAAGCATCTGTACACACCACGAAGTCCCTAGTAGGATGAGGAACAACTAATATCAGTGCACTAGTTAACCTATCCTTAAGGGTCTCAAATGTTATCTAGCACTGATCCGACCAAATAAACTTCTTCCCTTTCCTTTGGAGAGAAGTAATGGGATGTGTGGTCCTTGAAAAGCCCTGTACAAACCATTGATAGTAGCCTACTAACCCCATGAAACTATGAATCTCTGGAACATTCTTGGGTGCTAGCCAATCAACAATAGCATGGATCTTTGACGGATCCACTGCAATACCTGCACCTGAGATGACCTGCCCCAAGTATTTCACTTCTATTTTGTAGAACTCACACTTAGCCAAATTGGCAAATAGCTAGTTGTCCCTCAAGCATTGTAATACTTGTCTCAGATGTTCCTCATGCTCCTCCATTGATTTAGAGTAAACCAGGATGTCATCGAGAAACACAAGAAAAAACTTATACAAATAGGTTCAGAAGACTCCATTCATAAGGCACATAAAAACTGATGGTGCATTCATTAACCCAAACAACATAACAGTGAACTCATAATGTATGTATTGAGTGTGAAATGTAGTTTTATGTATATCAGAATCGGCTATATGCAACTGATGATAACTAGATTTAAGATCAATCTTGGAGAAAACTTGAGCTCCTTTTATCTGATCGAACAAGTCATCAATTCTTGACAAAGGATACTGATTCTTTATCATTACTTTATTAAGCTTCCTATAATTAATACATAATATGAGCGATTTGTCCTTCTTTTTCAAAAATATAATCAGTGCTCCCCAAAGGGAAACACTAGGATGGATGAATCCTTTTTATAAAAGTTCCTCCAACTGCAAAATGGAGCTCCTGCAATTCCTATATTGTCATCTAGTATGGAGCCTGAGATATAGTTTCAGCTCTAGGAACTAGATCAATTCTAAAGTCGATGTCATGCTTTGGTGGAATCCCTAGAATTTCACTTGGAAAAACATCAACATATTCCTTAAGAAGGGGGTAGTCATCCAATGAAAACCCTTGACTCTCTTCTGAGTCTGAGTCATTAGCAGACATGAAAAAAAACTGACAACCCTATCTAAGCACCTTTTTAATTGCATGGATGAGATCAAACGTAGTGAGATAGGTCTTTGAACACTAATGATCTCAACCTCATTACCTGTATCAACATAATGCACAACCTTGCATTGACAATCAATTATGGCACGGTGGGAACTCAACCAATCCATACCTAGAACCACATCATAAGAACCAATAGGTAGGATTCAAAGGTCCACCATAGTCATGAGTGACCCAATTTGAAAATTAAAACCTTGTACTAGAGACTTAACTACTACCTTAGCCCCAGAGGCCAATTAAACCTACCACTTATTGCCTTGCCTTGCTGCCTCTAGTCTACAACACTTTACTACTGAAGGGGAAATGAATGAATCACATGCTCCATAATCAAACATAATGGAAATACTAGTTCCATGCAACACACTTGATGTCTCGATTATAGTGGCCTGATGTTTTGCTTGACAATTGTCCACTATCGCAAACACCCTATGTGCTCTACCCGCATCGCCCAATGTCGGTTCAAAAGTAGTTGGTCTCTAACTAAATCCTGAAGTGCTCCTTTGTGGACACTATCTGGCAATATGTCCCTATTTCCCACAAGAGAAACAACCTATGCCTTACCCAAATCCTCTAACACTAGATGGTGCACTCGACTGCTAAAAACTACCTCGTGTAGGTGTCAACTATGTGCTTTATGTAGGCTACTCAAAACGATCTGGTCTAATTTGCTGCCAGCTTTGGTTCTTCTTGCTCTGAGATCTGTCTCCTTGTTGAGATTGTGATTTGTTCTATTTGGGCTGTGACTACTACTGTTGCTGCGGACCACCCTTAGAGGGTGCCTGAAACTTCCTAGAAGACATTGCAACTTGAGGTTGTCCACCTCTAGAACCAAAACCTGATGTTGGAACACTGTTGATCTGAACTCTTGTATGACCTCCTAATTCCATTGCCATATTTTCTTCTACAAGATAATCCTTCTCAACAACTACCTCCATTATCTTTAGCTTGAAGACTCTAACTCCACCACTAATTCAGGCATTTAAGCTCCTAACAAAGTGTTGCACAAGCATTGACTCATCATTACCAATCCCTGCATATTGTTTGAGCTTGAAAAAATGACTCTCATATTGCTCCATAGACATTTCCATCTATCTTAACTCATGGAATTCATTTTCTCTACACTGCCTCCAGTGATTAGAAAGGAAACAGGCCCTGAATCTCTCTATAAACAATTCCCAAGCCACCATGTTGATGTCAATATGTAATTTTTGTTCCTCTAGCCACCACCAAGTGGACGCAAAGCCTTTCAGGTGCATGATAGTGCACCTAGCCTAGTATTACTTTCATAGGGATGCATAGAAAAGCATCTATCTAATTCAATCAGCCACGTCTCTACCTCAAGACCCCCACCAAAGCCATCAAATGTGGGATTTCATGCTCTCAATAGATCTTTCATGTGACCCACCACTATTGCACCCTGATCAATTATTATTTCCTCACGTCTACGTGACCTTTCCCTTTCCAACCTTTGTTCTTCCACTTTCCTAGGGCCTAAACGACCCAATATCTCCTCCAGTATATGTTGTAACCATCCATCTAAACCTGGTTGTTTTGGGTTTTGACCACCACCTCAGGGATTATTTTTAGAACTCTTTCATTCCTCACGCTCTGACATGTGGGAACTCAGTGGTGATGGACTTTGGAAGTTGGCTCCATGGCCACCACTTCGACTTCTTCCTCAGCCATGACCTCTACCCTGAGGCATGATCCTACACAACAATTGGGGGTATGTGAGATCAAGAGTTAATGCAAAGGTTTCCTAATAGACATAAAACTACCCAGAGAACCCAACATTAGCAACCTTGGCTTTGATACCAAGTTGTAACACCCCGTCGCGCTAACCCCAAAGGACAACTAAAAAAAACTCAATAATTTTTTTTTTAACCATAAAGAATAGACACTAGGTTTACTAATGCAATTAACATATCTAATAAGTATAAATTAAACACCTAAGTCCCTTGGGGTACATGAGGTGACATTACGCAATTTAGCACATAACAAAGTTGATACATGCAATTGCCAATTCTACTAACGTAACCCATTCATTCACATAACTCCATTTAAACATTCATTAAAAAATAAATGTGATAGGAATATTCCATATAAAACCATATAAGCAAATTACAATAAATTAAACATGGAAATATAAAGTACATATTTCCATAGATACAACATAACATTAAAATTATTTACAAATTGTAGTTCTAGAATGATTTACATAGTGTGATTATACATTACATCAGTCTACTAGTATGTCTCAATGAACACATAAACAAAATTACATCATAATTCTTCCCAGTGCATGTGGGAGTGATACATCAATACATAAAATAAATATGAAGTACAAATATACATCTCGTAACATATGAACCCTGGATCAAACTACATTTGCAATTTCTACACTGAAAGGTACAACTGCATCATAGGGGACCCAACGAGGTATGTAACACGTTCCACCTAACCACCCCTATGTTAGGAGTAAATAAGGAAGGATCCCCGACCAAGCACATCCAAATAAAAAACACAAGACTAAACTTAGGGCACGAAAAGCAAGAAAACACAAAGGAAACATAATATCAAAAGACCACTTCTAGAGGCTAGCAATTAAAAAAAACTCAAGGGAATGCTAGAGGAGAGTGTCATCGCACAGTCCTACATGGGTTATCCTAACTACCTTTCTCTAGGCATTGCCCCCATCTATGGTTATCCTAACAGCCTCTCTAGGCGCTGACCCTATATGGTGACTTGTGCAAAACCGTTAACCTCTCATGGAGACGAGGCAACGATCTTTCCAACTATGGCCTTCTCGGCCCACCTTTAGTCTATGAAAGCCCTAACAGGAAGACGAGGCATCCATAATTATCTTATTAATGTTTTACTACCCAGCCCCTAATTAATTAATTAGGTTATCACTTTTTACTCTAACTCTAACATGGGTTATCTTGATAGCCCCTTTGTGCAGTGGCACCCACGTAGAGCCACTCTCCCTAGAACCCAAAACAGAAAATCTAATACCAATGGGTTGTACCAACAAGAACACTAAATCACAAAAAATAGAACAACTACGAGGAAAAAACATCTCGCCAAAATCATATGAATCAACACCCATAAAAAAATAGTACAACCCAAACGTAAACTCAAGATCACCACTATAGTCAAAAATAGGGACAAATATCAAATTAAAAGATCATAAATACACATCATTTCCCCATGCCTCTAGTAGTCCCTAACAAGTAGCTTAAGCTCCTATAGAAGGATAACTAACTTAAGGGTTTTTCCCACAAGACATAATCCCAATTAAGAGAAAACCATAATTGACTCAACGAAAATTTCAAGAGTAAACAATTATGTACATGAATAAGCTATAATACAAACAACACCATATAACATATTTTGTTACAAAATAATTTCACCAAGAAAAATAAATAAAATTAATTCACTCGAGAACATTCAACTTAATTTAAACCACAAAGTTTATTTCTAATTTAATCAATCACACAAAAATATGTAACGTTGCAAATTTTAACACTATCCAATTGTTCCATGATTTCGGCATATATAACCATCTATATATATATACATATATATATGTATACATTAATGAAGCATATATTAAAATCACGCATTTAAATCACATTATAAAATTAACCATATGATTCACTGTAAATTTACACACACACACACACACACACACATATATATATATGTACAAATATATATACATATACACATATATATTAAAATATATATATACATATATATACATATATTTATATAATATATATATATATATTATAAATTAAATAATATATAAATTTTTTATATAGTTTTCTTATATACATATATATATTTAAAAAGAAAATCCAAAATTAAAACCACCGAACCTTATCCAATTTTAAATTGATACAATTTTTTTTAAAAGGACAACATACACAATTACAACCAGCATAATATATATATATATATATATATATATATATATATATATATATATATATATATACAACATTCTTTCAGACAAACCTGATATTTTCTCAAAGAAAACACATATCTAGGCATGCACATTATAACCCCAGAATAATTTATTTTCTTTTCCAAACAAGTATTTCACAACTAATTTTATTGAAGAAAGATTAGAGGGTTTCCCAATAGTTTTCTACTGAAGATTTTCAACAATTGGACCTTCTTTCAAACATGTATATCAATTTCAAGCATGGCATACATGATTTTCATTTCCCTTACAAAACTATCAAAAATAAAAGAATTAATAAATCAAAAAGAACCTAGAGTCCTTTGTTTGATGTCGAATCCAAACATGATGCTACCCTTCTTCCTCTTTCAAAAACAAAATTCATGTGCAGTTCCTTCTCCAATTCCTTCTTTTAGCTAACTTCTAGATGATTATTATATTTTTCCTTACCAAGAACAATTTTTTTAATAGAGAAGAACACACATATTTTTCTCCAACTGTTGTTACTTCTTCTTCCACCAAAAAAAAATAAAAATGAAAACCATTCCCATCCAGAGAAACTTCTTCCTCTCACAATAATAAAAATAAAGAAAAATAAATAACGCTCTTCCTTTTCCAAAAATCCACAACATGCATTGGTTCCTTTTTCTTGCTTTAAAAACTCACATTTATCTCACAAATTTAATTAAAAATTCATTATTTTCACATTTATCCTCACATGATATAATCATTAGATTTTATAATATTAATATTTTGAAAAAGATAATTTACAATTCTCGTATAAAAAATTATTTATTTAAATTAATTACTTTATACCTTTTAATTAATTAAATAACTTTTAATTTACAATATTTAAATCCAACATTTAACTGAATTACAATTACATACAATTAATCATATCAAAAAAATAACATTAATTAATCCCATATAAAATAAAGATAAATTAAATAACAATTATCCATAAATAAAATAAATAATCAACAACAAACAATACTGAAACAAGGAAAAGGTCAAGACCACGACACCAAAAGACTCACAATGAGGTGACACACTTGGGACAGGGACACTTCCTTATCAACTCCCTTTTCAACATCATACTCGTTGGGTTTATGGGACACACTCAAACTTGGCAAACAGGTGGAGTTGATGTCCAGTACCTGCATCCTGGATAGAAACAAACATCAAGTAGCATGCAAATATCCATTACAGACACACCGTGAAAGGTAATCGCTGGGTAGTAGGGCACTCGTGAGTGAGTGATGCCACTCTGTCCTTTCACCAAGACTCACTAGCAAACACATCAGAAACCATAGTAGCATAGAATCACAACATCACCATATATATTATTAAAGAAAACCATAGCATAACCAAATGATAATCATCAGATAATGTATCATCAAACATCATAAGTAATGTCAAATGTAGCAAACCAACCAAACTATGAATCCACACACAACCAATCTAGTGAACTAATCATCATCACAAACCAAGTACAAAACCAACACTTAAGAGTATTGAAGAGTATCAAAAACACGAGGGGTATTACATTACACCCCTTTGCAACTTTGCATTGCTTGCATCTGACACTTTTTCCATCAACTAAAAGCATGAAACCACAGGAAAATGCCTCCGAGATATCAAAAATCAAGAGAGGTTATTGTAGATGGGCCCAACACAATCGCATAGCCTCAGAAATAAAGTTTGTAGGCATCACAGTTTTCAAGTAACAACCCGTCAAAGATTGCTTCCCTTTTTCACTTTGAATTCTTAAAGGATTTCGCCAGTTGAACATAGCTCAGACTGCTTCAACCTATTTTGGTGCAAAAGAGGACCATACCTAACCTAAACGTACCTATTTGGATGTGTTGGAATAGTCAGTTTGGTCACATGATTTGCATAACAAAATTTTACACCCGCTTGCAACTTTACATTGCTTGCATTTGACACTTTTTCCATCAATTGAAAGCATGACACCATAGGAAAATTCCTTTGAGATATCAAAAAACAAGAGAGGTTATTGTAGAGGGGTCCAAAATGATCTCGTAGCCTCATAATTTTTTTTTGTAGGTATCACGGTTTCCGAGTAACAACCTATCAAAGATTGCTTCCCTTTTGCACTTTGGACTCTTAAGGGATTTTTCCAGTTGAACATAGATTAGACTGCTTTTTCTTGTTTGGGTGTGAAAGGGTACCATACCTAACCTAAACATACCCATCCTCACATGCTGGAATAGTTTTTTTGGTCACACGAGTTGTAGAACAAAATTTGCACCCCTTTGCATCTTTATACTACTTGCATCTAACACCTTTTTCATCAACTGAAAGCACGATCCCATTAAGATAGGTTATTGTAGATGGGCCCAACATGATCCCATAGCCTCAAAAAAAAAATTTAGGCATCACGGTTTCTGATTAAAAACCTATAAAAAATTGCTACCCTTTTTCACTTTGGACTCTTAAGGGATTTTGTCGGTTGAATCATCATTGTAACTTCAGTTCCAAGTTTTTTTGTGAGACAAGTAGTGATTGAGTTTGATGTTTCTACCCTATATAGGTTTTCCCAAAGTGTTGGAAAACTATCTAAAACCTTGGTGTTTTATTTGAGTCTTGTAACCTTGGTGAATGTGTTCTATTTTGTGAGAAGCCTTGAAACTTGAGGGATGGTGTCCTTATATACAATTTCTCAACCCCTTCTCAATTTGGGAGAGTGTCCTTATATAGCTATTATCTATCCCAACTAATTACAACCACTTTTTAATCAATTTGTTAATAAAGCTTCATTTTGCACTTTCTTGCAAAAGTTGCTTGACAACATTTTAGCAACTTGACAACTTTTTACATTTTTTGACAAATGACCTCAAGTCACTTCAAAATGACTCTAAATGACTCCAAATTTTCATGGATGACCTTATTACACCCAAGAAACAAAAAATCAACCAAAAAATTAGAATGATCACCATGTATGCCTATGGGGCTCTTGATGCCCCTACATCAGTGGACAACTATTAAAGCATAAATGATATAGGAATTTTGTCACATGTATTATATTTGTAGCTTCCCTTGTATACATGTATGGAAAGTGTACAAAAATTTTCATAACTAGGCCTCTCATATCCTTTGGCATGTGTATCAACATAAAACTATGATATTTTTTGAATTTCAATATGTAATGATAATCCAATATGAAATATGTAGTGTGAGACAATGATATTTGTGTATTTAAACTTTACCATTGTTCTTGAATTCAATTTTTTTTATACTATATAATATAACTAAGCAATATATGATATAACTTAACCATTATTCATTATTTTTTATTGTGAACTATATATTATAACCATTATTTTTTATGCTAATTTGTACATTGATATTTAACCATTGCTCAAGACTAAATTTTCAAAGAGTTTCAACATGCACATGAGGAAAAAATTATTTTGATTCTCAACTTCTATATATCAAATTATCCAATAATCAAGTGTATGTCCATATACACAAATTTCATCAATTCCAACTCAATTTTTTTTTTACAAAATGTGGCATATGCCATCTTGATATCTATTCAAAATATGCATGCCAAAATGTCTTTGAATAGATATTGAAATGGAAATTTTGGATCTAAAGGTACCTACATAAGAAAAAATCAAACCACAATTGAGATTAGTTATATTATATAATATAAAATTGAATAATTAACATCAAAATCAATATACATTGAATTATAATTAAACTCTAAAACTGAAATCTTGATTACCTCATGTCTACATCTCTTCAAATGGTCAGGAGTCCTAAAATATGCCCCTCCCAAAGAACCAATCAAACTAACTTTTGCAATGCCAATCTATATATGTGAACAAAAACATAAAATTGATACAAGTTAGTATACAATTGTCAATAATAGCAACACATTTACCAAACACAAAATAAAATAAACACATACCTCTTTAGGTATATCTTTTTCTTTATCTCCTTTAGGTGTTTCAACACCTCCTCCTTGAGGTGTTCCAACACCTACTCCTTCAGGCATTGTGACACTTGTCAACAAGGATGTGTAGGTCATAACCACCTGTACATAAAAATGAAAAGTATATGAAGCTACCAATCTATGTCAATATATGTTTAATCACTATAAGATCTTAAAAATATTAATTCAATCGAATTTGAGTTCAATTACCTTTCCCTTAAATCTACCATTGTGCCTCCAAAGTCTAGACAACACTACACCTCACTCACACTAGGTGTTTCCTACAAGAGGAAAATAAGATAAACATATAAGTTGATATATAATTTCATTAATGACAATTCAAATGAAAAGAAATTATATAATAAAAAAATGTAAACAAGTGAGTGCAAAAATATATACCGTGTGCATGTTGAGGCCAAATGAAATGGCCATGAGGGTTCTATTAGTAACTTGTAAAAGCTCATCCTCAAAAATCAATTGTTAAATAGACCATGTAAATAAATATTAGTACTTGTTACTATCTCTTATTAATATTCATTTAAAAAAAATGCAAGTTATGAAATTACAACTTAAATCTTACCTATGTAACTATTCCAACCTCCCCCTCTCTAGCATAAGAGGACTCTATAGGGTGTGCTCCAATCCCTTGCATCTGATCTCCTATATCGTCCACATCATGGAGGTTAAAATCAGAAGTGTCGAAGGGATGCTCAATGGGATGTACAAGAGGACCCAAGCATATGTGGTTGCACATAGTGCAAGTATGTGGCACATAGTTATGTGTACCTAAGGAGGATGATGCAACAACACTTGGTCCATCACCAACATCACCAACATGTGGTTGAGCTATTGTAGCAGTATGGGAAACCAAAAGATCACTCAAAGAGTGAATAGCCATAATAGTCTATGTGGCTACATCCTTGATAATATCTGGATGATGTATTGAAGGTGGCTGAGGAAGGGGAGGAGGGGGGACATATGGTCCCTGGACTACTCTAACTACCCTAGTCTATCTTGGGGAATACCTCCACCAATGCTTTGGAAGGGTTTAATGTCAAAGTAATTGACATGTTTCCCTAACACAAACTTAGCATATAATTTTTTAATAAGTAAAATGGTACATCAATATTGTTGTTGGTTGGTTTATCAAAAACCATCCACCAATGATCCCAAAATTTATCTACAATGTCCTTATTCATGCACCATTTTATAAAAAGTTTTAGTTTATTAACATTAACTGACAAATCGGTGCGAGGGTTAATAAGTAAAGAGGCTATTAGGGATTTTGTTATTTCAAGATCTTTCACCTCTTTGAAAGACAATCCATTAGAGTAATATTCCCTCATGGTTTCTCATGATGAAAGAATGGAATTATGTTCAGTGGAGAGGGTTTCTATATTTATAATTATTTCTTTCAATGTGTTTGTCATCTAGGATAATTGAGGGATTGTCTTATAAACATCACAAATGCCCCTAAATTGTTCCAATTTTTCACTAATTAACTATTCAATTGATGGGAACGTAGGTGGTGGAGAGTTTGGAATTTTTGGGTTTGGATTCTCATCCATAATACCTTATTGAAGTTGAAAACTAATTAATCTAATTGAAATTACACAATATAAATGAAATTATTGTGAAAAACCCTAGCTTTTAATAAAAAACCATAAAAACTAGTTAAAATTATACAAAACTAATTAAAAAATAGATTAAAAAAAAAAATAGAAAACTTACCTTATAAATTGGATATCAAGAAAATTCTGATATCGGATACACCTCCTTACCATAGCTGTCTAAGACACTGTGGCTGCCAAGGTTTAAATTGACCTGTGGCAGCCACTTTTTGGGTATATATTACCTGACACAAATCGGATATTCAATATGTATTAATTTGGGTTGGGAATTGCTATGGAGCAATTTATTGACACCCAACCCAAAAAAGAAGTCAACTCAGGATTTTTTGCATTTTTGGGTGAATGCAAAACACTCATTTTTTCATATCGCCACTTTTTGGCCCATCATGATCCTGCACATACCCTATTTTCGAGAAAGTCTACATCATGCAAAGGAAAGGAAAAAGAAAATGAAGGGGTTTCCCCCAAAAGGAAAACAACAAACACATAAGGAGTCTATGGATTTGGGGTCAGTATATTCTTTACTGCAATGTTGTTTAGAGAGCTTAGAATTGTCATCATTTCCTAAATACATAGAACTGGAAGAATGACACAAAGAGAGTGAAAACAAAGAAAAAGAAAGAACTTTTTTGGGTCAAAATGGAAGAGACGTGAGGTGTCTCGACACTTTAAGTCATCACAAAAAGGAAAACACAAGCCAAATGAAAAAGAAAAGGCGAAAAAAAAGGAAAACCTTTTGGGTTAACATGAAAGAGACATGAAATGTCTCAATGCCTTGTGTCATCCCCAAAAGGAAAAAAAGGGAAAAAGAAAAAAAAAAGGCAAAGAAAAAAGAAAATCCTTTTGCATCAACATGAAAGAGACATGAAATGTCTCAATGCCTTGCCTCATCCCCAAAAGGAAAACACAAGAAAAAGAAAAAAAGAAAAGGCATAGAAAAAAAAGAAAATCCATTTGGGTCAACATGAAAGAGACATGAAATGTCTCAATGCCTTGCATCATCCCCAAAAGGAAAACACAAGAAAAAGACAAAAGATAAGGCAAAAGTGATGTACAACATAGAGAAGAATGAAGGTACGAATAGAAAAATGTCACAAAGATAGAGAACATCAAATAGAACATCACAAGAAATCACATTACGCACATGCAAACAAACAAAATAAAAAGAAAAAGAATGTGCAAAAGACTAGTAAGGAAAACGTGAGTCAACTGTCAAAGCAAGTCATCTGCCTCACAATCTCAGTTGGTATAAGTGGAAGGTGAATAATGCATCTAAGGGACAATGGAAAATGCATTACTAGGGAAAGGATAGCAACTTCTTACCCCCACTGAGTGCAAGACAAGAATGAGCTGAGGTAGGTGATGGGAAAGATCATGTAATAGTGAGAAGGGAGTGTTCTACAACTATTCATGATAAGGAGTTGGATAGTAGTTTATTGAATTATTGGATAACAATTATCGTCATCAAAATGATACTTGCTCAGTATTTCTTTCAATTGATGACACTCATCACTTCTATGTCCAAGAATGTGATGGTATGCACAATGTGGAATGTTACCATCTTTAGGATATATCACCAACCTATTCATAGGTGGTAATAGTATGAATCATTTGTTTAAAAGTATTTGTAATTTCCTTTCACATTCAGGTGGTGGATGGAGAGGAAACTTTAGCTTTTGTAACTTGTAAGGTCTTTTGTGTTTTCTAGATTCACCTTTTTTCTCAAACTGAAGGAGGAGGACCCAAAGTGATCCTCTCATCCTCTTCATTGTTATGAAGTAAGGGTTGATCTTAAGGAAGGAGGACATTCAGATCAGGAGGGGAATCAAAGATCACCATGCCATCATCATGAAGCCTCAGATATTCTCTACAAGGCTTGTTGTTATGAGAGGGATCTTGATAACCTAATCCCATTGTGTTTTCATCTTTTGGATTTTGTTCTAAGAGTTGATGAATGTCATGTTTAGTTGTTGTGTCACATCCTTGTTTGCTCAAGATGGTAAAACCTTTTCCAAAGGTTTCTTCAAGGTTGATTGGAGTATTGTTAACTTTTTATCATAGAATGGTTGAGGTGTTGTTTGTTTAGAAGAACTAGGTTCACCTTGTGTAGACAAATTATGTTGTTTATTTGTTTTAGGATGTAGGTAACCAAACATATCAGGAGGTGGTATTGTAGGAAGGTAATGTTGTTTCATGGATGGATAAAAGGATGCATTAGCTTCAAGGTTGTCAAGGCATTCATTTAGGAACTTTTTTATGCTATCATCATTTTCTCCAATGATGTCAGCATCATGAGGACATTCATGAGGAGTTGAAGGAGCATGAGGAAGTTCAATGTCATTAGGATCAGTTCCAAAGGCATAGCTTGACATGTTAACTAAGGATTTTAATGACATCCAAACTTTATTAAAACACATAGCCATGATGCAAATGAATGAATGAAAATGAAGTGCAAGAAATAGAATAAAACATCAAATCTAGAAATAGTAACAAAAATGTAATAAAAAAAATAGAAATTCAAAATATGGTTTTAAAATGACAGAAATTGTAGTGCAAACTATGCAACTAGACTAAGTCACCTAGGGTGGCGAATGAGTCCAGGTAGTGATTTTTTTGGAAATTTTCAAAAAAATAATAATTGGATTTTATGCTTTTTAGATTTTCAAATTCAGAGACAAAATGAAAATGTAGAATTTTGTTAATTTTTAATGAAATGCAATGCAAAAATGCAAGCTATTTAAGCTTTTCGTATGAAACCCTAGAATGCAAATTAAACAATGCAAAATGCAATACAATGTAATTATAGGATATGAATGCACTTGAAATCAGAAATATAATGTTCTTAAGTCAGGTTCACCAAAATGTGGACAATGAAAATGGAGTCACAACTTCTCTTATCCACACGTAAAAGGAGGATGAAGGAAGAGGAATCCAATTCCGTAATGCTCACACTCAAGAACAAATTCATGAGATTCCAATGCAATAAAGATTGAAATTTGTCAAGGGAGATTGTGATGAGGGCGCAGCCTGAGACTTAGAAAATAACCCACAAATAAGAGAATAATTTTATTATTCAGAAAATGGAGCTTCTTACATGTAGAGGATCTCAAATCTCCAAGTTCTACAACACATGCAAGTTACATAAAGCTACAGAATCACCCTTTCGCAATATGTGAGCTTGTCCCCAAAAAGTTACCGAAAAATTAGAAACCCGCCCATAAATAGAGCTCTCCTTTAGTTTGGAACCAAAACAACATTCAAATTTGAGTTTAGGCAGTTTGGCGCTGAAAAATTACAACTTGAAGTTCAAATTTCAAAAGAACATTTGCAATTGTATCTTCTAGAAAGTGTGCCAACTTCCCGGGGCCATAACTTTTGATCCGAGACTCCAATTCGCAAACCGTTTGAACCGTTGGAAAGGTCTCGAAGTCAATAACACACTTGAAATTTTCTATGCCAATTTAGGCAAGTTTTGGGGCTGATCTGGGAACTCTAAGTGCCTCAAATCTAACTCAGAAGATTTTCAGGTGTAAATCTAGGAAACTAAAACTACAATATCTTTCAACCCAGGAATAGAAAATAAAAACCATAAATTGGGAATTTAATTATGATGAAAAGGGTATCCAAAAATGTAAAAACATCTAAAAACTGAGAAACTTGAAATTTAACTATTTTTGGGTGATGCAAGATTGCCCTTACACCACTGGATGCTCCTACATCAGACACCCAGGGTAATTTGAGAAGTGACCCATCACATCTCAGATGGTTGAGGAAAACCCAACCGGTCAACCGCTACCTTAGATAGCCAGGATGAATCTTCCATAGACCTTCCTCTCCATTTCACCAGATATTCTTGATACTGCCTATTTCTGGTACTCCTTCCCACACGACTATCCAAGATTGCTTCAATCTCCTCCCTTTCTGAAGTAGGCGTTTGAATGCCATACTACCCTATTACTGGTGCTTCCTCTGTTCCACCTTCATGATACTCTGTCAAATCTGAAATGTGTTCTCATACCTTCTCATGTATAATCTTGATGTGCTCTACAAAATCTTCAGCTTCAACACTTATTTTCTTCTCTTGGTCCATCTTCCTCAATTCTAGATTTGTTCTGGGGCTACCTCCATACACAATCTAGAACGGTGATCTACCAGTGCTTCTGTTGACAAAATTGTTGTAAGAAAATTCTACCTTGGGTAAGATCAAGTCCCATCCCTTGGGTTTATCTCCTACCAAACATCTCGCAGAGGGTTACCCGACTTTGTTACCAACCTCTATCTACCCATCTATTTGTGGATGGTGCTTAACTAAACTTCAACTCTGTCTTCAGCTTCTTCCACAAGGTCCTCGAAAAGTACCCCACAAATTTGGTGTCACGATCTGAAATAATACTCTTTGGCACACCATGTAGCCTCGCCACCTCTTTGAAGAACAAGTCAGCAATGTGGACTGCATCATGGGTCTTCTCACAGGGAATGAAATGTGCAATCTTCGAAAACCTATCAACCACCAAAAAGACTAAATCATTCCCTCATTTTATCCTTGGCAAACCAAGAACAAAGTCCATACTTATATCCTCCCATGGCCTCTCTAGTACGTAAGGGCCGAGTATGTTTTTATTTTGGCTCACTCCTTTAGCCATTTGACATACCCTACAACTTTATACAAACTTCTTCACATCCTGTGACAACCGAGGCCAATAATAATGCTCACTGATAATGGCAATGGTCTTATCCTGACCAAAATGTCCTGCCATTCCTCCACTATGCTTCTCCTTTATCAGGTTCTCCCTCATGGAACTCCTTGGGATACACAATTGACTTCCTTAAATAACATGCCATCCTAGATTATGAAATCCAGCCACCTTGTCCCGTCTAATCGTAATAGGTTCCTGTAAGTCAGTCACTAAATTAGGATATATATTCCCCGTGATACAACGCCTTTAAGTTCATTGAACACAACCAGTTCAATCTGCATCTTTGTCATCAATGTATGCCTCCTACTTAAGGCATCCGCAACCCTATTTGACTTCCCACTCCTATGTTTCAAAACAAAGGTATAACTCTGCAAAATCTCTACCCATTTCATATGCCTCTGATTTAATTTTCCCTGACTATTTAGGTACTGCAAGGCCTGATGATCAGTATACAGAAAAAATTCCTTCAGCAACAAATAATATTTCCATTTCTTTAATACTTGAACTATTGCATAAAATTCTTGATCATATATAGAATACTTTCTCTTGGCATCATTTAACTTTTCACTGAAATAAATACCTTCGCTCAACACTACTCCAATGGCACAAACCACTGCACTAATCCACCTAAAAACACCTTGTTAAACCGAGGGCTAGAATAGGTTGCCTCTATTACTATGCTTCAATACCAAAACCTCTTGTCACCCAATGTCTATACTGAAATTTTTCTATCCCCTCTCATTGTTTCAGTTAGGGGGTCCACAAATACTACTAAAATTTTTAATGAACTTTCTATAAAAACTAGCCAAACCATGGAAAGATCTCACCTCGGTAGCAGTTCTTGGGGTAGGCCATTCTAGAATAGCCTTCACCTTCTCTGGGTCCATCTTGAGACCTTCTCAATGAGACAACAAAACCCTAAGTACACTAACTCCTCTCTTCACAAAACTGCACTTCTTTAGATTATTAATCTCACAGTTTCTCTTCTCTTAACATCTCAAAGGCTCTCCAAATATGCATCAGATGCTCATCCAACATCTTATTGAAAATAAAAATATCATCGAAATACACAATAACAAAACTTCCCAGAAATTCTTTTAGTACCTCATTCATGAGCTACATGAATGTGCTCGGTGCGCTTGGTTAGCCCAAGTATGACTAACCACTCGTACAGGCCCTTTTTGGTCTTGAAGATAGTCTTTCATGCATCTCCCTCTCGAATCCAGATCTGGTGATATCCACTCTTTAGATCGATCTTTGTGAAGTATTGAGCCCCACTCAAATAGTCTATCAGGTCATCCATCGCTAAGGGAGAAATTCGAAATAATGAAAGTTATCTTGTTTATGGCTTGCGACCCATACTACACATCCTTCCACTCTATCTTTCTTTTTGGTGCTAGTGAATCAGAGGGTAATGCGACATGGACTCAAACTCTCCCCAGACAAACCTCTTTCTCAACAACTCTTGAACTTGTTTGTTCAACTCTCACTTTCTCACTGAGTCATTCTATGAGTTGTTTTATTTGGCAAAACGCCTCCAAGAATCAAGTAAATCAATGACTAATCTTTCTTGGTTGTAAAACCCCTGTGTACATTATCAAAAACAATATCTTGAAACTCATCCAACATCCCAAAAACTTCTTCTAGAACCTTCTCACTATCCTCCTTACTCTAGGAATCAATACATAACACACAAGCTCATGCTTCATATATTCTAAAAAATTTCTTCCATCTATATAACAAATTCTAGCACTACTGCATACCTTTTCTTCGGTCTCCTTCAGGGGTTTCAACTTGTGACGAACCCCATCCTTTGTCAAGGAATAAGTGTTTGCATGGCCATCATGTATAGCTTGCCTATCGAACTACCATGGCCTCCCCAACAACATGTGACATGCATCCATGGGGATGATATCACAGAGTACCTCATCATGGTAGCTCCCGATCTTGAACTTTACTAGGCACTGCTCATTGACTAAAACTTTGTGGTCTTTTCCTCAAGAACTGTGCAATTCGGGATATGGATGCGTGTCTTTCCCTCTTCAGCTTCAACTTTGTGACCATCTCTTCGACACTGTGATTATTGGTGCTCCTAACCACAATAATGGTATCACAACATTTTCCTTCACACTTGCACCTTTGTATGAAATAGATTCTTCCTCCTGCTCGTTCCTCTTCCCTCACTACCAAAATTTTGCCATAATCACTTGTAGGCTCTCCCCTTTGAAGTACTCATCTAAATTTCTGATTGGGCCTCTTCATCCGTGATACTAACCCTTCCATGACCTTTCCTCGGGCCTTTTTCTGCCCTCTTCTCAGGTTAGGATGGTTCATAGGCTCGATTTCCTTCTTCACCACACCGGGAACACGCCTCGGAAACGTCTTGATCCTCGTTCATTCCTATGTCTCACCCCTTTGTCAACTGCTGACTACTGAGCCACGCCCTGCCTAGTACCATTCTGCTCTTTCACTACCATTTCGCCTCAAGGTCCCCCAACGGGGCCTTCCACTTTGATCTCCCTTTCGCCCCTTTTTCTTGCATACCAAATCTGTTCTGTTCTCTCACCTTCAGAGCAAAATGATACACATCCTCAATGGTGGTCATTCTGACTAGGCTTAACTCCTCCTGAATGCTCGGTCGTAACCCATTAAGATATCAGACTACCTTCTCCTTATTGGCCTCTATGTGGCCCGTTCTGATGATTATCTTGTGAAAATATCTCAAGATATTATTATTTCACGACCGCTCTCTGTTTCCAACCCTTCTTTTGCACTTCTTCAATAGATCTAACCCCATATCCACTCGGTATGAACTCCGCTTCTTCGGGCCTACCATGCGACTTCCATCTCGTGATACTTCCTTTTCCTCTCTTCTAAATTTCTTTCGAACCGATCTTCTTTCCACCAAATACCAGCAGCACGGCCCTTTAGCTTCATTTTCACAAACTCGAACTGCATTTTGGGTCCTCTATTTATCTATACCTCAAAATATTCTTCTAGCTCGTTGATCCAGTCGATCAACTCTTCTGGGTTCAGACTTCCGGAATAACTGGGGAATTCTGCTCTAGGTCTTTTCCCGATCTTTGAAATGGTCCTTATTAGCCGCATTTGGTCTTGATCAATTGCTTCTTCTTCCTCTTCTACATTTGAACCTTCTTCCTCTCCTTCATCCTCACTTTCCTCCCTCGGGTTTAACCCTCTTCTCAACTGCTCTTGTAATGCATCAATTTGTCTCTGGAGGGCTGCTGCTGCATCTCTCTTCCACTACAGCATTTCTGCCACCTCACTCACCACCTGCACCACGCCTACATCACTCTTGGAGGCATCTTTCTTGACCTCACTCACAACCACGGGTCCCGGGTGCTTAACCGCTCAATGACATTTCTGTCCACATGCTCAAGAAAACCCACTTTGATACCACTTAATGAGGGCGTAGCCCGAGACTTAGAAAATAACCCACAAACAAGAGAATAATTTTATTATTTAGAAAATGGAGCTTCTTACATGTAGAGGATCTCAAATCTCCAAGCTCTACAACACATGCAAGTTACAAAAAGCTACAGAATCATCCTTTTGCAATATGTGAGCTTGTCCCCAAAAGGTTACCCAAAAATTAGAAACCCGCCCATAAATAGAGCTCCTCTTTAGTTTGGAGCCAAAACAACATTCAAATTTGAGTTTAGGTGGTTTGGCGCCAAAAAATTACAACTTGAAGTTCAAATTTTGAAAGAATATTTGCAATTGTATCTTCTAGAAAGTGAGCCAACTTCCCGAGGCCATAACTTTTGATCTGGGACTCTGATTAGTGAACTGTTTGAACTGTTGGAAAGATCTCGAAGTCAATAATGTGCTTGAAACCTGCTATGCCGATTTTGGCAAGTTTCAGGGCTGATCCGGGAACTCTAAGTGCCTCAAATCTAACTTGAAATATTTTTAGGTGCAAATCTGGGAAACTAAAACTGCAATATCTTTCAACCCAGAAAAAGAAAATAAAAATCATAAATTGGGAATTTAATTATGACAAAAAGGGTATCCAAAAATGTAAAAACATCTAAAAATTAAGAAACTTGAAATTTAACTATTTTTGGGTGATGCAAGATTGCCCTTACACCACTAGATGCTCCTGCATCAGATTGTTCCTAAGGACATAAATTGATAAAGAAGAAAAATTATGGATGCAAAACTAAAAAATATAAAATATTTGAAAACACAATGTGATATGCAAAATGAAATAATAATGCAAATAAACTAGAATAGAAATTGATGAAATTGAAGAGGTGCACTTGGAAACTAAAATGTGATGAGGTGAGGCTCTAGAATCCTATAAAATTCACTGTTGAAGCCAAATGGGACACTTATGCCAAGCTGGGTGACTTAGTCCTATTTCGGGGAAATTCTATCGAAACAGGTTTCAACTAAAAGGGTATCCAGAATTGGAAAAAACACTTTTCATTCCTATCAATAGGACTAATTCACCACTAATGGTGACTTAGTCCACCTTCAGCTTTCAAGAAATTTAGAGATGCAATATGTAGCACCCGGTCCTCACTTTAATTCCTCATAGGTTTCTGGATCTAAATCTCTAGAATCTGGTTTATAGGTGATCTCCAAGCTTCTTTTAGGGTTTTGTTGACTTTAAAATAATTTGATGAATTTATGACACCTTTTAACACCTTTCTCTTCAACAAATATTCATACAAGACTTTCCAAACACACATGCAAAGAGGGGAAAAAGGGTTAAGGGTTAGTGAATAGGGGTTTGCCTTGGTCAAACCTCGATTTGATAATTAAACCCTTGAAAATGAAATGAAATGAAAAGATAATGATGAATGGACAACACACAATGCTACAACTCACCAAGCCCTTGAAGTAGAAATATGAAGATATGCAAGTAATGGCTCCAAAGTGCTTGAATGCTAAACCACTTGATTGCTTGATTAGAACGCTAGAAGAGCTTATGAGACTATAGAGATTTTAGGAGATGAAAAATGAGAGGAAAACCCTATATTTATACAAGATTATACAAAATTTCACAAAAATACCACATCACTGGCTGACCTCAAGGTTTAGAAAATAATATCTCGCTAGAATTTTAAAATAATTTTGATTTTTGAGCCAAGTAGGAGTAAGTCGCCCCAAGGTGGCGACTTGCTCCCACCAGGGAAATTTAAGTGGGTGTCAGGAATTAAAGTGTATTAAATGATTTTTAACGGGATTGTTCTCTAAAACACAATTAAGTAGGGCTTGTAAGTGTATAAAGGGGTCATTTAAACATAATAGAGGATCAAATTATTGATGAAAAGCCAAAAAAAGCATGAAAGTTTGTTACAACTCTTTACAACACTTTGAAATAAGGCTTGGTAAGTGATAAAAAAAGGTTATTTAAGTGAATTATAATAAAAAGGTCCTACAAAAGTGTGAAATTGTGATACAAAATTTTACAACACTTAAGTAAGACACAACTTGAATTCTTTTAATTTGCTAGGGCCCAAGACCTAATGTGAATGTGTTGACCACATTACAACATTAAATCAAGGCACAACTAAGCCAAGGTCACAAGGAGGACCTAAACAAGATAGAAAAAGTAGAAGGGTTTCTTTTTCGGTGTCCACACTTCTAAACCATTGATCTTAAAATTTCAATCCTAGCCCTTCATCATATTCATTCCTTCATTATAGACAAAAACGCTTAGCCATTTTTCCAATCCACAATCCTTTGAGGAAGTTCATACCATTATGCTGCCAATTTTTTTGTGAGAACATACTAAAATTTGTCACACTGGGGCAATTTTCACATTGATCTTGTCATCGTCCTTGGATTTTATCAAATTTCAAGGAGGCATGTGTTCCTAGGATGTAATCTTTATTATTTCTTGTTTTATGTATTTTGTTGGGTTTTCTTAGCACTTCCTAGCATTTAAAATACATCTCTCACTTTAAACATAATTATTATTGAAGTTATACAAATATTCACTCTATTTTAATTATAAAAAATAATATTATAATATATTGCAACTCAAGTTATAGGTATTACCTCAATATTTTAATTTTTAAGGTTATCCACCACCTAAGTTTATTGGTTCATTTTTTTGAAATATTATCCAAAAAATTTACATTATACTATATGTGAAGATTTGGTTTAAATGGATCTAAGAAACATAACTAAGGTATCACTTGTCACCATACTTAGCCAAATATTTATTTCACGACTCTAGATTATTTGAGAAAAACATGATAAAATGATTTTGAAGCCAATATCTTACTCCTAAATATAGAAGGAAATATTATAATGGCATAGGACATTTAAAAGAGATTAATGAAAGGAAGATTATGGGAATAAAAGTAGAAAATTTTCATTGGTGATGAAACCATCTATTTTAATCATGTGGTAATTTCACACTAGCTTTATTGTTTAATTTTTATTGAGTTTCAACAATAGGTGGTTTTGCAACCAACCTAGTTGTTTTTTCTTTGGAAATTTTATAACCACCTAATTATTGTCTTGCAATTGTTTCATTTTGTTGGGAAGCTAACAAAAATCAATAATATCTCCTCCACATCCAAGCATTGTAAAGGGAATTATTTTACCTAAAGAGAACTCCAAAGAATCATAAAAGGAAAATGATGATGTAAGACAATAGTATGATCTTATCCTAAGCTTTCATGTGTTCATTTTTTTATGTTTAAAATTGAATGTCAAGGATTTTTCATGGATGTATGATCACCTATAGATGTGAGAGATAATTATAAATGATGTATGGTTCCAATACATGCCTAGGACAATAACTGCACAATTTATATGTAACAAAATTATCATATGAGAAGATTTTATTAAATCTTTTAGAGTTGTTCTCCATTTAAAAGTTTCTTTAGGTGCATCTCAATTTTAGTTTGCATTAATTTTTATTACTATACTTTAGATATTTTCAGCTTGTTTTCACAATTAAATTGTTAAATTTAATGTGAAAAAAATAAATTTTCTTCAATATTATGAAGTGATTGTGGAGTTGACATAAGCATATATCTACAATTAGGAGTGTTATGAGACTATGCCTAATTTAGGCAAACTAAATTGTATTAAAATAGGGTTGTAATATCTGAAAACTATATTTTTTGTGTTAAACATAAAAAAATATCTTACTTATTAGTTATGTCTATAAAAAGGTTGAAGAAGACAGAAAATTTATTTACTTTCAAACTCAAAATTGATTCAAAAAATTGAAATAGAATAATGAAATCAACAATAGAAAAGTGGATGAGTATGAACTTTCATGCTCAATTTCATAAACTTGTAAAGATATGCTAACCCTTGCATCCTTCAACCAACATTTTAAATCTTCGCAAGCTGAAATTTAAATCCTTATATGTGAATAATGAAAAGTTAGTCTGTGTTCTATTGATTTTTTAAGGTTTTATAAAATGTAATGTTCCAAAAAGAACTCCCAAAATGTATTTTGTTGGGGTTGATTAATGCCAACGCCCTATTAGAATATCTTAACTTCTCTCTTGCACCGAACCACGTAACCACGTGACCATAAGTGGAGATAAAATTCCATGTTTGTACATACAAGAGACCCTCTATGGGCCAGCTACAACGTTATAAATTTATTTTCAAATGATCAAGAAAACATTTCAAATGCAATCTACCGTTTAATTCATCTGGACATCTGGACCAGATTCCGAAAAGAATTGATCTGGTCTCAAAGGAAAAGAAGATTCGTAAACTGTCACGTACGTTTCGAACCAAAACATTTCAGAGCTGAGGAATTACTTCCAGCTACATGTCTAAACCACCAAGTAAAATGATGGAAAAACTTTCCAAGGTAAAGGTGGTTATAAGCCTTTCCATTATGTCTATGCCATGAAAAGCAGAAACATCCCTCAGGTTGATCAATAGGAACCTTGATGTGTATCGATTTTCTCTAACAATTGTACAACGTATTCCATCTCTGGTGTATCGAAGACTTTGTTTCTTCGACTTTCCTTACCCATTTTGTCACACGGATGGAATATTGTTGTGAGAAGCAGATGAAATAAAAGGCTGGATCCCTTACTTGAAGATGTAAATATGCTTGTACGAGAGCATCCCATCTCTGAACTATTTGTACAAACCTCAAAACTGTTTCTTTTGCTAAAGGATTTGCTCTCACACCCCCCTTTCAAATTTGACATGTGATAGTTCTGATCGAGAGATATGTTATGGATCTTTGTTGGATTACTTAGTTGGGGGATTCTGTTGGCATCCACTTCGAAAAGATAAAGTATAAGTACTATAACAGTATAGTTTACAAAACGATTGTAAAAGTTATAAGGAATAACATGGATAAAGTCTACAATGCCAGCTTATATTGAATTATCATTTAGTTGTTAAGAATAATGGAGGGGAATTCGATATACTCTCCACTGCTTAATACGAGAAGAAACATCATCTCCTCAGCCAACAAACAAACTTTTCAACCTGCACTTAGTTGTCTTGCTCGTCCACTTCCAAATGGAAGTAAATGTCATGGAAAACTTCTCCCTGCCTTTATGCACAAAAAATGGGAATAGTAAAATTACTTGAGACCTCGAAGTGGCCTTTTGAATAGATAAGCACGAGGCTCTTTGTGAATTTGACAATGTCATTATAGTAGGCCTATAAAAGATGCAATTCCTAATTATCAAGTTTACCTTCTTATAGACCAACTTTTCCATCTACAACTAATCGTTCTTTAACAACAAGAATCTCCACTTTAATAAATGGTGCCACTATCATCTTAACACTAAATGCCTCAACAATAGATAACAACTCCATATCATCAAATTCTTTAGAAAGAAAAAACTAAAGAAACCATACTCTTAATTGATGATTTGATAGAGCCTCTATTAGTCTTTTGAATTTAGGATCTTTACTAAGGAGCTCCACCCAAATCCATATCTTTCTTGCACTTTGACAAACCCTAATGCTATGTGGTTTGAGAAAGAGAAAATAGAGTCCAAATGCTAGTTAAATATCTTAATCTTCAAATAAGGATCACAAACATAGGATCTATTTCATCATGCCAACTAAATAAACTTCAATTTTGAGATTCCCAGCTAACTAAACTCCAATTTTGAGATTCCAAATTTCCCACCCAAAGAAATTTGTGGGAGAGAGAACCAAACTCTTTAAGGAAGCTTTTGGGAGTTGATAAAACTGTAAATCTATAAACATGGAGAGCTTGGAGTTCACATTGTAAGAGAGTTGGTCTTCTAGAAAAGGATAACCATATATAAGTCTAATGACTAATCATCATGTGTAAGCTATCTATAATTATTTTTAAATGATATATTTTTAAGGTACTTAATGTTAAAGGGATCTTGAAAAATCAAAAGGGGAGTCCTAATTTTGAAATGAAAAATATGATAAATGCATAATTTGATAGTAGTAACAGTATTAAAAATTAAATATTGGATTTATTCTCATTAAATTATTGTCTTGAAGCTATTGAATGAATATCCAAAGATTTCTTGAAATATGTTACCTCATTTATTGTAGAATCTTCCATTAGTGTAGTATCACCCATAAATTAGAGAAAAGGCTATTCTTGAAGACCTTTTGTTAGATACCAATCCTAAATTACACCTTTATCTCCTTAGCTCTAATTTTTTTAAACCTTCAGTGATTAAAATAAATGGATAGGGAGATAAAGGATCCCCTTGATGAATCCCATTTGATGCAGATAATATAGGAGAAGGGATACTATTGATAAGGAGAGACAAATAAGAGTATGAAACACAACTCATAACCCAATCAATCTAATCTGAAAAAAAGAGAGTAGATAACACATTCATAAGGAAAACCAACCTAACTCTATCATATACCTTAGATTGATTGAACTTAATAAACATGGCTTTTTCTCTATAAATAACCATTAAATTAATAGATTTGGTTACTATAATGGAAGGGATTTGCTACTTCGAAGTCTTTAGGACAAGGAAGAGTCTACAAGGAGGGAATATCCCTTGATTACATCAAAGTACAAGCTCAAGAGATAGGATGCAAGATGAAAAAGATTTCAAAAATGTGAAGAAATAAAATACCAAGGTATGAAGGGAAAAATATAAATTAACAAAATCTAGTAAGATGTATAACATAATATAAATTACAAAAATAGAAAGAGGAAAACTTAAAAAAAAATTCCTAGAGAGTGACATGCAAATTCTACATGTCATGCTATCATCCTTGGTAAACCAGAAGCTAAAGAGTAGAAATCTACAACAACCCAGCTCTTTGAATCTAGAAACCTACACACAGTGAGGATGAGGAAAAAAGTTGGGGCTTTTTTGTGGCTTACCTTAGTCAAATCCCTATTTTGGTGTTTCCACCTACATGGACATCTAGATGTATAGAAAATAGACAAGAGGTAAAATGAAATAGACAAGATGTGTGATAAAGATGAACCCTGCTATGGAGTTGAACTTGTATTATAAATAAATTAGATGAGACAAGTATATTTGTAAATAGATAAGACAAGACAAAACAACATGAGATTATTACCAATAGTTTGTGGCTCCATCTTTGTTTGATAGACGAGATGTTGTGTGCTTGCAAGAGAGCATTGGCTATTGATGAGACATGGATCTGGTAGAGCTTTGATGTTGAGAAGAGATGTAATAGAGAATAGAGAAAGAGATCAATTTGGAGTGAGAAGAAGTGAGAATGAATGAGAATAAAAGTTAAAAAATGGTGTTTTGTGAGGTTGCATGGGTGGGAAGAGCCATTACACCTATGATTTTACTATGATGACGTGTGTCATGGGAAAATTTTATGAGATTTCCTTCTTGAAACTTATAAAGTTTGGGGATGCTTGTGCACTGCATGGATGTTCATGCATCATGTAGGTTTCCAACCTAAAACTTTACAACAATGAGGTGGCAAACTGCTAACACTTCATCATTTTCCCTTATGGAGTTGAAAGCGTGAAATTCTAACTCATAAGTTTTTTTCATGAATGTGGTAAGGCACCATAAATGCAAAGGGCTAAATGCACAAGTGAGAAATTTCTATGAGGTGCAATTTTACAACACTATTTTTCCCCCACTTTAGTGAGCTTAATTTTAAGAGAAAAATCAATTGGACTAAAGTAGAAAAGAAAACATTAGTGTGATATTAAAAAATTAAAAATTTACAGATTTACATGTAAAAAGGATATTGTAGAGGCCATAGAGGTCTATTCAGTGGATACTGTGATTCCCATAGCATAAGATCTCAATGATAAACTATACCATCAACATGAAGTTTCATTATGCGAAACTCAAATTTAGGTCAATTTCAAAAATTGGAAGAAGATACCACAATGAGAAGATTTCTTAAGAAAATTGGGTGGTTCAGAAGAAAAATATGATAAAAATTGAATATATGCCCCTTCCTATTTTTTCCCATAGCTAGGTAAGGTGAAAACAAGAAGGATGGAAAGAACATTTTTTCATAAAAAAAGGGCAAAAATGAACTATATATGCTCGGGTGGGCCCATAGAAGGGTCATTGTCACTTTTCGCAATGAGGATATAGTTGCTTGCGATATGTGATATTCAATATCAACAACTGGGATTGAAGAGGAGGAGATCCAATGGTCATCACATAATTGATTCACATCATAGTTGTGAATCAAGAAGGTTGAGCCATATTTGCAATATGTGATAGTAGTGGAGTGTGACGTCAGAAGGGACAGATGGTAGCATCTCCCCATGTCATGAAGTGATGGAGGGTCCTTGAGTTTTCCCTATGGGAAAGTGGGAGGATGACTTGTGTGCTCAATGACATGTTGTAGAATGTGTTTGCATCGTAGAGGTTATATGCATCACAATTTTCACTCTCAAAGAACAAGGCTTCTGTGCGATATTTGATGGAAGGCTTGGTGGGTCCTCTATTTCAAAGTGTGATGGTGTGATAGTAGGACATGTATCACCATCCTATTGCATCACATAATTGCTACAATATATTAAAAACATGACCCACAGAAGAATGAAGGAAAGCATGATGTGAACTGAAGGTTCTAGGTTAATACACGTGGCAAGATTTGCATTCATCACAAGGCTTCAGTGCATCATGGTTTTTATTTCTCAATGGCAAGGGTAACATGTAAAATGTGCTAGACATTCAAGATGTGACACATGGATGAATTTCATTGCAGTGCATGACTCTAGTGTATCACAAATTTATATATGGAAGTGGTATAGAAAATTGTTGTGTGATGAGCACCAGAGGGAAAAGGTATATGAAGAGGGAATATTTCCTACCAAGTGTCAACATTCTATCTCATCGTGGGGCCTCTTCTCATCTTATTTTCATTGCATAATGCATAAAGCTAGGTTACACTATGTGATATAATATGAAGGAATGGATGGGAAATGTGGTCCCATTATATTGCATCAAAAGGATGCAAGCCATCACATTTTCAAGTTAGCGGCTTCAAAAGGGAAGTCCGGCGTATTATAGGCATGAAATGGTCATTGATCTCATATATTGTGGGGATTGGAAGCCATGTTTTAAACTCACATTGGGTCTCAATCTCATCCATCCATCTTTTATCCAATGGCCTATTTTTAAACACTAACAGCTAAGAACATTGTGATTCATGAGAGGATGTGGAGTAGTGGTACAACTAGTTTTCAACAACCAATGGCTATTTGGATCAGTTGTCTTCATTGAATTGATTATTTTTCACAGTCTCCCACACCATATTAAATGAAAAAATGGAACAAATGCCTCTTTATTTCTGGAAGGGACTTTCCTTCTATTGCAGACTAGATTTCATGACAGATTTTGTGAGAGTTCTATACATTGCACTTTAGAGAATTCAATGTAGAGGATGGCATGTGGGTCTTAGCATAATAAAGTCATCATCCAGTATGTTTTTCATGAACTAGTCACTTCAAATCTCATGGGAACTAGGTTCTACTAGCTGTTTAACTCTCGAAAGGGTTAGGGTTTGAGCCAAGGTCAACTAAGTTATGTTGAACACTTAGAATACTAAGAGGGGGCTGAATTAGTATTCTATTAAACCATTTCAACATTAGCCATCCAATCACTAATGCATATTCAAATATAGTAAGAAAAGAAAGAATGAAAACATCTAGAACATCACACAACACATGAAGAAAAGTATTTTTACGTGGAAAACCCAAAATAGGAAAAGCCACAGTGAGGGTTAGCTCAAAATATATTATAACCGGTTATAGTATATTACATAATTGCTCACTGTAGGTAGACTCACTATCCAAGTGGACTCACTATCCACAAAGAAAAGGATAGAAGAAATAAGGTGGTACACTATTTATTTTGAACTATTACAAATACATCTACAATATACAGGAATATAGTTATGATGAAACACAATAACAATCTTCACATTGATCTGCATCAATGTTCTACTCTTCTTTGCATTATTACACCTTAAATATAAATTCATACTACTTTTCTCAAATTCACATTATGCACAATACATGTCACATCTATATCTCATCACCTATCATAAAATACAAAAAATAAATCTAGCATATATATCAGTATTAAGTGTAACATCAATTAGGTCGGCCAAATTGGATGTAACACAAAAAATTTAACTTGTTAGCCCCAAAACATATTCTCCATACTTCATGCCATAATTCAAAATTTAAAACATCTTAAGATAGGCCTACATGGACCTAAAATAGATCCCACATAAACACTCAACACTTATTAACCCTTTGCATACTCATCAAATGTGTTGGGTCGACATGCCATAGGACCTTAAAAAAATTCCTTCAACTATTCATTCAATTTGCAACACATAGACCTCAAAACACAATACCATCTGGAATTCAAGATCAACTGATATCTTGAAATTTATCTTAAATACCACAACATAAAAGACTCATTCATGAAGGAGTGCAAAATCTCCCACACTAGACAAGAAATGACTGTGAAATGCTAGACTGAACTTATTATTCATATATCTCTCAAAAAACTTCACCAAAACAAATGAAATTTTGGATTTAGATTCTTCTAAAAAGCACAAAAATTAGGTTATAATTATAGAGAATATTATTCCTTTGTGGAGTGGTTCAGACCCAAAAAATGATACATTGTTACACTAAACTAGTAGTTTAGACACTTAGTCAAATTTCCACACAATTGATCTTTTTGGACCAAACTTCTTACATAAATGACTTCCTTAGCACCTCAAAAATCTGTTAGGAATTATCAGAGTGATCCACAACAATTTTGACATCAATGAAAACACTGCATTACATCTTTATGAACTTTCTCCATGCTCATGTTGCCAATTAGCATCATCAATGACAATCTCCTAAAGCTTCCAACAACTTATTCCTGAACTATAAAGGAAACACTTGTATTATTTTTATAGATTCTTCCTTGGATTTTCCCTAGCATAGTTATGTTATTTTTTATATTCTACAATTGTAAAATCATCTTTCAAACCTTTTTTAATACAATCACTATCTTACCTCTTCTCAATCCTTGCATCTTGTGTAACATTTGATACCCTTAGGAATGCATGAGTCTTCATCAATTTTACAAGTTACATGAATTTTCTAATCTATTGTGAGTGTTAATTGTGGTTAATCTACACCCCTTTTAGGATCTTTCAGACCCTAGCCTTCAAGTTCTCTTTCTAAGATTGATAAAATAGAGAATGGTGTGAACCTTTCTAGTGGTTTCGTTGATGTTTTGTGCAATTACGAGCAAGAAGAAATATATCAAACCTAGTGCATCACCTTTCTCTTATTTTCAACATTTCTCCTTCTCCCTTAATTCCTCCTACGAGTCATAGTTTAGAGTTTATTGGCACTGGGTTGGACCAACCCTCACTACACTTGGTTTAGAAAGGACGTGGGACTTGTTTAGAGATCAAACCTCACTTGCAAGGTCCCACACCTTGAGGCTAGTTACATTATATCACTGGAATGATGAAATCTTTATTCACTAGGATGCAATTTTGAGTGACAATAGTTTCTGGCATGCTCGGTAGGACATGAAGAAATTTAATTTCACCATTGTTGAGGGAGTGGTACTGCTCTCAATAATTCAGCCTTACAAAGGCACATAAATAAGGTACCTGGTGACTCTGCATTCAATGAAATATTCTACATCAAAGTTGGTAACTCTAATGTTAGGGAAAACTCCTGGTTAAAAAGGAAACCCGTGCATTCATGCCAAGAATCCAAACAAGAGCTTCTTCTAGAGGTAATTTCCAATACACCTAGCTTCCATTTTCTACTTCTAGAAGAAACGATAGAAAGTCCTTGTCACTCATTAGGATAAGTAAAATAAATAGAATTTTAATTCCTCCTAAGGTGCAATCTACACCACTATTGGTTAGATTGTTTCAAGTTAGCGTACCTACTACTTAGAAACAAAGGAGCCTTTTCTAGATGGCTAGAAATCAACCTTTTGTGCCTTTTAATGGAAGTAGCCAACTAAATTTACAACATGATGACATCCCTATGGCCGCATGGAAAATCCTCCCATATTTTAATGGAGAAGATGAAACTACCCCTATTGAACATATCAAAGATGTGGCTTCCCTATGTATAGTCCACCATAGTAGAGAATAAAATGTTTCCCTTAGACTCTTGGCTTACTCATTCAGAGGAAAAGAATTGTAGTGGCTCAGAGGCTTAGCATTCAATTCTACCACCTCATGGGATTAGTTGGGAGGTAGCCTTTACAAGCAGTTTGAAGAAAAATAAAATCACTTGTATTTGGTGGAGCAGTTGATGACCATCAAGAGAGCTCCCCATGAACACATGATAGACTTCAATTTTTTCTTTCAAAATACTTGGGATAGAATCCCACTCATTGTAATACCTTCAACTCAATATGCTTTCTTAAATTTTTTAGGGCTCTTAATAGTGACATTTTTTTAATCAAACAATCTATGGGTGCAAAAATGCTTCTTGATGCTTTTGAATTAGAGGTAAGAGCTAAAAATAGCCTCATCCAAGCTAGGAATATTTCTCCAAGACCTCCCATGCCTATTTTCCTTGAAATTCCACCAACTATGCCTATGCATGTGCCATAATTAATCCCTCTAAAAGTTTCTCCTACACAAGAAAAGACTATCCCAACACACTCTTTTGAGGTACAGGAGATAAAGGGGCTTCTTCAAATGTTTGGGAATGAGTTGGTAAATCTTAAAAAGAAACAATTTCAAAATTGCAAGCCTTACTAGTCCCCAAATCAAACATCATACTAGCTAAATCAATTAAATAGGTTACCTTATCAAGAAAATAATCATGGCCAAAATAAATCCCTTAACCTAAGACCCTTTCAAGCATATAATATAAATATAGAAAACACATCTAAGGAGCTGATGCTCGTACAAAAAATCCTTGATCAAGAATATGAATGGTTTTTTTCCTTGCAATCAATCCCATAACCATTCTACTTGTTCAAATGGGGTTATTAATCAAGCCTTTATGGTTCCAAATGCACCTATTTTACAACCAAATACATCATATGAAACACCTTTGCAAGAACAAGAGAAGTTTCCAAGTTATACTGCACTACTAAATTGGGAAGGAGAAGTTTTGTGGCATTAACCAAGATGATAACTCTATGGCAACTAACACAAGAAGCTAGAAAAGGGATATGAAAATAGTGCAACCAATGAATAGTGTGTCTCATCAATCTCCTAGACTAGATCAAGAAGTTATTTTCCCATATACTCCTCATGAAATACAGGCCCAACAAAAGAAGCATCTTGGAATCTAGTCTCAATCATCCCACTTGCATGGGGATGTTGTTACAAAAACTCAACAAAAGGTAAGCATTGCTCCTTTTGATATTCATGAACATGTACAAAAAATTCTAGTGTTAGCATGTCTATGTGGGAACCTTTGTGTATCCTAGGACAAATGGACTGTTACAAGCTTCCTTATCAGATGGGGGTGTATCAAAAGAACTAACGGCTAACCGAGATAAATTTGTGCTTACCAATACATCCTAAGATAGCAAGGAAAAACCAAACAAAGAGGTAAAACCACCACTGTTTTATGTGTTCTTGATCATAGAGGATAAGTTGGTTCACAATTGTATGATTGACTCGGGGTCTAGCAGCTTTGTTATTCCCAAATAGATTATAGATAAATTGGATATACTTAATTGGATATTGAGTATTAGCCTCTCAAGAACAAGGTAGTCTACCTTGATGGGACAACTATCAATACTATGGGGGTTGTAAAAGATCTAAGAGTTACTTTGTGTACACGCCCTTACTTTTCAATCCCACAATATGTCTATGTAATTGACTTGCCGACTTACTTTTCTCTTTGACATTCAAGGGATTTCACTGCTAAAATAGGTGGTTATCTATCTTTGGATTGGTCACATATTCTCTTTAGGAAAAGATATGGAACCAAAGTAACCATTAAATCTGATTCCATAGAAAAATATCTCATAGAACCATATGTACCTTGCATGGCCAATGCTAAACATGCTACTTTTAATCATGATGAGCATCTTGTTGCTCAAGAAACAAGTACCCAAATAGAGGATATCCCAGATATTCTTTTAGATTTTCGGGTAGTAGGAAACATTAAAATTTATCCAAATAAGAACTTGGAGGAGGTGGGACTAGGCATTTTTTGGTCCATGAGCTAGATTATTCAATCCCTAACTTTCAAAAGGAAGAAGAGTAGCTACATGAACAAGCAAAAAATGAGGTTTATAAATTTTTTTTTGATGGTTCAAGAAGTAGACATGGAGTTGGTTGGGGTGCTATGCTTTTATCTCCACAAGGTGAATAGTATTACTCATCTTTTTTCTTCTCTTAAATTATTTGTTCTAATAACACAACTAAATATGAAAGCCTTATACAATGTTTGGAGTGGGCAAGGAGACATAAAATAAGCTACCTACAGGTATTTTGGGATAGCGAATTGATTATGAACTAGGTAAGAAGTTTGCATCTAGAACCAAAAATGACTCAAGCTTAAGTCATATTAACATAGATTATGGGATATGATCAATAGAATAATTTGATGCTTTCAATCTATTTTCCATGCCTAGAAATTAGAATAAACATGTTGATAGGATGGTTGCTATAGGAACCCAGTTTGATATTCAAAATGATGTTAAAAGTGATAAGGTACAACATGTTAAGGTGGTTCTAGGGCCATTTGTTCCTAATAATAGTGTCGATTAGAAATTATTCAAAAGTCATGAGAAAGCACTCAATTTCTTGCTTGAATTGACTGAGTTTGTAGATGGAAACCAAGAAAATTTACAACAATATGGTGAATAGATTATACAACTGAGATAAAAAAAAATTCAAAAAGGCTTGGTCACTTTGGAATCCATATTCAATTTATATGATCAGCTAAAAAGAGGAAAAATCAGCATGCATGTCAAGTGGGAACACTATGAGGAAGTGGAAATCTCAAAGGTAGGATTCTTAAAATTGATAAGCTTTGTTCTTAGGAGAATAAAGAAGATTTTGTTGCACTTTTTCAATATTTTTATTTAAATGGTTTTTATCCAATTATATCCCAACATACCATTGAGCTTGAGCCATATGTAAAACTAGTAGGGCAAAAGCAAAGACCTTTAAATCTCAAGCTCGAGCCACTCACAACAAATGAATTGAAAAATATGATTGAGAGATATTATTTTCCCACTCAAACAAACCTCATGGGTTTCTAATCTTGTCACTGTAAGAAATAATAGTGGAGAAATAAGGTTGTGTGTTGAAATTAGAGACCTAAATAGGGCTTCACTCAAAGAACACTATCTATTGCCATCTATGAAGTAGATTTTACAAGTTGTTGCAGATTCTGAAAGGTTTTATTTGCTTGATGGATATTACAAGTACAACTAGGAGTTATTAAGGGATGAGGATCAATACAAAATGACTTTCAATACTAAGTGGGGAGTAAAGGCATACAAGAAAATTCATTTTGGTTTATCCAATGTTCCAGCAACCTTTTAAAGAGAAATGGATATGGCTTTCAAAGATGTCATGTACAAGATTGTTCTTGTATATTTAGATGATATTATTATTTTCTCAAAGGATGCAAAGGAGAATTTGACTCACCTGAGACAAATATTTGACCAATGTAGAGAGTTTGGGATACCACTTAATCCCAAAAAGTACATTTTTTCTATGCATGAAGGTAGGTTACTAGGTCATGTGGTGTCAAAACATGGAGTGACCATTGATCCTAAAAGGGTGAGTGCTATTTTAACTTTACCTCTATGTATCCATAAGAATGGTTTGTAAAGTTTACTTTGAAGGGTAAATTTTGTTAGGAGGTTTATACCTAACATTGTTGATCTGTTACAACCACTAACAACCATGTAGAAAAAAATGTGAGCTTTAGCTTGTCAAAGGAAGCAATAGAAAGCTTTGAGGCCATTAAAGAAGCCATATCAGAAACACCTACATTGGTAAATCCTATTTTTTGTAAGGATTTATTTCTCTATGCTTAAGAAAACAAGGATACTATCTCAACTATGCTAGTGCAAAAAAATGAGGAAAATTTGAAGCACCCAATAGCTTTGTTCAGTAAAGGCCTAGAAGGTTACGGGAAAAGGTAAAATTTTATTTAAAAATATGTTCTTGTTGTTATTAGGAGTCTAAATAAATTTAGGAATTTGGTTTCCAATAAAAATATTCAAATAATGGTTGCTCGCCCAAGTGTGAAAGTGTTCCTGTTGAATAAGGATTTGAGTGAAAAAAGAGCTAGGCGGATAGCCAAAGTGATTGAGTATGATGTGGGAATCAAAGTCACAAAGCTTGTAATAGGAAAATATCTATGCGAACAACTAGTTGGTGACATGGGAAATAATTTGAAGGAGGTTGTAGAGGCTTTCCTAGCTATCCAAATACAATCCCAAACAACTATGCACACTCATCCCCAAAGTTGGGCATGTGATATGGTCCATTTTCTCCAAATAGATGAGTTCCTACAAGGAACAAATAGATATAAGAGAAGGTATTTCAGGATTCAATCCATTGCATATGTATTGTTGAATGGTTTACTTTTTAGGAAGGATGTCACTAGTGTGTTTCTTAGATGCATTGATGTTGATCAAGTTGATAAGGTGCTTGAAGAATTCCATGATAAGATAGCTGGTGGACATCTTGCACCAAGAACTATATCTCTAAAGATAATGAGTGTAGCCTATTATTGGAATAGTCTATTCAAAGATACCCATGATTGGGTAAGAAAGTGAAAGAAATTTATCTTCTTCTTAGGAAAAGAAAGATTAGATGCTCTTCCTTTTTAGCCTATCCAAGTTGAACATCCCTTCATGAAATGGGGCATTGATTTTATTGGGGCTATCAACCCACCTTCTAGTGTAGGTCATAAATAGGTCCTCATGGCCACAAGTTTTTTGATAATGCTTTAGCTTTTGTGGGCACAAAATTAAGTGAATGGGTCATCAAGAATGGAATCCACTTGAGTACTTCATCAAACTATTACCCTCATGGGAATGGTTTGTCCAAGTCAACAAAAAAGATCTTATTAAGGATCATCAAGAGGACAAGGAAATGTAATTAGAGAGATTGAAATACCATGCCAAAGTCTACCTCATGGGTGGATAGAATCACCCAAAAAATCCATTGGCAACTCTCCATACGTGCTAGTGTATGGAAAAGAAGAAAGGTTTCAGTTATTAGATTAACTACAGCTCTTGAATTGGCTAATCAATTAGAGTTTCTAAATGAAGAGGACCCAACAATGGTAAAGTACACCCAACTAATGGAGTTAGAAGAGATTAAAGATAAATCAATAAAGATAATGGATGAGCATCAAAATTAGGTCAAGAGGTCTTTTGATGAAAAGGAAATTCCCAAAGTCTTCAAGGAAGGGGATGTAGTCCTTAAACATAATGAATTTAAGAGAAAGCCTAAAAGGAACACAAAGTTTGATGCCATGTGGATCATTCCTTACATCATTTATGAATGCAAGCAGCATAATTCCTTCCAACTATAAAAAATGGATGGAGAAGAAGTACCAATCCTAGTTAATGGGATTCACCTCAAAGACAATTTTTTGAGGTATTTGTTTTAGTTTTCTATACATATTAGTTTTGGTTCCTTTTCTTTCCATGAAGTTCTTTGCACACCCTACATTTTCCTTAAGGGAATGTATGTTCTAATTTCCTTCTTTCCTCCAACTTGCACATTCTTTGTTTTGTTTCACCCTTGGTTGAACCTATTTGTTGAAATGTTTTTTATGATTTTGTGCCCAATGGATTTGATTAGGCACCTAGATTATATGATTAGCAAGAACTCATCCTACGAAGTTGCCAAGAATGTTTCCATTTCATGCCACCTTTGATGACCCATCATTAATATCTGATCTAAGAGATGCTATGTGGGCCATTTTATTGAAATCCATGACTATTTTAGATGATTAGGGTTTTGGGGTTTTGAAATTACTCAATTGTATTAAACTAGGGTTTTGATATTTTTGAGTTTTAGATTTATAAAACCCTCATGTGTTAGACCCTAAAATCTAGGTCTGAGCATGAAATTTTGTTATATCTTTGTGTTGACCCCTGTTGTCAGTTCCTAGTTATTTAAGTCATAACCTCATGTCTATTTTATCATCCATTATTGGCCCCTTGCTTCCTTTTTTACTGCTTGAGCCCACACATCCAAATATGTTCAAAATTTGGCTAAGTCTTGAGGGCATCAGTCTTTTGGTAGGTTCTAAGACCTTTTCAATCTCTGTCTAGGTTGTCTTAAATTTCTCTACTCCACCTTTAAGAAAAGCTAAACTTAATTAAAAGTTTTTCTCAAGTTTGAAACTTGCATTGATCTTCAACAAAGTTTCCAAAATTTCTCTTTCTCTACCCAATTATGTTAAAATTGATGAAGTTAAGGCCTTTTCAATGTTTCATATGGTTTCAAAACCTATGTTGGCATTGTTGTGTAGATAATTGTACTCCTATATGATATTACAATTTCACACTTCATTTGGACCTATTTTGGTGACCTCACATTTATGCAATTTTACCCTTCATAAATAGGCCCTCAACCCTTTTATTATGCATCTCAAGGCTTATTTTTATTATTTTTCAATATCACAACATGCATTGAATAAATTTATGTTGGAAGTTTTGAAGTTTGTCATTGATGATGATGTCTCGCAACATGAGTATGAAGTGTATATACATTAGTTGATCTAGTGTTTTCATTGATGTCAACATTTTATTGATCATCCAAGCATAGTGGGGAAGTATTTTTGGTGACCGTTGTATAGTGCTAGCTAAATCATAAAAGCATGATCTATTAGGAATTTGGCTAAGTGTTTCCTTTGTTAGTATTATGGTCCAATGCGTTAGTTTTTGGGTTCACACTTCATTGCATGTTTGTATGATTTTCTACAATCATAACTACAATTTTGAGCCATTATATGGAGCAACATTCAATTTTTTATGAAATTTTACATAATTTATAGAAATATATGAATGATAGCGTGTGTCTCTATACATCACAGTTCTCTTTTGTATAGTGTACCAGTGTGGGAGATTCCACACTTCTTTGCAAAAAAAAAAAATTCTTGTGATGAAGAAGATAAGCTAATGAATGTCATTTGAATGAGAATTTGATGGGAGATTGAGGTTTGAGGTCACATGATTGATGAATTTTCATGAGCTCTTGAAGACTTTGTGTTTTAGGTCTATTTTGGGTCGACCTAACATGGTTGATATTTTGTGGAGAATATTTGAGCAAATATCTCTTATGTGGGATTTATATTTAGGTCCATGTTGACCTATCTTGATGTAAATTGAATTTTGAATTTAGGTGCTAAGTGTGGATGAAATTATTTAAGGATGACATGTTTAATTTTTGTGTGTTACTTCTATTTAAGCTAACCTAAGTGAAGTTTCACCTTATGCGGATATATATATGTGTTTGTGTGTGTGTGTGTGTGTGTGTGTGTGTGTGTGTGTGTGTGTGTGTGTGTGTGTGTGTGTGTGTGATCTTCAATGAGGTTTAATAAGAAATAGAGTGAGAGATAGTGTGTGGAATAGATGAGTGTGAAATAAATATATTATGTGTGAATGTTGTAGAGTAGAGAATATTGTATGTGATTTATGATATGTATGGTGGTTCACCTACATGTGTGTGATGCAGTGTTAAGCAGATGGTGAACAAAGAAGTGTATCAATTTATATAGTGTAAAGATCATTTTTGTACTTCAATGGAACTATAATATAGCATATAATAGATGCTATTGTATTAGTTCAAATAGGCAATGTTTCCAACCATCATTTTTCTTACTTAGTGAGCTATGAGCTCTCTTTGGATAGTGCATCCTAGAAGTGAGCCTTTTGTAATATCTTGTATTTATATATAATATATTGTGAGCTAACCCTCATCGTGGTTTTTCCCTTTTCGGTCTTCCATGTAATAATAATGGTGTTCATGTTTCATGTGATTATGTGGTTGTATTCATGCTCTCATTCTTCATTGCAGTTATTTCTATTTAGTTAATTGGATGGGTTGTGTTTAATTGGTTTATAGGAATATTGATTCACCCCACTCTCAGTATTCTAGGTGTTGAAAAATTGGTATCAAAGGTTGGTTCCCTTAAAGGAGCTTGACCAATTTGGGAAGATCTTAGAATTTGAACATTTGGCTAATAAGAAGTAGCCTAATTCTCTAGAAGAAATTTCTACAATTGAATGTATAGAAGAAGATTGTATCCTAGATAAGGATGAAGAAATTAATGCTACACTTGAAGATCTTAACAAAATTGAAAATGAGAATGGAAGTCTAAAGGAAAATCTAAAAGAGGAAAACAAATGCATCAAGAAGCTAAGAGAATGGATAAATAAATTCATAGAAATACATAGAGAAGATAATGAATAGCTAAAGAAAGCAAATGAAGACATCAGTGAACTAAAAATACAAGTGGAAGAAAGGAAGAAAATTGAGGATTATCTGAATGTAGTGATACAAAGCAAGACTGATGAATGCACTAGACTTGAAAAGAAAGTGGTAAATCTGAGAGTATATTTAGAGAAAGCAAGAATTCATGAGGAAAAATTTAAGACAAGTTCTACAATGCTTGATGAGTTAATTGTTGGATTTAAAGAATCTAAAGATAAAGGTGGTTTTGGAATTGAAAGAGGAAAAAGATCTAAAGTAGATCAGACATCTAATACATAGAAGATCAATGAATCTGAAAAGTTTGAAAGAAAGAGGAACTATGGAAAGTTCTGGAATCAAAGAAGCAATGTTGGAAGACTCCCTATTAGACAACCAAATGCTCAAAGGTACTCATATTTTAATGGTTTTTTCTTTTCATGCAATAAATTTGGACATAGGGCTATAGAATGTAGAAATATAATGAATTAGAATGCTGGACCCTTTTTTGGAGAATGTTTTGTATGCAAGAAATTTGGACATAGAGTTGTTGAGTGAAAAAGTTAGATGATAAATAGATTTAATACTAGTGTGTCATTTAATGAATAGTGCTATTCATGAAATGTATTTGGACATAAGGCTAACCAGTGTGAAACAAGATTGAATGGAGATTAGATTGGTGAGAAAAAGTTATGCTAAAATTGTAACAAACTCAGACATATTACAAAATTTTGTAGAAATAAGAACATAAGAAAGAATGAGCCTACAAAGAAAGATAAACCATTCAAGAAAGTCGATCCAAATGAAGTGAAGAAGGAAATGGAAAACTATGGAGAAATAAAGAAGAAACTGAGGACAATGGAGAATCTATAGCTCTTCGGTGCAAATGTTTCCTCTGATAACTAAGCCCAAAGATATGGCTTAGGGGGATCTTTACTAAAAACCATAGAGCCCCCTTTCTGATATAATGTGTCATGGCTTGACACGAAGATACAAGATGGATAGGAATATTGTGGACCTGTTGGTGAAAATTACAAGAGAAAATATTTTAATGTGGAATTTTTTAGAGCTTCTATAAAGTTGATAGTGCATACAATGTTTCAAAGTTTACTAGCTCTGATTTGAAGAATTTATTGCTAAAATGGGTCAAATCAAGGAGTTAAAAATGTGCTTGGGAAGAAAAAATTATTTCATTAGATGCATGTGAAGAAGAAGTAAAGTGAAGAAGAAGAAGTGGAAGGATTCAATGCATCTCTTGGTAGCAGATCATCATAACCCTAATTTTCATTGAACAAGTTTGAGAGGTATTTTATGTACTCAAAATTGTTTGGAATTTATATTTTTAAGAATTCTAGATGGAATGGAAGGATTGAAGGTTGTAAATGTCTCAGAGAGACCACAACCTAAACTAAACAAGAATTCTTGGAAATTTCTATTGAAGATCTAGTGGGTGCATTTTCTTGCACTCACTTTGGATTTGTATTGACTGAAGATATCAATGCATACATTCATGTAAAAATAGAAGTTTTCAATAATAAATTATTTGTTCTATGGACAAGGAAATTTGAAAGAACTGATGATACCTTAAAATTGGAATACAAAACCCTAAAAGAAAGGAGATTGGATGTATGTTGGAAGTTACTATTGTTTGAAGTTAAAAAGAAGTACTTAAGAATGGTATTAAGCAGAGTTCATAATGAATCCATTTGGATTGATGGTGTGTACTCAATAACTAAGGAAGCTACAAGGGATGTAACTAGTTTTTGGTCCTCCAGAGTAGTTCCAAAATGAAAAACCATCAAGGTCAAGGACTTAATGGACAAGACATGTGCTACTCTTAAAGAAAAGGAATTCACCTTAAACACAATTAGGAATCTGGCTATTCAATATGTTACAATTCTTGTTTGACACAAAATCTATCAACCAAATAATGACTATACAGTATTTGCCTCTATCATCTACATTGCACATAACATGATGAAAAATGGTGTTGATTATGAACTATGTGAGTTACTCTACTAGTATTCGATGAAGAACCTAAAGGAAATAAAAAAGAGCCAAAAACATACATTTAGGTATGGTACTTTTATAATATATTTTCTTTTCTACTTCATGAAGGAAGTACCAGTAATTGGAAAAGTGGAGTGGACAACTATAGAACTGGTTGTGCAACAAATAACAAATCATATGAGAAATCTTAGTTATTCAGATGCTCAAGATGTTTCTCTTGCATAATTATTTGGAATTTTTTAGATGAGTATGAATTAATGATTAAGAATACCTAGGAATGTGGTCAAAAGGTTCTCTAAATACAATAGCTTCTTTGTCTCTACTAACTGTTGCTTCATGGAAGCAACTGAACCCAAAACTGTTTGGATTTCTAAGTTGGATTATGAAGTGATTGAGGAAGAAGTTGCTCATTATGTAGAAGTAATTTTAAATATCCCTAAAGATCTTAGTAGACTAGGATTAGAGGATAGGACTAGAATTGAAGCCTCTGAAAGGTTCTAGGAGAACATGTATGAAAAAGAAGAGCATTGTCATCTCTCTGGTTGAAATTAAACAAGAAGTTGTAGAGCAAGATGACACTAACATAGAAGAAGGAAGGATGCACATAAATGATTCTCAACATGAGCATGAAACTAGAGTCAGAGCTATAAGTGAACAAGACATGGATGAAGCCATGAAAGCTTTACAAGAGGAAACCCCTGAAATAAGCATTAATTCATCATTGTCTACTATAGAAAATTTTAGAAACTTGGTTGATTCATTGAAAGCATATGCCTTCAGATTAAAAGAACAAGCTAGAAGTGAACCAAAAGTAAATATTGTAGGGAAGATTCTATAGGATATCAAAGAGAAATGTGCAGATGCACATCACAGAGCTATGAAGGGAATAAAGGATACTCAAATTTGTGAAGAAGAAGGAAATAACTTACTATCATATTGCTTGAAGTGGTCAAACGACACATAGAGTATAAAGGATGTGATGAGCTCAATTGAAACTCAAATAGGCTATGAAGTATATATATATGTGATTTAGCAAGACATAGGAACAATAAAAAAAATATTGGCATTATGTATTTGCATGAGAATTTATTTGCATTGCATAATTAGAGGGAAGAAACAATCAAACAATATATGATGTTAAGGGACTTAGTGAAGATAAAGCATACTCCTATATCTAGTTCCCTTGCCAGTGTTGATAAACTATCAGAAATAAACCTTAACCTCAGCTCTATGGAAGAAGGAGAAGAGTCTCTTATGGAACTTGAATTATAGTGTTGGACTCTTGCAGAAGCAAAAATACTTTGGGAAGAAGGAAAATCTACTTGGCATAATATTTTGACAAAGCTTAGAGGATCAATATCTTCAGGTTGATAAGTCATACCTTTATGCATATTACTAAGTTTTTTCATAAAATATTCCTTTTTTTAGAGGAATTCAATATGTATATCTAAGGAAAGCATAATGAGCCTTTTCACGACCTTTTCAATTGATGTCAAAGGGGGAGAGATTGTGGAAAAACATTTTTGTCAATGAACTTGGAAAGTGATAGTTTCATTTTGGGAAATATGGATGGAAATCTTGTTGGAAAGAAAATATTATATGTGTAATGGGGAGAAAAATTTTGAATCAAGTCATCAAATTTTTTTTGGCATGCATGTTGCCATCAATGACAAAGGGGGATATTGTTGGAAGTTTGGAAATATGTCATTGATGATGTAGTCTGGAAACATGAGCATGAATTTTACATAAAATGGTTGATCCAGTGTTGTCATTGATTTCAACATTGTAATGAACATCCTAGCATAGTGGGGAAGTATTTTTCTTGACCATTGTACAGTGTTAGCTAAACCAAAAAAGCATGGTCTATCAAGAATTTGTCTAAGTATTTCCTTTTTCAGTATTGTGGTCCACTGCATCAGTTTTTGGGTCCACACTTCACCACACATTGGTATAATTTTCTACAATCATAACTACAATTTCGAGTCCATCAGATGGAGAAACATTCAATTTTTTGGGGCATTTTGTATAGTCTCCAGAAAGATATGAATGACAGTGTATGGTTTTGTATATCATAGTTATATTTTGTACAATGTACTAGTGTGGGAGATTCCACACTTCTTCACGAATAATTATTTTGTTTTGTGATGATGAAGATAAGCTAATGAATTTTGGTTGAATGAGAATTCGATGGAAGATTAAGGTTTTAGGTCGCACAATTGATGAAATTGCATGATCTCTTGAAGACTTTTTGTTTAGGTCTATTTTGGGTCGACCTAACATGGTTGATATTTTATGGAGAATATTTGAGCAACTCTAACTTATGTGGGATTTATATTTAGGTCCATATTGATCTATCTTGATGTATATTGAATGTTGATTTTAGGCACTAAATGTGGATGAAATTCTTTAAGGACGACATGTTTAATTTTTGTGTGTTACTTCTAATTAGGCCAACTTAATTGAAGTTGCATCTAATGTGGATATATATGTGATCTTCATCAAGGTTTTACAAGGAATAGAGTGAGAGACAGTGGGTGGCATAGAAGAGTGTGAAAGGAATATATGATATGTGAATATGGTAGAGTAGAGTAGATTGTATATGATTTATGACATATATGGTGATTCACCTACATGTGTGTCATGTAGTGTTAAGCAGATGGTGAATAGAGTAGAGTATCAATTTAGATAGTGTAAAGATCATTTTTGTACTTTAATGAAACTATAATTTGGCATAATACATGTTATTGTATTAGTTCAAATAGAAAGAGTTTCCAAGACTCTTTGTTCTTTCTTAGTGAGTTGTGAGCTATTTTTGGATAGTGCATCTTGGCAGTGAGCCTTTTGTAATACCTTGTATCCAAATATAATATCTTATGAGCTAACCCTCACTGTGGTTTTTCCCTTTTCGGGTTTTCCACGTAAGAATACTAGTGTTCAAGTGTCATGTTATTTTTTGGTTCTATTCCTTTCTTAATTCTTTAGTGTAGTTATTTCTATTTAGTTAATTGAATGGGTTTTCTTTAATTGGTTTAGAGGAATACTAATTCATCCCCCTCTCATTATTCCACATGTTCAATAATTTAATGCCCTAAAATTCATTGATCATGGATTTTTAGGCTAGGACCCTTTCACCCCTAGGTGAATGGGTCCCCTTTAAGATCCAAATTCAAATTTTAAACATGTTTTTGGTAGCATTTTAAAGTCCTGGATTCATTTTTTAAATTTTTGCTTTTAGGATTTAATAATCGGGAAAGTAGAAAGGAAGCCTATATAGCCTAGTCTTTTCACCATTTTACACTAGGTTGAAAAAATGTTGAGAGAATATTTCTAAGATTAGCACTCAAAAAAAGGATTAAATTGAAGCAACCAAACTTGAAGGCTTGGAGTAGCATTTCAATTGTTTCTGCAGGCCTTCAAGTTCATTTTGGAAAGATTGATCAAGCATTTTTCATTATTGATCTAATGAGGTAGATCAATAATGGTTACATTTTACAAGTGTTCACCTCACCACATTTGAGGGATGTTTAACAATACAAATTTATAAATAACAATGAAGAAAGTACATATAAATTTCCATGTGCGAGCTCTCCATCCATGAAGCTCTCTATGCCATGATCACAAACTAGGGACCCAACGGAGTAAGGTGCACGTTCCACCCAACCATGTGGTACCCGTAGGTCCACCCCCTGTGCTAGGAGATAGTAATAAGGTTACCTAGACCTAATCTACTAACCCTAGACACTAGTACATAATAAACAAATGGTTACATTGCTTCCAGATTTTGACAATTGATTATATCACAAAACACAAGGTTAACTAATACTTTAGGTGGAGTGTCATCACAATGTTGCAAAGGTTACCCTGGTGTTTCTTCCTAGGTTCCAGTCCCCAATCTTTGGGTTACCCTGGTAACCTCTTACGAAACCCGGCCCCTATTACATACTGTTGTGGAATCGAATGTCTCTTAAAGAAACAAGACATCGATTTTCCATTCCAGGCCTTCTCATCTTATACTCAAGACTGAAATAGCTCAAGAGTCATAAGTGAGGCAAATTATCTTGTTAAGTGTTTTAATTCTAACTACTGTGTTCTTAGTTGTCACTGAGTTACTAACTCTTTGTAAGTTACCCAGACACCACTTTGTCTGTCGGCCCTTACAAAAAGCCACTCCCCTAAACATAACATGGGAATCTATGTTTTCTGACTAAGGTTTACATATGCACAAAGTTCATCTCATAATAACACCCACAACGGTAACAAACACCAAAGTTAATCATGTGCACAACCCAGTTATCCCAAGAAACATATTTAAACAATAATACACCCATACTTTACAATTCTTTTTGGAAGACTTATACAACAAAGAATTTCCCAATTTTCCCCTAAACGTAACACAACTGAAAGAAAATTAAGAAAAGTGAATATCTACTGTTTGGATATCCTAAATCCAATCAATCAATATAAATTGCATACGAACTAATCAACATGATAGATTCTCATATTCAAATATTCTAATTTAAAGCCTTCACAATTTCCTATCTTTTTAAAGGGAAAAAAAAAAATTCAATTTATTAAATGTAATTATCCCATTTAAGTAAATCAAATTTTATCCATACTGATATTATTATTCTAATTTTAAAAAAATTAATAAATAAATGAATTTAAGTAACCATTTAAATGTCTTTATTTGAATAAATATTTTATCACATTAAAACATATATATATTTTATATTCTTAACTATCTTATATATATATATATAAATATATATATATATATATATATATATATAATATATTGTAAATATATTATATATAATATATATATTAGACATATATTATATAGTATAAATTCCAAATAGACACAGTTGTGAATTAAAGTCCGCACAAATTAAATATTGCACAGTTGTCGCAGCCTCTGCTACGGCCGGTGGTCACAGCCCTTACCAGGGTTGCGCCCAATAGCTGTCGGCTACTGTGCGTAGCCTTGGTGGCTGTGGCTACCACTGTAAGGGATGGGGAGGGTTTCGGCCCTCCCCAAATAAACTGGTAATTATATTTTTTTATGTATTTTCACAAAAAAATAAAATCCACGGAAAATAAATTTCTTCCGCCTACGGATTTCGATCTGACTTTAATAAAATTCGCCAGTGCGTACGGAAGTTCGTCAATTTAATAGAATTTCATCAAAATATTTATATATATATTTACATTGATTTATATATATATGTATTTCCATAAAATATACATATACATAGATTAATATAAATATATATATAAGTAATTTTTTTTTAATAATCAAAATCTATCAGATAGAGGATTAAATACTACAGAAAATTTTTGCTACAGGAAGCTGGGAAAAATAACATTTCACAGAAATAATTACTGCACAATTTCCAATTTATTCTCAATGGATTTTTCTATTCCATCAAAATAATAAATAATTTCCTCCATATTAAAATCTTCAAATGATCTAAAATAAATACTTTTCTGACAAATCCTTCAGAAGCTTTTTCTTTCAAATAACCAAGATCTATTATTTTTACTAAATAACAGGGCACACATCTTTTTCTTTTTCTTAATTTTGCTTCCATTGTTTTCTCTATTCTTGTTTTCTTGTATTCATACAATAACAGAAAGTTTTACTGAAAGAATTCAAAGAAAAACAAGAATTTCAACAATAAGGAAAATTCTTCTTTCAACAAACAAAATAACCAGAGAAATACTTGTTTCCTGTGTTTTGAAGATTTGGTAGTTGAAAAGAATCATCTGCCTATAGAATGCAAACCCCAAAAGCTTCTCCAAAGAAAACCCAAAATCCAGAAGATATCTTTAACCAACACCAAGAATTTCCACCAAGGGATCTTCCACAAATATACAGTAATTCCAAAAAGAATTATACAGAGAAATTTTGCAAAAGCCCAATATTTTTCCCCGTGAGGCAAATTCAACAACCTCTGTGTTTTTCCCGAGATCCAAAATATCCTCCGTAACAAATTTTCAACAACCGTAAGCAATTATTGCACTCACACACATGTCGAGAAGTGGTTGTAAAGATATCTTCTCCACTTCTCAGCAATTGTGCCCTTCAATATTTGCATGCAATTTATTTATTTAATTTAAATTTTACAACCATTATTCAAATCTCATGCATTTTTTTAATTTCAATTTACAATTTTCCACAATTTATTTAATTTTCAAATATAACTATTTACTCACTTAATATTTTAATTTAATTAATTTATTTAATTAATTAAATCAGTTTGATCTTTTAAAATCAAACCTTTTAACCAAATAAGCTAATTAATTAATTAAATAATGAAGCAAGTAATTTCTTCCACATTTAAAACATTATTTTAAATAACAATAATTTAAAACACAATAAACTATCATTAAAAATTAACCAAATTACCTTTCAAGCAAATTATCCAAATAGAGAAATACAAGACAAACCTATGACTCTGAACTAAAACAGACAATGTACTAAGACTGGGATTATAGATTTGACTAGGGTGAACCAAACTACTATCTCCTTATCAACATATATGTTGAGTCTTGACACGCTCAGACCTAAGTACCCAGGTGGAGTCGGTGTCATGTACTTACAATTTCCTGCAACCAAGCAATAACATGCATACAAATATATATATATATAAAGCATTGAATAGACACACCATGCGGAGAAAATCACAGATATCATAGTGCACTCAGCAAGCAAGTGATGCGGTTTTGTCCTCCACACCAATACACGTCACAACAAACTGACGAAATAAATAGCTGTTAGTTCATCATAAACATGTACATAGCAATAAACAACTGAAAGTAGAAATCTATGCTATATCAAATCATGTCTGAAAACAATAATCACCAAATAATGTATCATAATGTCACAATAAGTCCACTATCGCTCAAAACCAGTGATCAAAATATCCAACAAAATATCATAGGTCTAACAGTATAAAAGCACAACAGCAGAAAGCATAAGCATAAACGGAGGGGTACTACATCCTCCCCCCTAGGATCAGGCTTGCTCCTAAAAGCCTGCGAATAGATAGGGATAAAGTTCCCTCATACGTGTTGCATCCTCCCAGGTAGTAGAAGTGTCATAGCTAGGATCCCATTGGACCGTCACCTGATCAACGTCTCTACCCCTGAGACCGAGCGTTCGGCGTTGTAGAATGGCCACGGGCTCCAACGCCATCTGCCCGTCCTCTACTTGTAACGCATTCCAATCAAGTACATGAGATATGTCAGGATGATATGGTCTAAGAACTGATACATGAAAAACATCATGAATATAAGATAAACTGGGTGGTAAGGCGAGTCGATATGCCATGGGACCAATTCTCTCTAAAATCTCGAATGGCCCAATGAAATGAGGTGCAAGCTTAGAGCCTTTTCCATAACGGATTGGACTCTTCTACGGTCGCACTCGAAGAAACACTCTATCACCAACAGCGAACTGTCGATTGATCCTATGTGCATCAACATATTTCTTTTGCCTATCCTGAGCTGTTATCAAATTCTCTCTAATATGGTAAACCTATTGCTCCATGTCACGAAGCATCTCAAGTCCAAGTAATACTCTATCTTCAAGTCGATCCCAACTCAAAGGAGTTTGACAAGGTCGACCGTATAATGCCTGAAATGGTGGCATACCTATGGAACTCTGATATCTGTTGTTGTAAGCGAATTCTACTAAGTACAGATAATCCTCCCAACATGATTGTTGGTCCATTATGTACATCCTAAGCATATCCTCTAATATTTGGTTAACCCTTTCAGTTTGACCATCGGTTTGAGGATGATACGCTAAACTAAAGTTCAACTGAGTGCCTAGAGCATGTTGTAATGAAGTCCATAGGGAAAAAGTAAATACAGGATCTCTATCTGATATAATCCTACGAGGAATCCAATGTATTCTAACAATGTCCTCCATGAATATCCTAGGTACGGATGAAGCATTGTAAGATGATCGTACAGGTGAGAAGTGAGCTACTTTAGTCAATCGGTCAACAGTTACCATAATGGCATCATGTCGACGTGATGATGTAGGTAACCCAACAATGAAGTCAACGGATATAATATCCCATTTCCATTCGGGAATGAGATGTGGCTGCAATAATCCAGTAGGATGTTGATGCTTAGCTTTAACTCACTGGCATTCAAGACATCTTGATACATAATCAGCAATATCACGTTTCATACCAGGCTAGAAATACAATTGTCAAAGATCAGCATGCATTTTCTTGACACCTAGATGAGCTGAGTATGGAGCTCGATGAGCTTCAGTCATAATTAATGTACGAAGACTCTCAACATGTGGTACATAAATATGACCTAAATTCCATAATATACCATCTGATTCTAGGACATATCCTGCAAATCAACCTTCTAAAGGTCTACCAGATTCAATTTCCGACTTTACTTCCTGATAAAATCTATCAGTAGAAAGTGCAGCTAATATTTGACCTCTCAAATCTACTTCAAGAGTAGTAGCAGAGATCTCATGTCTACGACGACTAAGAGCGTCAGCCACTACATTCTCTTTGCCTTGAACATATTTTACTTCAAAATCGTACTCACACAAGAACTCCATCCACCGTCTTTTCCTAGTATTCAAGTTAGGTTGCGTAAAAATGTATTGCAAACTACAGTGATCAGTATGAAGTTCAAAATGATGACCTAATAAGAAATGCCTCCAACGAACTAATGCATGGACAACTACAGCTAGTTCTAGGTCATGAGTGGGATAGTTTAATTCATGATCTTTGAGTTTGCGAGACTCATAAGCAACCACACGCCCATCTTGCATCAAAACTGCTCCCAAACCCTCTAAGGATGCATCCGCACATACTACGAAATCCTTAGTAGGATCAGGAACAATGAGTATAGGCGCATTCGTCAACTTTTCTTTAAGTGTCTGAAAAGCCAACTGACATTGCTCTGTCCAAACAAACTTCTTCCCTTTCCTTTGAAGAGAAGTAATAGGATAACCTATTCTAGAAAACCCCTCTACAAATTGCCTATAATAACCAGCTAGACCCATAAAACTACGAACTTCACCTACATTAGTATGTGCGGGCCAATCCACAATAGCTTGGATCTTTGAAGGATCCACAGCGATACCTTTTCCAGATATCACGTGTCCAAGGTATTTTATTTTAGGTTGAAAGAAGTCACACTTCTTCAGGTTTGCATACAATTGATTTTCCCTTAAACATTGCAATACCTATCTCAAGTGTTCTTCATGTTCCTTTATGTTCCTTGAATAAACTAAAATATCATCGAGAAATACCAGGACAGAGCGATCAAGGTATGTACGAAAAAAACCACTCATTAAACTCATGAATACCGATGGTGCATTCGTTAACCCAAATGGTACTACTATGAATTCGTAGTGCCCATAACGAGTTCGAAAAGAAGTTTTATGTACGTCTGCTTCGGCTATACGCAATTGATGGTAACCAAATTTCAAATCAATTTTAGAGAACACATTAGCTCCCTTAATTTGATCAAAAAGATCATCGATTCTAGGCAAAGGATAACGATTCTTAATCGTAACCTTGTTCAATTGACGATAGTCAATACACAGCCTAAGAGATCCGTCCTTCTTAACGAAGATAACAGGTGCTCCCCGAGGGGAAACACTTGGATGAATGCAACCCTTTTCTAAAAGTTCCTCTAACTGAATACGAAGTTCCTCTAACTCTTGAGTCGTCATTCTATAAGGAGCTCTAGATATAGGTTCAGCTCCAGGAACTAGGTCAACTCTAAAGTCAATATCCCTCTTCAGTGGCATTCCAGGAATGTCATCAGGAAACACATCAGCGAATTCCCTAAGAATAGGATGATCATCAAGAGATACCTCTCGACTCTCACCCTCTTCTAAATTAGTAACTGTTGTTGCAAACAGTTGACATCCCTACGAAGACATCTCTTTAATTGCATAGTAAATATCATCCGCAAAGAGATAGGTCTTTGAATACCCACAATTTCCACTTTCACACCTAAATCATTAATGCAACTAACTATCTTAAGTCAACAGTCAATCACAACATGATAAGATGCTAACCAATCCATACCTAAAACTATGTCATATGATCCTAAGGGTGTAACATATAAATCTACTAAAGTAGTTAACGTACCGATTTTTAATTCACAGTTATGTACTAAGTTTTCTACTGCTACTCTCACCCCTGAAGCGAATTCAACTTGCCACTTACCACCTTGCTTTACTGCCACAAGACCACAATGGTCAACGATGGTCGGTGAAATAAAGGAGTCAGTGGCTCCAGAATCAAAAAGTATAGAAACACTAACACCATGTAACTTACCTGAAGTTTTGACCACCTTGTTCTAGTGATCGGCTTGGCAGTCATTAACCATAGCATATACTGTATCTGCTCATCCTGCATCTCCCACCGTAGGCTCTGAAACTATAGGTTGAGGCCCATAACCAGTAGAACCTCTCATCAGACACTACCTAGCTATGTGTCCCTGCTGTCCACAAGAATAACAACCTGTGCCTCTGTCGAATCCTCTACCACCTGAAGGTGCATTGGATTGCTGAAAACTACCCCTACTGACGGTAGACTGAGCACTCTGCGCAGGTTGTTCCTACCTATTGCGCTTGTTGCGCCACCAGTTACGACCCTTTCCTATTTGAGGACTATTTTGTTGTTGTGGTTGAGGGTTATTGTTCTTTTGAGGTGTTCGTTGTTGTTGTTGCTGCCCACCCTTTGTGTGTGTCTGTTGGTTCTTGGAAGAACCACCTGTCTATGCCTATCCACTGCATGGACTAAAACCTGCTATAGGAGTACTGCCAATCTGCACTTCTGTGTGCCCACCTAAAGCCATAATAAGGTTCTCCTCTACAATGCGAGCCTTCTCCACCGCAACTTCCATAGTCTTTGGCTCAAAGACTCGGACACCACCACTGATGCAGGCATTCAGACCGCTGATAAAGTGTTGTACTAACATAGGCTCATCATCACCAATACTAGCATATTGCTTGAGTTCATAGAACCTACATTCATATTGCTCTACAGAAAGAGCCAACTGACGTAGATCGTGGAACTCATCAGCCCTACGCTACCTCCAGTGTTCTGAAAGGAACCGTGCTTTGAACCTCTCAAGAAACATCTCCCAAGACATAGAACCAATATCTAGGTGGAGCTTTTGCTCCTCTAGGCACCACCAAGTAGAGGCGAATCCTCTCAAGTGCATAATAGCACATCTGGCATAGGTATTACTATCGTGTGGGTGAATGGAAAAGCATCTACCCAAATCCAGTAGCCAAGTCTCAGCCTCTAATCCTCCTCCTGAACCATCAAAGGTAGGAGGACGTGCCCTCTGTAAATCCCTCATATGACCTGTAGTGATAGCATCCTGATGTGTTGTGTCCTCTACTCTCCTAGGAGATCTATCTCTCTCTCTCTGACAACCTCCTGCTCATCTACCTGTCTAGGTCCAATATGAGCTAGGACCTCCTCTAATAGTGGACGTATCTGAGAACCCTCTACTGCTAACTGTTCGGGATTTTGTCCCTCATTTCTCTGACCCAACTGTTCTGCCTGATCACTGTGGTGAGGACTAGGAGGGGGAGTAACCTGAGGGATTGGCCCTCGGCCTCCACCTCGACCTCTACCACGACCTCTTCCTCCTCGCCTAGGCATGTTCCTACACATAACAATAATGAGTCTTAGATACTATTCAACCAAGGTTATCAGTTGTGACACTACATACTAGGTCAACCTAATGGGCTCGTGATTACCCAGAGCATCTAGTGTTTGTAACCTTAGCTCTGATACCAATCTGTAATGCCCCGTCTTAATAACCTAAGAATGATGCATTTGTGTATAAAGGTGTAATAATTTTTTTTAAAGTTTAATTATTAAGTTAATTAATTGCATACATTCGTTAAGATACTAGACGTTACATTCCTTTGAGTTTCCATAAGTGACTTAAGTATTTTGTATTGCACATATTATTTTATAACATAAAGATAAACATTGCATAACATTGAATTTCATTCAAGATATAATAAAGTACAAATTTGTTTCATTCATCGCATTTGATAATATATATACAATACTCATCCATCTGATGAGGTAGATCAATAATGGTTACATTTTACAAGTGTTCACCTCACCACATTTGAGGGATGTTTAACAATACAAATTTACAAATAACAATGAAGAAAGTACATATAAATTTCCATGTGCGAGCTCTCCATCCATGAAGCTCTCTATGCCATGATCACAAACTAGGGACCCAACAGAGTAAGGTGCATGTTCCACCCAACCATGTGGTACCCGTAGGTCCACCCCCCGTGCTAGGAGATAGTAATAAGGTTACCTAGACCTAATCTACTAACCCTAGACACTAGTACATAATAAACAAACGGTTACATTGCTTCCAGATTTTGACAATTGATTATATCACAAAACACAAGGTTAACTGTTACTTTAGGTAGAGTGTCATCACAACGTTGCAAAGGTTACCCTGGTGTTTCTTCCTAGGTTCTGGCCCCCAATCCTTGGGTTACCCTGGTAACCTCGGTAACCTCTTACGAAACCCAGCCCCTATTGCATACTGTTGTGGAATCGAATGTCTCTTAAAGAAACAAGACATTGATTTGCCATTCCAAGCCTTCTCATCTTATGTACTCAAGACTGAAATAGCTCAAGAGTCATAAGTGAGGCAAATTATCTTGTTAAGTGTTTTAATTCTAACTACTCTGTTCTTAGTTGTCACTGAGTTACTAACTCTTAATAAGTTACCCAGACACCACTTTGTGTGTCAGCCCTTACAAAAAGCCACTCCCCTAAACATAACATGGGAATCTATGTTTTCTGACTAAGGTTTACATATGCAAAAAGTTCATCTCATAATAACACCCACAACGGTAACAAACACCAAAGTTAATCATTTGCACAACCCAGTTATCCCAAGAAACATATTTAAACAATAATACACCCATACTTTACAATTCTTTCTAGAAGACTTATACAACAAAGACTTTCCCAATTTTGCCGTAAATGTAACACAACTGAAAGCAAATCAAGAAAAGTGAATATCTACTGTTTGGATATCCTAAATCCAATCAATCAATATAAATTGCATACAAACTAATCAACATGATAGATTCTCATATTCAAATATTCTAATTTAAAGCCTTCACAATTTCCTATCTTTTTAAAGGAAAAAAAAATAACTTCAATTTATTAAATGTAATTATCCCATTTAAGTAAATCAAATTTTATCCATACTGATATTATTATTCTAATTTTTTTTTAAAAATAAATAAATAAATGAATTTAAGTAACCATTTAAATGTCTAGATATTTAAATAAATATTTTAACACATTAAAACATATATATATTTTATATTCTTAACTATTTTATATATATATAACATATTGTAAATATATTATATATAATATATATATTAGACATATATTATATAGTATAAATTCCAAATAGACACAGTTGTGAATTAAAGTCCACACAAATTAAATATTGCACAGCTATCACAGCCTCTGCTATGGCCAGTGGTCGCAGCCCTTACCAGGGTTGCACCCAGCAGCTGCCGGCTGTTGTGCGCAGCCTTGGTGGCTGTGGCTACCACTATAAGGGATGGGGAGGGTTTCGGCCCTCCCCAAATAAACTGGTAATTATATTTTTTTTTTATATTTTCACAAAAAAATAAAATCCACGGAAAATAAATTTCTTCCACCTACAGATTTCGATCCGACTTTAATAAAATTCGCTAGTGCGTATGGAAGTTTGTCGATTTAATAGAATTTCATCAAAATATTTATATATATATTTACATTGATTTATATATATATATATATATGTATTTCCATAAAATATACATATACATAGATTAATATAAATACATATATAAGTAATTTTTTTTAAATAATCAAAATCTATCAAACAGAGGATTAAATACTACAGAAAATTTTTGCTACAGGAAGCTGGGAAAAATGACATTTCACAGAAATAATTACTGCACAATTTCCAATTTATTCTCAATGGATTTTTTCTATTCCATCAAAATAATAAACAATTTCCTCCATATTAAAATCCTCAAATGATCTAAAATAAATAATTTTCCAGAAAATCCTTCAGAAGCTTTTTCTTTCAAATAACCAAGATCTATTATTTTTACTAAATAACAGGGCATACATCTTTTATTTTTATTTTTAATTTTGCTTCCATTGTTTTCTCTATTCTTGTTTTCTTGTATTCATACAATAACAGAAAGTTTTACTGAAAGAATTCAAAGAAAAACAAGAATTTCAACAATAAGGAAAATTCTTCTTTCAACAAACAAAATAACCAGAGAAATCCCTGTTTCCTGTGTTTTGAAGATTTGGTAGTTGAAAAGAATCCTATGCCTGTAGAATGCAAACCCCAAAAGCTTCTCCAAAGAAAACCCAAAATCCAGAAGATATCTTTAACCAACACCAAGAATTTCCACCAAGGGATCTTCCACAAATATATAGTAATTCCAAAAAGAATTATACAGAGAAATTTTGCAAAAGCCCAATATTTTTCCCCGTGAAGCAAATTCAACAACCTCTGTGTTTTTCCCGAGATCCAAAATATCCTCCGTAACAAATTTTCAACAACCGTAAGCAATTATTGCACTCACACACATGTCGAGAAGTGGTTGTAAAGATATCTTCTCCACTTCTCGACAATTTTTCCCTTCAATATTTGCATGCAATTTATTTATTTAATTTAAATTTTACAACCACTATTCAAATCTCATGCATTTTTTTAATTTCAATTTTACAATTTTCCACAATTTATTTAATTTTCAAATATAACTATTTACTCACTTAATATTTTAATTTAATTAATTAATTTATTTAATTAAATCAGTTTGATCTTTTAAAATCAAACCTTTTAACCAGATAAGCTAATTAATTAATTAAATAATCAAGCAAGTAATTTCTTCCACATTTAAAACATTATTTTAAGTAACAATAATTGAAAACACAATAAACTATCATTAAAAATTAACCAAATTACCTTTCAAGCAAATTATCCAAACAGAGAAATACAAGACAAACCTATGACTCTGAACTAAAACATACAATTTACTAAGAATGGGATTATATATTTGACTAGGGTGAACCAAACTACTATCTCCCGATCAACATATCCGTTGAGTCTTGACACGCTCAGACCTGAGTACCCAGGTGGAGTCAGTGTCATGTACCTTCAATTTCTTGCAACCAAGCAATAACATGCATACAAATATATATATAAAGCATTGAACAGACACACCGTGCAGAGAAAATCACAGATATCACAGGGCACTTGGCAAGCAAGTGATGCGATTTCGTCCTCCACACCAATACACGTCACAACAAACTGACGAAATAAATAGCTGTTAGTTCATCATAAACATGTACATAGCAATAAACAACTGAAAGTAGACATCTACGCTATATCAAATCATGTCTGAAAACAATAATCACCAAACAATGTATCATAATGTCACAGAATAAGTCCACTGTCGTTCAAAACCAGCGATCAAAATATCCAACAAAATATCATAGGTCTAACAGTATAAAAGCACAACAGCAGAAAGCATAAGCATAAACAGAGGGGTACTACACAATTCTTTCAAACTTTCTCAATTGTTGCAATATTGTCATGCAAATATGGTCACATTGTAGTAGAGGGTTCTTTTAGGTATTTAAAGGATTAGCTAAGGCTAGATTCAACATGGGTTTTTTGAGGGCTTCTTAGATATGTGGTTTGCAGGTCTAGAGAGTGTTTCATAGTTCCAAAATTGTTTTATGATTTCTCTCGGATAGAATTAGATTTTGACAGATAAACCCTATGCTGAAATTCATGGTATTGTGAACATGATTTCTATTTCATCAATGAATTCCTATTGGACATTGTAGGTTGCTTAAGTAATGAATTAATACTTTGGAGTCATTTGAGGAACCAACCCTCTTCACTAGTGTTTACTGACTTGACAAATATTTTGCAACTATAACACTTCCTAAGTCTAGCGCTTAATATTTCCTTTTGGTGTGATAAATGGTTGTGGTCAAGTTTTGAAGATCGATGGTGTCCGCCACCCTACAGTGCATCCATCTGAGTTCCACAGGATAACAGGTAATTGAGAAGACTAGATGTTTCCCACTATAGTGTTTTGTAGGACCAGATAAAGTGTAGGTCAACAAAAGAGGATGATGATGACATTGAAGATAGGTGGCATCAATTTGTTGGACAATAAGCTAACTCACATTGTTGTTGTGAGTTGTACAATGTTGACGATGATAGATGGTAGCCTCCCAATACCTCACTAAGTAGTTGGTCCATCCCTACAGTATAGTGGGTCCCACAACCCCACTATTGTTTCAACTTAACACTACGGTATGATGGATGCATAGCTAAGAATAGATGGTAGACACCTATTGATCTATTATGGATTTAGCCAAGCCCTGTAGTATAGCGGGCTTATGACATGTGTCTTAGTAGGAACCAGTAATATGTGGTTGCTATGAAGGAGATTGATGGTGCTATTTTAAAGGTCCATTCATCCAATAGTTAGGTTTTAAAGGTGGGTGATGAACATGGAATAGATGATCATGGCACAAAGACCTCAAATCAACAACCCATATTAAATTCAAAGAACTCGAATGACCAAGGTCGTGTGAACAAGGGTCTTTTCTTTGCACTTGAATTTAATTGGTTCACCTACACCTGTGACAAATATAATGAAGAATTAATATGCATAATAGCAACACATATAGATATAGAGATTGGCATTAGTATCAAATCGAATGATTAGAAGAATATATATTAAATGCAAATCCAATATTAGGATTTTACATAGATCCACAGTTGGAAAATACATTGTATTAGAATTCAATGTTTTCTAGGCTTGATGCAAGAGGCAGTGTAATGTAGAAGACATCATAAAACCACTAACAGTAGATCTAGATGTGGATGAAAATCTCGAGGAAAAACTAAGATTGGTGAAGTAAATACAAAACATGATATCAAATACTAAACTAAGTGTGGAAGGAAGTGGAATAGTGAAAGTGAGAAGATAGTTGCAGAAGAGATAGTTCATATGTTGCAAAGAGCATCTAGAGCTTCATGAGGTAGATAGAGAATGCACTAATATGAGAAGAGGAAGAGCTAAGAAGAATTAGAGGGTTACATAACATTGAGAGATTGCAAGATAGGTTGGAACATTGAACTGTATTCAAATTGCAACATCTTGAATTGTAAATCTGATAGGCGGATGCCATCAGATGTTTGGGTAGGTGCTCAAAGTAGGGACTAGATGCTTCCTTGGATTAGGTGCTCCTAAAATAGGGGATTGGTCTATCCTTAGGGTTGGTGCCCTTAAACTTTGTAATCAGACATTTGGATGTGAGGCTAGATTAGGATAGTAGATCCTAGCAACATTTCTCACCATAGTTTTTACCATATTGGGTTTTCCATGTATATCTTGTGTTATATAATGATATGTGTGTGTATATTTATGGTTTTGTATGTTGATTTTTAATTTGCACATTAAGGACCTAAAGAATCAATCTATAAAATATTTTAAGGGATAAAATTTGAAGCAATCTACTGATTCAACCCCCTCTCAGTAGATAGTTGTATTCCAACAATTAGTATCAAAGCACCAGGTTTGCTAGGAGAAGCTTAATTAGCTTAGGTATATTTTGGTAAAGTAACCACATTGAATAGTTAGGAAGGTTTTTCTACAAACAAGGCACCTTGGTTTGATGGAATTGATTATTCTTTTTGGAGCATATTGATGGAGGCATATTTGGGATCTCTAGGATTTGATGTTTGGATATCTATGAAGAATAATCATATTCCTCCTGCCACTCCTCCCACTGATGCTGCAGGAAAGGATTATGAGAACAATGAAAGAGAAAGGAATGCCATTATCTATAGTTTTTCTAGATTAGTACTTTTCAAGGTTATGCATTGTAATAATGCACATGATGTCTAGGATAAATTAAAAAACATCTATGAAGGAGATGACAAGGTAAAGTTAGAAAATTTGTAAGTTCTCAGAGCTAGGTTTGAAGGTCTAAAGATGCCTGAAGAAGAGAATATTGTAGATTATCTTCTAAGAGTTGAAGATGTAGTAAACTCTATTAGAGTATATCAAAATGAGTTAAAAGAAAATTCCATTGTACAAAAGGTTCTAAGTTTAATGTAAAACAAGTATGATCCTAAGATTTTTGTAATTAAAGAAAGAAGATAAGTAGATAAACTCACTCTTGATGAGTTGCATGGCATATTCACTACATATGAGATGACAATGGGAGATGTTGAGCCTTCCAATAGGGAAGAAACATTCAAGGTTGTGATAAAGAAGGATTAATTACCTAAGAGAGACAAGGCTGCAACAACTACATCAAAACACGATGAGACTGATGTGGAAGAAGAAAACCTTATAAGAAGGATAAGGAGAGGATCTGGCAAGTACAAAGGTAAGTTTCCCTTCAATTAATTTATCTATGTTAGAATAGTTCATTTTTCGTCTAAGTTCCCTTATGATACGAAGAATAACCTTGAGCGAGAAGGATATAGAAAAAATAAGAAAACCTATTATCCTAAAACAAAGAGTTTTGGAAAGAAAAAGGAGAGCCTATATATTGAGGAAGAAAGTGACTCATCTAATGCTAGTGATAGTTTAGATGATGAACAAGTTTGTGCTCTTGTAATGAAGGAAGAAGAGAAATAATTTCTCTTCATGGAAAAATATTCTAACAAATTGAAGGATGGAAAAGCTAAGGACCTTTGCAAAGAAGGTGAAGTGGAAGCAATTGTTGATCTTGAAGGTGAACTAATTAGTGCTCTAGAAGATCTCAATGACCTAAGGGATAAGTATGTTGATCTTAAAAAGGAAAATAATCATCTAAAAAATAAAGCTCAAAAGGAGGCTGATAAGCTAACCAAAGATCTTGAAGAATCCAATCAAATGGTAGTGAATCTAAAACTTCAAGTGGAGGAAGTCAAAATAATGGAAGAAGTGATGAAATCAAAATGAGAATTTGAAATGGATAGATGTATGAAGCTTGAGGCAGAAGTAGTTTCTTTTAGAAAAGATTTGGAAAAAGCCAAGGAGCAAGTTGAAAAAGGGTTAAAGTTGAAGGGGGCCTCAGAGATCCTTGATGGGTTATTAAGCAAGAAGTACATACCTTGTAAGTAAGAATTATTTTTCTCCTTTTATGGATATGAGTATAATCTATTACAACATAAATTTTGGTCATTTAGCTAGGAATTGTATAACAATATATATAAGACCAAATGTTTAGTTTGAGAAGAAGAATTACACACCTCCCAAAATGAAAAAGGAATTAAATTTTCTAAAAGAGAAGAAGATAAAGTTGAAAAGAAACATAAGAAGGTGTGGCATGAGAGAGAGCTTAATCCCACACAATCTATGATTGCACAAATGACACTTCATGTCAAAAATTAAAATTTTTGGGTAATAGATAGTGGTTGCTCCAAGCATTTGACTAGAGATAAAAGAAAATTTATTGAACTCAAGAAGTGTAAAGAAGGATCAATCATATTTAGGGATAATATTGTTGTGAAGATTTGTGGGAAAGGAATCTTGAGCTTATATGGAAAGAAAAAGACTAAATATGTCCTCTATGTTAAAGGTTTAAAACATAACCTTCTTAGTGTCAACCAAATGGGAGACCATGGCTACAAGATTTTCCTTAATTCAAAAGGTTGCAAGATAAGAAAGAATGGTAAGACAATTGCAAAAGGAGTAAGGAATGATAGCAATCTCTACAATCTATGTGAAGTAAGAATATGGAATTTAAGAAATTAATTAAATGTTAAAATTCATCTACTAGAATGACATGGGTAATGTTTCTAAAAGAGAAGATTGAAGCATTTGAAAAGTTCAAATTATTCAGGAAATTGGTTGAGAAGGAGACCAAAAGAAAAATCAAATGCTTAAGATTAGATAGAGGTGGTGGATTCACATCAAGTGAGTTCATTGGATATTGTGAGAAGCATGGAATTAAACAAAAATATTATGCACCAAGAACTCCACAACAAAATGGAATAGTTGAAAGAAGGAACAAAATTGTTAAATATATGGCTACAGAAATGTTGAGTGAGGAAAAATTGGTAGATACATTTTGGAGAGAAGTAGTTCACACTATAGTTTACATTCAAAATAAAGCTTTAATGAGAGAAAATAGTGGTAAGACTCCATATTAATTGTGGTATAGAAAATCTGCATCTATCAAGTACTTCAAGGTGTTTGGTAGTAAATGCTACATCAAGAGAGAAGTTAAGAACTTGGGAAGCTTTTAGTCAAGATGTGATGAAGGATTATTCTTGGGATATTCCAGTCAAAGAAAATCCTATAAGTGTTATAACAAAATGTTGCACAAGATTGTGGAAAGTATAAATGTCAAGGCTGATGAAAATTTGAATCACAAAAAGCCCAAAAAAATTAATTTTGAAATGAAGCAAAAGATGAAAAAGAAGTTGCTACACATGAGGAAGAAGAGTCTAAAGAAGAAGTTGAGAAGTCACCTACAAAGTATGTGCACAAAGATCATCCTTCAAAACAAATAATGTGACAAAAATGAAGGAGTTCAAACTAGGAGAGGTTAGCAGAGAATAAGGAACAGGTAAACTTTTCTCTCCTATCTTAGATTGAGCCAAAAAAAATTAGTGAAGAAAACAAGGATGATAGTTGGATAAAGCCCATGGAGGAAGAGCTAAATAAGATTGAGAAGAACAAGACATGGGAATTGGTTCCTAGACCCCAAGAAAAAATGTAATTGGCACTAAATGGGTATTTAGAAATGTAAAATGGAAAAAGTATCCCTTTTCCTCACTTGATTTGGGAATATTTGTTATTGAATTAATCTAATTTTTCCTAGGTTTAATGTTGTAATGTATTGTAACACATTCACATTGATCTTGGGCCCCTTTCTACTTAACTTGTACCTTGTTTCATGGTGTTGTAAAGTTTTGTAACACACTTTCACTCTTATCTAGGGTCCTCTTAATTAATTGTGGTTAATTCAAGTTAATTAGTCCCTTTAATTCAAATTTAATCCTTATTTGTGACACCTTCCAGGGATTCATCTCGACACCCATAATTCAAATTACAAATTTTTTTTTTGGGAAAAATCAAGGCCTTAGAGATTGGTGCTAGGACCCATTCTCCCTTGGTGTTGAATGAGTCCTCCCTCCTTTGGACCCCCCTTTCTTTACATATTTCACATGGGTTTTTGATCCTATTTCACTCCTTGAAGGAATGGTCTTAGAAAATTGTGTGAGGACCCATTTGCAATAGGTGGCAAATGGTTCCTACCTTAATAAGGACCCCATTTTTGAATTTTATTTTGGTAGGATTTTAATAACATTCATTTCCTCTAAGGTCAACTTCAATTATTTGAATTTCAAGGTTAATCTCTAAATTTAGTATAAATATGGGGTTAATTCACATAGTTTCACCTAAGAATCAATATGCAAGCATCCTACGAGTTCACAAGATAAATTTAGAGCATTAAAGAAGACATTCATGGGTAGATTATCAAGGTTTTATTGTAGCAATTCAAGATCATATCATCGTGTCAAAGGTATAATGCATCAAGCATGTTGTGGAGTTAATGTTGTTGATGTAGCATTGAAGATCCATTTGCAAGCATTATTTTACATCTAATTTGAGATCAATATCTACAATCTTCATGGCCACTTCATGTTAGTTTGTAAATTTACATTCCAAGACATCTCCCAAGGTATCATCATTACATATTTCATGTTTCATGCTTCAATTTCATTATTTCATCATTTGGTTTAATTACCTAAAAGGAGTTGGACTAAGGAAAACCCCTATTCACTAAAAATCAACAAGTTTTTCTACCCTTGAATTTGTGATTATAGATTTACACGTTGAAGATCAAGAGGAGAAGAATATTAAAGCAAAATTGTCAAAGTTGTCAAGTTGCAAGATTGTCATTTATAGTGCAAGAACAAGGAAAGGATGCTACAAAATTTGTTATAGGCTTTTGGGAGTTGAATACTAAGGATCTAAGACTACAGGAATCAAGGAATAGAACCCATAAGTTAGTTTTTGAAACCCTAACATGGACCTATTCACCACTAAAGGTGAATGAGTCCTCTATGGCCTAATAACAAGTTTTCTACAAGGTGCACATCATTTCAAGATCTGAAAACTCCCCTTTTAATTCCTATAACAGTTAGGATTAGTTTTTTATTATTATTTTGGCATTTTGGCCTTGATAGTTGAATGAAATACCCACCTAATAAAAATTAGGTTCATCATTGATTCCCTATTGATGGTGAACCTATTTTTCTTTGTTTCAAGAAACAAGCTCAATGAAGATGGATCTATTGTAAGGAATAAATCTAGATTGGTGTGCAAGGGATATGCACAAGTTGAAGGCATTCACTTTGAATACAAATTTGCAGTGGTAGCAAGACTAGAGGTAATCAGGATGTTTCTTGCACTTTTAATGTAGAAAGGATTTAAAGTGTAGCAAATGGATGTTAAATCTACATTCTTGAATGGAAACCTAGAAGAGGAATTCTACATAGAACAACCAAAATGTTTTTAGTTGTCAAAAGATGATGATTATGTATGCATATCACTAGTAGAATTTGGCATATAAATCACTAGGTGATTACAAGTTTTAGTCATAACAACTAAAAAGGACTAAATTATACTAAGTTTTTGCAACTCAACTATAAATGAGTAAATAAATGACTAATTTGGTTGTTAAATAAAAATGAATAAATAGTTAGTCACCAAATATAAATTAGACAAAAAATTAAAAAAAACATTTTGGGCAATTATTGGCATGATGTATTGGCGTGATTCATGAATTCACATTTATTTGTATTAATTCCAAACCTAGATTCATTAGTTTAGTTTGTTGCAGCTTGTTAGCCTAACATTGAGGAACGTAGTTTTGAATTACAATAGTTGGGCACATGAACTACACTAGGCATTTTGAGTTTCAGCACTTGCATGGGAAATAAAGATTGTTTGGAGAGGACCTTGAGAATTCTGAAAAGGTAAGAAAGGACTTCGGTGTTCATTGCAAAGTATTTGAAGTCTACAATGAAGTTGGATTTGGGGACACCCTCTATAGCGAATTTAAAGGTAATTCGAAACCCTCATTACATTAAACCAAAAATCTATAGCTTTCTAATTGGTAACTTACAAATAATCTACTGCTCTTAATAATGTTCTTTTACAATCTTTCCACTATTCTGCTTCATAATGTGTCTGAGCTAAATATAATAAAATTTGGGTGTCAATGCCAAAAATAGAATTTCCTTAAACAATTTTGATACATTTTCACTACAAGTGCAAACTATCCTTGTGTAAAGTAAACATGTGCTAGATTTACCCACACATCAGGCATTTGAACAAAGATGTTTCCTATAATAGCTTCTTGTACTTGTGTCAAAATTTCCTTTGCAATATCAAATTGACCCCTTTCAGCTAGTTCAACGGTTGCCCCATTTGAAACATAAACATTTCCTTCTCTCTATGCCAACACTTTACAATGGTTGTCCCATTTGCAGCATAAACATTGTCACTGCAAGTGCAAATTGTCCTTGTGCAAAGTAAACACATGCTAGATTTATCCACATGTCAAGAATTTGAACAAAGATATTTCCTATAGAAGCTTCTCGTACCTATGTAAAATTTTCCTTTGCAATATCAAATTCACCCCTTTCAACTAGCACAATGGCTACCCCATTTACATCATAAACATTTCCTGGTCTCTATTCCAACACTTAAGTGGCCCCTTTTATGACATTAAGATCCTCTTGAGTTATTATTATACTCCTATTTTCCAGGACAAAAATCCCCAAGGCCCATGGGAATTGAACGATGAGCATTTGAGTTTCAAGTTGGTTTCATTTCTAAAAGGGGACATTACATTGTACAAGATTTGTTTAATAGCAGAATAATTTAATCCACCTATTTGGGACTACAAAATAAAAATAGATGAATTAATCTATTTTCAATTATAGGTTATTTTAATCTAGAATATGATAGAGAGATAAATCATAATACATTGAAGGACACATAAAATGTTCTAAAATAAAGACTAAAATAGGTTTCCCATAAAAATAAGAAAGAGGAAAAATGAAAATATAACATAGAGATGATTCATTTGAGGTTTTTGATAAGATCTCATTTAACTATGTCAAATGGATTTGGAAGGGACAAAGCATATTTGATTGACTAAAATTTTGAGGTAGCTTAAATCCATCATCATTCTATGCATCAGCTTCTCTTGGAATTTGTTTCTCCAATGCACCAAGAGAAGATGATGCATACAATTATGATGGATAAGCTACGTCAAAATTTTAGTCAATCAAATATGCTTTGTCCCTTCTAAATCCATTTTACATAGTTAAATGATATCTTATCAAAGACCTCAATTTAATCATCTATATGTTATCTTTTCATTTTTCCTCTTTTTTTTTTTTTATGGGAAACCTATTTTAGCCTTTATTTTAGAACATTTTATGTGTCCTTAAATGTATTATGCTTTATATTTCTATCAGATTCTAGATTAAAAGAACCTATAATTCAAAATAAAAAGATTAATTCATCTATTTTTATTTTATGGTCCCAAATAGGTGGATTAAATTATTCTATTTTTAAACAAATCTTGTGCAATGTAATGTCCCCTTTTTGAAATGAAACCAAGTTGAAACTCAAATGCTCATCGTTCATTTCCCATGGGCCTTGGGGATTTTTCTCTTGGAAAATAGGAGCTAGGTTTGGTTAAAGTTTAGGAAGCCTAGACATCATCATCATATGGATCATATTCTCTCAAACTCTGTTTATACAATGATTCATCATCTTTAGAATTAGAGTATGCATGTCTCCTTCATGATTTTGTTGAGAATTGGAGAATTTTTCTTTGCCATCATTAAAGTCTTCTAGACCTACATCTGCAAGAAGATCTTGGGAATTTTTTGCATCATCTTGTGCCTTATCACTCATATAATTTTACTCATCTTCCATGGAAACACTAGGTTCCTCCATATAAGAATCATAAGCCTTGTGGTCCTTATCCTTCTTATTTTTCTTCTTTTTCTTCTTTTGTTTCTTCTCAGACTGACTAGCTTCATCATCATCATCATCCCTATCCTTATGCTTAATCTTCTATAATTCCTTCACACATTCAAATTTATCTTCTTGTTGCATCACACACCAAATTTCTTCCTCTTGCTTTCTCATTTCCATCTAAATCCTTTATTCTTCATTAGCTTTGTTGGGAAATTGTTGGATGGTGTGAAGTGATGTTGATATGTGGTTGTCATTGATGTCAACACTATTAACATTTGATAGTCTAAGTGTTGTATATGTCAAGGATATTGAGAAAATTATAAGTGAATGTGTTCCAGGTCTTGAAGGCATTACGTTATGTATGTAAAAGTTTAGTTGTTGTGGATCAAAGGGTTTAATGTTGAGTATGTCTAGAACATCTACCAAAAGTTTAGAGGTCTGCATGAACTTGCGTGCAAGTTGTGGTTTGACAGTGTTTCGTTGGTCTCTGTCAAAGTTTCTGACTGAAGATTGTATGTTCCTGGTTATCTCGGTTGTCACAGATGTCTCTCTGCTATTTCTTGGTGTTTTCAGATGTCTCTAGTTCATCATCTATCTTTGTTGTATGTCCACATGATCCAGTGAAGCTCATGATTAAAAAAAATTCTTGCGCATGTCTGGATTTTCTTGTTCTTGGCCGACATGTTGATGCTAGTGTGTTGTGGATGTTTGAGGCATGATTAATTGGAGTATTCTTATTTTGGAGAAGTGAATTTGGGTCCCCACTATGTTGTGGCTAACCTTGGTGGGTGCGCATTGAAAATTTAATTGTGAAGTTAAGCTGACATTGGAAATATATTCTTTTCCTTTGGTTGACTTTGTTATGGTGAAATATTTGTGGCAGATATATAAGAAGAAATTTTACAGAGTATGTGAAGTGTGGTTAGTGTCTTGAGTATGTGTTGTGTGCTCTTGTGTGCATAAGTGCGAATATCATTGAAGAGCAAGTGTGTAGAAGGTTGAGTGAATTATGCATAAAGTTGTGCCTAATTCGAACTGTAATTAGGCTTGGACATAAGCCATTCTCTTAGTTCAAATTTTTGGATGGTTTTAATCTGAATCTTTCTGTAAGACAATGAGTCTTCTATTTGTAATTGAGCAATGAGCACTAGGAAGTGAGCCTAAATGCAAATGCATTCCCCTTATTATTCTTCTTTATACTTTTAACAGAGTATAATCTTGTGGACTGACATCCACCATGGTTTTTCCCATAACAAGGTTTCCATGCAAAAATCTTGGTGTTCTTTGTCTCTCTGATGTGTTAATTGCTTATGGTAAATTGTTTATTCATCATATTTGAGATTAAAGTTAAGTTAAGTTTGTAAAGTTTAAATTTCTATGAAAATTGATTCACCCCCCCTCTCAATTGTTTGTCCTTTCTTTTTCCAACAATTGGTATCAGAGTGAGTTCCTCTGAAGAAAATTCTAATAGCTTGAGGTGATCTAGGATGGAAACATTCAGGAAGGACAACCCTAGATTCGATGACACCAACTACTCACTATGGAAAGTTAGGATGAAATTTCAATTATAGTGCATTGGAGATGCTATCTGGAAGATTACAAAGAATCAATACACTATTCCTACAAATGGACCCTCCACTCCTAATGAGATCAAGGATGCAAAAAGAAATACTAGAGCCATTAAAGTATTGGTGAGTGCTCTGACAGATTTGGAGGTGGCTAATGTGGTAGGCCTATAGATAGCTCATGAGATCTGGATAAAGATGGAAACTTTGTATGAAGGAGATACATAGGTAAAGATGGCTAAGCTACAAAGTCTAAAAGGTAAGTATGAAAACCTAAAGATGGGTGAAGATGAGAATATTACTTCTTTTATGTAAAGAGTAAATGAGATAGTGCTAGGTATTAAATGTGTCAGTGGTTCAGTAAGTGAAGATGAAATTGTGGCTAAGATACTCAGATCCTTACCTCCTTCCTACAAGTTGAAATTTCATGCTATTGAAGATTTTATGTCTATAAAAAAGATGACAAGATACACATTGATAGGAAATCTTGCTGCTTTTGAAATAAGTGAATTTGGTGAATCCACACCAAAGAATGAATCTGCATTCAAAGCTATTGTATCTGGAAGCTATAGGTGAAGTTACAGTCCTACAAAGAGTTCTAGAAGGGCATCCAAATATGAAGAAGAAATAAAAAAGATCGAATACCAAGATAGAGAATTTCTAGAACTGGAAGCACTCATTGAAAAACAAGAAGGAAGAGGAAAAGGTAAGTATGAAGATGTATTACCTATTAAATGTTTTTCATGCAATAAAATAGGTCACTTTGCATCAATATGTCCTCAAAGAGTTCCTAGGTCCAAACCTAGAAAACCTAGATTTCAAAAGAAATGCTACTTTGTTGAAGAAGCAATAATAGATGATGAGTCTGATAAAGATGTTGGAAATGAGGATGATTTGGTTTTTATTGCTACCATTGAAAATAATCCTGAACCTACTGAATCCACTAAAGAAAAGAAAGATCTTGCAGCCCGTGTTGAGGAGAAAGATGAATGGGTCATTGATAGTGGATGCTCACATCATATGACCAGTGACAAAAGAAATTTTGTGAATCTAGAAGAGTATGATGGTGGGGTTGTGAGATTTGGGGATAATAATGCTTGTGTGATTTGTGGTAGAGGCTCTATTAGCCTTGGTGGTAAAGAAAATACTGATGATGTTCTCTATGTTGAAGGCCTGAAGCATAAGTTGTTAAGTGTTGGAAAAATGGTGCATAAGGGATATGATCTACAGTTCAAGGATAGAAAATGCCAGATTCATGGAAAATTTGGAAACATGATTGCCATTGGTGTGCAGACTAAAGGTGACATCTTTCATTTGAATACTACTAATGGTAGTTGCCTAATTGCTCAAGTAGATGAAAGTTGGTTATGGCATAGGAGATTGTGTCATGTAAAGTTTGACAACATCATTAAGATAAGTTCCACTCAAGCAGTAAGAGATCTTCCTAAATTAGTGAAGCTGGCTAATGTAATCTGCAATGTCAAATGGGTAAACAACTAGAGTTTCCTTCTGAAGCAAGCAATTTCAATCAAATAATGTGTTAGAACTATTACATACTGATTTGTGTGGTCCCTCTAGAGTTAAGAGCATTCATGGAGAAATATATTTTATGCTTGTCATTGATGACTACTCTAGAATGATTTGGGTTTCCTTTTTGAGAGAGAAAAGAGAAGCATTAGATAAGTTCAAAAGCTTTAAGGCCATGGCAGAAAATGAAATAGGTCTAAAGATCAAATGCCTAAGATTTGATAGAGGTGGAGAATTCCTTTCAAAAGAATTCAATACTTACTATGAAGAGCATGGAATTAAAAGATAGCTATCTTCTCCTCAAACCCCTAAAAAGAATGGGGTTGCAAAAAGGAAGAATAGAACAATTTTGTATGTTGCCAGAACAATGATGGTGGAAGGAAATGTGCCTCAGATGTTCTGGAGTGAAGCGGTAAGTATTGCTATATATACCTTGAATAGAGTAAATGTGAATGGTAATTCTGGTAAGACTCCTTATGAACTATGGTTTGGTCATAAGCCTACTGTCAAATACTTCAAAATATTTGGAAGCAAATGCTATATAAAAAGAGATGATGACATAGGAAAGTTTGATGTTAGAAGTGATGAAGGAATCTTTCTAGCTTACTCCACAAAGCGCAAGGCATATAGATGCTACAAAAAAATACTGAGAAAAGTAATTGAAAGTGAAAATGTCAAGGTAGATGAGGATTCAGTTAGATCATCCAGAAGATGTAACTATGATTTAGATGAAGACATCATGAACCAAGGGAAGAATTCATAATCACCGAATCTACTTTAGATTATTCCATATATCTCGATGAAGCAACCACAAGTTGTTCTGGTAAATCAAGTCAGTCAAGAAGCACAGTCAAGTGCAACTACACAAGTAAGTTTAGAAAACACAGAAGTCTAAGAGAGTCCTAAAACTCCAAGGTATGTAAAGTTGAATCATTCTGAAAGTCAAATCATAGGAGACAAGATCAAAGGAGTGCAAACTAGAAAGAAAATTGTTGAAGAATACTATCTGATTTCCAATATTGAACCTAAGAATGTCACTGAAGCCTGTCAAGATGTACAATGGCTAGAAGCTATGAAAGAAGAACTATCACAAATTGAAAAGAATGACACATGGACACTGGTTCTTAGGCCCAACGACAAGAATGTGATTGGCACTAAGTGGGTATTCAGAAACAAACTAAATGAAGATGGTGAAGTGGTCTGGAATAAGGCGAGACCAGTATGTAAAGGTTACTCCCAAATGGAAGGCATAGATTTCAAAGAGACCTTTTCCCTTGTTGCTAGAATTGAAGAAGTAAGACTATTTCTTTCTTATGTTTCTTACAAGAACAACAAAGTTTACCAAATGGATGTAAAGTTCACATTTGTAAATGGGGAACTTGAAGAAGTGTATATCTAACAACCATATGGATTTTAGCTAACTGATGAGGAAAACATGGTTTGTAGGTTAAAGAAAGCCTTGTATGGACTCAAATAAGCCCCTAGAGCTTGGTATGCCAGACTGGACAAATACCTACTGAAGCTTGGATTCTCAAAAGGTACTGCTGACAGTAACTTATATTTCAAGATAGATCATGATAAGGAGTTAATCATAGAATTTTTTGTGGATGATATCATCTTTAGTGGAGATGATAATTTGTGCATGAAGTTTTCTGATGAAATGAAGAATGAATTTGAGATGAGCATGATTGGTGAAATGAAGTTCTTTCTAGGATTGCAATTTTCACAATTGGATCAAGAGATGATTCCAAACTAGTTGGTACACCCATGATAACTGGATGTAAGTTGACACAAAATGATGATTCTTCTAAGGAAAATAAAACTAGATACAAATCAATGATTGGAGGATTACTCTACTTGACACAGACAAGGTTAGATATTATGTATGTTGTATGTATGGTTGCAAGATTTCAAGCTAATATGAAATAATCACATGTAACTGTTGTCAAAAGAATTTTTAGATACTTGAAGGGCACTGCTGATTTTGGACTTTGGTATTCAAAGGATGATGATCTTACACTATGTGGTTATATAGATGTTGATTGGGCTGGTGATGTGGATGATAGAAAAAGTAATAGTGGTGGTGCTTTCTTCCTTGGGAAGAAGCTGGTATCCTGGTTAAGCAAGAAGTAGAGCTCTATTTCTCTATCCACTGCTAAAGCAAAATATATTACTGCTGCAAATAATTGTACTCATGTGCTATGGATGAAACAAATGTTGAAAGTTATCAAGGTGATATATGAAGAACCTATTGAAATATACTGTGACAACTCAAGTGCAATAAATATATCAAGGAATATGGTACTACACTTGAAGACCAAGCATATATCAATCATTTTTCACTTCTTAAGGGAGAAAGTGAATGAGAAGGAAGTTGGACTGGAGTATGTGCCTACAAAAGAATAACTTGTAGATATCTTTACAAAGCCATTTTCGAAAGATAGTTTTGAGTATCTCAGAGGAATGCTAGGGGTAGTTACCCCTCCTGACAAGAACTAAATAATGCACTTATTTGCATCAATATGTGAGCTACATTGCTATATTTTAACCCAGATTGATGTTTTCGTGGCTGCTACTTAGGGGGAGTAGTAAGATGTGTAGAGATATGGCTCAGAGCATGTGTGTGGAAAGGTCATAGTTACCTTTGCCATTGATGCCAAAGGGGGAGAAGTGTAATGTGAAAAATGTAAATATCTAAGGGGGAAAAGTGAAAAATGAAAAATCTTCCCAAGAAGAAGAGCAATTGTGTAGTGTGTTGGGTTGATGGTATTTTTCACATCATGTGTTTCCATCAATGACAAAGGGGGAGATTGTTGGGGAATTTTTGGATGGTGTGAAGTGATGCTGATACGTGGTTGTCATTGATGTCAACACTATTAGCAGTTGATATTTTAAGTGTTGTATATGTTGAGGATATTGAGAAAATTATAATTGAATGTGTTCCAGGTTCCTAGTGGAACTGTGTAGGTCTTGAAGATGTACGTAAAAGGTTAGTTGTTGTGGATAAAAGGGTTTAATTTTGAGTATGTCTAGATCATCTACCTGAACTTTCAGAGGTCCACATGAACTTGCATGCAAGTTGTGGTCTGACAGTGTTTTGTTGGTCTCTATCAGAGTCTCTAAGTGAAGATTATATGTTCCTAGTTATCTTGGTTGTCGTGGATGTCTCTCTACTATTTCTTGGTGTTTTCAGATGTCTCTAGTTCATCCTCTATCTTTGTGGTGCATCCACATGATCTGGTGAAGCTCGTGATTAAAAATATTTTCTTGTGCATGCCTGGTTTTTCTTGTTCTTGGTTGACATGTTGATGCTAGCGTGCTGTGGATGTTCGAGGCATGATTAATTGGAGTATTATTGTTTTGGAGAAGTGAATTTGGGTCCCCACTATGTTGTGGCTGACCTTGGTGGGTGCACATTGAAAATTTAATTGTGAATTTAAGCCAACATTGAAAATATATTATTTTCCTCTGGCCAACTTTATTATGGTGAAATCTTTGTGGTAGATATATAAGAAGTAGTTTTTCAGAGTATGCGAAGTGTGGTTAGTGTGTTGAGTATGCGTTGTGTGATCTTGTGTGCATAAGTATGAATATCATTGAAGAGAAAGTGTTTAGAAGGTTGAGTGAAGTATGCAGAAGTATTGTGCCTAATTGGAACTATAATCAGGATTGGATAGAAGCCATTCTCTCAGTTCAAATTTTTGGATGGTTTTAATCTGAACCTTTTTGTAAGACAATGAGTATTCTATTTGTAATTGAGCTATGAGCTCTAAGCAGTGATCCTGAATGCATGTGCATTCCCCTTGTTATTCTTCTTTATACTTTTAATATAGTATAATCTTGTGGATTGACATCCACCATGTTTTTTCCCCTAACAGGGTTTCCACACAAAAATCTTGGTGTTCTTTATCTCTTTTATGTGTTAATTGCTTATGTAAATTGTTTATTCATCATATTTGAGATTAAAGTTAAGTTAATTTTGTAAAGTTTAAATTTTTGCAGCAACTAATTCACCCCCCTCTCTCAGTTGTCTATCCTTGATTTTTCCAACAAGCTTTTCATTTTACTTCATCAGCCAAGACAAGTTGGCATGCTACTTTAATTGTTTCTTTTGATTTAATCTAGTCATATTTTTTAGTTTCATGTTGCCAAGCATAGATAAATAATTTGATCAGTTTTTATCCACCTTAAGTGCATCCCCAATAAATTCTAGGATTAGTTGGATCTCATTATGAGCCTGATCCATGGCTACAAGATGTAGATATGCATCCACATAATCAGAAAACTTGAACAATATTAGCCTTTATAAAAGATTTTCTTTCTTAGTATCATGTAGTTCTTCAAACAACCTAGCAAGATTAAATATTTTTTTGACTTTATCCCATGGTAACTCAAATGAAACACCACCTTCTTATATTCGATGGAAGAATTCCATATCCTTAAAGCACATATCAAAAACTGTAGAATTGGCATTGGGCTTTTATTTATGAATTCAACCCTAATGCCATTTCTTAATGCCTCCATAAAAGTTTATTGGGCCAACTATAGTTCATAATGCTCAAAATGAAGAGCCCTAATGTTATTTAACAATTCAATGGGTACTTCTTTGCTACTCTTCTTCAGAAGATACTTTGTTGTCTTAAGAGAATCTAAGGTTGCATTGGGGTCTGACGATATCAATAACACACCCATCTTGATAAATGAATGGGTATCACGTGAATCTATGTGAGTTTCCTTTCTTAATTTCTCCAAAGCCTTGTTTTCCTACCCTTGTTGAGCATATATATGGCCTACAACTTTTAATCTCTCATAGTTCTTAGGGTGGACCTCTAGAACCTTTTCAAAATTTGAGAGAGAACTCTAAATATCTACCAAATTCAATTGAACATGCCCACAAAATCTTGTGGCCTCTGGCTTTCCTTGACTAATGCCATGTAGTAGCAATCAGTGGTGTCATAATCACCTTTACTATAATAAGATTGTGCAAGATTATATTATGAATGGGATTTATTGAGAGGGTGGTCATTTGAAACAAGAGCTATCTCACTCAACTATTCCACAAGAAAATGCTTCCCTTTGAAGAAAAAAATGGTTTGCTAAATGATTCAATGCCATTGCACAATACGGCTATAACTCAAAGGCTCTATGCATCTTTTCCATTACTTCATGAACACTACGTTTTTTACTAATTGTGAGAATCCTGCAATTAAAAAATGCACAAAATTGACCATGAAGATTTTCCCCATTTCAAACAACAAAATTACTAAAAAAATGCATTTAAAAACTACAAAAAAATGCAAATAAAATCATGCTAATTTTTGCACCAAAAAAAACCATGAGACCATAGCTTGTTGCTTACTATTATGCTTTGATATATGTTTTCCAAGCATCCATAGCTTGTTTGAAATCACCTATTTTAGGCTTTTATCCATAGCGGAAAGGTAGTGAATTATTTTATAAAATGCTTTGGTAGACATGTATGAAAAATGTGGTCACGTAGACAAGGAAACGAGCTTTAGAAAAAATGCCTCAAAGATATGTGGTCTCATTGTGATGGAATTCCATGAAGAATTCCATGACAAGTGAATTGTTATGGATTGTCATGGCATTCCATCACCATGAGACCACATTTCTTTGAGGAATTCTTTCAACCAATTCACTGCCTTGTCTATGTTATTGCTTACTATTATGATTTGATAGATTTTTTCCAACCATCCATAGCTTGCTTGAAATCACTTGTTTTAGGCTTTTAGCCATAGCAGCAAGGTAGTGAACTATTTGATAAAATTCTTTGGTAGACAATATGTATGAAAAATGTGGTAGCATAGACAAGGCAATGAACTATTCAAAAAATGCCTCAAAGAAATGTGGTCTCATAGAATGCCATGACAAGAAAATGCAATTGGAAGCTACTCCTAGTTTTTAGTTATGCAATGTGAAGTAATTGCATAACTGCTTAGGTTGACTTTGTAAAAGCTATATTGTAATTGAAATTTTTTCATCTATCAGCATCTAGTTATTAGTTATACAATGTGAAGTAATGCTTTGAGTTTGAATGATGTGCAATGCAATGTAATCAGTAATTTGAATATAAACTAAAAAAATCTATTTTTTACACTTCATTATTTAAACTCTCTATTTTGTTTTCTCTCTATAACTCTATTGCTATGGAAATTCCTTTCAATTAAAAAAATAGTTTTTGTCTCACTCTACAATTTTTTATTGCTATTTGTAGAACATTATAGATGGATCAAAGTCGAAGGTTGACTATGAATCAATACCATGCATTTGATGAGAGAATAGCTAATGAGAGGGATATGGAAAAATATACATTTCCATGTAATGATTGTCTTGGTGGAAAGGTGAAAAAAAGAAGTGATATTTATCGACAAATGATAAGATATGGGCACAGTGGTATAAGCCATTGAAATGCCAATTATTATGAAGATATGATAGAATGGAAGAGTGTGAGAGATGAAGAGGAAGCAATGTTATAAGAAGGGTTTGAAGTTGATAGAATGTTGAATGAGGGTCTAAATGATGATTGGTCCAAGTTGATGGAGGATGCTTCTTCAAAGCTTGTGCATGTTAATTGCGGGTTAAGTAGTTTGAAAACAATCCTTAAAATTATTAACTTGCAAGTGTTGTTTGGTTAGAAAAATGAGAGTGTAGATCAATTATTGTCATTATTAAGTTCGTTGTTACCACTTGACTCCACATTTCCAACAAAACAAAGTCAATGTAGAAAGGAAATCACTAAGCTAGGCTTAGGGTATGAAAACATCTACACATGTGTGAATGGTTGTGTATTATTTTGCAAGAATCTTGCAAGTGATAGTGAATTTTTGAAATGTCATGAAGAAAGGTATAGAAAAAGGTTGAAATCAGTTGTGGTTCCTTGGAAGGTTCTTTACCACTTTCTAGTAATCCCACAATTACTCTGAATGTATAGGTGTAGAGACATTACTAAACTTATGCAATGGCATGCCCAAAATAAGACTACTAATGGAAAAAAATGACATGTGTTTGATTCTAAGACATGGATGGAATTTGATAATAGATGCCTTGATTTTTCTAAAGATCCTTATAATATAAGGTTGGGTTTGGCTCTAGATGGGGTGAACCCATTCTCAGATCAAGGTACTAAATGGTAAACTTAGCCAGTGCTTTTAATAAATTATAACTTTCCTCCATGGTTAGCAACTAAACCATTTTTCTTAATGTTATCATTGGTTATAATAGGAAAGAGAAGTGTGACTTTAGATACAATTGATGCTTATCTAGAACCATTATTGTTACTAGATTTTCACTTACAAGTTCAATCAGGTAGAACCCTCTAAAATTTCATACAAATTGTACATTTTTAACCTCACTATGTTGCATTCAATTATACAAATGAAATAACCTTAAAAGATTACAAGAATTTAAAATCATTACACTTATATAAATGTATGAAATATAGAAAGATTGTACAAATATCTTCTAAAAAATGTAATATTTATTGAATGTAATAATATACATGTGTTTCACACAAGCCGTGAAAAATGACTTTTCCTATTCAATATATATCAAGGCTAAGTTATACATGAATAGGTAAATGTTTAAAGGAAAACATATAGGGAGAATAACCAGCCATTTCCTGAATGACTGGTTCTTGTTGGCTGGTCTAGTTTCTATTATGTTGTCTTGCTCCTCATAGCTCCTTCTAGTCCTTAGTGTTATGGTTTCCTGCATAAGATGGTAAGAAATGGGTTAGAACTATGTTCTAGGCAATGAAAGGTCATACTCCATACATGAACATTTACCTATCCATCCAAAAGTTAGTCTTGATGTGCATTAAATAGGAACATCCATATGTTGAATATGTCAGAGAAAACACTGAAGCCATTGAGATATCACATCAAAGTATGCATATTTTCTAACTCATTTGCTTCATGTGCAACAACAGGTACAATTATTTATCTGATCAAATAAGAGTGGGGATAAATGTGTCTCCCACAAGGGTTGATCCCAACTCATAATAAGGTGTACATATGGAAATATTAGAAGTAAATACAGATGTGATATACCATTTCTCATCAACAACTACAGTAAGAGTGCAATATTTTTCAAATCATGAGCATAGCTATTACAAGCTCATAGTGCAACAAGAGATTGAAGGAAGAATCATAAACAATAGAGTGCAATGAATATGAGATGTGAAGAGCATGGAACTATCTTTTCTTGTTGAACAGTGTCATGATAAATATCATATCATAAAGTTGCTAGAAAGGTGCTAAGATATGGTCCTACTCTTTACCTTGTCATCCTTTAATTCCACAAAATAATCATTTTTAATGACTGAAAAGTAAAGGTTGATTGTAAGTAATGACAGTGAGCATATAAATGGCAGTAAGAGTACACAACACTCTTTAAATTTTTGAAAACATTATGTGTTTTCCAAAGAAAGGAAAATGACCATAGTCAACTTGGAGAAGACATCAATCATGGATGTCTTGAAGAGCATTAAGGTGTGAAGCAAGCAAAAAACAATGCAACTATAGTTATATGGTTTGTTCTTAAGGAATTAAAAGGATTAGCTATTTCAACACTACAAGTGCCTACCAATAAAGGAAAACACTAGTTTGTGAAATAAATAATCATCCACTTATCCAGTTGATTCATCATTTTGAGGGAGACAAGCTCATGGCATGAATCTTTGTTTACCAAGAACTATAGGAGGAATTTGTGTGATATATAGAAACCATTGCAAGTTCTGATTAAAGAAGCAAAAACAAAAGAGCCCAGATAATTAAAACTCATGGTGGCTACCAAACCCATATGGGTTCATTTTCTATCCGTATAAGGAAAATAGAGATACCCACAAAAAAGATGAAGTCGCGACCACAATGGAGAGAATTTTTTCTATTTTCCTATAGAAATGGATGGAAACAACATAAAAAATCTAGTATGCATAAACCTTCAGGAAATAGAAGGTATAAGGGAGAATATAGAAGGGTTTACCCATGGCCAGCTAAAGGCTGAATACAAATATGGTTAGATGAAACCCTTAAAAAACTTATAAGGTTTCAAATGAGAGAAACCTTCAAGTACAAATGCATGAAAAAAAATATTAGAATGTAAAAGAAGAATGAAAGAAAGGTTGAAGGTATTTTATAACCTAGAAACAAGCATCTATAGAGAATAATGAAACCCCTGATATTCTTTCTATAGGAAATACAATGAAATATTTGAAATCTGCATTTGAAATCCACAACCATGTGCCCTTTTTTTCTGTTCTTTCTACTAAAATAGATATTCTTTAAGAAGGAAAGAATTTTTGATATGGCAGCTAGGTATGAGTAAACTAATCATAGAATGAAGAGCCTGTTATAGAGATTCAAGCATTTAAAGAAGTGTTTCTGAAAAGCTTTCAAAAAATGCTCACCAGAGCCTGTTAAATCATAAGCTAAAAAGCAATAGTATGGTCAAAAATCTGCCATGATTCTTCTCCAAAAGCTTTGTGCAAACCCTAAGTCGGCAGCAGTTTAGCTTCTCTAAGAAGCTTCAAACAAAATGAAGTTTTTTTTTCTTTCTTTTGTTCACTTTTAGGGTTATCAACCCTAAGATGTCGATAGGAAATTTTTTACCTTAGATATTTTAAATGCCTTCATGTTGTTTATGAAACTCTGCACTTCAATATCCTTTGTAATAATGCTACAATCCCTTATGTTGTGCCACGATGACTAAGTCTCATGACTTAGGTAAATTCTCTTTACCAAATATGTGGACAATGTGACCATTTCTTTTAATTTTTGCATTAAAGATAGAAAAATGTAAAATATATGATTTACATGATATTTTTAATATAAATAATTAAAATCATATATTTATTTTTATGCAAAAATATGTTACGTGCTCCTTTTATAAAGGCTTATTCAAGGAGTTATCATTTTAGTGAAGGATTTTCTTATAGTTGTGTTTTTGAGAACATATAGGGTTGTTTGAGGTTAGTTTGGGAACATTTGGAGAAAATTTAGGCTTTTTAACTCCATTTGATTATTGTTAGAAATGGTTATAGTTTGATCAAGTCATACTTTACTTTTTCAACCATTTTGAGCTCATTTGTTGAAGATCTAACTGCTATATTTTTTGGCTTTTTGAAGCCATCTGAGTTCATGAGGTTTCTAGAACCTTATTTTGTGGAGAAAATTGAAGTGTTGGCTACTTAGATACATTTTTTAACTCATTTGAGGGAGTTCTAATTTATGCAATTTTTGAAGACAATGACTTTTGGAGTCCTTTTTACAGATTCTATGCATACTTTTGTAACTCATTTTGGAGATGAATTCAGAAAAGTCCTTGGATATCAACATTTGAAGATTTTTTCCTTCTTATTCTTGCAAAGTTGTGTGTTATTAGGGTGATTTATCAAATCACTTGTGAGGTATTTTAACCTCCTTGTTATTTTGTCTCATCTCATTCCTTTTCTGCAAAGTTATCTTTTATGTAGGTTGGAAACTATGCTAAAGAATTGTGCTTAACTTTTAGATTGTGAAAATTATATTTCCTTTATGAAAGTTATAATTAGTTTAAGCCTCTTTACTGAAATATTTATGCATAAAATTTACTAAAATAGGTTGTACAATTTTCCTATTTTGTTTCTTTTTGAAGCAAGTGTCTGTCCTATGAAATTTTAGGTTTTTACTAGTTAGGTGCATCACCATAGGGAATACCATTTACCAGTCTTAGTTTTAATCATTTTCATTAGAAATCCCTCTCCCTTTTCCTAACAATGAAAAAAAATTGTAGTTAGGTATTAACACATAGGAAGCTGACCTTCTCCAGAGGTTCTTTTCCATCTTTGGGTGACCCACAACTTGGAAAATTTCTCATGTTTCTCTGAAGTATCAAGTTCTGCAACTTGATAAGGGTGCAACTTTATGAGTTAAAAATTATATAATAAGCTAATGGAATTGTGGAAAAGAATTGAAGAAATTCAATATTTAAGGGATGGTCATTCAATCAAATTCACTTTCAAAGCTTCCTTATTGTTTTTGATTCATGATCTTCTTACATATGACACATTTTATGGTCTCAATGTTCATGGATACCATGGATGTCCTACTTGAAACTTTAAGGATTTTGTGAGGCACTCAAGAAGTTTGTGTAAGTGTATTTATTGTGGACATCGTTCTTACGTTAAAATGGATCATCCATATTGTCAACAAAAAACATGGTTCAATGGTCAAGAAGAGAATTGTGAAGCACCATTGCTAATAACAAGTGATTACATTGTTGAGAATGGACAAAAAATAATGTCATTTATTGAAAATGATGGGATTACTAGTAGTAGATATGATCCATATAATGAAAGTTGTGTAAAAATGTTGGGCATATTCTATAATTTCCCATACTTTAAGGATATAGCCATTAGCCATACTGTTTACTTTATGCATACTAAGAAAAATATAGCCTATGCTATTATAGATACTCTTTTTGGAGATTTTGATACTATTTCATCACATGAAGAATCTCAACAATTAAAGATTCATCAAAATATTTGGGTTGAAAAATATGATGATGAAAATTATAGAAAGCCTAGTGTTCCTTATGTCTAGACAAAGGAACAACATGCACAATTCTTATAGTTGATGTCTCAGACTCGCTTTCCCACTAGATATATAAGTAGTTTTATTAGAAGCTAAATTGATATTAATGGCTTAAAAGGCCTCAAGACCCATGAGTATCATGTCATAATGGAGAATATTTTACCTATTGTGGTAAATATATTAAGTTTGGAAAAGGGGCGAAGATTGGCAGTTATAAGGTTGGAAGTAATATTAAAGAGAATGAGTTTACATGTATTAGATCCTTCAAACTTTGATAGTTTGAGGGAGGTTTTTGTTGAAGTCCTTTGTCTATTGGAACAGGAATTTACACCAACAATCTTTAACATTTCTATGCATCTTTTGATACATATACAATATGAACTAAAGCATTGTGGCTCGATAAGAAAACAATGGATGTATCCTATAGAATGATAAATGAAGGTTTTGAACAAAATTATTCGTACTAGGGAAAAAATAGAAGGTAGCATGCTTGAGGGATATTCAATGCAAGAGGCATTGGATTTTGCACATAATATATGAAGGATTTAAAAAATTTAATCATTGTGTATGGGATGATGATGAAGAAGAGACAATTGCAAGTGAAGTATTAGAAGGAAATGAATGTCACTTCAAGCTATCACATCAATAAAGAAGTATGATACATGCATGTATTCTTCAAAACACATCTTCATTCAATAGGTGGCATAGGTAAAAAAAAATTACACAATAATTTATTTACTCAATTGCAATTACACATTTATATTATTAATCTTACTATTTGTATGTTAATATTCTATGTAGAAAATATGAAGAAGACAATCAAGCTTGGATTCAAGATCGGCCTCAAAAGTGCATATGTCATTTTGATTTCATTGGAGGTGATTCTTTTCCAAAATTTGAAGAATGGATTGCTAATGCAGTCAGTGATGCAAAAGAAGAAGGTCAAGATATAACAACAAAGGAAAGTGAGATTTCACAATCTCTACATTTATGGGCTATGTGTTTTAGTGGAATGTTGTCCTATAGTATGTTGGAATCTTTGCAACATGAGCATGAAGTATGGATGGTTGTGTTGGTTGTTCATATGTTTTCATTGATGTCAGCATGATAATAACTATATGGGAAGTTTTCTTGGTTTATTGAAAGTTGTTCTTTTATGGTAATACTCCTTTGCGATGGATCATTGTGTTGATATTTGAGTCTGGAACTCACTGCAAGATCTAATATGACTCTAATCTCTTAACCATGTTTTATTGACTCATTCAGATAGCTATATCCTAGATCTTAAGACATATTTTTCTATGAATAGAAAGTTATCTCTAACAAAGTTTAACTCTGTGTCCTACTATTTTTTTGTGTGTGGTACATACCATGTGGGAGACTCCACATTCTACTAAGGTAAACATTCTTATACTGCGGTTTTGTTGATAGTCTCTTTACTAGTAGTATGATGGGAAATTAATGTGCTCTTAGATTTGGAAGGTGTTTTCTTTGAGAATTATTTGTTGGTTTGGAGAATTGTGTTTTAGTCTTGGAAAACTCAGTGAATACAATATATTATGACTTACTAATAGCCAACTTGGTTTAATGCACTACATGGATAAACTTTTCAAATCTTATTTGGTGCCGATGGAGAAGGTTTTTTTATTATTTTGTGTTTATCTAATTAGGCTGACCTAATTTATGAATAAGATATGCTTGTATATATATAAGATGTTATGAGGAATGAGAAAAAACAATAGGTGTGTGAGAAAAGGAGAAGAGAGCGAGAAGGAGAAGTGAACGTGAATAGAGGAGAAGATCAAAGCCTAAATGCTTTATCAGTAGTGATCAGTACAATTTTATTGAGTGACTGCTAGGTGATGCAATACTTTATATTCTGAGTGTCAATGGAACTAAACCTTGCACATTGAAGGCGTATTTTATCAGTTCAATATTTTGGCAATGAGCCATCTTTTGTACTCAGGATGTGAGCCTTTTAAGGACAATGAGTCCTAGTAGTGAGCCCCATAATATTTTGTATCAGGATATAATATATTGTGAGTTAATCCTCACTGTGGTTTCTCCCATTTTGGGTTTTCCACATAAAAATCCTAGTGTTCATGTGTATGATTACATTGACATGTTTCTATGTTCTCTCTTGCTGATTTAGTCAAAATGGTGATAATGTTTAAGTGGATTTTACTATGGGTTTATAGAATACCGATTCACCCCCTTTCTCAGTATTTTGGATGTTCAACAATTGGTATCAAAGATTGGTTCCTTGGAAGAAGCCTAACAACTTGAGGAAGATCCCGAAATTTGAGTATCAGAATTTTTTCCTTGGGAGGTAGTCTTTGCTAAATTTTTAGAAGAAATGGAAGTTTTGAAGGACAAGTTGATAAAAGAAAATGAGACATTAAAAATATAAAAAGTACAAGTATGGAAGCATGTGATTTATTGACTTAAGGAGAATAAATCATCACTCACCTACTTGAACAATTGGATGAAAAGAAAATAATTGAAGAATGTTAGGAAATTGAAATTTTCAAAGCTTGAATTAGAAGTAGAAATCCTGAGATCTAATCTACAAAGAGCAAGAATTTTTGAAGATAAATTTAAGATAAGCTCGACGATGCTTGATGAATTAATTACCTCTCAAATACTAGAGATGGATAAGAGCAATTTAGGGTTTGAAGAAGGTCAGAGTTCTAAAACAAAGAAATTAAATCATAAGATGTGGCACAAAATAGACAAATCAAGGAGTGAAGAAGAAATTCCAAAAAAAATCTTGTCAAACTACATGATGCTAAAAGGTATTTATACTTCAATGGTGTTTGTTATTCCTGTAAGAAATTTTTTCATAAGGAAAAGGTCTGCATAAGTAATGTGAATAACTCTAAGAGACAAAAGAATGGAGATAAAGATAGTATGTTGGATAAAAGGGAAAATGGAGAGAAGAATGTTGTTTGTTTTAAGTGCAGAAAACTAGAACACCTTGGTAGTAACAGTAGAAGAAAGAAGAACATCTATCTAGCGAAGAATAATGATCTAACCTTTGATCTAGAAGAAGAAAGAAAGGAAATGGAAATGATTTGGAGAAAGGACTCATTAGTCTTATCTGTGTCAACCTCCGGTGTAGATACTCCTATCAGTTTCTAAATAAAAATAGTGGCGAAGGGGGAGAAATCAACAAAAAATATAATGAACCCCTTTATCGATACTTGTATCATATCATGATAGAAGTATACTTAATGTAGTAACAAGATTAAGGTATTTTATCAATCACATGTGTGAAGAATGAAGTCTGGAGAATTTGAAAGAATGGAGGTGTACACAATTTTCAAGGCAATCTACCTGCAAGTTGAAACATTTATTGCAAAATCATTTGGAATGAAAGGAATAAGTTTAGATAATTTTAAAATATGTATTTTTGAAGAAGCATGCAAAGGAAGTTTAGATGTGAATTCAGAGTTTCAAAATTTGAAGAAAATAAAAAATGAATTAAAAGTGAGCTTTGGAAGTAGGATATCTATAAATTTCTTGGTTGGAATTTTTAGAGGTATTCCTATTTGCACAATCTTTCACTTTTATTACAATGGATAATTCAATGATTGTGAATTGTGTAAATAAAGCTAGGTTGAAGAGATATATGAGGAATGTGTCAGAAGAGTGTATTGGTTCATTCTCTTGCATCCCTTTGAGACTGTTTCCTATAGAAGATAACTATTCATTTGTTTATAGTAAGATTGAAGAAATGCCATTAGTTCAGTTGAACCTACTTAGGGAAAATGAATTGAAAGAGAATCATGATGCCTATAGAGTATTAGCTGAGAAAAATTTGGATGTTTGGACGAAATTTCCCTTGTTTGAATTTAAGAAGAAGTACATTCGAATGGTGTTGAGTAGAATTCATGATGAATCTTTGTGGATAGATGAGGCACATCTGGTCACCAGAGAAGTCATTAGAGATGTAATTGGTTTATGTTCTTCCAGAAGAATTCCTAAACTAAAGGCCATGAATGAAAAATAAATGATTGAGGTTATAGGTGCGAGTTCTAAAGGAACAAAGATTGGTTTGAGATTGATTGTTGATCCAGTAATAAGCTATGCTACTATGGTCATTGGTCATAAATTTTGTATCCCTAACAATGACTTTACAGTTTCTATTGTTGTGGTGCATATTGTTGTTGATATGGTAATAAGAGGTATGGAATATGAATTGTGTGAACTACTTCACATACATCCTTTGAAGAATTTAAAGGAGATAAAGAAGAGAAAAAAGAATACTTTTCAGTATGGAAATTTTGTTGTTTTTCTACTCTTCTAATTTTTGGGAGAGTTATCAATAATAGGAAGGATAGAATGGTCAAATTCATAGCCTATTTCCTATAAAATTAGGAAACTCATGATAAATCTTGGTAGTTTGGATGCACAAGAGTTTGCCCTTGATGCATTCTTTGGAATATTTTTAAAGATGAAGATGAAAAAAGGTCTAGAATTCCAGTAAGTATTGTGGAAAGATACACCAAAAGCATAATTTTTCTTGTGTCTATAGATTTTTGTCACATGGAAGCAGTTGAACCAAGCTTATTTTGGATATCTAAATTTGATTATGAAGTGTTAGAGGTTGAAATCGATAAATATGTTAAATTCTCTTGGAAAACCCTAAGCATCTCAATGAAGAAAGTACCTTTGGTAGCGTGACTAGAATAAGAAAGAAAAGGAAGAGTGTAGTGAAGGAAGAAGGTGAAGAAGAAAGTAAGCTTAAACATGAACATGAAAGAACAATTATTCAAAGAGCTTTAGAAGATTTGTAGAAGGTTATTCCTGCTGCTAATTTTGATTCATCTATTTTTGTTATGAAGAATCTTTGTGGCAAGGTTAATTCTTTGAAGGTCTACATATTTGGACTTAAAATGTCTATTGGAATCAGGTAAGATAAAGAAAAATTGGAAGATATCAAAGTAAAATGTATGAATTCACATGATCAAGTAATAAAGGAATTGGAGAGTGTACAAGGTTGTGAAAAAGAGGCACATGAACTACTTTCCTTTTGTCTAGATTGGTCTGACAGTACACTAGATATGAGAAAAGAGATAAGAATGAGTGAGTCTTAATTGAGCACTCAGGAAAATATATATAGGTTAGCAGAAGATAAAGATAATCAAAAGTGGCCCTACATTATGTAGCTTCAAGACAAATTCTTCTCTCTACAAGATCAAAGGACAAATGTTATCAAGAAGTTTGTGACACTCAGAGACATGATTAAACTCAAATATACCTATGTTTCTAGTGCTCTTGGCTATATTGGTGAATTATCAAAGATAATCTTAGTCCCAACACTTTAATAGATGGTATAGAGTCTCTAACTAAACTTGAGCTATTTTACAAGACTCCTCTCAGTGCAAAATGTTCATGGGAAGAAGGTAAAGTGTCATGGAAGGCTATCCTAAAGAGTCTCAAAGATTCTTCTTTAGGTTAATTTGAAGTTTTTTTCATATCATTCTAGTTACTTTTTGATGCATATTTACATTTATACTAGACCCTTCATTTGTTATTGATGTCAAAGGGAGTGAGATAAACAGATAAACAATCAAAAGAAAAAAAATTCGTGAATAATAGTTTTGATATGGGGAGTAGTTAGAATATTCAATTGCAATATACTTGAAAAGCTTTTGTCATGCATGTTGCCATCAATGCCAAAGGGGGAGATTGTTGGAAGATTTGCAACATTAGCATGAAGTATGGATGGTTGTGTTGGTTGTTCCTATGCTTTCACTAATGTCAACATGGTAATAACTATATGGTGATAACTATATGGGAAACTATTTTCTTGGTTTACTAGAAGTTGTTCTTTATCGGTAATACTCCTTTGTGATGGATCAATGTGTAGATTTGAGTCCATAACTCATAACAAGATCTAATATGACCCTAATCTCTTAACCATGTTTTATTGACTCATTCAAACAACTATATCCTAGATCTTGAGACATCTTTTTCCATGAACATAAAATTATCTCTGATAGAATTTAACTCTATATCCTACTATTGTTCTATGTGTGGTATACTATGTGTGAGACTTTGCATTCTACTAAGGTGAACATTCTTATATTGCAATTTTGTTGATAGTTTCTTTATTGGTAGTACAATGGGAAATTAATGTGTTCTTAGATACAAAAGTTCTTTTCTTTGAGAATTATTTGTTGGTTTGGAGAATTGTGTTTTAGTCTTGGTTGACTCAGCAAATGAAATATATTATGAATACTAATAGCCAACTGGCATAATGCACTACATGGATAAAATGTTCAAATCATTTATGGAGCAGTTGAAGAAGATTTTTATTATTTTGTGTTCATCTAATTAGGCTAACCTAATTGATGAATAAGATATGCTTTCATATATATAAGATGTTATGAGGAATGAGAAAAATAAAGAGGTGTGTAAGAAAAATAGAAGGGAGCGAGAAGGAGAAGTGAATGTGAATAGAGGAGAAGATAAAAACCTAAATGCTTTATCAGTAGTTATCAGTATAGTTTTTTTGAGTGACTGTTGGGTGATGCAGTACTTTATATTCTGAGCTTCAATGGAACTCAACCCTACACATTGAAGGTGTATTCTATCAGTTCATTCTTTTGGCAATGATCCACCATCATTGTATTTTGGTAGTGAGCCATCTTTTGTACTCAGGCTCTGAGCCTTTTAAGGATAGTGAGTCCTAGAAGTGAGCCCCATAATATTTTGTATCTGAATATAATATATTATGAGTTAACACTCACTGTGTTTTTTCCCATTCTAGGTTTTGCACATAAAAATCCTAGTGTTCATGTGTATGATTTCATTGACTTTTTTCTATGTTCTCTCTTGCTGATTTAGTCAAAACCATGATAATTTTTAAGTGGATTCTATTATGGGTTTATGGAATATTGATTCACCCCCCTCAGTATTTCGAATGATCAACATGGTAGTCATTTAAGAGTGGAAGAGAAACACAAAGGAATGAAAAATTATGATTGTGTTGTTAGTGTTGAATTTATTCACAAAACAGAAAAGAAATTTTATGTTGGATTCATCCAAAAAAATATTCTAGTGGACTATGGTGAAAATAATCCTATATTATTAAAATGTAAGTGGATTCGACCATTTGTAGTACAATTTGATGAGTATGGATTTGTACATGCAAATACAATACAATTTTTATTAGAGAAAAATGAGCCATGTGTTTCCCCTCTTTAAATTAACTAATCATTTCCAATTGATGATATAAGAAGCCCAGGATGGTCGTATGTAATTCAAACAGAGTCTCGTTCAAAATGAAAATTCATGGAAGTTGTTGATAGAATGCCTAATGGACAATATGTTAATTTAGAAGAAACATTTGAAGAAGTGGATGAAGATGATGATGGAGTGTTTAAAGAAGAAATTTTGATTACCAATGAAGAGATTGAGAGAGAGAATGCATTTCATGTCATAGATGAGGATGAGGAAGAAAATCAAGTAGACGTAGACATGAATGATCACGATTCTGATCTTGTTAGAAATGAAGATGATTATGATGATGTTTTTTCACCTTAAGAGGTTAGTTATCACCTAAAATTTGGTTATATACATGGCATAATTTATTATATTGAATTTAATAAATATCTGAGTATAGGTATTCTTATTCACTGTTGTTTTACTGATACATTTCTGAATGTAATAATCATTATTCTACTAGTACATTGTATACAAAACCTAAGATATTCACTAATAATTTGAAGTGCATTTGAATTTAGGTTCAATCAATCATTCTTCTTAGTTTTCTTACTTTGGTTGAAATTTTGAAATTAATTTTGTTTAGTTAGAATATTATTTCTTGTATGTCCTATATGTTTTCTAGATGCAAACATATAATGAACATTTGTGATTTAATAATGCATATAGATATCTTAGCATTAGGTTAACTAAGCCTCCTCATTACAAAAGAAAGAAATGATCTCTTAGGTCTAAATGACACTGAAAAATAAAACTGGGAGACTGCAAAATTATAAAATTGTTCAATATTTTTAATAAAATGATATCTAAAATACTGCTTTCATAATAAAATCCAATACCATACTACCATAGCAGTCAATAGAGGTAGGTCAGAGATGGTCAGACATATAGGTCAATGTACAAATGCTTACCATAATACCACATCAACAAAATATGAATACTACAAGGTGGTAGTGATAATATGTTAACAATTAAAGTAAACTACATCATTGCAACTTGGGGTAAATAGTGACATTGCGGTATGGCAGTGAATAATCACTCAACTATTATAATTAACCTATTGTATCATGGGATTCCAAAGGGGTGTGCATAGGGTGGTGGTACTTCTAATACTACCATATTGCTACCTCACAACGGTCTTGATATGATAGAGCGGTATGGTAGTGAATAGTCATCCAACTACTAGAATTAACCCACCGTCCCATGGGAATCCAAAGGGGTGTGTGTAGGGTGGTGGTACTACTAATGCTACCTCACAGTGATCTTGAAATGATGGAGCAATACTCCACTACAAGCTTTCAAATCATTTAATGATTACACCATTCGATTTCCCAAGATCAAAGGCATATTCAAATTTGATAAATGGGCAGATTTTGAAATATTTTGCATGAATTGATATTAATAGTGAGGTGATAGATCTTAGTAGTAAATATTATTTGGTGCTTGTTGACATTTTGGTTATCATTCAAACATCTCAATGTACCAGAGGCAAGGGAGTTTAAGTGGGAAAACTCTACAACTATTTTTTCACTGGAATAGTTCATAGAAACCCTCTGTAGCAAGTGTATAAGAATTGAATTTTCTTCTACAAGTAGACACTTAAATAAATCAAGTAGGATTAAAATAATCATGCAACCCAAAATAATTCAACTTGTGAGTAAAAGGGAAGAGTCCACGGTTTCTAAACGAGATAATAGGTCCTTGCAACAATCCATTTTAGATGTGTTACCTAATTCTATAAACAAAGGTTTCAAAAAGGTGTTTATAGATAAATCCCATGGATGTAGAGACCCAATTATCCCTATCTAAAGGTTGGATCTATTTTGGTACTTCTATGAAAAAAGGGATGAAAAGATTCCAATTTTGAATCCTTGGACTGTAGGTTTGGGAAAATTCATAGTCCCAAATGTCTTCGTAGATGTTGATTTTATTAAAGTATTGGCACAATATTATCACTCGGATACTAGGACTATAAGAATTTCAAATGTTTCACCATTAGTGGTGTTGAATAAAGAAGAAATTATAGATTGTTTAATGTTAAAAACACAAGCTATCACTAAGATCAACTTGGAAAGAAGTGAGGAGGATTATAGGAGATTAAGAAAGACCTACAGGAGAAATTATTTTACACATGAAAAGGGGTGTAAACAATAGGAGGATACTATCTCCCCCTCCCAAATTGAGCCATTTTCCATAGAAGACTTCCAAGTATATTTCAAAAGAACTTATATTTTGCTTTGTGCCAAGTGCTTGGAATAGATGTTGAAGAGAGGATGCGAACCTATCTCATGATGATGGCAATGGAGATACAAAATACTAAAGTCAACATTGAGTATGAATTTGTTGCTAAAATTGAGAAAGGGATACATGAGGTATTTTCGTATGTAAGAGAGAACTTAGCTCCCATCACTTTTAGGAAATACTCTTTGTTGTGTCATTTAATATTTTACCAAGAATTCCTATTAAAATAATGCAAGTATTAAGACCTTTAGCATTGAAGCCAAAGTAGGGACATACTCATAGTTCCAGTGACTGGTTCTTCTTAGAAGACCAAGTAGTAATAAGGGTCTATGGGTGTCCTCAAGACCTACATGTTTTACCTAAATTTGTTTCTATTTGAATTACATTTTTAGAGTTTAAGTGGAAAATGTTATGGATGGAGTAGGATGTTATGGAAAGATAAAAAAAGGGGTCATTCCTCCCTGACCTAACTAAATGTGAGGAGTTATGGACGTAGGGTCTGACACCCTTGAAGAACTATAGAACTATTTGAAGATGAGTTATTCATTAAAGTCATGAGGAGAAAGGTTCTTTGATCCCTAAGGGCATATTAATTTTATAAAGTAGAAACTTCTTACTAAACCTGGGATTACCCATGTAATGGATTACAAATATGTAATAAGAAATTGCTTTACACCTAATGAAGTTTTTCAAAGGAAGAGGAAGTGGGAAGTCATAATGAGGCTTGAGGAGGAGAATAAGAAAAGTGACATTGGATCTTATGGATTCTATGTTGAAGAAGGGGATCTTATCAAAATGATGAACTTAATGATTGAAAACTTTGAAAGATTATAAGTTGAACCAAAAAAGAAACCTAAGGGTCAATCTTCAAAATCCTCCAAGATTCCCATCAAACCAAGTGGTTTTGTAGTCATAGATCCCCTACCATACATTTCCAAAATACAATCAGAAGCATCCCCTAAGCGACCAAGTACTAAAAGGAATAACACATGTGGAGTAGCCGCCTTAGTGGAATATGAAATAAGTGAAGGATTAGGGGGGTACTGAAGAGGTAGCCGATGTACTTTTGAATTTTAAAGATGATGAAGTTGATCAGCCATCACCTAAACTTGAAACTGATGCTCACAAACTAGAAGAAACAATGGATGTACATGGGCATAATGATCAAGAAGTGCATGATGATGAAAGGGTGATTTTTTCCCTTATATTTATGTAAGATGATGAATTTATTCAAACTCCGAGTTTAAGGATTTTTGGTTTAAGATGAAAATGAAATAATTTTAGGAGATTCTAAATTAATAAGATGGGAACTGAGGAGTCACAACATGACCAGATTATTGCCCAAAATTTTGAAGAAATCAGGATTAATGAAATTACTGTTAGCCCCCAAGAAGCAAGAAAATTGGTCTTTGAAAGCAATGTACTAATAATTCTTGGTATGGAGTTAAGTAATATATTGTTATTGGACCATGTAAGAATCCAAGAAGATCCCATGTTGGTTTCAAAATTCAATTCAGATGAGGGGGTGACTAGCACAAGTTACAATCCAAGACTTGAAGCCTTAGCCTTTTGGATAAAGTAAAAACGAACATAAAAAACAAGATTGCTTGATGTTGTAAAAGAAATGAGAGGGACTGTCATGGTAAAGACACTTCAAGAAACATCATCATTGGAGGTAGATACTATGATAATACACTCAAAAATGTTTACTAGGGATGTAATTAAAGCTATGGAGCTTAGATTTGCAGAATATTAGAAATCATAGACTTATCTGAATGATGAAGTGAATAGGTTATTCATAGAAAATTTGAAATTGAAAGAGTAGTTGAAGGGAGCATGTCTTTCCTAAACAACTTAATTAATAGTATACTAGCCCTTCCCATCTAGACTGATATAGGTGCAATCACTATTGAACAAGTAAATGTGCTAAAAAAATAAATTGAGAAGTTGAAAAAGACTAATGAAGAAACAAAAGGAAAGAGAAAAGAGAGAAACCCTCAAGGTATTGGAATAGATCTTGGAGCATAGCATTAACTAATTGTGGACAAATTGGAGAATGTGTATGAATGCTATGTATCCTTGTCACAAGCACTTGATCAAATAAAGACCTGTGTACCTATATTAGACCCCTTAATGACTTTGTGTAGAATTTTACAAAGGAGTGTTGAGGACCCTACAACTTTACAGCCTACTGAGAAAATGGTCTGAATGGTCACAGATGAATTTCAATATATATATGTAGAAGACAAAAATATCAAGGTAAAAATGGATTCATTTCACACACTAAAGTAGTGGTTTGTGCCTAAGATACTAAGAGGTGATGATCAACTGAAAGGCTCCAAGGATTGGATACATGAGTTTAGAAAAAATGTTCCCAATTGCCTCATTAATTTATATAAGGATGGTGGCATAAACATTCATCGCCTCAATTTAACCTTGGATGGAATAATTGCACTAGATGCTAGTTACTCAAAATTCATTGCTAATAGCAAAGGGTTATTAGACAACAAATGGAAGAGTCACTTGGGAAACACAAAAAAATTGACTACAAATGGCCTCATGATTGCATAGTGTACCAATGGTAGCATACATATCTAGCTCCCCCAGAAGAATATTCCTTGTAGTGAAGTACCAAGCCTTGCAGATTCTATCATGCAAAGAGGACCTTGTCATATTTGAATGATCATGGGTACCTTATGATGAGTAATAGACTTTTGTATCTTTCGAGTGCTCTTGACTTCAACATTTGATTATTTCTCTTCATTTCTCATCTTTCATTTCTTTTATGTAATCATATATAAACAACAATAATTAATACTTTTTGATTTATGTTAAAAGTGGGTAACTAAAAGGACACTTTTTGACATGTCAATCAGGACAAAATTTTAAAACGTATTGTAAAAAATATTTTTGAAGATCAATAGAATGAAGTTATAATTGGTGGCCGAATTTTGGTTTCAATTGCTTATTGAAATGAATTAATGAATGTTATCATGTTGTCTCCTATTTGATCTTTCCTTGTTATTTAAATCAATATATCAAGGGTATATCTAGTTTATCAAAACACATTTGTTGTCAAACAATTCATTTTGTACTACATTTTTGTGTCAAATATTTGGTAATTATGGTTAGTTTCATTATATTCAAATTATGAATTCTGGGAAATTATATATAGGAAATAGATTGATGGTTGTTTGGATAACGAAATTAGCTCTCTTAGAAATTAATTGAAATATCTTGTCTTGAAATATTTAGAAGGATTATTTTAATTAAAGAAGATTTTATGGTTATTTTTCTAACAATGATTAACAATTATTTTACAGTGCAGCTAGCTTGGTATTTTCATTCAAGATACAAGTCATTATCAAAGTCAAGCACATACTAAGAAGATGGTACTCTACTTCAAACCCTCAACCTCACTTAGTTTAGTTTACTTACATGGGGATATTAAGGATGTTGCTAAACAATTAATATAAATCATTTGTTTTTTGTGAAGGAGAATCCTATGAGATCTAGTATGGCAGTGGATCAATGTATGTTTTCTTGAATAGAGATGATGTCACAGTTGGGAAACTTGTGAAACATCATGTTAATAAATTTTGGATGTTAAGGTTTCTCAGTTGGATATCAAAGATCATTTCTCATCAACTTAATTTGGAATTTATGTATAAATGGATTCTTTCATGGTGCAGGTCTTTACTAAGACAACACATGAACCAGGGTTGACATTTTTTTTGTCCAAGTTTGATGGCATTCTTGGACTTTGTTTCCAAGAAATTTTTGTTGATAATGTTGTTCCAGTCTAGTTAGTGTTGATAGCCTTCATTCTATAATATTTCATCTTCATTCTATAATCTAAGTGTATCATCTTTCTTAAATTTTGAACAAGGTTCTAAAATCAAAGGTTCAATATGCATATTTCAGGCCTATGTTGAACACTCTATTTAATGAATTTTTTGACAAAGTTATAGTTTTTTAATTGATTTATCTTTCTACAGTGTTTGAACTTACTTTTGTAAACTTGCAATATACAATGCACTTTTATTCTTTCTAAATTGAGACTAATAGTAATTTTGTTAGTTGTATTGAAGCACAACTTCATTCATGGTGGAAGAAGCAGCACCTTGTTGCTCATATCAGATGGCATGTTGAATATGAAGGATGAAAGATTCTAGTTGGGCTATTCTTGACTACATTAAAGGACATAGCTTCATATATGGGACATGATCAACATTGTCCTTGGATTCTACACATTACAACTTGCTCCAAGAAGATTTCCAATGTTGTAGAAGTTTTAATAGATGAAAGGGGCATGTGCTCGCATTGAAGGGCTTCAAGCATGCATTTCCATCATTGCAGAAGTTTTTTTTGGAGAAGTTTCTTTCTTGTAGTCATTTTTGTGCAATATTATAACTTATATTTTCAATCTTGTGACTGAAAATAACTATTGTAGTACTCTATTTATAAGTTGTAACTCTAACGCCTTTCTTTTATTAATAAATTTTACCAATTTTTCCTTCTCAATGGTTATCTTATTGTGTGCAATTGATGATTGATGTGTATTTTTGTTTTTTATGCTTAAATCCTCAAATATCAGTTAATTAAAATGTCTAAATATACTACAAATTGACATCAATTAATAATTAAATTGACTAAATATACTACCAATTGATAGAAATTAGTGAACAGTGAATAAATATGACTAGATATATATGACCAATGAAATCAATGAGTAAAAATGACTAAACCAGAAAGGAAAATGGAATGGGGGAATGCCCACTCTTCTCCTTTGGTAATTCAATAATGTCCTAGGAACCCTAATTAGATTGGCTATCAACCCCCATGGGTGAGTCAATTCTCAACAAGGAAGACCTAGGAGGGGGTTCTTTAAGATTTGAGGGGTTCACCACCAAGAAAAAGCTTGGAAAAGACACTTTAACATTAAACCCACAAAACCTAATAATGTAAGCTAAATGAAGGATGCAAATGATGAAATGGTGCAATAGGAAGTTATGATGTATGTACCTAGGAAGTTTGGAAATGTGGCAATGATTCTAGAAATGCATAGAGGGTGATCCCATAATAGTGGTTTATAATTTTTTGCCAAACTGGACACTGAAATTATTATTTTTAACTAAATCTTCACATTCGGGCACCTATAGCGGCTAAACTGTGAGGAATTTGAATATGGTGCAAACTAGTCTCATCAAATTTTGTCTGTAGATTCTAAAAGTATTTTTTTCAAAATTTTTGGAATCAAATTGCACTTCTTTTTCCATCTCCCACGAAAATAGATTTTTTTCAGAAAACAACATTTTTAAAAAGTGACGCACACCATATAACACATAACTTTTTTTCCATGAAGGATAAAATTCTAATTCTTTCAAATTTAGATTTTTAACTCTGATATCTAGTGCTTCCACTTGGTTAGATATTTTTTATTGAATATTTTTTCCTTAATCAAGTTTCAAAGTCAAACAAATTACAATTCGGACACAACACGGTATATAGCGTAAATTTTTGTATATGTCAAAAAAATAAAAAAATTGTTGGATCAAGGACTTCAATATCTAGTGCACTCATATTTTTCAATTTTTTTGATAATCTTCTATTTTTCCACATGTGAAGAACAAAGAAATTCATTTTCGATGAAAACCTATGTTTAATAAAACTTAAAAACAAATACATAAAAACCAAAACATATTAAAATTATATTCATTGGATAGCTTGTTCTGAGGAATACCATAATCATTTGAAATAAATTTTAAATGAATTCATTTGATCCCCAAAAATCTAAATTAAAAGTGATTTTTTATCAGCATTTTGATAGGTGTAAAGGAGACGCATTTATAGGTATGGTTTAAACCTAGTGAGGTTCTATCCAAGGTGGTTTGATCTAAGGTGATTTGATCAAACCCTCTTCAATTGGAATCCTTAAAATGGAACTTTTTAAGGATTAAATCATTATATTTTCTTAAAATATGTGATTTCAGCTAAAATTCGTTCCTCTCAGGAATTGTAAACCACTATTATGACAACACCCTAGAAGCTGTCAAAATGTGCTAAGGGGGATTAAGACGCCCTTACTATTGTTGCAGTATGAGTTGCATGGGTGCACTCCTAAGGGGGAGTGATTAGAACTTTTGATCTTTTCCATTGATGTCAAAGGGGGAGAGAAAGTCATGTGAAAAAAATTAGAAGAAGAATGTTGGGTAGGAGATTTTTGTCTTTGATGGTTTTTCACATAATTTGTTTCCATCAATGACAAAGGGGGAGATTGTTGAAAGTATGAGAAAGTTTGGTGGTGTTTTCATTGATGTCAACACCGTTTAGAATGTTGCAGATTATGCATGTACATTTGAGATGATGTTGGGATTTTGTGAGTACATGGAGCTATCCTTATGATGTTGTACATGTGCTGAAATGATGAGTTACCAAGTGATTTTAAGAAAATTAATAAAGAGTGAAGTTAGAGTTATGTGTGTGTTTAAAATTTTCTCTGATATGTGCTCCACATTTCTTTTGTGTTGATCCTATGCTTGTGCAAATATGAAGGGTTTTTGTTGGAGATGTATTGGTGTCATCTCCTGATTTGTAGCTTCTGGTTTGATGGATTGTGAAAGTTGTGTTCACCAGTGTGTGAACTGGTTTGGAAAATTTTCTTGTCTATGGACTGGGAGAAATATTTCTACTTTGCAGCCCTCCGTTGATTTGTTTCAGGTCTTACGGATCTGTAATATGTTTTCTAATAATTTTCTTCGGGTTCTAGAAAATATGTTTGTGGTTTGGTGCTTGATAAGTTGAGTTTTAGAGTTTCTATATGTGTTTGCATAGTCTAGATGGACTACTGGTAGGTGTTCCATGTTTAAAGGTTGTTGCACTTACTACAAATGTATCTAAAGTTATCTGAGATGTGTTCTTGTGCATTATAAAGTGTGCCACATCATCCACATGTTATCTTCTTGCTAGGAAGTGTGTACTCCAATGTTTATTTGTGTTTTCATTAGGTTTGGCTGACCTAGTGTTTACACTTCATATGAAGAATTAAAATTTATTTAAGGAAGCATGTGATTGATCCAAGATGTTGCTGTTGGTCTTGGTTAAGGGTTTAATTGTTCCACTCTCATTCTTTTCCACTATGGGAATGTTGAGTTTCTGACCTAATTTGAATTTAAGAAATGAAGCATATGAGGCTGACCTTGGAGAATGTTTATAAGGTTGAAGATGGTATAAATGCAAGTCAAGTTGTGAAGGATTAAAAATATAAAAAGTAACGAAGGGAGCCACAAGTAAAGAGCATAGTTTTGATAAAGTGAGTTGAGGCAACATTAATTTATTGTGTTAGATTCCTAAAAGTAGTGAGTTGAAGGTTTCTGCAATCTTTTAATCAAGGCTACAAATGTGTATAAATTTTTTTGGTGGATCTTTTTGTTATCTTTTGTATCTGTAGGCAATGAGCCTCCTTGTTGGATAGTGATTCCTTTCTATAGGAAATGAGCCTTTGTATTCTGGTAGTGAGCCCTTGGCAGTGAGCCTCTTGTATTTGGTTTTTCTATTACTTTATATTGTGATTTAATCCTCATCATTTTTTTTCCTTATTAGGTTTTCCACATAAAATCTAGTGTTCACTGTGTTGATTTTTCTTTTTGTTATCTGCATTTCATGTTCATACTTAATAACATAATAGTGTGGTTGTGAAGTTGATAAGTGTTCAAAGTTTTGTGTTTGAATTTGGTGACAACTGATTCACCCCCCCTCTCAATTGCCATGTGCCTTTTAACAACTATCTTATTAGTCCCACTGCTATTTTTTTAGGGGAAATGCAAAATCTTCGAATGTCAAAATAAGATATGAAAGAATCTCTTAAAAATACCCTCGGTAGGACTAAGATTCCCTAGGTGGTGACTTAGTCCCATCTAGAATATTTAAAATCTCTGAATGTGATCCTAAGGCTCAATGTTTGCACTTCCTTCTTCTTAGATCTCAGGTCCTGAAACTTTTAGATTTGTCTTGTAGGTGAGTTTTCGTGAAGATGACAACTTTGCAATGCAACTTTGCAACTCTGTAACTTTTCACTTCAAATGATCTTCAAGTCTTCAACCTAAATCTTCAATCATAAACACACAAGAGAGGGAAAACATGTTGATTGTTAGTAAATGGGGGTTTTCCTTGTTCAAACCCCTTGTTGGTAATTAAACCTTGAAATGAAATAGAATAATGAAGGGAAATGATGAATGAACAACATGCAATGTTACAACTCACCAAACCCTTGTTCTGAAATCTGCAAACTTTTGTGAGATGGCTAGCTTGAATGTAGATCTTGACCTGAATTGCTTGCTTGAATCATAACCCTACATCCAAAATGTTAGCCCAAAAATACACATGATGTAAGAAGATCTTTTATATGATGCTTGAATCTTGATGAAAACTCCAAATGCTTGATGAATTGCTCTTGAATGAATACTTGAATGCTTGATATGCTTGGAATGATAAAATGAGTGGAAGAACCTTGCATTTATACTTATCCATGCTTAATATCTTGAAATTACACCAAAACAAGTCGGTATATGAAATTATTAATTAAAGGAGGCTAAATCCCATCAAAATTTGAAATTGAATCCTAAAAACACCTCAAGGAGGACTAAGACGCCCTAGGTGGCATCTTAGTCCTGAGGCGTGAAACTTGGGGCATAGGCTCCAAAAAGGGACCCATTTAAGGTTCTTTTGAAATCAAGTTCCCAAGACCTTTGGGGGAAAAAGACACCCTAGGTGGCATCTTAGTCTTGACGTAAAAATAAAGGACACACAACCAGAATCATTAAATTATCATTTATCCATTGATGTTTGTTGAGATTAGTGATAAAAAGATATAATTTATTAGGCTTGTGGATGCAAAATAGGACCATTTAAGACATAAATAGGGATAAATAAAGAAAGATAGGCCCAAAAAAGTGTGAAAATGAAAGGGTATTCATTTTCCTACACTACATTTAGCCCCCACTTTAGTAAGAGGATGAACTTGCTTCAAAATCACACTAAAGTAGCCAACCACGCAATCAAGATAGGTTCAAATGAACAAATGCTAGTAAGATAGGATGAAAATAACCAAGAGGAATGATCAAGCCCCTAGGAACAAGATCCTATGACAAACCAACATAATCACAAAGGAACACACTTTTAGATGATATATGAAGCTATAACTAGATGACAAGCATATTCCATCAAAGATAGAAAAGGGAAAAAAAAATGGAAATAAAAAAATGATAGGAATCAAGCTTCGACTAGCCATCCAATGCATTGTGGACCGGGTCTAGGTTGTTTGTCCAAAAAGGTTTAGAAGTGGAATGTGTTGTCCACTATGCAAACAAAATGCATGGTCACAAGGGCTAGTGAAGCTAGTTGTTCACTAGATGAGCCCCAAGAGGTCCATATCAAAGTCATACCCCCATGACTATGATAAGGAAGAAAAGAAAATGCACACTCAAAAGGGATAGTGAAGCTAGTTGTTCACTAGGTGAGCCATGGGGACCATATCAAAGCCATACCTCCATGAATTTAATAAGGTACAAAGAGAAAATGCAATACAATAAGAAAAAGGGATGTTAAATGGATTTCACTTAGTTCTTGCAAAGTCTCATCTTAGGGAACATTGTGCCTAATGTCTCCAAGAGAGGAAAACTCAAAGAAATATCACACACTCATAGGAAATCAAGCCTAATGACACCACCAAGAAAAAAATGCCTCACAAGAAGAAAGAAAATCGCACAATGAAACATGAGAACAAATTCTAATGAAATCATGCCAAAATAATGCCCATGTATGCCCCCACTTTAAAGAAATTGCTAAACACCATGTTGTGAGCAATTACTTTAAAGTAGCACATGATAAATGCTAATAATAAAGAAAACATGAGATCTTATTTGGAAAGCCCTATGCTATGTCATATGTTTCTGATAAGCTACATGCTGAGAAGGGAAGGGGGTGCCCCCAAAACCCAGTACATCACATGTGAGCCAACTTAAGGAATGTCATCCACATCCCAAGCTTGCTCTTATATGTACATGAAAATTTGGTCAACTAGCCAAAAGAGACAACCTTAAAAGTGACATATAAGGACAAGGCTACCTAACCCCTTGCCTCCACTTAGTGTAGGACAAGGGTGAGTTGATATGCCAAAGTAAAAATTGGTATTAGTTAGAGGAATTAGGTGCCCCCACATAAAGAAGAGCACCAAACTCCTTAAGATGTTGGATTTTATTCAAAGCCTTGCATTCATTAGTAGAATGACCATAAACTCTATGATATGCACAAAATGAAGTCTTGTAATAAAATTTATTTCATGTTCTTGGAGGAGTCTCAAAAAGATACTCTCTTGATCAAAAGTAGAGGATGTTTCATTATTTTACGATAAATATATTTTTTGTTTAGGAGGTGATGTCATACCTACACAAGACTCTTTGGATTGTGATATTTTGTACATTCCTTTATAGGATGGTGTAAAATATAACAAATTCAAATCATTAGTGTTTTACGAGATGACATTGACATTAATAGAATATTCCTTTATTTCTTTCATTTCTTGCAAAGTATAACACTCAATATCACTAGTGTCTATCAATTCAAGATGCACTACTATTAAAGTTGGTTTAGAGGAATCCTTTGTGAGAGTTTTGATATTGAGTGAAGGTTTATTTGCTGGTTTTATTTCTATCAAAGGAAAATAACCAAAACCACAAGTTGGTTCTTGTGTGTTAGGCTCTATAGGGACATGGATACCTTGTTCTCTAGCACCACATCCTTTTCCATTGTATCCAAGTTGTTTCATAAGTTTGTAACCTTTACCGTAAATATTTTTCATTTCTTTTGGAGTTGGTGGTTGTTGATATTCTATTTCATCAAAGTTTTTCATGTAATTTTTTTTTTCTTCTAAAGTGGTTGAGGTGGATGCTTGCGAAGGGTCTTCTGAATTTTGCATTGAAATTACTGAATTTTCTTTTCCCTTTTCAGAGTCTTTGTTTATGATGTTATATTCTCCCATGAATGTTGGTGTGAAATATAAGGAACCCCAATCATATTCCAATAACTTTGTGACTTCTTTAATTTGTCTTTTGGTTGCATGGGTTCTACTTGTGTAGTTGGTGTTAATGTTTTCAAGGGGTTCTATTTGTTTTTCCCAAGTTGTAAGAAACTATAAGGCTCATGATCAGCATCAAGTGTGTACATTTTGTTGTTGTAGACATACTTCATTTTAAGATGAAGAGTGGAAGGCACCTGATTCATTGCATGAATCCACAATCTACCTAAAAGAAGATTATATTAAAGATCATGAGGCATAATATGGATCAATGTTTTTAATCTTTCCTTTCTAGCTTTAATAGGTAAAGTGATTAGACCAAGTGATTTTTTTTGCATGTTATCAAAGCCATTAATAAATAAAGAGGTGGGTAGGATTTTTTATTTATCGACATCAAGCTTATCCAAAAAGTTTACACTACACACATTTAAGGCTAAGCCATTGTCAACAAGGGTTCATTTTATCCTTGTTGTATTGTATTGAGCTATTATCATGAAAGCATCACATTTTTTTAAACTTCCAAACGAGGGAGCTCACTTTGATGAAAAACAATTTTAGCATTCAATCCTTGAATCATGGCTACTATTTTATTCGGCTGCACATTAGAAGGGATATGAACTTTTTGTAAGGTAGTTTGAAGAATAGTGTGATAATTAGGTGAATTTGAATTAGGTCACATAGGGATATCTTAGTAGGAGTGTTCTTAAGTTGTTCAACAAGATCATACTCCTTTCCACTTTGTGAAGACAAACAAGGGGCACTAGGCAAGATAAGGTTAGGAAATGGGAAGGATGTTGAAGGTGTTTGTCTTGGTTGTAGATTTTTCTTAGTGTTGTATGTATGAGCAATAGTATTGTAACTCAGTTGCTATGAAACATTGTTCTTAGGTGGTTCAAGGCTAAGGATTGGTTTGTTTTGAACTTGTGGGTTTTGAATGGGTGGATAAATGATAATTTTAGGCTTGGGAGAGTACTCTGAGGGGTATCTAATGTGCATAACCTCAAAAGAATTATCCTAATTTTCATGATCTCTTAGTGAAGAGGAATCTAATGTTACTTCATCACCTTCATCTAAGGAATTACAATTGTCAATGTTCTCATTTTCTTCCATTGTGATATATTCCCTACTAGGGGAGTTTTTAGGAGAACTACAAAGAAAATGTTCTTGACATTCAAGGATTGGTTCTTACAAAATGACTTCATAACAAGTAGGAGAATAATCAATGGTTGAATTGTCTTGATTATAAATTATGTCATTATCTTGTTCAAGAATTTTTTCCTCATGAATTTCATTGGTTGTATTTTCTAACACCAAGGCATCTTCCTCACAACTAGGAGAGATACTAGGTGGAGAACAAATGTAATTATCATGATTATCTGTAATTTCATTCCTTTGTCATATAATGTCTTCCAAAATAGGATAGGTAGGGGAAGGATCATAAAGAGGGTTATCATAGATCTTAAAGGTTTGATTATCTAACACCAAAATATCCTCATCATTATCAGAAGAGGAGAAGATGTTGGGAGATGAGTGTAGGTAGGCTTCAAGGGTCTCTTGTTGTGTTATATGTTCATCATTATTACCTATGGTTGCTACTTTTTGTTCATTAATGTCTTGTACACTAAGAGAGGTAGAAGGAGAGAAACAACTAGGACTCTCAAAACCCTCATTGCTTGATTCTTCTAGCACCAAAATATCTTCTTCGCCAAAAGGAGAGATATTAGGAGAAGAACAAATATGTTTGTTAGGATTGTCCAAGGTTGTATTCTCTTTAACTAAAACACTATCATAGGGAGGGGATATGAACTTTTTCTTAGCATGCCTAGAAAGCTAATGTACTAACATTGTTTGAAAAAAAATGAAAATCACTTCTAACCATTTTATGCAATGCTTCAACAAGGTAAACAATGTATATTACAAGATGCAAAAAACTTTTATCCAATGTATGCAAAACTTTTAGAATGCAAACAATGTATATCCAAAAGTGAAAAGCACTTTTTTCAAACTTATGCAAGGTTTTATGAATGTAAACATTGTATATGAAAAATTGAAAAGTAATTTTATCCACATTATGCAAAGTCTTAAAAATGTGAGCATTTTTAGATCCAATAATGCTTGTAATTGAAATGATTTAAAAAATGGGTGTCCTAAATTGATAGTTTTGACCTAGATGCATAAATTAGATGTTCCCAAAACTTTCTAGACTTATAGTATATGTTACCAGGAGGCCTAGGAAGCACAAAAAAACAAATTTAAGCCTTGAAAAGTGCAACTTAAAAATCCATAGGGAATAAGACACTTGCAAGGGTTTCTTGGTCCTACTGAAGGAATTTTGAGGTTCCATAAACTAGAACAGACAACAAGTAACACATAGAGGGTTCTAAGCCAAAAACCCATAGGACTAAGATGCCAGTAAGGATGTTTTAGTCCTAGCAGATGTTTTTTGCAAAAAAAACAAGTTTTGAGTTGTTATCAGTTCTCACAAGTTGCCTATTCAAGGATCTAATGTTTAGAAATAGGAAAATGTGTAAATGAATGGAAGAAAAATTAACGAATGGAAAGCAATTGAATGCAAAAGTGAATGCAATTTTTTCAATTTTAAATGCAATAACAATACTCTTAAATGGAAGTATGATGATTGACAATGCACTTTTCAATTTTTTAATGAGATGAGATGATGCAAGAAAGTAAAAATGCAACCTATATGCACTTTTTGTAATGCGAATATGAGGGACCCTAGATGCACTTTAACTAAATATGAGAAACCCTAGATGCACTTTCAATAATGCAAGAATGAATGCAACCTAGATTTAGGACTTGAATGGACTCCAAATCAGAAAATGAATTCTCTAAAATGTCAAGTTCACCAAAATGAATTGAAGAGAAAATGGGAAATGGGGATAATTCCCACTCTTCTCCTTTGGTCATTCAATAATTTCCTAGGAACCCTAATTAGATTGACTATCAACCCCAAAGGTGAGTCAATTCTCAACAAGGAAAACCTAGGAGGGGGTTCTTTAATATTTGAGGGGTTCACCACCAAGCAAAAGCTTGGAAAAGACACTTTAACATTCAACTCACAAAATTTAATAATGGAAGCTAAATGAAGGATGAAAATGATGAATTGATGCAACAAGAATCTATGATGTATGTACTTGGGAAGTCTAGAAATGTGACAAGGATTCTGGAAATGCAAACAAGCTATCAAAATGTGCTATGGAGGACTAAGACGCCCTTACTATCTTCTACTACTATTTTTTAGGGGAAATGCAAATATTTGGATTCTGAAATAGGATTTGAAAGAATCTATCAAAAATACCCTTGATAGGACTAAGACTCCCTAGGTTGCGACTTAGTCCCATCTAGAATTTTTGAAATCTTTGAATGTGATCCTGAGGGTCAATGTCCGCACTTCCTTCTTCTTAGATCTCAGGTCCTGAAACTTTTGGATTTGGCCTGTGGGTGAGTTTCCATGTAGATGCCAACTTTTTAATGCAAATTTGCAACTTTAGAACTTTGCACTTCAAATAATCTTGAAGTATTCAACCTAAATCTACAATCATAAACAAACAATAGAGGGAAAACTTGTTGATTGTTAGCAAATGGGGATTTTCCTTGGTCAAAACCCTTGTTGGTAATTAAACCTTGAAATGAAATAGAATAATGAAGGGAAATGATGAATGAACAACATGCAATGTTACAATTCACCAAACCCTTGTGATTTGTCTACCTTGAATGTAGATAGATTGACTTGCTTGAATGCTTTCTTGAATAAAAACCCTACACCCCAAATGTTAGCTCAAAAACACACATGATGCAAGATCTTTGATATGATGCATGAATCTTGATGAAAGCTCCAAATGCTTAATGAAATTCTCTTGATTACTCTTGAATGAATACTTGAATGCTTGATATGTTTGGAATGATAAAATGAGTGAAAGAACCTTGTATTTATACTTATCCATGCTTAATATCCCTAAATTACACCACACCAAGCCAACATATGAAATTATTAATTAAAGGAGGATAAATCTCTCCATAATTTGAAATTGAATCCTAAAAATACCTCAAGGAGGACTAAGATGACCTAGGTGGTGTCTTAGTCCTGAGCCATGAAACTCAGGGTGCAAACTCCAAAAAGGGACCCATTAAGGTGCCATTGAAATAAGGGTCGCAAGACCTTTGGGGACAAAGACACCCTAGGTGGCATCTTAGTCTTGACTCAAAAATTAGGGACATAGCTAGAATCATTAAATTATCATTTATCCATTGATGTTTGTTGAGAGTAGCCATGAAAATATATAATTTATTAGGCTTGTGAATGCAAAATAGGATAAATTAAGACACAAATAGGGATAAATAAAGCAAGGCATGCCCAAAAAAGTATGAAAATGCAAGGGTATACATTTTCCTATAGTACAATGACTAAATATACTACCAAATTGATCAAAATGATGATTAAAATTAATGACTAAATGCACTACCAATGCATAGAAATCAATGAATAAAAACAACTAAATAAGTGACTAGGTACAACAACAATCAGTGACTAAATATATCAATGAAAAAAATGACTAAATAAGCAACCATATTACAAAAATCAATGACTAAATCAACAAATAAGTAAGTGACCAGTTAAATATATTAGCAAATAAAAATGACTAAATAAGTGACCAAATTACAACAATCAATGACTAAAACAACTACTAAATTCATCAATAAAAAAAACCAATAAATGACTAAAAATGGTTTACTCATCAATTGGGTTGCATTATAAATTACTAGAAATAAACTACTAATGGTCATGTGACCAAGTTCAGTCATTTATAAGCAGTTTTTAGTAGTTTTTTCAGTAGTTTATTGTTGTTTCTATACTAGTGGATTGATAAAGGCATTGAATGGTCTAAAGTAAGTTCCTAGAGCATGGTATTCTAGATTAGACTAGTATCTTCAGCAAAAAGATTTAAAAAGGGATATTTAGACAATAATTTGCATTCTAAATTAGAAAGTGAGCACATGATTATTGTTGTTGTATATGTAGATGACATCATATTTGGTGGTAGCAATGATAAATTTGTAAAGTATTTTCTATACATATGCAAGATGAATTTGAGATGTCAATGTTAGGGGAGTTGTCATTTTTCCTTGCTTTACAATTTGCACAAAATGACAAAGGGATATTCATATCTCAAACAAAGTATGATAAGTAAATGCTTAAAATGTTTGGCATGGAGGATAGTAGACTAGTTAGTACTCCCACAATAACTAGTTGTATGCTGACCAAATTAGATGAGTCTCTAGATGCAAATCAGACTATGTACAAGTCAATAATTGGAAGTTTACTATATGTAACTATATCAAGTTTGGATATCATGCAAGCAACATGTATGGTAGAAATATTTTAGGCTGCACCAAAAGAGTCACATGTTAATGTGGAGTAAAGATAATTTTTAGATATATCAAAAGTATAGTTGGCTATGGGTTGTGGTATCCCAAGAGAAGATTTTTCTTTGATAGTATATATAGATGTTGATTGGGCTAGATGTGCAAATGATTGAAAGAGCACTAGTGGTGGTGCATTTTTCTTTTGAAATAAACTTGTGGCTTGGATGATCAAAAATAAAGAATCGGTCACTTTATCCATAGCAGAAGTGAAGTATGTAGTAGTAACATCATGTTGTACTCAGTTCTTATAGATGAAGTAGACACTTAAAGACATAAAATTGGAGTACAAAGAACCTATCTCTATTCGTTGTGAAAATTCATGTGCCATAAACATCTCAAAGAATCTAGTGATGCACTCTAGAAAAAAGCACATATCCATCAACTATCACTTCATTAGATAGAAGGTTGTAGATAAAGAAGTCAACATGGAATATGTTCCCACCAAAGAACAAGTAGCTAACATATTGACAAAGCCTCTTCCCAACGAATAATTTGAATATCTGAGGTAGAAACTAGGAGTAATTAATCCCACATCATATCACTAAATATATGTGATAGGGCATGGGTCTAGGGGGAGCTTCATTGGTATCTTATTTTTCCATAGAAATGTAAGGAAATATCAAGTTAGGTAAATATGGTTTTACAAATTTCTAATGAATTGATGGTTGTAGATGGACTTAAAACTCCCTCTTTCTCTTTGAACTATTTTTCAAAAGGGGAGCATATACAAAGGGGGGGAAAGGTAAAAACAGACCCTTTTCCATTGATGTAAAAGGGGGAGAGAGAGTTGTCAATGATCAAATTTTTGAGCAAAGGCGGAGAAAGTTGAAATGGTCAAGAAGGAGCTATTTGTTTTAATGTTATAGAGCAATTGGTACAAATAATGAATTTCAACATCTACAACTGGTATCAATTTCATTTGGTTCTTTCTAGATGAGTTTTTAGTTTTTTCATCAATGGAAAAGGGGGAGATTTTTGGAATATTGGTTGTCATTGATGCCAAAATGTGACATTGATGTCAAAGGAGAGATAAGGTATGATGTAGATCTGGCTATGGAAATACTAGTACAAGCTTTTCATCAAAGGAGTATATTTCTGCAATTGTTGCAAAGTTGCTTGATTCTTGCAATGTTGTCATGCAATATGGGCATATTATAGCAGAGGATTATTTTCGGTATCTGAAGGATTAGTTAAGGCTAGATTCAACATGAGTTTTATAAGAGCTTCTCAGATGTGTGATTTGTAGGTCTAGAGAGTGTTTAATAGTTCCATAATTATTTTATGATTTCTCTTAGATAAAATTAGGGTTTGACAGATAAACCCTAGGGTTGTAGTCATGGCATTGCGAATATGATTTATATTTTTTTGATGATTGCCTATCGGCCATTGTAGGTTGCTTAAGTAACAATTTAAGATTTTGGAGTCATTTAAGGAACTGGCCTCCTTCCCTAGTGTTTACCAACTTGGAAAATACTTTGCAACTATACCACTTCCTAAGTCTAGTGCTTAATATTTTCCTTTGGTATAATCGATGGTTGTGATAAAGGTTTGAAGATCAAGGGTGCTCGATAGCCCACATGGCATCTATCTAACTCCCACAGGATAGCAGGAAATAGTGAAGAATAGATGGTGCCCACTATAGTGTTTGGTGGGACTAGATAAAGTGAAAGATGAGAAAAGAGGATGATGATTACATGGAAGAGAGGTGGTGTTAATTGGTTGGATGATAAGCCAAGTCACATTCTTGTTGTGAGTTACATGGTGCTAACAAGTGATAGATGATGGCCTCTTGCTACCCCATTGAGGAGTTGGTCCAACCCAACAATATAGTAGGTCCCACAGCCCCACTATGGTATTAGACCAGCCTTGTGGTATGATGGGTGTATAACCAATAATAGGTGGTAGGTGTCAACTACCCCATTTTAGATTCAACCAAGCCCTACATTATAGCAGTCTTATGACATGTGTATCCATAGGAGCTACCAATTTTTGGTTGTTATGAAGGAGATTAATGGTAGTGTTTTAAAGGACCATTCATCTAATAATTAGGTTTTAAAGATGGGTGATGAACATGGAATAGATGATCACAACATGAAGACCTCAAATTTTTAACCCATATTTTAACTCAGAGATCTCAAATGGCTAAGCTTGTGTGAATTAGGGTCTTGGCTCTACGCTTGAATTTAATTGGTTCACTTTCCCTTGAAACCAATGTAATTAATATTTGATGTGTAGAATGGTAGCATAGATAGTAATAGAGATTAAGATCAGGATCACATCAAATGATCAGAAGAATATATTAAATGCATATCCAATCTTAGGATTTTACATAGATCCACTTTTAGAAAATGCACTATATAATAATGTAATGTATGCTAGCTTGATGCAAGAGGTAGTGTGATGTATAAGACATTAGAGAAACCCTAACAGTAGATCTAGATGTGGATGATAATCTTGATGTAATCACTAAGGTCGATGAAGGAGATACAAAAAATGATATCAAATTTTTTAATAAGTGTGGACGAGAGTGGAATAGTGAAAGTGAGAAGAGAGTTGAAGAAGAGATAGTGCATATGTTGTAGAGAATATCTAGAGCTTCTTGAGGTGGATAGAGAATGCACTAATATGAGAAAAAGAAGAGTAGAGCATAATTAGAAGGATGTAGAAAATTGATCAGTTGCATGATAGGTTGCAACATTGAAATGTAATTAGATTGTAACATCTTGAATTGTAAATATGAAAGGTGGGTGCCATAATATATTTGGGTAGGTGCTCAGAATAGGGAGTGGGTGCTTCCTAGGAGTAGATGCTCCTAAAATAGGGAACCGGTGTCTCCTTATGGTTGGTGCCCTTAAACTTTACAATTGGAGGTTTGGTTGTGAGGTTGGATAAGGACTGTAGATCCTAACAACATTTCTCACCATGGTTTTTCCCATCTTGAGTTTTCCACGTACATCTTGTTTTATGTGATGATATGTGTGTGTATGTTTATGGTTCTACATTTTTAGTTTTAATATGCACGTTAAGGACTTAAATAATCAATCTTCAAAATATTTTAAGAGATAAAATTTGAAGTGATCTACTGATTCACCCTCCTCTTAGTAGATAATTGTGTTCCAAACCATCTTCTATCTTCATTCTACTAGCTACCTACAGCAAGGTATAATCATATTTTAGATCTATTAGGGGATTTGAATTCTCCCTAATTAGATATTTTGTTCATTATTCATGTTCATTTAGGGATCTTATTCTAACAAAATTTAATGAGGTTTCTTTACATTCTAGTTGTAAACAATCTTAGAGACACTTAAGATTAGGGCTCACACACATTTATGTTTCATATCTGTATTTTTAATCATGGTTTAATTACTAAACTTGGGGTTTGATCAAGGAAAACCCCATACAAACAAACCAAATTTTTCAATTTTTCTATAGGTAAAGATCTAAAAGCAGAGATTGAAAGGTACAAGCAAAAAGTGTAGATCATAAGCTATAGATCCAAATTTTTAAGTTTTAGAAAAGCTTGGCAAGACCCATTCACCCTAGGGTGAATCTATCCTAGGAGGACACTCAACAACTTCTTCTGATGATATATTCATAAATTTGTACTCATCTCATATTTTTTGGAAGTTTATGGATTCTAATAGATTGAGGTTTTAAATTGATGTTTGAAGTCTCACATTGCACAATTAAATTCATTTAGTATTTTTTCATTTATCTTCCAAAAGTGTAATCAACTTGATTTACCCCATCCTCAATCATAAGGAAAACAAAAATATCTCCATCAAGGTTGACTCACCTAAGGGTTTAAAGTCAATCTTTCCCTAGGCAATTCCTAATGAAATAAGGAAGATAGGTGCATTCCCATATCATTTTGGAGAAACCCTATTTTTCATCATTTAATTTTGGTACCTTAAAAGAACCCCACATTTCTCCCATGAATATAGGTGTGAAATCCAATCAGCCCCACATTTCATCCAATAGTTTTGTGACTTCTTCAATATTGTTCTATTTTTCTTCCTCTTGTACAGGTTCTACAAGAAAAAAAATGGTCTTGGATATTTCCCTTCTAAGATAATAAAAATAGGCAAAGTCCTTCACTTAACACCAACACCATCATGCAAGATTCCTGTAAGGAAACTCTAACTTTAAAGCATCTTGAATTAATTGATACAACAACTAATGGATCATTAGATTATTTTGAACATGATGAAGCCTTGGCAGAATTGCTAGGAGTTTTTGATAAATCACCAACTCCTCACCACAACTTAGGACTCACTTGTGCCTTAAGAATCACAAGATACATCAGTGACGAAAAGAAAACTAGTGATGTTGAAGAAGAAGAAATCACTAAAATTCCAAATAAATGTGAATTACCTATAGGAGATACAACTAACATACCAATGGAATAATATGACAAAGAAAAAGTGATTCAAATAGGAAAATTCATTAATGAGGATGAATAAGAATAACATGCAATATTATTACATGACTTTCATGAACTTTGTGCTTGGACTTATTCAGATATGTCAGGTATTGACACTAAGATACTTATACATAACATTGTCCTTGCATAGGATATAAACTAGTAAGACAAAATATATGCAAGATCAATCCTAAGATAGTCTTATTGGTTAACTTTGAAATTGAGAAGATCCTAGATATTGGATTTATTCATTATATTGATTATTCACCATGGATTTTGAACATCGTAGTGGTGCCAAAAATAACAATTGTATTAGGATGTGTATAGATTTTTGTGATCTCAGTAAGGCATCTTTAAAAGATTATTTTCCTCTTCTTAATATTGACATGATAGTTGATTCAATTTTAGTTCATTCCTTATTACCATTAATGGATGGTTTTTTATGATATAATCAACTCTTTATCAACCCTCAATATCAATACAAGAAAAAAATTACTACACCTTGCGAAACATTCTATTAGGTTTTCATGCATTTTGGATTAAATAATCCTGGAAAAACATATTAATGATCTATGATGTTAATATTTCATGATTACATACATAAAATTATAGAAGATTATGTTGATGATATTCTAGCTAAATCCCTAACTCATCAACAATATTCTAATATTGATGCTATCATTAATATTGATGCTATATTATTGTTTAAGACATCTAAGTGTGGATAGTGAAAAAATCTTAGGTTTTATGGTATCCCATAGAGGCATTGAGGTGAAAAAAATAATATTGATGCTATCATTAACATGCCACCTACAAAGAATATTTATCAATTGCGTACCTTACAAGGAAGGATTCAAGCTATTCACCCTATTGTGACATCATTGGTAGATCAAACTTTAACATTTATATAATTTTTTAAGAAGGAATTAGAATTAAAATGGAATGAGGATTGTAAGAAATATATTGAAAGTTTCAAAGAGTACCTCATTACACCTCTTGTTTTACAACCTTCCATTCAAGAAAAACCATTTATCCTTTAGATATCAACATCAACCCATGCTTTAGCAGTATTTTTGGCTCAACAAGGATAATGGTAAAGAGCATCATGTTTATTACATTATCCAAACTCTAATTGATTATGAAACTCAATACATAATGATAGTTAAACCATCAATAGACAAAAAATTTAAAGAAGCATTAGTGACTAATATTGAAGTCTCTACTTAATCGTACATACAAATATTCAACTACTTAAAAGAAGGTACCTTTCCTAAACCGACCACCAAGAGCACTAGAGCTCATATTCAAAAAAAATTTCTCAATATGACATCTTAGCAGATGTCCTATATAGATGATAATTTTATGGATTTTCACTTAGATGTCTTAAACAATAAAAAATCCCTATAGTCCTTGAAGAAGCTCATGTTTGTGCTTGTGGGGGACATTTTGGAGGAAGATCGTTAGTTTAAAAATTAATCTGCATGGGATATTATTGGAGACATACATAACAAGATTGTTTTGAGCATGTTAATAAATGTCATAAATGTGAAGAACATGATAATTTGATCCATGCTCCTAATTTTGAAATTCGTTCCCAAGTTCCTATTTGGCCATTTTTGGTTTGGGGTCAAGATCTCATTGGAAAGATATCTCCTCTATCTTCTTTTGGACATACATTTATAATTACCGCAATAGATTATTTCACAAAGTGGGTAGAAGCAATTCCTCTTCATTCCACAATAGCTAATGCAAATTTTCATTTCATATTGGAACACATTATTGCTTGCTTTGGCCTTCCTTCCACATTATTTTTAGAAAATGGAACCCCCTTTAAGAATAATGGTCTGAATAAGTTCTTGGAAAAATTCCACATTCAACATCGTTTCTCAACACCTTATTACCCACAATATAATAGTCAAGTAGAATCAACCAATAAAATTTTGGAAAAAATATTGAGAAAAATAGTAAGAAAACATAATAAGCACTAGCACACTCAATTGTCTTATATGTTGTGAGCTTATCACACTAGTATTTGAACACCTATAGGAAACACACCTTTAATCTTCTTTATGGTGCTAATGCAATAATACCTTTATCTAGTTATAAATTCCTATTGACACCCAAAATATTGAGAGGGGGGGATAAATTAGTATTCTCTTAAACCATTAAAGCATTAAAAATATATAAACAAAGATTTTGGCAAACTAAAAAGGATATATGCTCCTTCTAGGGTCTTTCACCTAAAAGGAGATAAGATTTGGCTTAGGTTAAAAAATGCAATGTTACATTAAAAGATGGATGTTTTCAAGGATGTAATATGAAAATATGAGATGATCTAAATGCAAAAGAATGATAAAATAGATCACTAATTAAATGCAAACTAAGAAATATGAAGTGTTGGAAAACACAGTGTTGTATGCAAACATGAACTAGAAACATGCACAAATGAAAATAGAATTGAATGAAACTGAATGGGTTGCACCTGAAAACTAAAAGTAGATCTGGGAAGGTTCTAGAATGTTGCAAAGTTCAATGTTGATACCCACTAAGACTCATTCGCCACAAATGGCGAATCAGTCCTACTTCTGGTAAAATCTGTCGGAGCAGGTTTCAGGATGTCGAGAACTTAGAACTATAGAAAGCTCTTTTTCTAGCCTAGCAATGGGAATCATTCACCACAGATGGAGAATCAGTCCACCTACAAAAATTTACAAAGTCAAAGGTCAATTCTATGGGTCCTGGTCTTCACTTTTGTACTTGTTAGGTTGTTGGATCTAAATCTACAAAAAATAGGCTAAAAAGGGTCTTCAATCTCCAATTAGGGTTATGTAGACTATGATGACTTAGATGAATTATTGACCACATTTCAACACCTTTATCCTTGATAAATCTTCCTACAAGACCTACAAAAACACATGCAAAGATGGGGAAAATGGTTAAGGGTTAGAGTATAGGGGTTTTCCTTGGTCAAACACCACTTTGGTAATAAAAAACTATGAAATGAAATGAGAAGAGAATGATGAAGAAACAACATGCAAAAGGCATAAAATCATCAAACCCTTGTTGAAATCTGAAGATATGTCAATGGTTGCTCTAAGATGCTTGATCATTGCTTGATTAAATGATGTTATGATGCTTAAGTGAATGCTTAGATGGATTGAATGCAATAATCAATGAGATGATTGAATGGGTGAATAGGGGTTAAAATGAATAGAAAATCATGTGTTTTTACATAATTATGCCCTAATTTCCTAAAAATACATCACAGGCCGACCTTAGGTCTTTAGGAATAAAAACCTGCCAACAATTTGAATTTATTTTGAATTTTGTGCCAAGAGGAACTCATTCGCCACCCTCAGTGAATGGGTCCCACTCAAGGCATGTGAGTGGGTGTCAGAAATTATATTGTCTTTAATGATGTTTGTTGAGTTTGTATTAAAAAATACACTTAATTAATGCCTATAAGTGCATAAAGGGGCCAATAAAGCATAAAAAAAGGTGTATTTGTCGATGACAAGCCTAGAAAAGCATGAAATTTTGTTACAAGACTTTTAAAAACTTTAGAATAAGACTTGGTAAGTGAAAAAAGGGGCTATATAGATGAATTATAATAATAAGAAGAGTCTAGAAAAGTGTGAAAATGTATCACAACAATTTGTTAGTGTAATTAATATTTAATTACACTTGCATAAGTTTACTTACACTTTATTTAATTCCTAAGTTTTAGGCTTTCATCTTTATTTTATCAAGCTATCTTGTTGCTCAAGATAAGATTAGGTTTATGTATCTTTGCTTTTATAAAGCAAATTATCTCTTGTAATTATTGGTCTTTTCAAATATATCAAATTGCATTTTTTATGCAAAGCTTCTGCTTTTTTGTTTTCCTCTTCTGTGGAAGGTCTATTTTTGTTTGCAATCAGATCTTGGTTTTCTAACATGGTATCAGAGCCTCGATTCGCAACCCCTTCTTAGCATTTTCGGAGGAACACAGTGCAGAGCTCGTTTGAGGTCCCTCAAGGGTTTCAATCCTTGAGTACATTTATGCATCATCTTGGATCAAATCGGGGTTTTCCGTTAGATTCAGAGCGCTGGAAAAAGTCAGAAGTGGATTTTATTTCATTGATTTTCATCACCATTTGCCAAATCTACGAGGGTTGTAAGATCGGTGAGTTTTCTGATAGATCCGGGGATCGTCTGATTTTTGGAGCATTTTGGGCCCAAACAGACCTCGCCGTTGGATTTGCAGCACCCAAAAACCCCCATTTTCATATAAATTTTGTCTGATTTGGACACAGTCGTCCGAGGAGGCAAAATTTTTTTACCCGGAGGCCGTACGGCCCCCAAGCACGCATTTCGAGGTTCAAATTTCAAAAAAAAAATAATAATAAAAATAAAATAAAAAATGGTGGAATATTTTTGCACTGCCAGTTATCATGCCTCTATCACCACTTCTCCACCAAGCGGCCACCGCCGCACCACCGGATCACCGCCGCCACCGGCGACTCTACCTCCAGCACCTTCGGCTTCCTCTCCAACCCCCGAGGGCTTTCTGCACTGAGCCAGTTTTGCATTATCTCCTTATGCAATCATTGGGTATTGTAATAATGAACTGATATAAAGTTCCAGTAAGGGGGGTTCTTACATCCATCTTTTGGTGACAACTCGCATGAGTTTGTCTGGTTTCTTGTTGTCTCCTTTTAGCTTCTTTCTTGCTCAGCTGGATACATCTTTGGTTTGCTTTGGTTCACACTTCACAGTGGGATCTTATGGTTCTTGATCCTCATTGGTTTAGATATTTCCCATTTGAAGGCCATGTTTTTATGGTGAATGTTCTAGAATCTTGATGGTACTCATCCTATGGGCAGTTTTAGTTTCAGTTTAGCATCAGCTTTGAGAGACACAACTTCCAGATTTTTCATCATTATGGGTCCATTCATCTTTTCATCTACTATTGCTTATAGATTCCAGAGTTGATCCATTATGTGAGTTTCCAGTGTTCCTTGGCATCAGGTCTGTTGTTGCATTTGTGATTCTGATTGGTATTTTGCAAACATAACTATCTTTCCTTGCTTGCCAGATTTGGGGTTCCAGTGTTGCTTCATCAGAGTTCTTCCAGTGCTTCTTCACAACAGTTCATCTCTCTAAAGGGGGGGTTTCCCACTGGGTTTTCTCTCTCTTTGCATTTGTACATGAGTACCTCATTAGGCCTTGTTTCCGAGACTCATATTTGCATAATAATTTGCTTCTCCCTAAGTTGCACTTATGGGGGTGTGTTAGTGTAATTAATATTTAATTACGCTTGCATAAGTTTGCTTAGGCTTTATTTAATTCCTAAATTTTAGGCTTTCATCTTTATCTTATCGAGCTATCTTGTTGCTCAAGATAAGATTAGGTTTAGGTATCTTATCTCTTGTAATTATTAGACTTTTCGAATATATCAAATTGCATGTTTTTATGCAAAGCTTCTTCTTTTTCGTTTTCCTCTTCTATGGAAGGTCTATTTTGGTTTGCAATCAGATCTTGGTTTTCTAACAAAATTCACAACACCTTTACAAGACATTATAAAGTCTTAATGATTCATAAAGATTCAAGACCTAATGTGAATATGTTGGCCATATTACAACATTAAATCAAGGAAAAATCAAGCCAAATAAGCACAATGAGGGACAAAACAAGAAAAATTAAAAGGGTTACTTTTTTTGTGTTCACAGTTAACCCCTACTTTAGTGAGAGGATGAACTTGCTTCAAAATCACACTAAAGTAGAGCAATGCATCTCAAGATGGGTTTGAATGTACTAATGCTTGATAAGATGAGACAACAGTAATCAAGAGGGATTATCGAGTCCCCAGGATCATGATCCCATGGAAAATCAAACATAAGCACAAAGGAACACACATGAAAGTGATTAAAAAGAATGAAAGGAAGAAGAGGAAGCTTTGATCATCTGTCCAACTCATTGTGGATTAGATCTAGGTTGTTTATTTGGAACAAGAAATGCATACTCACTATGGGGTGATAGAAATCACAGCTTTCTGTCAGGTGAGAAGGCCCAAATATATTCACTCTGGGGCCACGAAACTTCTAGTTGTCCACGGAGTGATAAATCCACAAGGTGGCTATGGGGAAAATTCATGCCTCAGAATGGGATTTCCCGCTCAACCATACTAAATTTATACCTCTTGATAAATTTAATAAGGTGCCACAAAGGAAAATGTATTTTCATGCTTCATGAGACAAGGAAAGCTTCATATGCTTAGAACTCATGAAAAAATGCAATGGTACCAAAGGAATGCAAGTTGTGCTATGCTAGGTGGCCATGTAAATGAAAATGAAATACACAAAAAAAAATTTCAAATGAGTCTTTCTTAGTTCATGCAAGTTCTTAACTTAGGGAAAATTGTTTCTAATGTCACCAAGAGAGGACCAATGAAAGAATAGAATATTTGCAACTTAGGGGATGCAATGCATCATATCAGGCCACTAAGAGGAATGCAATATGCTAAGATATATCATGCTCATGAAGGACACTATACCCAATGTCATCCACAAAGTGACAAACACATCATATAAAGTGACAAGGCTGCACTAAGAACTAAAAAAATGCAAATGAATAATGCCAATGTATTCCCCCACTTTAAAGGAATTGCTACACACCGTATTGTGAGCAATTACTTTAAAGTAGCAAATGAATAATTCAAAAAGAAACAGGACATGAGAGCTAACATGGAAAACCCCTATACCAAGTCATACATTTCCTAGTAAGGCTTCGTCATGTGAAGGGAAAGGAACAAAAGAAAGAGGGGTCTCCCCCAAAAAGGAACACACTAAACACATAAAAGGATCTATGGATTTGGGGTCAGTATGTTTGTTGCTGCAATTTTTTGATTAAAGAGATCAAAACTATCATCATTCCCCAAATACACATAAAATTGGCAGAATGACACAAAGAGAGTGAAAACAAAAGAAAAAGAAAGTTTGTTTTGGGTCAACATGGAAGAGACATTACGGTATCAACACTTCGCATCATCCCCAAAAGGAAGACATAAGAAAATGAAAATGAAAAAGCTTTTGGGTCAAAATGAGATAGACATTTCAGTCTCAACACCTTGCATCATCCCCAAAATGAATACACAAAAAAAGTGAAAAAGAAATGGAAAAGGACCAATTGGGTAAACATGGAAGAGACATAGGGTGTCTCAACGCTTTGCGTCATCCCCAAAATGAAAACATGAAACAAAAGTGAAAAAGAAAAGGAATGATTGGGTCAACATGGAAGAGACATAGGGCATCTCAACACTTTGTGTCATCCCCAAAAGGAAAACACAAAACAAAAGTGAAACCCAAAAGCAATGTATGACATAGAGAAGAATGGAGGTACAAATAGAGAAATTGCACAAAGAGAAGAGAATATCAAATGAAACATTATGGGGGAACATGATACACACATAGAAAAGTAAAGAAAGAGAAAGATACTAGTAATGTAAAGGTAGGTTGACCATCAAACAAGTCATCCACCTCCCAATCTCAATCAGGATAAGTGGAAGGTGAAAACATAGATAGGGGACAATGAAAAATGCATTACTAGGACAAGGCTATCAACTTCTTGCCCCCACTGAGTTCAAGGCAAGAATGATTCGAGATAGGTGAGGAGAAAGGTAATGCAATGGCGAGAATGGAAATTTCTACATCTATTGCATGATGAGTTGTTTGGTAGTGTGCTATGGGATGATAGGATAACAGTCAATGTCATCGAAGTGGTATTTACTCAGTATTTCCTGCAATGTCTAAAACTCGTCGATTTGGTGTCCAAGAACACAATGGTATTTACAATAAGGTATATTATAATCTTTAGGATGGATGACCAACCTATTCATAGGTGGTAATAGGATGAGACCTCTATTTAAAATCATTTGGAGTTTCCTTTCACATTCAAGTGGAGGATGGAGAGAAAAATTTAATTTTTTCAATTTGTAAGGTTTTTTGCGTTTACTAGATTCACCTTTTTCATGGATTAAAGGAGGAAGAGGATCCATGGGGATCCTACCATCCTTTCCATTGGAATCATGTAAGGGTTGTTCATGTGGAAGGAGGAAATTCATGTTGAAAGGGAAATCAAATATTACAATGCCATCATCTTGAAGTCTTCAATATTCAAAAGGAGGCTTGCTATCATTAGGGGAATCTTGTTATCCTGACCCTGTTTTGTTTTCATCTATCGGTCTTTTTTCTAAAAGTTGATGAGTGTCATGTTCGATGGTTGTGTCAAATCCTTGTTTTCTTAAAATGGTAAAACCTTTTCCATAATTTTCTTCAAGGTTCATTGGTGTGTTCGTAACTTTGTTATCATAGAATGGTTGAGGAGGTGGTTGTGTAGAAGAACTAGATCCACTTGTTGGAGGGAACTTAGTTCCTTCACTTGTTTCAAGATGTAGGTATCCAAATGTATCAGGAGGTGAGACTATAGGACAATCTGATTGTTTCATGGATGGGTAAAAGGATGCATTGGCTTCAAGTTTTTCAAGAAATTCATTTAAGACCTTATTCATGATATCATCATCTTCTCCAATGATGTCAATAGCATGAGGAGGAAATTAATGAGGAGTTTAAGGAGCATGAGGAAGCTCAAGGTCAGTAGGATTAGTTCCAAAGGCACAATTTGACATGTCCACTAAGGATTTTAATGACATCCAAAACTGATTAAAGCAAAAAGCCATGATGATAATCAATGAGAGTAAACTAAATGATAGAAAAAGAATAAAAAAATAAATATAGAAAATGTGATAGAATGTAATAGCAGAAAGCTGTAATGTAGAAAATTCCTAGAAAATGCCAGAAAATGTAGTTCAGAATATGTAACTTGAATGATTCGCCCAAGGTGGCGAATGAGTCTAGGGATGAACTTTTTTGAGTTTTTTCAGCATTTTGAAATACAATTTGATGTTCTTCATATTGTGTTATGTAGAATTATGATGCAAGTGTAGAAATGCAGTGTTTTTAAATGCAAAAATGAAAGTTATATGATGTTTTCACTAATGCAATTTTTAGAAATGCTAGGATGCAAAATAATGCAAAACCTAATGCAATGTTGATGAAAGCTAAACCTAGGATGCAAATTCACTTGAAATCAAAAGTAAAAATGCTCTAAAGTTGGGTTCACAAAAATGTAAACAAGTATTTTGGAAAACCAAAAAGGCTATATGCTCCTTCTAGGGTCTTTCACCTTAAAGGAGATAAGATTCGGGTTAGGTTCCAAATTGCAATGTTACATTCAAATATTGATGTTTTGAAGGATGTAATATGCCTAGATGAGATGATCTAAATGTAAAAGACTAATAAAATAGATCACTGATTAAATACAAACCAAGAAATATGACATGTTGGAAAACACAGTGTTGTATGCAAACATGAACTAGAAACATGCACAAATGAAAACATAATTGAATGCAACTGAATGGGGTGCACCTTTAAATTGAAAGAACATTTGGGAAGGTTTTGGAATATTGCAAAGTTCAATGTTGATTCCCACTAGGACTCATTTGACACAAATGGTGAATCAGTCCCGCTTCTGGTAAGATCTATCGAAACAAGTTTCAGGATGTCAGGAACTTAAAACTACATAAAGCTAATTTTCTAGCCTGGTAGTGGGACTCATTTTCCAAAGATGGTGAATTATCCCACCTATAAAAAATTTCAAAGTCAAAGGTCAGCTCTGTGGGTCCTGGTCTACACAATTCTACTTATCAGGTTGCTAAATCTGAATCTACAAAAAATAGGCTAAACAAGTTTTTCAAGCTCCAATTAGGGTTATGTTCACTATGATGACTTAGATTACTTATTTACCACTTTTAAACACCTGTATCCCTAAAAAATATTCCTACAAGACCTTCAAACACACATGCAAAGAGGGGGAAATGGTTAAGGGTTAGAGTATAGAGGTTTTCCTTTGTCAAACCACACTTTGGTAATCAAACCCTATGAAATCAAATGAGAAGATAATGATGAAAAAACAACATGAAAATTTCATAAACTCACCAAACCCTTGTTGAAATCTAAAGATACGCCAATGGCTGCTCCAAGATGCTTGATAATTGCTTAATTGAATGATGCTATGATGCTTAAGTGAATGCTTAGATGGATTGAATGTAAGAATAAAGGAGATGATTGAATGGGTGAATGGGGGTTAAAATGAATAGAAAATAATGTGTTTTTACACAATTATGCCCTAATTTCCTAAAAATACATCACAGGCTAACCTTAGGTCTTTAGGAATAAAAACCTGCTAGTAATTTGAATTTATTTTCAATTTTGTGCCAAGAGGGACTCATTCACCACCCTTAGTGAATGGGTCCCACTCAAGCTATGTGAGTGGGTGTCAGAAATTATATTGTCTTTAATGATGTTTGTCAGGTTGGTATTCAAAAATACACTTAATTAAGGCCTGTAAGTGCATAAAGTGGCCAAATAAAGCATAAGAAAGGTGTATTTGTTGATGAAAAGCCTAGAAAAGTGTGAAAGTTTGTTACAATACTTTACAACACTTTATAATAAGAATTGGTAAGTGAAAAAGAAAGGGGGTATATAGATGAATTATAATAATAAGAAGAGTCTAGAAAAGTGTGAAAATGTAATACAACACTTCACAACACCATTACAAGACATCATAAAGTATTAATGATTCATAAAGATTCAAGACCTAATGTGAATATGTTGGCCATATTACAACATTAAATCAAGGAAAAATCAAGCCAAATAAGAACAAGGAGGAACAAAACAAGAAAAAGTAAAAGGGTTAATTTTTTTGTGTCCACAACATCCAATAACTAATGCATATTCAAATATAGTAAGGAAATAAATTATGAAACATTCACAACATCACATAACACATGAACACAAGGATTTTTACGTGGAAAACCCAAACTGGAAAAACCCATGGTGATGGTTAGCTCACAATATATTATAACCAATTATAGTATATTTATAGAAATGATCACTACAATTTAAATCACTATCCAAGTGGACTAACTTCCCACAAATAAAATGATAGAAGAGTGATGGTGGATCAAAACCTATTTTGAATTGTTACAATTGTATCTTACATGTGCATGAATTATAGTTCCATTGAATGACAACAAACAACTTTATCTTATTCTAATTCAACACTCTGCCTCACTCTTCATTCGCACAATTTTGATCTTCAACTTAACATTCACAACTTAACTTCAAACTTATCAAATAAAATTCACATCATGTCATCACATATTGTATATCATACTTCAAAAATACCAAAAACAATCCAATTTATATATCTTCATCAAGTGTAGCATTGATTAGGTTAGCCTAATTAGATGTAACACTCAAAATATACCTTGTTGACTCCAAATAATTTCATCCACACAACATTCCACAATTCAAAACTCAAAATACATTAAGATAGGTCTAAATGGACCTCTAATATATCCCACATAAGATAACAATTCATATTTAACCTTTTCATACCTTCAAACATATTAGGTCGGCTCCACATAAGATCTAAAAGAAAAAAAAACTTCATTTGTGCATCCATATCTCAACATGTGGATCTAAAAAATTAATACCAACTATAATTCACACTCTAATACCATTTGGAAATATATTTTCAAAATCACATCCCAAAAAATTATTTGCAGAAACACGTGGAATCTCCCACACAAGCGCATTGTACAGAAAGTAACTGTGAATTTCCAAGCCAAACTTTATTATTCATAACTTTCAAACCACTTGCCAAAACCTAATGAAATCTTGGAACTAAATGCATCTAATACCCACCAAAATAATTTTAGAAGCACAATGTGATATATTCATTTTTGAAGTGGTGCGGACCCAAAAACTAATGCACTATAACACTATATTCACAAAATTGACACTTAGTCAATTTCCCATTATAACTATATCTTTACTAGACCAAAAAATTATACAAAAATTTCTCCCTTGTCAACTCCAAAACATGTTAGAAGTGATAAAAATGGTTTTAAACCAAAATATTCATATGAGTTATAATTTTGATATCAATGACAACACTGCAACATATCGTTATGCAACTTCCATGCTCATGTTTCCAAGCAGCCTTATCAATGACATTCTACCAATAATATCCCCTTTTTTCATTAATTTAAACATGCACCAAAAACTTCAAAACATTCTCCAAACTTCTCTCGCCCTTTGAAATCAAGGGCAAAGGGCACATGCACAAATTATTCTGACTTTCACTAGAGCTCCCATTGAGAAATATAATAACTATATGTATGAACTAAAAAGTATATATTGACTCCCCCCAAGTCATATACTAGAGAAAAATCCAAAAAATAGTATTGGAAACATCATTATATGGTATGTGTATATAAAAAGAATCTGAACTGAAATATTTGAAAATGCATAAAATAATAAGAGATAACTTAAACAGAGGTGGTTGAAACCTTCAAATTATTCAAATGATCTTTCTATGCTTTCCTTTTATCTTCACATTCTCTTTTTTCTTCTTCAAGAATCCTACTCTACATTTTAAACTCTAAAAACAACTCTTCTCCCTCTTCAAGAGAGGAAGGTACCAGATTCATCTGTTTGGCTTTATTTTCACTTAGGAAATATTTTGAAATGAGCAATAATTTGGGATTGACCAAATCCATTACCTCTCTAAACCACAAAATAATGTGTTCTTTATGTGCTTTTAGTTGGAAGAAACTCTTGTGTAGATCTTCAATTGCATTCCTTGTGACACCTGTGAGGTTGAGTGTTAGATCATAGACACATGAGATAGCATCAATTTGTGACTCATTAGTGTCCATCTCCTTATGCTCCATGTCACTTTGGGCCACTTCATTCCACACTAGTATAGAGTGTCTACCTCATCTACACATCCTTCAACATCTTTTAATAACTCTAAAAACTTTTTATGTGTAGTTGCACATTTCTCTATCATCCCCAACATTCTCTTATCACTTATACTTTTCTCCACTTCTTTCTCTACTTCTTCCTTTAGTCTGGATGCATAAACTTTGAATGAATCAATTAGTAGTCTCATTTTTTCCATACCAGATAAATATGTGTATATATTCACACCAAGTATGGCCTCTTGTAAATCCTTTACTTCTTCCATAAGTTATTTTCTCTTTTGGTGTGTCTCTATGATTTCTTTCCTTGTGGATGCATGAAACATGTCTCCCAATTGTAGCTTGTTGATTGGAGTGATTTTGTCTTACTCAACACTGCCTTGATACACCAACAACTACAACAGATGTGAAGGTACAACTGGTTGGAATTTGGTCTAAATGCTTAGAATATTTTATAAGGAATATTTGAAGGACCTAGAGGATTCACCTAAAACCTTAGTTATATCAACAACCTTTCATTTATGTTTAACACTTCTAGAGTCTTTAGGTTTTCATTTTATTATTTCGCATCTCTAGATGCAACCTTAGTATTGTATTCACTTTCCTTCTTATCCTCTTCTTCTTTCTCCTTATCAGCCTTCTCTTCATCTTTGTTTTATGAATCTCCTTCTTCTGCATATACATTATCATCCTTGTTTTCATCCTCTATAGTGTTTTTAGTATTTACTAGATGAGTTACTTCTTCTTGTATTGGAGGAGGAGTAAAGGTATTCTCCTTTACAATGACTTCTTTTATCATTGCCTCTTTAACAATATTTTTTGTCATGTCCCTCACTTTCAGAGGAGTGTTTTCCAATGTAGATTCTTCATTTACTACACTCTCATGTTGAGAATCATCTATCTGCATCTCTCCTTTTGCATTTAGTTCTAGAGAAACTATTTCTACACTCATTTCTTCTTCATTTTCTAGCATCATTCCCAACTTTTGTGCCATCTCTTCTACCTTGTCATTGCTTTCCTTCTAGATTCTTTCCATGCCATATTTATTTTTTCCCATAAGGGTTGTAACCCTTTTATTTTTCCTCATCTCCTTACTAAATATAGTTTCAATTTTCACTCTGTCATCGTTAGATAATGAAGCATTCACTCTCTCCAAAGCCTCTTTGTTAAGCCTCTCATGCTCCTTTACAATTTCTTCTCATATCTTTAATTAAATGTTCCACAAGTCTTTAGTTACATGCTTCTTGATATTCCACATGTCCACCTCAAGGAAAACTATGTACTTGACTATGGCTTTGATGATAGTAGCCTTGTTTGTCTCATCTACATCCTTGTATAAGGTTGTAGTCTCTCCCAACATATCATTTTGAAAAATACTATTAAATAATGCCTCTAACCTAATGGGGGAATGAGGCCTTACCGGTTCCTTTTTCTTTTGTTCTCTTCCTTTGCCTTATACCAAAGTCTTCTTTGTTTATGAAATATTTTTATTCTCTAGAGAAGCCTTCTTAGCTTCCTTATTATTTTCTCTTATATGGATCTTGAATATTTCTTTTTCTTTATCTATCTCCTCTTCACTCTTAATTTCTATGATACCAACTCCTCTTCTTTTAGGGTATGCTTCACCTTGTGAAGCATCACTTCTTCTTTGGATAAAGGGTGGTCCCTCTTCTTCCAACTCCTCTTCTTCTTCTACAAAATTTATGCCAATACCTTTATCTCTCATATCCTTTTGCTTAAATATTCTTTTGGTGAGGGTAGTAGGTGGTACAAATGTGGTAGTTTTCTTCTTCTCATTCCTTGTAATTTTCACTACTGGAGGAGATTTCTCCTTTATCAGAGGGCTAGTAGTAGTCTTTCTATTCTATCCAATGAGCTTACTTTTCTTGGAGGAATTCTCAATAGAATAAGGAATGGTAGCAATCCTACTAGATCTCCTTGAGGTTCTAGATGCTTATGTAGCACTTAAATATGCCTTAGCTTTATTTCTTTCCCACTGTACTCTTTCCTTTGAAAGACCCATTTATTTTTCATATACATCCACCATTTTATCCACATTCTTCTTGATCTATAGTTTCCTTTGTTCCATGTGAACTTCCATAGATTTTTCCTCACATGCCTTATACCTTTCTTTGGTTTCATCCTTTGGGATTTTCAACAAAATGTCAGCATACCCAGTTATCTCTCTTTCATTGATTTCATATCCTAGTGAAGGGATCCATACTATCCTCATTTCTACTACTTCCATCATACATTCATTAGTTGATACTAGAAAAGTGATATCATTGTGGTATTTCTCAACCATTTTCCTAGGGATCCTATACCTTTCATGCATGCTCCTTTGAAATATTGTAAAGAAAGAAGCAAGAGAATCATCTTGTTCCTTCCAATCTCCAAGTCCACACATATGGTCTCTAATCTGATGGGAAATAGGTCTACCTCTTATCCATGTTACACTTTGAGTTTTGGTACTTAGTTTCTTAAGAAAGTAGAAGAGTAAACATATTACCAAATTTCCATACTTCAATACATATTTGCTTTCCTTGACCTACTTCAAATTCTCCATATTTTTTTACTTAGCAACTCATAGAAATAATAATCTGCACCATTTTCTACCATCTCATATGCTACATTGATTGCGGTGGTAGATACTGAATTGTTTCTAGTTTTATAATAAATATTGTAGTCAATAATCATGTTTTCATATGCTATAGCTAGGTTTCTAATAAGATTTACATCTAGAGCTCTCTTGTCATATGTTTCACGTATTTTCTCCATAAACACTTCCTTCTTGATGGATTTTATCATAAGAAATGGTCAGGTGGAGCAAAGACCAATAACATATCTAATTTATTCCTTAGTTATTATGTGAGGCATATCAGTCTAAGAAAAGTTATCATGAATTCTGATAAGTGCCATCCTAACCCATTTTTTATCAAAACAAAAATTAGAGAACCCTTGCCAAACATTTAGTTTCTTCACTAGGTTTTGAAGTTCTAGTATTAGGGTGAATTCTTCTATAGTAAGCTCATTATTCCACAAATACCCTAACATAAAATGATCAAATTCTCCTATCCTACCCTAAATGTAGATCCTAATATCCTCAATTGGTAAAAACCCTTATGGAATATGTGAAAATGTGCCTAACAAGTCATCTTCTATTGATTTCATAAGATATTTCTTAAACTTCAGTTGTGGTTTCTTTGTAACCTCAATTACCCTTGGTGTAGCCATTTCAAATGTATCCAAATTTTCTTAAAATAATGTTCATTATAAAACTAGATAAAAATGAAGGCTATAAATACCTTTTATATTGCTTGCCGAATTAGATTTTTGATGCACTAATTCATAATTTACCTTGAATGCTTTGAATTCACTTCTCACTGCTCTACTCCTGTTTGAATGACTTTTTTAAATGAATTTTCCTTAGTTAATTTACTTATAATACATTTATTTGACCTAATTTTTCATTGAATTCTTCAACCAATAAAACTTGAAATCTTTTTTTTTGTATGCAAAGACAACTTCTGAAACTCCATGAACTTTTGCATCATCATATTTTCTTCTGCAATCATCACCAATATATTGAGCATGTTTATCTACATCACATATCTTCATGCTTAGACCTTAGCACCTCTTGTCTAGCGAGGGAAAAAAGATATCCTTCAAAGCTCCCCTTAAGCCATAGCTCTTGGCTTAGTTTCTAGAGGAAACATCTACACTGGAGGATCGTACAAATTCTTTCTTTTCTTCTGTCTCTTCCTTCCTTCTCCAAATATTTTCCATTTCCTTCTTTACTACAATTGGATCAACCTTTTTAATTGGTTCATTCCTCTTTACTAGATTATCCTTCCTTTTATTTCTACTTTTGCAAAACTTGGTAATATGTCTAGGTTTATCGCAATTGTGGCATACAACATTCTTCTGAATAGTATTCCTTCCATTCACTCTAGATATACTTTGGTTAGGTTTGTGTCAAAATCCATAGAATATATAGAAATAGCCATTTAAAGATTGAATCATTCTACCATTGTTATATGTATTCATCATTTGACTTTTGCATTCACTTGCTCTATGACAAAAATATTTTTCATGTAAAACATTGACTAGAAAGGATGGAGCATTATGATTCATTATGCTTCTACATTCCATTACTTTATGTCCAAATTTATTGCAAGAATAACAAAAACAATTAAAAATGGGTAAATTTGTACATTTGGTTGTATTACCAATGGTCTTCTAGCTTCATTTCTTTGATTTTGGATATTTCTATTGTTCTTCATTCCTCCGTTCTTCTTTAGTTCATTGATCTTTTCTTCAACATTACGTTTTTTTATTTACTTTTGAGCTTTCACCTTTTTCAAATCCTAAGCCACCTTTGTTTTTGGATACTTTCTGTAGACATGCAAATAATCCTAATCAACATTATGCATCTAAACCTAACTAATTAACATCAAATTCCTCTATTAATCAAACAAAGCAATTTATTAGATTAATTCACCAATGTTCATCAGGTTCATTTAAATAAATCAATTTATTTAATTAAATCCCTAAAGTCCTCTAATCCGATTTAAATAAACCAAATCATTTAAATCAAATGTCAAATCCCCTAAATTCCTCTAAGTTATTTAATCCTAAATTAATTAACTCCTAATACTAATCCCTCATTTCTCTAACTTTTGACTTAACCTTGGTCAAAGAAAACCCATGGTCAACTACCCTAGTTGCACATGAAAATCAATTTCTTTAATTATCTAATTACCTTATTTTCCCTCGCCAAGGCATATCCCCAAGGAATATTCCTTCATTTAATCCACTTATTTTACTTTCTTTCCCAAACCATTTCCCTCCAAAACATCTCAAATATATTCATTTAATGCCTCTTACAAGTGCATTAATCTCTCTTACACCTCTCAAATCCTCAACCACATGCATTAACCATGCACATTCTCCAAAATGTGCTCCACATTTCTCCACTAGCCATGTGACAAGTGTCACAATATCATTAGCTCTTATTTAATCCCACATTCCTCCCATCTCTCATGTATGTGCAGGATCATCATGGAAAAAACAGGCCCTTAAGTGGCAAAAAATTCAAAAAAATAGAGTTAGGAAACTTCGCATAAATATTTGAATAAGTTATCTACATTATTTCAAAAATATGTAAGAACATAATTTGTAGAAAATTGAATGTAGTTTTTAAAATACTAGGTTTATTTAAAAAAAAAAATCCATTTGGTGAAAAATTGAAATTTCAATCCAGTAGTCCTTAAATTTCAGGGAAAAAATAAGTAGGTGTTTGTCTAACCACCCTAACCAAAATAAAATGATAATATTTTTTTAATAATATTTTAGATATAAGTAGAGAACTCATGTCCCAATGTGATACATACATTTTTGTAATTTGTTTCCAAGTAAATAATTAATTATGAATTTTTCATTACAAATTTTTAAAAATACAAAAACTTTTATGTCTGACCACCTTAACTTGGTAAAAACTTCATGAAATTCTTTTTTAATCCTATAGTATGTGAAGCATAGAATGTGACACATGTTTTAGATTCAAAAATTAATACCATTTGAAAGCTATAGATGTTTTTGATTGGCCTATCAATCGAGACTTTATTCGTAATTCAAATAGAAAATGAATAATAATTATTTATTAAATTCAAAGTAAAGCATAATTTATATTGATGGAAAGTTGAGAATATCCTTTAAAACCATTTTTATTTCATCAATTTTGGGTAAAAAGTAGTCAACCACATACCCTACACATACCCATCATATCGCCACTTTTTGGCCCATCATGATCCTTCACATACCCTCTCCATTCTTCAACCCTTCAATCTATAAATAGAAGCCACAATCATCCACAATCTTAGCATTCTCACTATAGGCACAATCATATACATTTCCCCCACATCTTAGCTTGTTTTTATGCTCATTTTGCATCAAATTCATCTTCTCATCAATATCTTGGAAGCTTATCAAAAGGGGTTGGGAAAGGGCTACTTTCCACATCAAAGTAGCACCAATCCCTCTATGGGATGATGGTTTGAGTAGTTTGGGAATAGATTTCATGTTCATCTTTCTTATAGTTTCATATTAGTTTGATAATGTTGTCATTTCCTTTACATTTGCTCAACAATTTAATGGGGAAGGATTTTATTCCATTTGTTCAATATTGACTAATTTAACTCATATTTGTCAATCTTGGATAAATGTAGATTTTAGTCTTCACATTTTGGTGCCCACTATGGGGCTCATAGATTTTCTTCACATTTGTTATGCATTTTCTTACTTCTAACTATTTATTAGCATAACATTTGTGAAAATTTCTAAAATCCTCTACAATAAATCTATTTTATATATCCAAATTACATTTATTTGAAGAATTCTTTGAAATGAAGAACATCCTTGTCTATGCGTCTGCAATATGAATACATTTCTATCTGACCCATTTTTTAGCATAGCTCCTGTAGAAATGACATATTCACTTGGTGGCTTGTAGACACACATATGATAAGTTAGCACAAAATCTATTGAAAAGTCTCCAATCCTTCGCCAATCTCAAGCTAGTCCCTACCAAGGACACCCGATTGCTATGTTCAGCCTCTCTAGTTTTCTCAACATGATCTCGGTACAGGATGTAGCTTGGTATAGAACATAGCTAGTAGATCTATTTGCAGCTTGGTATGGTGAAATCTATGCCCCTTCATTAGATTAATGTGCATCATACATCTTCTATTACATTGTACTTTTGACAGTCTAAATATGTTTTCTTAACTTCTTTTAAAGATGTTCAATAACATAGTACTTGAATGTTTATTGAAATTCAATAACATAGTACGTGACTGTTTGTTGAAACTTATAATACTCCTTTGTGTGTTTGTTGAAGATCATTCTTCTCCATTTTACCATTTAGCGACTCTAAGCTTCTAGCATTTATTAATTGAACTTGATTTCTTTTTGAGAAAATGATCTTCTTGCATTTATTAAGTGAATTCAATTTCTTTATGAGAAAATGATCTTTTAGATTTCTTTCTTGGATTTATTAAGGAACATTCCTTTTACTTGATCCCATCTTCATCAAATCTGCAAACAACGAAGCTGCAAACTTTTTAGAATCTTTATTCTTGATGGGTGTCATTTTCTAGATGTTAAACCAACTTTAGAATAGACGACACCTTTCCTTTTCTATCAGAAGTAAATGCATTGAAAATTATAGGGATATGGTTTTTTGAATTGAATACGACATTAAACTACCCATACATGTGATTTGAATGAAGCTTCTAGCCATGATATTTGGACATATATGTATGCCAAATTTGCACAACTTGTTATTGTGCCTCTATTTGATAAAATAATATCCAGATTTAGTGGCATTTTGAATTATTTCTTTCAATTTGCAAACTGATGTTTATCTCATCCATAATGCACTTTCTTTGGCAAAATTTTTTGTTGATCTCTTTGGTAGGGAACTTGTGTTGTCCATACCTATCTCTAACTTGAGTTTTGATGATTCATTGAAAATATGTGTTGCAATCATTATTGTTCTGGTCTGCTAGCCAAATTCATCATTTCCCCATGCAAATTTAGTAATATCATTTAAAGCTTCCATTTTAAATTGTATTTGTCACAGATAGATCTAAAGTATCAAATCATGTACATCACTGACATAATACAGGGTGCCAACAGTGATGAAAAAAGAACAAAAAATTGAATTTACAATGCTTATTTTCAACTCTTTGATGTTGTTTGTAAGGTTTAGATCGATTAATTATTTTTTAGAATTTTATTAATATTTGTGTGAAAGATTGTATCAAACTATATCATTAATGTCTTGTCATTTGGGTGAGGTAGTTTCTCCAAGGTAATTTGAAGTTCTCTGAACCATCTATTTGGTTGTTAATGCTCTGGCCTTCTATGAATGACCACATGTCAAATAAGGTTGTATTAGTTAACATATTCTTAATATTCATATGATTAAGTGTGATGAGCCTAGTTTTTGGTCTAGTCTTGGGTAGAACCTATAGTATATTTTCTCACAGATGTCATTGACCTTAATGCTTAAGTGTTGGTATTGGCATAATGTTTCCCTCAAACCATTGACATTTGATATTACCCTATCTCTACAAGCTTTAATGATATTTGGCATAATATGTGGGTCATCTATATTGATTTTTCATGTGATTAATCCATATTTCTTAGAGTGGTTATAGATGTGCAGTTATTATGCATACTGACCTTGACATGCAAATTTAATATGCCAGATTGAGGAAGACATGGCCAGCTGGGCATGCACCATAATATCCAGCTGAGAAGTCGCTCCAAGTCAAAGGTAGCCGACATCAAAGATTCTTCATGCAACTAGATGTAACCACCTTGTAGTGGAATTGAATGATTGTGCATGCATGGGCATTACTGATATGCTAGATCTGCACTTGACTTACATCTCTAACCAGATTCCACCCATGTGTAACCGTCATCACCCCACTTTCCCCTATTTTCCCTAAATGGTGTCCTAGTCGTGGAGTTGACTGCTTTGTTGAGTCATAGTATAAATAATGATTTGATGCTCCTTCTTTAGGAGGTTGCACAATTTGACATTGTACTCTCATTCTCCAGTTTCAGTAATACAAATACATTACTCTTTGTAAGCATGATCTACAATGAATAAAATAAAATTTTGAGTTTGAGCATTTGAGTTCTTGTTAGTTTACAAGATACTTATCCAAGGGGGCCCACTTGGTGAGTAATACATCTTCTTAGCTGAGCATTAGTTTAGTATTACTTGTTGTTTAGTACTTAGTTAGAAATCTGACATCAACTATTCCTATAGCCACTAGAATTTCATTTTGTGTTTGTTCCTGCAACTAAGGCAAACATAGTAGTCTCCTGTTTGTTGCTCATATTTTCATTCTTGCTCTAAATTTCAAGTTGTTGGTTGATATTCAACATTTTCTTCATTTCCTTTTAAGAAATTTACTTTTAGTATTGTGTTTCTTAGTTGTAGAATGCAATGACTACTTGAGCCCCTAGTGCGCATATTGTGCTAACCCATTTCAAGTTCACATCCCTAGGTTGACAAGTTAAATGCACCTTCATGATGATTGAATAGCTATTCAGGTTAAATGTCCAGTCTATAAATCATGGTTGTAAAGGCTTAGTTATGAAATCATTATAGGAGGCTGACATTTTTGGCACCATTGTTGGGGATGGTGTCAAGCTATGAAGTCTTTTGGAGTCATTGGTAATTTTCTTGTTTTAGTGTTTCTGGAAGTTGTTCTTAGCATATCCTCACTTAGGAAGTAATAACCCCCCTGATTCTTTACCAATTATTTGTGTGAGTTGACTAATAGTGAGTGATACCACATCCATAGAGGAAGGAGAAGGGATGCTTATGGGAGATTTCCTCCTAACAATCCTTTTCCATTTTAGCTAGTTGAGTACCAGAATCTACCAGGAGAAGAGGAAGAAGAAGATCCACACCCCTTTGTTGATGCATATCCTGATCTGACTAGCTCTAAAGTCTCCTCAAAAGATTAAAATCAACTTGAGAACCCCTTTGTTTTAGAACCACATCAAGCAAGCATGTCTGATGCAAATAGGAATAGACGAAACCAATCAGCTTTTCCTTTCCCCATTTCCCATCAAAATGAAGTTGAAAACATCAAGAACATTCCCGCCTCAACACTCCCCAATTTTTATGGACTTATGATAGAAGATCCTGATACCTTCTTATTTGAGTTTGACATACTCCGCAAGAGTTATGCTTACATAACTGATTCCCATAGGCTTAAGTTATTTCCCACCACTTTCAAAGAGGCTACATTAAGATGGTTCATGAGCCTAGCTAGGGATACTATGGAAACTTGGGAAGACATGAAGACAAAATTCCTTGAGAAGTACAAGGAATACTGCAGGGGTAGTGACATGAGAGGAGGTGACATTTTCATGATGCAGCAGAAGGAAGATGAGAGCCTGGAAGATTACATTGCAAGGTTTTTGTTTTGCCTAAAAAATTCCCCACACCATGCACTTAATGAGGACTCACAAAAGTTGTTTTTCCTTAGAGGCATCAATGACAACTGCACTAATGCTTTGGACCTCATGGCAGGAGGAGATATCTCTCAAGTTCCTTGGGAGGATATCAAGAAAATATGCCACAATTACTCTAGGGCAGCTTCAAAGAAAGGGAAAGCTTATCAATCTGTCATGGGTAAGTCAACTACCGGTGGAGTTTCAAGAACGGAGATTACTCATTTGTTGGAAGACTTCAAGCAATATATTATCAAGAATCTAGCTACTCAACTAGATACACTTCAAGCCAAAAGGAAGCAAGAAGATGCAATTATGATGTTGATAGAGTATTGTCCTCACTAAAAACAAAATAAGAAGGACTACAAATGTAAGATGGTAGCTAACCTAGAAATCAGGAAAATTTCACCTGAGTTCAAGCCAACTCAGATTGAAGAAGACCAAGTCTACTATGTTGTACAAAGGAATCCTTGGGCTCCAAGACAAGGTATGCCACCAGATCCACTATCCTATGTTGGGCCATATTTTAACTCTTATTCATCTGGAAACTAATGGAAGCCCCCATATCCACCCAGTTATGGAGGATATCCACCACAGCCTTGAATTAACCCTCCAAATACTTGGCCTACTCATTAGAATTCTCCACCTTAGTGGCAAAAACCTTAGTGGTAGCAATTTCAGGGGCACTAGCAACCACCTCCATGGAATTGGTAGCAAAAAAATCAATGGAGAGGAGGACAATAATGGCCTACCCAGACAACCAGTTACATGAGGCCACCCTCTTAGCCCCAATAGCCTACTCTAATTCATCCACCTGCTAATCCAAGCTCAAATGCACCTAAACCAACTCAACTACCAGCTCAACCCAAACCCAATCCTAATAAGAAACCATGACAATAGCTTGCATACTCTGCTAATTCAAATCAATTCCTTGCATATGCTATGAGTGTAGGTGACAGCCATTTGCATTTAGGACCTCCCAAGCCAATTACATTGAACTTCATATGGAAGAGGAGGAGGATCCTCTGAATGATCCTATTAAGCCAAGTGCATCTAACAATCCTGAACCAGTTCAAGCCAAGTAGACTGAACAAGAACCACCATTCCCTTAGAGACTGGAAGTTTCCAAGCATAAGGAAGAAAAGGAGGATACCACCTTTTGACATCTTGGATCAGCTAAAGCATATATGTGTTCAGATACCCCTATTTCAGGCCATAAAGGATGTTCCAATCTATGAAAAAGCTATCAAGGAAGCTTGTCTTAAGAAGCTAGGAAGGAAGAAGAGAGACCCAACTACAGTTCATGTGGTGGGCTAGCTAGCTGATATCATGCTGGGAAAAGTGACTATTCCCAAGTATAATGACCTAGGTAGTCCTATAGTATCAGTTGTCATAAACAAGATCTAAGTGAAGAATGCTCTGATTGATTTAGGGGTAGCAATCAATGTGATGACCAAAGACATTTTGCAGCAACTAAACAATACAAATATGAGTTCTACTCTTACTGTCCTACAACTTGCTGATAGCTCTATTGTTAAGCCTAATGGTGTAGTGGAGGACCTTGTGGTAGTTCTAGACTCCTAGGAATACCCAATAGATTTTATGATTCTTTCTCCTAAGGCTACACTAGGAGGGTATCCCATCATTCTTGGAAGGCCATAGTTGGCAACTGCGGATGCATACATTGGATGTTGGTCAGGTGACATGACCATTTTAGATGGAAGGAGTACTAATCTTTTTTTCTTTATCCACCTGCTCAGCCATCTCATGATGAGAAAGATTATGTATGGCCACAAGTTGGTGAAGAGGTTGAGGAAGTTAATTATGTGGTGCAGCTTATGATATTAGGAAGAAGCTCTTTCATGCAGCTCCAAGATGAGGATGAAGTATTAGCTAATCACATTTAGAAACATTATGAAGTGGAGGAAGCATCATCTTCCAATTTAGTAAGGACACTTCTGCCTGCTCTTCCTACAACCACTGTTCCTACAGACATTCTTCCTCCAGAAAATCTTCCTATAGCCACTATTCCTACAGATAGACTTCCTGCAACAATAGGTTTGTTCCATACATCTCTTTTGTATGAACTAAAGGTACTATGTATTAATGAAGCAACCATGATAGAGTTAACTACACAATTCCAAGTGTTAGAAGGAAAATATCTGAATGTTAATATTAAATTGAATGAAGAGTAGCAACTATTATTGGAAAACCTATTAAGGTCCCATCAACATGCATTTACATGGGATTATCATGATATGAAGGGACTAGATCCTAAAATTTGTACCCATAGAATTTATATCAGAGATGATTGCACTCTAGTAAGACAACCACAAAGAAGGATTAACCTTGCACTAAGAGAGATTGTGAAAGGAGAACTATAGAAATTGCTAGATGCGGGATTTATCTACCTCATTTCAGATAGTTAGTGTGTATCTCCATTAGTGATTATTCCCAAGAAAGGAGGGAAATGGAAATTTTTTGTTGATTATAGAAAACTTAATGCTGCCACCAAGAAGGATCACTTTCCTTTACCCTTCATTGATCAAGTTTTGGACACACTTCTAGGAAAGCAATACTTCTATTTTCTAGATGGATTCAACGACTACAACCAGATCCAAATTGCACCAAAAGACTAAGAGAAGACCACATTTACTTGTCCATGGGGGACCTATGCCTATTTGGTACTCCCATTTGGCTTATGCAATGCACATGCAACTTTCCAGAGGGAAGTCATTAGCATATTCTCAGACATTTTTCATGATTGCATGGAGATTTATATGGATGACTTCACCTCTTATGGTGCTAATTTTAATCAAGCATTGGAGAATCTCAAGAGAGTCCTATAGAGATGTGAGGATCAAAATTTTTCCCTCAATAGTGAAAAGTGCTTCATAATGATGCAAGAGGGTGTATTTCTTGGCCACTACATCTCCCACAAGGGAATTCAAGTAGATCCTGCAAAAATTGAGGTAATCACAAATCTACCTACACTTACAAAACAAAAGGATGTTAGGAGTTTCTTGGGTCATGCAGGATATTATAGGTGATTCATCAAGGATTTTAGCTAGGTAGCAACACCATTGTATACCCTTCTCACTAAAGATGTTGAATTTCACTAGATTGAAGCTTGTGACAAGGCATTTTCTGACTTGAAGGCAATATTGAGTCATGCTCTTGTACTCAAGGGACCCAATTGGGAGCTTCCTTTCCCCATCCACACTAATGCATCTGAATATGCCATAGGTGTAGTCTTAGAATAGAAAGAGGGAGCTCTTGAAAATGCTATTTACTTTGTCAGCAAAAATTTGTAGGGAGCTGAATTCAATTATATAGTGACAGAGAAAGAGATGTTGGCAATAATCTATGCACTGAAAGAATTCAGACATTACATAATGGGCTACCAAATCTTTGTGCACACTGATCATGCAACCATTAGGTATCTCATGAATAAACCTTTGATCATAGGAAAATTGGCAAGATGGTTATTGTTGATGCAGGAGTTTGATATAACCATTGTGGAAAAGCTATGGAATGCTAATGTTGTTGGAGATTTTTTTTTCAAGGCTAACTACATCAGAAGACAATCAGCCTATAGATGACTCTTTTCTTGATGAACATCTATTCTCTCTCAATGTAAAAAATACCCTAGTATGCTGACATAGCCAATTACTTGGTTATAGGTAGAGTTCCTTCTCACTTCTCCCCAAAAGAGAAAAGGGCACTCATTGAAAAATATTTTCCTTTCTCTTGGATTGCTGGATGTTTATTTTATACTAAACTTGACCATATCATGAGAAGATGTGTGATAGAAGATGAGACATATGAAATTTTGCATGCATGTCACAATGAACCATGTGGAGGAAACTTTGCAGCCAAGAGGACAACAATGAAGGTTTTGAACACAAGGTGTTACTGGCGAACACTCCACAAGGATGTAAGAAGGTATACCAGAAAATGTGATAGATGTCAAAGAATGGGAAGACCAACAATATCTGATGAGATGCCACTTTTCCCTTAGATAGTAATCACTCCCTTTGACAAGTGGGGATTGGATTTTGTGGGACCAATTGACCCTCCATCAAATGGTAAGTCTTATATATTGGCATGCACTAATTATGTAACAAAATGGGTAGAAGTTAAGGCCATGAAGCATGCAAGAGATAACAAGGTTGTAGAGTTTCTTTATGAGGATATTTTCACAAGATATGGAGTTCCAAGAGAAATACTGACTGATCAAGGGCCACAATTCACATCAACTCTTGTTGTAGCACTAGTGAATGAGTACAATATAAGGCACAAAGTCTACTCCTTATCACCCCTAGGCTAATGGCCAAGTTGAAGTGACAAATAGAGAGATTGAAGCCATTCTTACTAAAATAGTAGCATCCATAAGAAATATTGGGCAAACAGATTACTAGAAGTTGTTTGGGACTATAGGACAACATGGAAAAAAACTATAGGCTTCATCCCATTTGAGTTACTGTATGGAAAGACAACTATGATGCATATTGAATTTGAACATAAAACTCTGTGAACTTGTAGTGGATTTAGGGATGGATATTTCTAAAGCTCAGATAGAAAGAATCATGTAGCTAAATGCTTTGGATGAGATAAGAAGAGAATCCCTACATCATACATAAGTAGTGTAGAATCAGCGAATCAAGTGGCATGACATATTTATCAAGGACAAGAAGTTCAAACTAGGATATTGGGCTTTGCTCTATGATTCAAGATACTAGGACATTGCAGGAAAATTGTGACAAGTTGGCTAGGACCATACGAAGTTGCTGAGGTATTTCCTAATGGAGTTGTTTAGCTCACCACCATTGACCCTGTCAGGTTCAAATTACTTGTGAATGGTCATCACCTCAGATTATACCATAAACTAGCTTCTAAAGAAGAGTTCCTACAACAATTCACCCAACACTTAGAACTTCCTACAACCGAATGCGGTGGACCTAGTGTGCCTCCTTCAGCCTAATTAAGGTATGTACTTTTCATAATAAAGACTTTCACTTACGTGGAAGTCCATTTCTTCATCATCTTCCCATCCACCCATCCATCACCACCTTTCTCTCTCTTCCATCACTTAATTCCACCTCACCTCATTCCACTTCATCTTCATCTATTGCTCAATTCATTTTCTAGCAAGGAAAGTGTTACTTTATCCATGATCTTTGCAACAAATCTTCCACACATTCAGGTATGTGTGTATTAATTGCTATCTTTAATCATATTTTAAGTGTGTTCATTTAATCATTGTACGTTAGTATAGGTATTCATATAAATGCCATCATTTCCTTTCAATAACCACTCCCATCTCACATGTGTGGACACATGTCCAAATTTAGGTTGGGGGAGGGGAACGGAAAGAAGAAAAATTTTGTGAACTTATTGTCCATGTGTCAAATCTTATTAGGCTGCATCATAAATTTTAAAAATGAGCTGAATTGAAATCCAAATGGAAGAGGTCCTTGCAACAACAGCTAGAACTAAAGCAGTAGTTCCTATAGCCACAACAAGAACAAGAGTCCTTGTAGCAAAAGGAAGAAGAAATAGTACCCTTATAGCCAGAGATAACAAGATATCCTGAGTCCATGCAAATACTACCATATGTGGAGCCACCATCAACAAAAGGACTAGTAGGAATTCATAATCATCCTAGTTTTACAATACATGTAGCAATTTTAAATTTTTGGAGAGAAATACAAAGAAGGGAGGAAGAATGGAAAAAGTAAAAATGGAAGTTGAAGGAGGAAATTCAAAAGAAGGATGAAGAGATTGAGGATAAAGATGCAGAAATTGCCACCCATGCTCATGTGGCTCATGCCAAATTTCAAATTCTACCAGTATGGCATTGCTGCAAAGAGACAGAGATGGAATATGTTTGACAAATTGGGAGGATTCTGTTGGGACCTTGACTCACATACTACAGCCACTAATGTTGTACAACTCTTAGTTGCAAATTTCAAAACTTTTACCAAGTTGAAGAACAACTCTTCCCTTGCTGGAGGACCAGTAAAACATTAGGTTGGGGGGAGTGATGAGCCTAGTTTTTGGTCTAGTCTTGGGTAAAACCTATAGTCGATTTTCTCACAAATGTCATGGAATTTAATTCTTAAGTGTTGGTATTGGCATAATGTTTCCCTCAAACCATTGACATTTGATATTACACTATCTCTGCAAGCTTTAATGATATTTGGACTAATATGTGGGTCATCTATAATGATTTTGCATGTGATTAATGAATGTTTTCTTAGAGTGGTTATAGATGTGTAGTTATTATGCATATTGACCTTGACATGCAGATTTAATGTGCCAGGTTGAGGAAGACATCGCCAGTTGGGCATGCACCATAACGTCCAGCTGAGAAATCACTCCAAGTCAAATGAAGTTGGTAGTAAAGATTCTTCATGCAGCTGGATGTAACCACCTTGCAGTGGACTTTAATGATCAAGCATGCATGGGTGTTACTGTTGTGTTGGATCTATGCTTGACTTACATGTCTGACTAGATTCCATGCATGCATAACCACCATCACCTCACTTTCCCCTGTTTTCCCTAAATGGCATCCTCCCAGTTGTGGAGTTAACTGCCTTGTTTAGCTATAGTATAAATAATGATTTGATGCTCCTTCTTCAGGAGGTTGCACAATTTGACATTGTACTCTCATTCTCCAGTTTCAGTAATACAGATACATTACTATTGGTATGCATGATTTATAGTGAATAAAATAAAGTTCTAAGTTCGAGCATCTGAGTTCTTGTTAGTTTACAGGATACTTATCCAAGGGGGCCCACTTGGTGAGTAATTTGTCTTCCTAGCTTAGCATTAGTTTAGTATTACTTGTTGTTTAGTACTTAGTTAGAAATATGGAATCATTGTTCCTCCAGCCACTAGAATTCCATTCTATGACTATTCCTATAGCCAAGGAAAACAGAGCAGTCTCTTGTTTGTTGCTCAAATTTTCATTCTTGCTTTGCATTTCAGGTTGTTGGTTGATATTCATCATTTGCTTCATTTCCTTTTAAGCAATTTACTTTCAGTATTGTGTTTCTTAGCTATAGAGTGCAATGACTACTTGAGCCCCTAGTGCACATACTATGCTGACCCATTTCAAGTTCATGTCCCTGGGTTGACAAGTTAAATTCACCTTCATGATGATTGAATAGCTATTCAGGTTAGATGTCTATTCTATGAATCATGGCTATAAAGGATTAGTTATGAAATCATTGTAGGAGGCCAACAAAGTGTATGAAGATAATCAACATATGGTTCATTATTAAGGGTTCTCATCATGGGATCATTTCTCTAAAAAATTGGCATCTTATGCATCTTTCTACTAATTTGTTGACAAGAGTTTTTTGCAATTCCACTATTTGCTGAGAACAATCTTTCACATTATTGTGTGCTAGGGAAGAGTAGAATTACCTCATATCAAGCTTTGTGCATCCATGGTCTAAATATATTCTATGTTTAAAATCAGTCTTTGTATGCAACCATTATCTTAGACTTCTATAGTATGATCTCTCTCTATCATACCTGCCAATTGACAATCACCTCATAAAAATACCTTCAGAATCATATCATGCATATATATGCCCTTTTTTCCTCTTTGTTTCTCATGTGATGATTTTGTACCTATGTAGGTATAACCTGTCACTGATCTTGATAAGACCAAGTCATCAATGGCCATCAATATTTTTTCTCAATCGATTCATAGAGGTTGATTCTCATCTCAAGGAATGATTCTACCCTACTGTGATCAGTAGGAATCCTTTCAAATAGTCTTCCTCTTAAGGAACAAGTCATTATTTCTATCTTGGACCATGACCTTTTCTTTTACAACATATATTTTTTGGATCCAATCTCTTTTTTTTTTTTACAATGCAGATTAATGCATTCAATAGGACTAAAAATTTAATTCACTCAAAATCTTAGAATTGAATGGCCTCCTCAAAGTGACATCCTTCAAAATTTTAAGCTTGATATTTTCTTTATGATATTCTTTGCAATATATTAAATAAAGCTTCCTATATTTGAACTGGTGATCTTTTATTTTTTAAAACCAAGGATATCATTGATAAATGTGACAATATAGTAACTTTTTATGGAACTCTAATATACTTTCACATATCTCGTGGCATGAAGAACTATGTTTTGATTTATATTTTGCTGACAATCTAAAATTCATTCTTGTGTGGCAACCAATAGTGTGAATATAGTGAAACAATTCATATTTGAGATTGCAGGAGTCTATATCTTCTTAGGGAAGACAATGACTCTACCAAAAGCTATTGGTTTTGATAACATATTCACAAGTACAATACTTTCATTCTTGCTAACTAATAGTGACTTCTCAAGTAGAGAAACTACTGAAGCTTTTGTGATTGCAACATGCAAGTGGTGATTACAAATGATGGCATATGGTTGAAACTTCAAAATTTGAATCAAGAAACAATGGTGGTTTTTTTCACATAGGAATCAAATAGCAATATTTGAGTTGGAAAAGTGGGAAAAAGGCATTTTTAAATGCTTGTTGTAATAGTCTAGAGCATCCAATAGGTGCTTTTGTTTTAGGCCAACTAGATCAATTTGGGTTTAAAATTAATCAGTGATTGATTTTTTTCAATTTTGGTTAAAATTGAACATTAGAAACTCATTAGACTTTGATTTTGGGCTAAAATTGAATAAAAAACTTCAAAATTTGGATTTGGTGCTATAAAAAACAACTCATTATTTCCTTTGAGGACTAAAAAGAATTCGTGTTTGCTTTGTTTTGTATTCTTCTTTACAAACTTTTGTCATTTGAATGTGTATGCACTTTTGTCATGGTTCATGGTGATCTTGAGAATTAGAAGCATTTTAGTGACATTAGGTTGTCTAAAAGATTGCCTCCACACTTCAAGTTTGTGTTTAAAATTGAACAAATCATGTGAGCATGAAGAAAAGGCATTGTGTGTGTTCCCTCCTAAGTGTGTTAGGTGGTCAAATTACGAATGTAATCCTTCGCTATTGTTTACCTTTAGAGATCCTACCTTGGTGGGAAAAAGTACTCACCCCAAGGGAACGACTCAAATCGGTGATGAGATGAACACCAAGCTACTCCAAACTGGTATATAAATTTGAATGTTGAGGAAAATCATTATTACAGGCACTCCTATGAACAAGCATGTGATACTCTTTATATGGGTTGATCTTTCCTCTTGTGTGGTCGTCTAAACGGGTGCCTTTATTATGAACCAATCTGTATAAAAGAAAAAATCCCTACTATTTGTTGATGTTGGGAGGTCACACCTTTGAAGCCATCCCACATAGTTATGGTTCTTAGTAGAGATGAAGAGTTTTTCATGGGAGATTCATGAGGACTCAAAGCTTGGCTGACCCATAGAAGTGAGTGCCATGGAGGGGAGCTAGTGTGCTCAAGCTTCTAATCATCCACTCTAAATAAGCATAGTTGGAGAAATCCAATCGGCAATTCAAAAAATATAGCCATTTATATCCTAGGGTTGTGCACTCTACGAGTCAGTTGAATACATTGCTTTAAATCTCAAAACTTGGAAACAAACATTCAACAAGGTCATCAACTTTCAAACCCTTTAGAAATAGCAAATACCTTTGAAAATTCCACATATTACTACTTGTCCCTATGGATTCTATCCTTAGAGGCTTCTAAATATTTGGGCTTATATCTCAATTTTCTCTCTCTAAAGTCAGTAGAGGAAAATTGTGCCTTTGATTCCTTGATTTTCACATAATGGACCTTGTGGAATGAAAAGGAATTGAGACATAAACATTTAGTTTGAAAGCTAAAGCAAGAAGTGTTGATGTGGTAAAAATAATCTATTTAACCAAGATTAAATCAATTTAACCCCACACAAGTTCTTGTTATCTTTTTTCTTATGGTCTTCCAAGAAAAATATTGGTCTTTTGGTTTGAACTAATCATAGGGAAAAGCACGTTCTTCACTATCTTGGTCTTGTAAACAAAGTCCCTCTTAGGTTCATTTAGGATCAAATCAAACACTTCAATCATCCCAAACATTTATCTTCCCATCCCACAGACAACTTTAGATCTTTGGAAGCGTCATTATCTAGACTTGGGTACATCCTTAAACCAAATCAAAATAATTTATTTAGTTAGGTGTGTGTGGATTAATCCTCCCTTACACACTTAGTTAAATTAGCACCCCTTTGAACAAGTTCATCCTAAGATCACATCTAACATCTTAGGGTTTACAAGTTTATTATCCAAATCAAACCAATCAAAATCAAATCCTAAAGTCTACCATTGATCCAAAGTTCCTAAAATTTCAACACCCATATCATTCACCCCTTTCATCTTTCATCTCATCATTGGTCCTAGATTCCTTAGTGGTCAACAAGGTCAAAATGAAAGAAAAAAAATGGAATATAAACTTGATTCATACATCATGAGTGATCTAAGTCAACCAAACTATCAAAGCCTTACAATGTTCACTAATTATCAAAACTCACATTTATACAATCCATACATAGCATCATTATCTCCTACAAACCTCGATGGTACAACAAATGTGAGTATGCCCAATCTAAATTTTGGAACACCTTTTCCTATGGTAGATTTAAATAAAATTCCAAACTTACAAATCTATCAACCAAACAATCAATACATGAGTCTTCAACAAAACAACATTATCCCATCCAATCCATACATGCCAAATGTGAATATAATAAATACAAGCTTACTAAACATGAACATATCAAATCCACACTTGGTAAACTTTTGGATAGATAAGTTTGTAAATCATACAAATGTTGTTCAAAATACAAACAATATGTTGATGACTCCATGTATTGATCCAAGTCAAGGTAACACCATGCAAAATAAAAGTTACCTAAATCAAGGCAATTTGATTCCCACCCACAACAATGTTCAATTTCAACCTATAATGCCAAATCTAAACATCATCCCAAATCAGAACATTGTACAAAATTAATTTGTCCATGATCCCATACAAACACCACAAGTATACATTCCAAATATGCTTGAACAAAAACCAAATCAACTATATCAAGGGTGTCAAGATCAAAATCAAGATAAAATTTTGTGAGATCAAATTGCTACATTTACCAAAATAGTTGATTCATTGCGCCAAGAGACATCTCCACCCCAAAATCAATACACCCTTCCATTGGTTAAACTATGTCATCAAAGCATTGAGTTGTGTCCATAACCACATCAAGAACAATATCTCCAATGTCAAGAGGTTGGATTTCAAGATGAACATCAACAAAAAACCCAATCACCACATCTCAAAGATCAATCACCACATATCCAAGATCAATCACAACAAGAATCACCTCAACAAGCACAAATCTCACAAGATCACAATACACTCCTTTTTAGTACAAATCAAATTAGTGCTAAGAAATCTAGTTAATGTAAAACTCATCACTCTTCCAAAAGTAAGTGCTTTCAACTCTATCCTAGAATTCCCTTGGAATAGGGGTAGATATTATTGTATCATAGATAAAATCTTCATAAAACATCAAATTGTATTCAACTCAAAAATCTCATCCAAGACCTTATTGATCAAATAATAATTGTTGAGGAAAATGATCAATATTCAACCACTAGTGATAGTAGTGACAATCTCTCCACCACAATTGTTGAAAACAATGATCAAGATATATCCATCAATGAGAACCTTGAAGATGTTTCTACCTCATCCAATGAACAAATCAACATATATCAAGAATCAATTTTCAATCATGATCAAAATCCACCAACAATATCCAACAATGATCCAATTCAAGAAATGTTAACATCATTTGATCCTATGGTTGAGAACATTGAGAGTCGCTCCACCCCAATTGTGGAAAACAATGGTCAAGATATATCCATCAATGAGCACCTTAAATATGTTTCTACCCCATCCAATGATAAAATCAACATGCATCAAGAGTCACTCTTTAGTCATGATCAAAACCCCTAAACAATATCCAACAATGACCTATTTCAAGGAGTGTTAGAATTATTTGATCCTATTGACATAATCCACGATCCTTTGACCAATGATCATGTTCAAAATGTCTCTACATCACCTAATGAGTTAGAGGACATATCTCAAAAATTTATTCCAAAGCATTCATTCAACATATTTCACCAAAGTCTAGAAATGGTCCTTTCCAAGACATATTGACATCCTTTAACCTCATGGTTACAGATACTAAAGGTATCCTCAACTAAACATTTGATCCAAGTCTAGTCAAAGATCAAGAGGATATTGAGACACTTCCAATGAAGATATCCAAGAACCCTTTATAAGCAATCCATCCTTTGAAATCTACCCATGTTAAGAACTCGATCCAAAGTACGTCAGAAGTAATTCCAACATTAACCAAAATCAAGAATTTGTATCTCCATGATACTACAATGATCTAATGGGAACTCTACTATCTATACAAGATGTACAAAATAATGATCATATCCATATAGCACATACTCTTCCATCTACCCATGAGATGCTTTCTTTGGATGGAAATGTAGATGATCTTCATTCAAAACACAGTCTCATACTCTTGATATCATTACCAAGGAACAAAAGTCTCCTACTCTTAACATTTATACACATGATCAAGATAAATAAAAATCTAGAGACATATCAGAAATGGGCCATGAAGAAGGCTTCTACAGAAGTTGTGAATTAGAAACATCCTATGAAGGCATATCAAAAATTAATCATGAGGAAGAATTTTACATGGACAGTGAATCATCAACACCTCTTGAAGAAGCATTAAAATCTGATATTTCACAAGATCAAGCTAAAGATATGAATCAAGATGTTATCCCACTTATGGAGGATCCTATCACTTATAAACTTGGATCACTTACCTTTTTTAGGGAAAGCTATCATATCAATGAAGAAGCTATCACCTTTAAAGATCCAAAACAAAGCAGAGAAGGATTAGCACCTTGTTCCCAAGGTAAATCATATCGTATTAGAAATAAAATGTTTCAACAGATGAATTATCAAGACAGAGGATTAGGCCTACATGAACAGGGCATCCTAGAACCAATGCAGATTATTGGAAATCCTAAGCATCAAGGTCTTGGTTATTTGGCAATCAAGGGATCTAAAAATATCAATGATACCTCTATAATATTGGGGGCAATTTTATCTAGTGCAAACATTAACATAGGGAGCATGAAGAATCCTTATGATGAAACTAGTACCAATACTACAATTAGTTGTGTCATGAATCTTCATCCACCTATCATACCATCCATGAATTAGGACCAACATCAAAAGAAATATTTGAATCAAAGCACAAAGAACATTATCAAAGAAAAAGAATTTGGGAAGCATAATGGACAAATCAAATACACATGGATACCAAAAAATACAAAGAAAGAGTATCCCTATCAAACTCCATTAGTCAAAAAAACTATGGAGAAAAATAAAAAATGGAAAAAGTATCCATCAAAGATTTCCTCAAAGGAAAAAGTAGGATTCTCAAGCAACATACAAATCATATCAACCAGTTGGTCCTAATTCCATGCACACTTCCTTATCCACCCATTATTGCTCATTTTTCCAAGTTTGGAGAGTCAAAGGTTCCAAACTATCGACTAATCCATCTCTTATTCCTAAACACACAACACCATCCATGCCTCCTTGCATGATATCCAATTCTCACATTGACCATGTATTGGAAGCAACCCTTCATTGTAAGGATTTAGAAGGAACTATATTGTGATGTGCACATAAAGATAGAGTTAACTTCAGTCTCAACAAAGTAGATCAAGAATCTCAAAAGTTGCATTCTAGTGCACGTATCTTTGAAAAGTAGCTTCTTCAAGTAGGATATCGATGGAACATTATGACAAAAGCATCTACATAAACACCACTAGGTGGTTTAGCGTAAGCTCAAAAAATTATAGAAAAAATAAAAAAATCATGAAAATAGTAAAGATAAAAATAATCCTCTAGTGAAAACCACTATGGTAGCACTTTGGATAGGTACCATGATGAAAACCTAGCAATCAAGCACCTTGTGTAAATAAGAAATTTTCATCCACCATGATCTCTATGGCTTGTTCTACATCGTTCATCCATTGCATTTCATTTATCCTTCTAACACCCATCTGCGTCTACATCATAGCTTGATCTTGTGTTTGTATCATGTTCCCTCCTAGTACTACTTGGCACATTTCTAAGGTCAATTTTTCCTACCTATATCAAAGTAGACTATTGCATCACACTCGGGGCATGTTCCTATACATACATTGGATCAGATTCATGTATATTCTTGAATTCTTCCTTAAAATTTGAAAATCCAAAAACATCATAAGATCAAAAAACCCAAAAACATCCAAAACATATCAAAACTCAAAAACAAGTCAAAAAGTCAGAAAAATTCAAAAACAGAGCCATCACATTGAACTATGGGTCTCTAAGCTCTAAACCTAGGCAAGGCTATCATCGATGTGCCCCTGAGACACATTAGGTCAATCCTTTAGGAGTCTGTCATAATAAACTAGCAATCCATTATTCATATCTCATCAATAAATGAGTTTGTATCAGTCAAACTATGTGGCCTCTGCATTATAATGCAGGAAAGGCTAATCTTTGATTAGCCCTTGAGGCCCCTAGGATAGGTTTTTTGTCAAAATCTTAGAAAACACAAAAACATTAGAAAATTTGAAAATCAAAATATTTTCAAAACATCTTGAAAATACCAAAAACAGCCTCAAAACATTTCAGAAAACATAAAAAACATCCAAATATTTGAAAAAATCCATTGGTCTCATCTCACTTTCACCCACAATCAGAAACAAGTATAGAAAATTTAAAGTGAAAATTCAAACATCAAGGTCTCAAGTCTAGGTTAGCAGGTAAACAAGTTGGTCAACTCTTGGTATCAATAGCCCATCATCTAGTTAGTCTCAAAGTCATTTGATAACATCATGTCCTAGGATGCATCCTTCCTACAATGGACATCAACATCAAACCTCACTATAGTTTAGTCTTGGCTAGAGGTATGAAGAACATTGACATGTTTGTGTACTTGATCTTTTCTTGTGATTTATCTTATTTCACCTTTTCCCATGACCTCTCAAGGATGTCTCTCTCAAAATATTTAGAGAGAAAGGAATGGGGCATTGATCATTATCTTTTTATCTACTGTCCTTGTTGGATATTCTTGCAATATAACCTTGGTCATGTTTACTTTTTATGGTTTGTGGGGAAGGTGTTTTAGATGTCTTGTTGACTATTACATAGGAAGGTTTTGCTTTTCTATGTTTTGGTCCAAGGTGTTTGAAATATTTGATGTACATCCTAATAAGGTTTTGTATGATAGGTGTGAACAATGATACTCCTATATGATTGTCGAGTCAAAGTCCATCTCACCAGGTACAACACCATCCTAATTTTCTATACCTTGATAAATCATATCTATGTGTGTGATCAAAAATAAGGAAATTTATGCTCTTTACATCCCCAATCCCTAGCTAGGAAATACATCATCATCATTCATCATCATATCTAATAAAGTCTTGATAACTCATAGATTTGTTGGACTTCTGCATCTTCTTGGAATCAAGGGTTGATCCCTCTCATTCTTCTATCCTCTTTCACACTAACATGCTATCATGTCATTCATTACAACATCAATTCATCGATCATGCATCCACAAACCATCAACATACTGCATATCATACATATCATCATAATAGGAAGCATCACTCATCTCACATGCATCACTTCATCATTTAAGTTGTTTTGGATAATATAGATTTGTTATTCTAAGCATCTTAAAAACATCTCATTTTCATCATCATCGTCATATAGATCTATTAGTCTAACCATCCATACGTCCATCTTGAGCCTCTTTGTCGTGAGATCGACCCTAAAATCAAACTTTTCACTCAATCTCTCAAGGGGGTAGTGTACTAGCGTACTTCTTTCCATTGGGGAAATAGAGAATGGGTCCCCTTTAAAATCCAAATTTATATTTTAAACGTGTTTTTGGTGACATTTTCAAGTCCTACATTCAATTTTTAAATGCCATCTTTCAGGATTTAATAATCAAGAAATTAGAAAGGAAGCCTATAAAGCCCAGTCTTCTCCATTTTACACTAGTTTGAGAAAAATATTGAGAGAATATTCACAATATTAGCACTCAAGAGAAAGGAGAACATTCAAGCAAGAAAATTTGAAGTCTTGGAGGAGCATTTCAATTGTTTTTGTAAGTCTTGAAGCTCATTTTGTCAAGATTGATCAAGCATTGTTCATGATTGTAGATTGATGCATATGGTGGATCATGATGCATATGGTGGTTCATGATTGTAGATTCTAAGTTTGGGACATGCAACTAGCCATTTCCTTTGATCTAATGAATTGTTTCCTAGTGATCCCATATTCTATCTTCATTATACTAGCTACCTAAAGGAAGGTATAATCATATTTTAGATCTATTAGGGGATTTGACTTCACGCTAAATAGGCCTTTTGTTCATTATTCATGTTCATTTAGGATCTTATTCTAACACCCTTGAATGAGGTTTCCTTGCATTCTAGCTCTAAAATATATTAGACACACTTAAGATTAGGGCTCAAACACACATTTATGTTTCAGATCTATATTTTTCATCAAAGTTTAACTATCAAACTTGGGGTTTGATCGAGGAAAACCCCTATATAATTTTTTTTTTTTTGTTTTACTATAGGTATAGATTTGAAATCAGAGATTGAAAGGTACAAGAAAAAAGTAAAGATCAAAATCTAAAGATGCAAATTTTGAAGTTTCATAAAATCATGGCAAGGCCCATTCGTCCTAAGGAAAATCTATCCCAAGAGGACATTGAGCAACTGATTTTGGTGACAACTGTATAAATTCATACTCATCTTAGATCTACAAAAGCTTTGTGGATTCTAATAGATTAAGGTTTTAAATTGATGTTTCAAGTCTCACATTGCATAATTATATTCATTTAGTATTTTTTCATTTATTCCCCAAAAATGCATTTTAGGCTAATTTACCATGTCCTCAATCATAAGGAGAACAAAAAGATCTCCATTAAGATTGACTCACCTAAGGGTTGAAAGTCAATAGTTCCCTAGGGGATCTCTCTTTTTCCTAAGAAAATAATGACGATAGGTGCATTCCCATCTTATTTTTGAGAAACCCTATTTTTCATCATTTCAAGCACTAACATGGTTTTTAATTTTATGTTTTTTTTATCAAAATATTTTAAGTCTAGGTTGCACCTTTTCCTTTGTTATATTACCCATTTGTTACCTAGGCTTGGTCCTCTTTTAGAACAACTTAATGCAAACATGCCAAAAACCCTCACTCATGTTCCTAGCTCCCCGCTCTACTTGTACCACATGGTCACTTCCTATTCTATTGCGTACCTTCTTCACATCACATTTTACCCTCCCACTATCAGTTCCCTTGGAACGATGTAAAATAGATCCAATAATCTTAGGCTGATGGATAGGTGCCAACATTCTATCAAATTGCAGGCTCCCTTTGCATCACATTTTCTATTTCAAAGTGCAAAGCAAGCCTGTCATGTACAATATTCAATATTAATAGTTGTGATTGAAGGAGAGGAGATCCAACAGTCATCACATAGTTGATTCACATCACATTTATGAATAAAGAAGGTAGACCCATATCTATGATATATATGAAAATAGTGGAGTGTTACATAAGAAGGGACACATGGTAGTGTCTTGTTGTCCTACAAAGAGATGGTGGGTTCTTAGCTTAGTGTAAGGAAGCGAAGGTAGCATAACAACTTCCTACACTAATCTTAAGAGGAGAATAATGAAATTTTCTTACATATTTTTAATAGTTACATAAACTTAAACAAAAATAAATATAAATATCATGCATACAATGACATAGTGATTTACATGGGGAAAGCCCCTTTGAGAGAAAAAACCCACACTCCAAAAGCCGCCCAATATATTATTCAATAAATCACAAATATTAAAATATACTTGTAGATCAAGATTTTGATAGGAGTATCACCACTCAGAGATCAAGAGAAAACACGACCGCTATCAGACTTATAAATCATCACAATCTCTACCGCAGTCATAATACAATGCCCTCTTAAAATAGAGTTACATTATAGGGTGAGATAGGCCAATAAAATATCTTCCATTAGATCTAAACCCTAATAAAGAATGGTCTAGATTTACAATATATTCTTTATTTAATGTATTTCGGCCATTCTAAAAGTTTCTTGAAAAATTTAACACACTCACATTTTGCTCCATGTAGCCATTGTATACACCTTATTTTGTAACTAGGAAACATATATATAAATATATATGCATCCTATCAATAATAAACCACATATAATTGCAAGTGTGAGACACATTTTACCAAAAAATCCCTCACTTTTTGAACACCTTACAAGAGAAACATGAGTGTGTAAACATCGCCTCTTTAATTGCTAGGGGATGAAAGGCCATAGTCTCTGAACACCATTTGAACTTCTTTGTGCTCACATGTTTAGTTAAAGAGTCAACAAAATTTATCAAAGTCTCTACCTTAACTAGTTTCACCCTTCCATATTCAACCATATCTCTAAAAAAATGATATTGTACATCAATGTGCTTGGTCCTGGCATGAAATGTCAGGTTCTTAGCTAGACATATCGCTCTCTGACTATCACAATAAATTGTCACTGCACCTTGTTTTATACCAATATCTAAACATAGTCTCTTAAGCCAAATGGCTTCTTTACAAGCATCAGTAGCTTCCACATACTTTGCATTAGTAGTGGATAAAGCAACCATAGCTTGATGCTTACACATCCAACTAATTTCACCACCAAATAAAGTAAACACATAAGCACTATTGGATTTTCTGCTATCAACATCACATGCCTAGTTTGAAACCACATAACCATGAATATCAAGGGAAAATTTGTCTTCAGTCATATTACTATGATAAAAAAAGGAATAATCTGAGATACCACACAAATACCTGAAGAATCTTTTAATTGCATCCCAATGAACTCTACTAGGATTAGACATATATCTGGAAAGAAATCCCACTGCTTCAGAAATTTTTGGTCTAGTAGAAACCATAGCATACATCAAACCTCCAACTGCACTTTGGTAAGACAGTCTACTCATGTCTTCCATCTTTGATGGAGATATTGGACAATCTAAAATAGATAACTTTGTTCCAACTGAAATAAGAACACACAATGGTCTACAATCCTACATGTCAAGCCTCTATAAAATTGATTTGGCATACTTAATTTGGCCAAGCCATAGATTTTTTCTCACTCTATCTCTTTTCATTTCCATCCCAATAATGTGTTTAGCTACACCAAGATCTTTCATTTCAAATTTAGTAGCAAGTTGAGATTTTAGTTCTGAAATCATATCTTTCCCTATGCCAACAAATAACATATCATCAACATATAATGAAATAAATAGGAAATGATCACCATAAGTTTTATAATAAACACAATGATCTAATTTAGAACACTCAAACCTCAAACTCAACACATATGTGTCCAATTTTTGGTACCACATCCTAGGACTCTGTTTTAAACCATACAAAAATTTCTTCAATTTGCAAACCAATTTACTTTTACCTTTCACCACATAGTGCTCTAGTTGTGCCATATAAATATCCTCCTCCAAATCACCATGAAGGAAAGCAGTTTTCACATCCATTTTTTCAACCTCTAAATCATAAGCAACAAAATAGAAAGAAAAATCTAATGGTGTCATTTTTACAACAGACAAAATATCTCACCATAATCAACACCCTCAACTTGAGAGTAACCCTTGCAACTGCTAGCTGTCAAAAACGAGGTTGAATGCCTCAAGAGGCTACCAATCTCTTGATATGCTTTAGGGTAATAGATGTGGTCAAGAGAACCCTAACCTTCTACTCTTTAGGTGCTGCTAAACCTTGGGTTGGTGTACCTCTCTGAATTAAGTAGACTTATGTTTATATCTCTTACAACAATTTGTTCACAATGGAAAATAGAGGTGAACAAATGAAACCAATATCGAAAGTAGTAGCAATATTCTGATATAAATCCTAAAATGTTCAACTAACACATATAAGTAAATTAAATGAATTCAAAATGATTAAGTGCAAAGACTAGTGCCTTATTGGGTATGCAGAGTCAAATGAGATCAAGATGAGGAACACCCTCTAGAGAAAACTCAAATTATCCGGAATACATTATGTTTCCAACTTCTATAAACATGCAATAATCAGAACTACTAAGCTCTACTTTAATAAAACCGATGAATCTCCTGATTACTGTGATCAATTAAATGATTTTAATCTTTACTTGAAAGAACCAATCATTTAAAACACAAATAGCAAATGTGCACTGATGAATTGAATATAAACTTGTTATATCAATTAAACAATCAAGTGTTGGTGTAATTAAATGTCTTGTACCTTGTCCTAGGTCATAATTACACCTTAGTTAAGTTTACTTAGGGACCACATAGGAGGTTGTTGGAGAATCTCCACTTTTGGTGGACTTGACATGTCATTACCTCATCATTTCCACCTTTTGTGGACACATCATGTGATTATCTCTCCATCTTTGGTGGAGTGATAAGTCTTCCTAGTTGTCTCATGTCATAAGATTTGACACTTGTCATAATCTTATTCCCTTCTATGTTCTCACCTTGGCTATATAACCAAGGGGTCTCTCTTTGTAATCAATCATAATCATATCATATCAATGACATTGAATACAGTTTATTCTTGTCATGTCATATTCTTTTTCTCTTTTGTGCTTTCCATTTGGTCCATAGATCTTAAGGCCCATAGCCAATTCTAACAGAAAGAATCCATCTTGGAGACAACTTAGCAATACTTTCATTAAATTCAATAGATAATTGACACCGTAAATGTGCAGCAACATCAATTGACATAAATACCTCCATTTTGAAAACATGCAACTATAGTCTCCTCGATTTGATAAATTTATTGTAATCAGGTCCATCTAATTTGCTTCATCAGAGTATCAAATAATTGATAGTTGATGATATTTTACAATTACAAAATGCCTATTTATACACCAAAGATGAAAAGCATATCATATTGAAATCCCATGTCACTTCCATAGAATTCAGGGCTCCTTCATGTCGCCAACAATGTATTTTAGCAATTTACATGTCGGCCTCAGTATTTGAATTTATTTATTCATCAGTGAAATAGTTAGTGAGACATATCATAGCTATGCGAAGGAAATTCAATCATTAATTGCTCCGCTTGGTGTAACCACCTTCGCCGTGACATATTAGAGTCAGGAGATGTCATACAGCAGCATTATGTTTCATCGATATACATTTCTTTACGTGCTTTCACCGACACAAAATATCTCTCACCGATGTGTTCTTTTTGCTTTGTTCATTCATCGGACTTTATGATATCGGAGAGACTTCTCCTAGAATTCTCAAGTCACACCAAAAGCATCATCCATTCTAAGTCGCTAGACAAAATCATTTCACCCATTTCCTTCTATTGTTTTCCCAGACGAAGATCACTACCGAGACCTCCTATTGAGAACCTTAACTCATACCGATATTGCATCCCTTTATGTTGTCAGTCGATGTAACAATTCAACTTCGCCAAGACCTTTCATCGATAGCTCCAACTCTTACAGATATCAATCCTCCCACCACCGATTGGTGAGACAATGTGAAGTCGCTATGACTTACTCCAAAGAAAAATTTTGTCACCGACGAGCCTCTTGTGTAATATTGGTGAGACCGAAGGTCACTCACCAAGACGTTACCCCGAAGAAAATATTTTTCAGATATGTATATGCATCTGCCACCAGTCAGAAAGACTAGGTGAGTTCGCCAAGACCTTTCATCGAAGGAAAAACTCTCACCGATGCATCTCCATACATGTCGATCGGCGAGACATATAGCGTTTGGTAAGACCTCATTCCGACGGTATAACTTATGCCGACATAGGAACCCTTCTCTATCATCAAACAATGTGAATGTCCTATCGAAAGTTGCCTACATGCAAACCTCGACATATAACATCAAATGAGTCTTTGATAGTCAATCATTTTGATCAATTTGGTAGTATATTTAGTCATTAGAATGTAGGAAAATGCATACCCTTGCATTTTCATACTTTTTGGGCCCCTTGCTTTATTTATCCCTATTTGTGTCTTAATTTGTCCTATTTTGCATTCGCAAGCCTAATAAATTATATATTTTCATGGCTACTCTCAACAAACATTAATGGATAAATGATAATTTAATGATTCTAGCTATGTGTCCCTTATTTTTTATTCAAGACTAAGATGCCACCTAGGGTATCTTTGTCCCCCAAAGGTCTTGCGACCCTTATTTCAATGGCACCTTAATGGGTCCCTTTTTGGAGTTTGTGCCTTGAGTTTCATGCCTCAGGACTAAGACACCACCTAGGTCATCTTAGTCCTCCTTGAGGTATTTTCAGGATTCAATTTCAAATTATGGAGAGATTTATCCTCCTTTAATTAATAATTTCATATTTTGGCTTGGTGTGGTGTAATTTAGGGATATTAACCATGGATAAGTATAAATACAAGGTTCTTTCACTCATTTTATCATTCCAAACATATCGAGCATTCAAGTATTCATTCAAGAGTAATCAAGAGAATTTCATTAAGCATTTGGAGATTTCATCAAGATTCACGCATCATATCAAAGATCTTGCATCATGTGTGTTTTTGAGCTAACATTTGGGGTGTAGGGTTTTTATTCAAGAAAGCATTCAAGTAAATCAATCTATCTACATTCAAGCTAGACAAATCACACAAGTTTTCAAATTTCACAACAAGGGTTGGGTGATTTGTAACATTGCATGTTTTTCATTCATCATTTCCCTTAATTATTCTATTTCATTTCAAGGTTTAATTACCAACAAGGGTTTTGACCAAGGAAAATCCCCATTTTCTAACAATCAACAAATTTTCCCTCTCTTGTTTGTTTATGATTGTAGATTTAGGTTGAATACTTCAAGATTATTTGAAGTGCAAAGTTCTAAATTTTCAAAGTTTCATTACAAAGTTGTCATCTACATGGAAACTCACCTACAGGCCAAATCCAAAAGTTTCAAGACCTGAGATCTAAGAAGAAGGAAGTGCGTACATTGAGCCTCAAGATCACATTCAGAGATTTCAAAAATTCTAGATGGGACTAAGTTGCAACCTAGGGAGTCTTAGTCCTCTCAAGGGTATTTTTTGATAGATTCTTTCAAATCCTATTTCAGCATCCAAATATTTTTCATTTCCCCTGAAAAATAGCAGTAGGGCTAATAAGATAGTAAGGGCGTCTTAGTCCTCCATAGCATATTTTGATAGCTTGTTTGCATTTCCAGAATCCTTGTCACATTTCTAGACTTCCCAAGTACATACATCATAAATTCTTGTTGCATCATTTCATCATTTTCATCCTTCATTTAGCTTCCATTATTAATTTTTGTGAGTTGAATGTTAAAGTGTCTTTTCCAAACTTTTTATTGGTGGTGAACCCCTCAAATATTAAAGAACCCCCTCCTAGGTTTTCCTTGTTGAGAATTGACTCACCTTTGGGGTTGATAGTCAATCCAATTAGGGTTCCTAGGAAATTATTTAATGACCAAAGGAGAAGAGTGGGAATTCTCCCCATTTCCCATTTTCCCTTCAGTTCATTTTGGTGAACTTGACATTTTAGAGAATTCATTTTTTGATTTGGAGTCCATTCAAGTCCTAAATCTAGGTTGTATTCATTCTTGCATTATTGAAAGTGCATCTAGGGTTTCTCATATTTAGTGAAAGTGCATCTAGGATCTCTCATATTTGCATTACAAAAAGTGCATATAGGTTGCATTTTTACTTTCTTGCATCATCTCATCTCATTGAAAAATTGAAAAGTGAATTGTCAATCATCATACTTGCATTTAAGAGTATTGGTATTGCATTTAAAATTGAAAAAATTTCATTCACTTTTGCATTCAATTGCTTTCCATTAGTTACTTTTTCTTGCATTCATTTACACATTTTCCTATTTCTAAACATTAGATCCTTGAATAGGCAACTTGTGAGAATTGTTAACAACTCAAAACTTGTTTTTTCTGAAAAAAACATCAGCTAGGACTAAAACACCCTTACTGGAATCTTAGTCCTATGGGTTTTTGGCTTAGAACCCTATATGTGTTACTTGTTGTATTTTCTTGTTTATGGAACCTCAAAATTCCTTCAGTAGGACCAAGAAACCCTTGCAGGTGTCTTATTCCCTGTGGATTTTGAAGTTGCACTTTTCAAGGCTTAAATTTGCTTTTTTGTGCTTCCTAGGCCTCCTGGTAACATATACTATAAGTCTAGAAAGTTTTGGGAACATCTAATTTATGAATCTAGGTCAAAAATATCAATTTAGGACACCCATTTTTTAAATCATTTCAATTACAAGCATCATTGGATCTAAAAATGCTCATATTTTTAAGACTTTGTAGAATGTGGATAAAATTACTTTTCAATTTTTCATATACAATGTTTACATTCATAAAACCTTGCATAAGTTTGATAAAAATTATTTTCACTTTTGGATATACATTGTTTGCATTCTAAATTTTTTGAATACATTGGATAAAAGTTTTTTTCATCTTGTGATATACATTGTTTACCTTGTTGAAGCATTGGATAAAATGGTTAGAAGTTCTTTTCATTTTTTTTCGAGCAATGTTAGTACATTACCTTTCTAGGCATGTTAAGAAAAAGTTCATATCCCCTCCCTATGATAGTGTTTTAGTTAAAGAGAATACAACCTTGGACAATCCTAACAATCATATTTGTTCTTCTCCTAATATCTCTCCTATTGGTGAAGAAGATATTTTGGTGCTAGAAGAATCAAGCAATGAGGGTTTTGAGAGTCTTATTTGTTTCTTTCCTTCTACCTCTCTTAGTGTACAAGAAATTAATGAACAAAAAGAAACAACCATAGGTAATCATGATGAACATATAACACAACAAGAGACCCTTGAAGCCTACCCACACTCATCTCCCAACATCTTCTCCCCTTCTGATAATGATGAGGATATGTTGGTGTTAGATAATCAAACCTTTAAGATCTATGAAAACCCTCTTTATGATCCTTCCCATACCTATCCTATTTTGGAAGACATTATACAACAAAGGAATGAAATTACAAATAATCATGATAATTACATTTGTTCTTCACCTAGTATCTCTCCTAGTTGTGAGGAAGATGCCTTGGTGTTAGAAAATACAATCAATGGAATTCATGAGGAAAAAATTCTTGAACAAGATAATGACATCATTGATAATCAAGACAATTCAACCATTGATTATTCCCCTACTTGTTATGAAGTCATTTTTTAAAAACCAATCCTTGAATGTCAAGAACATTTTCTTTGTAGTTCTCCTAAAAACTCCCCTAGTAGGGAATATATCACAATGGAAGAAAATGAGAACATTGACAATTGTAATTCCTTAGATGAAGGCGATGAAGTAACATTAGATTCCTATTCCCTAAGAGATCATGAAAATTAGGATAATTCTTCTGAGGTTATTCACATTAGATACCCCTCAGAGTACTCTCCCAAGCCTAAAATTATCATTTATCCACCCTTACAAAACCCACAAGTTCAAAACAAACTGATCCTTAGCCTTGAACCACCTAAGAACAATGTTTCATAGCAACTGAGTTACAATACTATTGCTCATACATACAACACTAAGAAAAATATGCAACCAAGACAAACACCTTCAACATCCCTCCCATTGCCTAACCTTTTCTTGCCTAGTGCCCCTTATTTGTCTTCACAAAGTGGAAAGGAGTATGATCTTGTTGAATAACTTAAGAAAACTCCTACTAAGATATCCCTATGTGACCTAATTCAAATTCACCTAATTATCACACTATTCTTCAAACTACCTTACAAAATTTTCCTATCCCTTCTAATGTGCAACCAAATAAAATAGCAGCCATGATTCAAGGATTGAATGACAAAATATTTTTTCACCAAAGTGAGCTCCCTCATTTGGAATTTTAAAAAAATGTGATGCTTTCATGATAATATCTCAATACAATACAACAAGGATAAAATGAACCCTTTTTGACAATGGCTTAGCCTTAAATGTGTGTAGTGTAAACCTTTTGGATAAGCTTGATGTCGATAAATAAAAAATCCTACCCACATCTTTATTTATTAATGACTTTGATAACGTGCAAAAACAATCACTTGGTCTAATCACTTTACCTATTAAAGCTAGAAAGGCCACATTAAAAACACTGATCCATATTATGCCTCATGATCTTTAATATAATCTTCTTTTAGGTAGATTGTGGATTCATGCAATGAATCAGGTGCCTTCCACTCTTCATCTTAAAATGAAGTATGTCTACAACAACAAAGTGTACACACTTTATGCTGATCATGAGCCTTATAGTGTCTTACAACTTGAGAAAAACAAAGAGAACCCCTTGAAAACATTAACACCAACTACACAAGTAGAACCCATGCAACCAAAAGACAAAGAAAAACACATTAAAGAAGTCACAAAATTATTGGAAGATGATTAGGGTTCCTTATATTTCACACCAACATTCATGGGAGAATATAACATCATAAACAAAGACTCTGAAAAGGTAAAAGAAAAGTCAATAATGTCAATGTAAAATTCAAAAGACCCTTCGCAAGCATCCACCTCAACCACTTTAGAAGAAAAAGAAAATTACACGATAAACTTTGATGAGATAGACTATCAACAACCACCAACTCAAAAGAAATGAAAATATTTACGGTAAAGGTTACAAACTTATGAAACAACTTGGATAGAATGGAAAAGGATGTGGTGCTAGAGAACAAGGTATCTATGTCCCTATAGAGCCTAACACACAAGAACCAACCTGTGGTCTTGGTTATTGTCCTTTGATAGAAATAAAACCATCAAATAAACCTTCACTCAATATCAAAATTCTCACAAAGGATTCCTCTAAACCAACTTTAATAGTAGTGCATCTTGAACTGATAGACACTAGTGGTCTTGAGTGTTATACTTTGCAAGAAATGAAAGAAACAAAGGAATATTCTATTAATGCCAATGTCATCTCGTAAAACACTAATGATTTGAATTTGTTATATTTTACACCGTCCTATAAAGGAGTGTACAAAATCTCACAATCCAAAGAGTCTTGTGTAGGTATGACATCACCTCCTAAACAAAAAATATCTTTATCATAAAATAATGAAACATCCTCTACTTTTTATCAAGAGAGTATCTTTTCGAGACTCCTCCAAGATCACTTGATATCTCTCCCTCCAAGAACATGAAAGAAATTTTATTATGAGACTTCATTTTGTGCATATCATAGAGTTCATGGTCATTCTACTAATGAATGCAAGGCTTTGAGTAATAAAATCCAACATATTAAGGAGTTTGGCACTCTTCTTTATGTGGGGGCACCTAATTCCTCTAATTAATACTGATTTTTACTTTGGCATATCAACTCACCCTTGTCCTGTACTAAGTGGGGGCAAGGGGTTAGGTAGCCTTGTCCTCATATGTCACTTAAGGTTGTCTCTTTTGGCTAGTTGACCAACTTTTCATGTACATATAAGAGCAAGCTTGGAATGTGGATGACATTCCTTAAGTTGGCTCACATGTGATGTACTGGGTCTTCCCTTCTCAGGATGTAGCTTATTAGAAACATATGACTTGTCATAGGGCTTTCGAAATAAGATCTCATGTTTTCTTTATTATTAGCATTTATCATGTGCTACTTTAAAGTAATTTCTCACAACATGGTGTTTAGAAATTTATTTAAAGTGGGGGCATACATGGGCATTATTTTGGCATGATTTCATTAGCATTTGTTCTCATGTTTCATTGTGCGATTTTCTTTCTTCTTGTGAGGCATTTTTTCTTGGTGGTGTCATTAGGCTTGATTTCATATGAGAGTGTGATATTTATTTGACTTTTCCTCTCTTGGAGACATTAGGCACAATTTTCCCTAAGATGAGACCTTGCAAGAACTAAGTGAAATCCCTTTTAACATCCCTTTTTCTTATTGTGTTGCATTTTCTCTTTGTACCTTATTAAATTCATGGAGGTATGGCTTTGATATGGTCCCCATGGCTCACCTAGTGAAGAACTAACTTCACTATCCCTTTTGAGTGTGCATTTTCTTTTCTTCCTTATCATAGTCATGGGGGTATGAATTTGATATGGACCTCTTGGGGCTCATCTAGTGAACAACTAGCTTCACTAGCCCTTGTGACCATGCATTTTGTTTGCATAGTGGACAACACATTCCACTTGTAAACCTTTTTGGAAAAACAACCTAGACCCGGTCCACAATGCATTGGATGGCTATTCGAAGCTTGATTCCTATCATTTTTTATTTCCATTTTTGTTTTCCCTTTTCTATCTTTGATGGTGTATGCTTGTCATCTAGTTATAGCTTCAGATATCATCTACAAGCATGTTCCTTTGTGATTATGTTGGTTTGTCATAAGATCTTGATCCTAGGGGCTTGATCATTCCTCTTGGTTATTTTCATCCTATCTTACTAGCATTTGTTCATTTGAACCTCTCTTGATTGCATGGTTGGCTAGTTTAGTGTGAGTTTGAAGCAAGTTCATCCTCTTACTAAAGTGGGGGCTAAATGTAGTGTAGGAAAATGAATACCCTTTCATTTTCACACTTTTTTTGGCCTACCTTGCTTTATTTATCCCTATTTATGTCTTAAATGGTCCTATTTTGCATCCAAAATCCTAATAAATTATATCTTCTTATCGCTAATCTCAATAAACATCAATGGATAAATGATAATTTAATGATTTTAGTTGTGTGTCCTTGATTTTTAGGTCGGGACTAAGATGCCACCTAGGGTGTCTTTTTCCCCCAAAGGTCTTGGGAACTTGATTTCAAAAGAACCTTAAATGGGTCCCTTTTTGGAGTCTATGCCCCAAGTTTCACGCCTGAGGACTAAGATGCCACCTAGGGCATCTTAGTCCTCCTTGAGGTGTTTTCAAGATTCAATTTCAAATTTTGATGGGATTTAACCTCCTTTAATTAATAATTTCATATATCGACTTATTTTGGTGTAATTTCAAGATATTAAGCATGGATAAGTATAAATGCAAGGTTCTTCTACTCATTTTATCATTCCAAGCATATCAAGCATTCAAGTATTCATTCAAGAGAATTTGAGAGCAATTCATCAAGCATTTGGAGTTTTCATCAAGATTCAAGAATCATATCAAAGATCTTCTTGCATCATGTGTATTTTTGAGCTAACATTTGGGATGTAGGGTTATGATCCAAGCAAGCAATTCAAGTCAAGATCTACATTCAAGCTAGCCATCTCACAAAATTTTGTAGATTTCACAACAAGGGTTTGGTGAGTTGTAACATTGCATGTTGTTCATTCATCATTTCCCTTCATTATTCTATTTCATTTCAAGGTTTAATTACCAACAAGGGGTTTGAACAAGGAAAACCCCCATTTACTAACAATCAACATGTTTTCCCTCTCTTGTGTGTTTATGATTGAAGATTTAGGTTGAAGACTTGAAGATCATTTGAAGTGAAAAGTTACAGAGTTGCAAAGTTGCATTGCAAAGTTGTCATCTTCACGAAAACTCACCTACAAGACAAATCTAAAAGTTTCAGGACCTGAGATCTAAGAAGAAGGAAGTGCAAACATTGAGCCTTAGGATCACATTCAGAGATTTTAAATATTCTAGATGGGACTAAGTCACCACCTAGGGAATCTTAGTCCTACCGAGGGTATTTTTAAGAGATTCTTTCATATCTTATTTTGACATTCGAAGATTTTGCATTTCCCCTAAAAAAATAGCAGTGGGACTAATAAGATAGTTGTTAAAAGGCACATGGCAATTGAGAGGGGGGGTGAATCAGTTGTCACCAAATTCAAACACAAAACTTTGAACACTTATCAACTTCACAACCACACTATTATGTTATTAAGTATGAACATGAAATGCAGATAACAAAAAGAAAAATCAACACAGTGAACACTAGATTTTATGTGGAAAACCTAATAAGGAAAAAAAATGATGAGGATTAAATCACAATATAAAGTAATAGAAAAACCAAATACAAGAGGCTCACTGCCAAGGGCTCACTACCAGAATACAAAGGCTCATTTCCTATAGAAAGGAATCACTATCCAACAAGGAGGCTCATTGCCTACAGATACAAAAGATAACAAAAAGATCCACCAAAAAAATTTATACACATTTGTAGCCTTGATTAAAAGATTGCAGAAACCTTCAACTCACTACTTTTAGGAATCTAACACAATAAATTAATGTTGCCTCAACTCACTTTATCAAAACTATGCTCTTTACTTGTGGCTCCCTTCGTTACTTTTTATATTTTTAATCCTTCACAACTTGACTTGCATTTATACCATCTTCAACCTTATAAACATTCTCCAAGGTCAGCCTCATATGCTTCATTTCTTAAATTCAAATTAGGTCAGAAACTCAACATTCCCATAGTGGAAAAGAATGAGAGTGGAACAATTAAACCCTTAACCAAGACCAACAGCAACATCTTGGATCAATCACATGCTTCCTTAAATAAATTTTAATTCTTCATATGAAGTGTAAACACTAGGTCAGCCAAACCTAATGAAAACACAAATAAACATTGGAGTACACACTTCCTAGCAAGAAGATAACATGTGGATGATGTGGCACACTTTATAATGCACAAGAACACATCTCAGATAACTTTAGATACATTTGTAGTAAGTGCAACAACCTTTAAACATGGAACACCTACCAGTAGTCCATCTAGACTATGCAAACACATATAGAAACTCTAAAACTCAACTTATCAAGCACCAAACCACAAACATATTTTCTAGAACCCGAAGAAAATTATTAGAAAACATATTACAGATCCGTAAGACCTGAAACAAATCAACGGAGGGCTGCAAAGTAGAAATATTTCTCCCAGTCCATAGACAAGAAAATTTTCCAAACCAGTTCACACACTGGTGAACACAACTTTCACAATCCATCAAACCAGAAGCTACAAATCAGGAGATGACACCAATACATCTCCAACAAAAACCCTTCATATTTGCACAAGCATAGGATCAACACAAAAGAAATGTGGAGCACATATCAGAGAAAATTTTAAACACACACATAACTCTAACTTCACTCTTTATTAATTTTCTTAAAATCACTTGGTAACTCATCATTTCAGCACATGTACAATATCATAAGGATAGCTCCATGTACTCACAAAATCCCAACATCATCTCAAATGTACATGCATAATCTGCAACATTCTAAATGGTGTTGACATCAATGA